>CP092087.1:6187500-6310000 GCA_029203775.1 Neoneuromus ignobilis | reverse complement strand
CACTATATGATTTTATGAGTTCAATTATCACTTTAATACAGAGTAGGCTAAAAATTATACGATTGATAATTAATGACTAAAGTTTTAGTCGTTTAAAATTAATCGTTAGTTAGGATTAATTTATTAGTTGTAAGTTGTTTCAAGTGATTGATTTAAAATTAGTCGTTTTTAAATCAATCAATGACTAACGATTAATGAATCAATTATTAGTCGTGATAGATTTTTAGTCATTAATCGTTTTAAGCGATTGATTTGAATATTTAAAATTGGGCAATAGCAGTTAAATACAATATTAATTGAATATGACTATTAATTAAATCGTCATAAAATTAAAAATTAAATTTTCAAATAAAAAAATGTATATGAAGGAATTACAAATAATATTTAATGAAATTAAATTTGTAATTTTAATTAAATTCAATTTTAATGAAATAATAAGTCATTTAGGTCTCATTTAGATCACTCTTTAAAAGTACTTAAATTATTAAATAGTTCATATAAATATCAAAATAATGAATGATATTTTGTGAATTTTTTTTAAATTGTTAATATTCAGTCATTGTTTTTTTTATTTAAAAAAATCATATTTATTCCTCAATATAATATTAAATAAAAAGGAGATTGTAATAGCAATATAAAATGCATAAAAAATAGAATGGTCTAAATGAGACTGAAGGATACTAAGGAATAATAAATGTTAATAAGCAAGTAAATGAATGTCTAAACTCTTTAGTCTTATTCAGACCACCCTATAAAAGTACATGAATTATTAAATAGTTCACATTAATTTGAAAACAATGAATGAAATATTTTTGCATATTTTTAAAATTGTTAATATTCCATAATTTATTTTTTAAAAAAACAATCATATTTATTACTCAATATAATGTTAAATAAAATTTATAACAACGAGTTTTATTCATGGTAAAATGAAATTGAAAATACAGAGTGGCCCAAATGAGACTGAAGGTGAGTAAAGAAAAGTAAATGACATTAAGCAAGTAAATAAATGTTTAAATCTTTCAGTTTCATTTAGGCCATCCTATATAAATATCTAAACTACTAAAATACTTTTTTGCATATTTTTTCGTATTTATCATCTTTTTAATAAACTGTAATCATATATATATATATATATATATATATATATATATATATATATATATGTGTCTGTGTGTGTGTGTGTAAAGAAGAACATGACTGTGAATAATTACATATAAAATAAAAACATAAAATTGCCTAATTAAAATATAATTAAAGAAACTGCCGACAATAATAATAATAATATTAATAAATTATTTCAGCCATGTTCCATAGCATAACACCAGGACTTAAAATGTCCGACGACTTTAATTCATAAAATAACTTAGCACGTGTTTGTTTTTCCTAATGGAAGAAGGTGAATGTTAGAACCCACACCGCTCGTCGTTGTCAGCACGTAAACAAGTACATTTGTTATTTCTTTGTCCAGTATTTCTCACTCCATCCTATTCATTTTATGGGCGCCATCGTACATCTATTGGAATTTATGTAAAATTTTACCGCTCTGTAGACAAATAAATCAGTACGAAACTTTTCTAATCCATCTGTGCCATCTTCAATACACTATAAATGCGACGGCGCTTACAGTGTTTCTATTATATACGTTCATATTTTTTCCAGTTTTCTGTATCGTTGATATATCGCAATATACTTCTAGTTCGTAATTTATTACATATATATATATATATATATATATATATATATATATATATATATATATAATGTGTACGTGTGTGTGTGTAACTGTTGTAATTTATTTATCTTTTGTTTAAACTAACGTTAAAGAATTTAATTAAAACTGTCTCATTTTTGTTAATTGAAAATATAAGTAACGTTTACTTTCTCTATTTTTTATTTAGTTATATTTGTATAAAAAGATAATAAAATAAAATATTACTTTTTTAAATTTTTCACTTAGAGTTAGATCAAGAACTGGTTGTTACAAAGTACAAACAGTAAAGTGTCAAATGGAATCCAGAATCATTTAGAAAACTATAAATCATACGACATATACGATTTCATATGAGAAAATAAATTTTGTTTATAAAATTGTATTGAGTACAAATCTTAGTTGGACTGTTAGCTTGGTTCAAAGCTAAGGACTGAAGTCATTTTTAGTATCTGGAGAACGTTTTGTGGTACATAATTGTAATTTCTTTTATCTAAAATCTTATTATCTGTTAAATGAGGCGTATTATTTGAACAGTTCAATTTAACATTTTTAGTCCCGATTTTACCACTAGTGATTATCAATTCTTTCTTCATTTCAAGAAATTTTTAATTATGGTTAGAGTCTGGGAAGTAATCAGAAGATAAAAGACATTGTATGGGATTGGGTGGAATATTTTCCGGTTATCTATGACGAAGGAATATAAAAGATAGTCTCACATTACGATAATTGTCTTATTTTATGCAAAAAAAATAAAATAAAATGGACAATATTTTGTAATAAATGCATTTTTGAATTTTTTTTATATTCAACTAGTTCTTTTTTCAGGACAAATTTCGTATTATAATTCTACTAATTTTGTATTTTAAATTAAATTTTGGAGAATAAAAAAATGTTACAAACAATGAGTTGTAATTCATAAAACATTGATTTGAATAATATTTCTATTTGTTTCTCACTGACTGTCAAACGTTTGAAGTTTTAACACAAATGAATTTTCACCCCAACATCACAATATATTAGAGTGTTCAATAATCACTTATGGTTCATTTTGTTGTTTATAACAACAATAGCCTAATGCGCATTTCGATGGCGATGCAATCATCGTCAGAGTCAAACTAAATGAGCATTAGCTCATTATTGTTATTAACAACAAAATGAACAATGAGTGATTATTGAACACTCTATAACATATTGTGGTGTTGGGGTGAAAATTCATTTCTGTTAAAGTGAATTCGTCACAGTTCCAAAACAAACAGTAAAATTTCAAGTTTTTCCAAACGTCATTAACATTTTTTTTAAAAGATAGACCCACATATGTAAAATAACTTTAATTAACAATTAAAATTCTACACAATAAATGAAGTAAATAGGAATTGAAAGCCTATTTTTTGTATAAAATGAATACATGGATTGGAGCAACTTTCATACAAACTTTTATAAATGTCTTTATAAAAATAAAATGAATAACAATTTAATTACATAAGTAAAATTAACCAAGAATTAGTCTAGATTTTATAACAAAACGCTCTAACGATGACAGCATTGCTATCGAAATTCGCATTAGCTTATTGTTGTTATAAATTAACAAACTGGACAACAAGTAATTATGGAACACTTAAGATCTTGTGGTGTTAAGGGGGGATGATAAAAATTTGTATGAAATTGAATAATACTGTTTTTTAAATCACTATGAATTTTTTTCAGACATTTAATAATTATTTAAATTCATAAACACACACACAATATATATATATATATATATATATATATATATATATTTATATACTTGTGTCTTTGTGTACTTGTATGTAGTTTATATGTAATAAATCTTACCTTTAAAATTGATCTTATCTATGCACATGAATTCAAATATTCCGTATTGGCAATGAAGCATTATGTCTAGAATATTACATGTTCTCCAGACTCAATGTATCATCCTAAATGGTCAGCATTTAGAATGATTAATTTCACAATACAAAGTGTTATATATATGTGTGTGTATATATATATATATATATATATATATTACATAAACACATACACATACTCAAAGAGAAGAGAGGTATACATGTATTAATGTATTGTAAAATTGAAAAGTTTAATACGATATCAAACTAAGAATAATTGTATAAAAAAATAAAATTTTATGATAAATTCTGAGTAGTATTTTGAATTTATCACAATCAAACATGATTAAATTCCTAAGAATAGATATTAAACTGATATTACAAAAAATTAAAATTTAAAATATCAGGGCAGAAAAATTTAATTCGATATTATGGCATTAAGTAAAGGAGACCGAAAAAGTAATAGATGATATTAAAAGCAGTAAAAGTTTTGGTTCTGTAAGAGATTGCAACATAACCATTATGGACTCAAATAACTACAATGGCCTAATAAAAATGAAATAAGATGGATGGTAACGTTTAGATTAGGGATGTGAAAATTGTTTAGACAGTTACTTAAAGAAATTAGAGTTATGATCATTGCGTATAAGAAATTTATGAAATAAACATTTATTGTATTTTTTTAAAAATTTAATAAAGCTGTTTAAAAAAGATTTTCAATGTATATTAAATTTTTTTAACATTATTTCAAATTAAAAAGTATTTGAAACATTTTTTAAAGAAGAATATTTTTTAATATTTTCAAGATTTACATCAATATAATTTTTTTCACAAATATTTAATAATGAAAGTAAATAAAAAATAACTATTTTAAAAACTCTCATTATAAAAGAACAAAAATTAAAAAAATATATTAAAACATGATTCATTATCTTTTTTTAAAAAAAATCAATAGAACTAAATTTGATAGAAAAATAATATTATTAAAACACTTATAAATCAATGCATATAAAAAACAAATAGCCTGTACATGCCAAGTATTGTATTCGAACGACACTAATAAAAATGGTTTTTAAGGATTTTAATTCTTTCTTTGTCTGTTTGAAAATAGGATTTAGAGAATTAAAAGTATAAATTTTATAAAATAAAATAGTATTACATACAGAAGTTAAACAGAAGAAAATTCGAGGGTTGATGAGTAAAAAAAGTAGTGGCGGAGCTACCTAGCTTACAAAATACTTTTTTTCTCATTAAAAGATTTTAAAAAATCTGATGAAGAGGCATTAAATGTTTTTAAATAAAGATTGTCTCAAAATGAGAATATTTTTCTGTAATATTTAATTTATAATTTATTTTAAAGTACAATAAATGAATTATAATTTTTTATATATTTTATTTAATTCATTAATTAAAATCAAAATAAAAATTGTTAAAATTAAAATCGTTACATTTTAAAAACACAATATAATATATATATAAATAAATACATGGATAAACATGGGTGTGTATAATTAAATATGCAAAAATAATTAAAATATTGCAGCGTTATTGGTAAATTTTCAGTAATTATACCGTAATGATAAGTTGAGTCATAAAACGGTTAGGATGTCCCGGTAACTGGGGCCATAAAAACAATGCGATGCCATCCGGGCTGACATATTTTGTAATAAATGTGTTTTGTAATTTAAAAGAGCGGACGGCTAGCGTTGTTCGCAAAGTACGTCTGTTGCCGCTGCAATGCAGATAAAAATCCTAATTTCTCTTTTTAAGACACAATAATTAAGAGGTGGAACGGCATAGATGGTCTGGACGAATGATACGTCTTAAGCAGGATGTACGCGTGCACATTTTTCTCGGACGATTCGGATATTTAATGGCGGCCGAATGACTGCCTTTTTTCGTATACGTGTAACGTATTTTTAATTACATGTTCTTTTTTTAATTAAGTCAGTTATAGTTTGATATTTTTATAATTTCATTTTTGGAGATATTTGTATTTTTCATTTACATTAGTTTAAATTTCATTTAAATATTGAAATTAAACTTTCTTTGAAGTAAATTTTAATTATTAAATAATATGGGAAAAATTATTGTTAGAAATAATTCAATAAAATATAGAAATTTTAAGAATTTCATATTATATAAATAGATATATTTATTTGTAAATTTATTATTTTTTAATAAATTTACAAAATATGAAGAATTTTTTAATAACTATATAGGGTGTCCAAATAAGACTGAAGAATGAAATATATAAATGTATGTTAAAACATTTAATGTCACTTGGGTCATCTGTATTAGTAAGTTTACTAAATTCAAAATCTTCATTGATATTTATAAATAAATAAAAAAATATTGAATTCAGTAAGTAATTAATTTTAGCAAAATGTGATTCCTTTGTGAGTTTAATTTATAAATTTATATTATGTGTGTGATTTGAAATAACGATGTTGTAAGTCAATCAACTAATATTATTTATATTAATTTTAGTATTACGGTATTTGTTGAATTATATTTAATAAATTATGGTATATAAATATAGTATCCCAAATGAGACTGAAAGATAGTAAAGAATATTAAGAAAATAAATGTACCTCTAAACCCTTAAATCTCATTTATGTCATTCTATATTTGTTACCTACTTAGAGCAGCCAATGGAGTACAAAAGGCTAATATTAAAAACTGTACAAAAGGATGTTTGAATAGTAGTATACATATATTTGTTGTCTGCATAGAACAACCACTGAAATGCAAAATATTAATAAATGTAAAAATTTGATAAAATTTTTTAGATATATTTTTGATTTATTAAACATTTTCAATTTTTAATCTAATTGATTATTTTTTAAAACCCCATTTTTTACTATCATTGACTTTTTAATTTTTTGAAAAAAATTAAAAATTAGAAAATAAAATTTTCAAAAGTAAAAATATAAGATTATCCAAATGTGACGCCTAATTGGTTTTTTATTAAAAATAAATAATATAAACTATACATATGTTTCTTTATATAACACCCTATACACATGTTTCTTTTTAATAAAATACAAATCTAGATATCACATTTGTATGACCCTATATTTTGTATTAACGGTCACAATTTATATCTATAGAGCACATAAATGAATTATGAAAATGTGAAATCCAAACAAAAAAAATATTTGGAAATGAGTTGTTTTCAACATTATTTATTTTTTTCGAGGATAAAATTTTTATGTTACTAAAAAATTATTAAATGGGAAAATTATTTAAAGAATAGACCTTTTTATGCTTATCTAATAGATTTTAGTTCAAAGTTTTCTTTATAATTTACAGAATACTAAAAAATAATGAAAATTGAAAAAAATGATTAAATGAATGCAAATTGAAAAAAAAATGATTAAATGAATGAAAATTGATTTGAATGATTAAATTAATGAAAACTGATAAAAAATCATTTTTCAAGAGAACTTTATCTTTTCACACAAATAAATTATCACTCACAAAACCATAAGATATTGAAAAAAATGTTCAATAATTAATTATTGATCACTTTGTTTGTTTATAATAACAATAAGCTGATAACATTTCGATGGTAAATGCAATCATTATCAGATCACCGCGTCATAAAATTTCATTATATGCAAAAGAATATTAAATGAAAAAATAAATGTCTCTTTAGAAGAACCACAACCAAAAGATGATTTCATATATCAATAATATGTATATACAATAATAAAATATTATATGAGAAAAAAATAATTATCTCTAATTTTAAATTCCAAGACAGGTAAATTTACTACACTTCAAAAAATGTCTTGTAAAAAAATACTGGTTTCTAAGATCAATTTTATTGCAAAGCAGAATCCAAACTAATGACGTATTTAGAAAACAATGTAATTAACAAATATTTAGTCATCAATTTCTCCATTATATTATTTCATAAATTGTCTAATTTCTATTTTAAAATCATATAGCGAAATTTACCGACTAAATCAAAATAAACGATCATATTTATCGTAATTATGATAAACGATTGAGCAGGTTTATTATGAAAAATATGAAAATTATAAATAATTTTGGATATAAAAACTTTCAGACTATTTTTATAAATAATTGATGATAACATTAAATATTTTTCAACATTAATCTACGTTAACTAATATAAATTGTATATTAAACATTATAGATCGTTAATTGATAAATTCTTGCTAATATTGTTGGTTAATAAATATTTATTAATAAACTTATATACAGCAAATATGTACATGGCTAATACATATTGATTAGTACACAAGTTACACATTATTATTCAATGTATGTATGTACATTCTGTGTGAGCATTGCTATTAGTTTAGATTACATGCAGGAAACATGACATAATTAACATCATATTTTACTGATTTTTTTAAAAAATAAGTAGTTATATATTATAAATAAAAATAATTGCTGTATCCATGAGAAAAGTTAAAAAAATATTTTTTAATTCAAAATTTTCTTACTAAAACTGTTTTCGAACAGTATATAACTATTATATATATAATATTTATTTGATTACATTTACCTTTGACACAGCACATACAACGACTGGTAGCTGTATATGGACCGCTTAAAAAACCGAACTTACGGCAAATACACGAAAGCTAATTACATTATCATTGCAAGCCCGTACTACAAATTCTCGGCAATGAGGAGACAGCAATGTGTAACGAGCTGTGGTAGAAGTCGTCGTTACGCTAGTCGTTATGAAAGAACATCTATAAATAACTGAAGAAAAAATACTATTCCGTGGCTTCTTCAATTACTCCGTGCCTGGTTTATCTCATCTACCAGCCGTTGGTTTTGATCCAACGTAACTGTAAATTTTATGAAAATCCTCGTTATCGTTAATAACGATGGGACTGTTAATTCGAGACGATCGTTGAATGTGCTATACTTTTCTTTTTTGTAATTAGTTTAGATTTTGTATATATATATATATATATATATATATATATATATATATATATATATATATACATATATATACAAATATACATACACTATTTTTATTTAATATTACAACACTATTTGTCAATTTTAAAAATTATGTTCGTAGTTATCAAACATTCATTAAAACTAAATTCTAAATTTTAAATAACATATGAATCTACATAATTATGATAACTTTAATAATAAAATATAATTTAAATTTAGTAAACATATTTAATATTATTAGAAAATATAATTGGTAAATAAACAACCAATTACCTGAAAAATATTTTATAAAAAGTTGTTAATTATATTTTTAAGATAAATAATTTGATAAAAAATATATAACACATTTATAAAGTAAATTATATGAAAATATTTTTATAGATTAAAAAAATATTTTAAATAGACAAAAATATATACAAAATTTTATTTAATATTTTTGGAACTGAAACAATTTTATAATAAATAAATATATTGAATTTTCTAATAAGAATGTCAGAATTTTGACAGTTGAAAGCAGCCATGTTTGAATTTTTTTAAGCTCATTTTTACATTTCAACTCAGTATAGTTTGGCAAATTACCATTTAACACTTTAACAAAGTTTAGAAATTGTAAAAACTTCAATAGATTTATTGAAATAAAAGTTTAATGAGTCTACGATTTCATTAAATGAATCCATCATTGGCTATCAAGAAGATTGGAGTATTTTCCAAAAGCTAAGGTAGTTTTTCCCATTAGATTATTATCTATTCTGAGGTTTATAAAACTAAATTTGTGGAAAACAGATTAAAATCCGAAAAAAGCTCGATTTATTTTTTAGTAAAAACTAAAAGTTTTATAGCCAGAGAATTGAAAATTTTAGATCAAGATAGGAAAAAGGAGTGAAAAAATAATGAAAAATATTTTTTAAAACTTTCTCTAAAAAACTGTAAATATTAATTATGGGATGATCTAATATATAGGTTTATTGAAAATACTAAATCTAATTAATATGTGTGAGAATAAGTCATCATTTTACTTTACCAACAAAAAATTATTTCATATAATTCATTTCATAAAACATCTTATTCTGTATTTAAAATCCAATCTATTTTTAAAACTCCACTAAAAATATTATTCTTGACTTTTTGTAACAATTTGAAATAATATTTACACATTTGTATAATTTATTTTTTACAATGACAAACATTAATTACGTATATTTTTATAATATATAATAAAGTAATTTCGTTCCAAATAATTAAATAGAATTGAAAATTATGCAGCTAAGTTAATATTTATTGATACAGTTGAGTTTAGTTACTATAATATTAATTTCTGACCAAAATGTCTGAGTCTGAGTCCAAGATTCTAATATATGTCATCTTTTATTAAGAAAACGACTGCTTTCTTGGCAAGGAAAATAAATATTTAATGAAGATAAATCTTGGTTTTCGTACTTTAAAACAATTAAAATAAAAGGATTTATTTTTGAAGATAAAAATATTGTATTCAGGATTTTTTATTATTGTCTTTTCTATTTGAAAAAATATATGACGAATTTAATATTATTGTGATTAATATTTTAATCGAAAAAATATATAATGTAGGGTGGCTTAAACAGAACTGAAGGGTTTAAACATATATTTATTTAGTTATTATTTACTATCCTTTGCTATCCTTTAGTCTCATTTGGGTTATACTATATTCAAGTAAAAAAAATAATATTGACTATTTTTCAGGAAGATAAACCATTTTTATAAGATAAAGGAATGATGAATTTGTAAATTCTCTTTCCAATTACATATTCCAATTCCAAGATACTGAATAAGGTTATTTTCTTTAAAAATTTGTAACAGAAATAAATTTATTTTTTTAAATATATTTTTAAGTGCTTTGAAAAAAAATCATTAAAGAAAAGATATTGATTGAGATTATATATTTTTTAAAAAAATGGAATAAAAATAATTTATTTTTTTAAGTGCTTTTTTAAGTATTTTTATATTTTTTTTAAAAAATATTTTATTTAAAAAAAGATATTGAATGAGATTATATTTTATTTTTTTTAAAAAAAACCAAATAGAACTGAATTCAATTTAATTTTTATTTTAAACATATTTTTAAGCTTTTATATCAGTTTTTTGAAAAATATTTCATTCAAGAAAAGATATTCAATAAGGTTATTTTTTTTTTGAACAAATGATCAGAAATGAATTTTATTTATTTAAATAAGTTTCAAGTATTTTTATTATTTTTTTAAAAAAAATTATTTTATTCAAGAAAAGGTACTAAATAAGGGTATATATATACATATATATATATATATATATATATATATATATATATATATATATATATGCATATATATATATATATATATATATATATATATACATTATAAAAATGGAAAAAAAATAAATTTATTTTCTATATTATATACATTTTCTCAAAAAGCTTAAAAATGAGCTTTTGATATAAATTTTTCACAAAAATTTTTACCAACTTATATGAAATTTATTGAAGAATATAATAATTAAAAAATCATTTATATTCCACCATGAATAATTTAAAGTAGATAGCATTATTTTTTCTAATATTTTTAATATTTTTTTTAATAATTGCTGATTTAAAATTCTATGCTTAAAGGAAGATAGAATCAAAAAATTCTGTGATAAAATCAGGTCATATTAAATTTGCATTGTTAGAGTCTACACTATCTCATTAATATTCTCTTACACAACCAGCTATAAAATCAATCTGCTGACACACTTGGGGAATTCTAAATATATATATATATATATATATATATATATATATATATATATATATATGTATAAACAATTATTTGTTTTCCAATTCAAGATGAAAACCAATTAATAATAAACAATAATTCAATTTACTATTCAAATACTATAACAGTTTTGACCGTATTGTATTTAGACAATATATATATATTCTTAGAATTGTTTTGTAGTCGAGAAGCGGAGGTATTAAATTTTATTTGAAACCTAGTTAGGAAATAAAATTTCCATCACGCATGATTTCCACTATTAAATAAATTTTGTTAGGCGTCATGCAACATACTCATTTATGACTATAAAAAGGGTTTTTAAACTGTTCCGCTTTGGTTGGAAATTCCGTATAACAATCGATTTTTCTACACACTATTATTGAACAAACACGATGCTCTTAAATTTAAATGTGCTGGCATTTAAGAAACGTTAACGAAACGAAATTTTCTTCACAGAAACAGATAACGTTTACTAGCGAATATGTATCGTGCACGTGAGACTGCTTTAAACTATACATAATTTCTCATTATTTCATAAGGTAACAGAAATGATCTATACATATATATATATATATATATATATATATATATATATATATATATATTTATTTGTATATACTTGTATATGTGTATGTAAATATAATGGCAAGTTTATATATAGTCATACAAATGTGACGCCTTTATTAAAAAGAACTAAAAGAAACTATACACAAGTTTTCTTATACACCACTCTATACACATGTTTCTTTTTAATAAAACACAAATCTAATCGTCACATTTGGATGACTCTACTATATTAGATTATAAGTATACAATACTTACGTGTTTGTTAAAAAGCAAATTTTGTGATATGTTAAAGAGTAATTTTTTGGATTAGTTGAATATTTCTATTTTTAATTATCGGACTATACATAGAGTGGAGTGCTATAAATAAAATGTGTATTATCTACAGAATAATACAAATAATATATATAACATTTGTAGTATCTATAGAAAGTAATAATTGTTATTGTATTTTATTTTGTATTTATATAGATGCATGTGATTTAAAATTATTATATGTATTGTACATAAGGTAATGATTCAAATAGTTATTTTTTTATACGTTTATGGCATATCTTCAATTAAATAAAGAATTTTTTATGATATATATATATATATATATATATATATATATATATATATATAGGGTGTCCCATCAGGAGCCTACAACTTAATTTTCAAAAGAAACGTTTTTTTTTTTGAGTGAGCGATAATGTTTTTTTGAGTGATGATGAGTGTGGGTTTTTGATGGAACATCCTATACATATATATCATACTTAACAGCAGAAGAATCTCTCTACCTTTTACTGCATGAGATTTTCTCCCAAAACTTTTCATTTTGACCAATCTAACTTTTTCTTCTAATTCATTCTAACGAGTGTTCTTATATCTTTGTTTCATCTATCTATGGGACTCTTTCAGGGGACTTTCTATATATATATATATATATATATATATATATATATATATATATATATATTTCAATTTTCTTCTATATCAGTAGTCTATTCTTCTTTCTATATGACCAGTCTATTGCTAATTTCAATTTAAATTCCTTATTTTTGTTATCTTTCAAATCCATACGATTCTCTTTTTATTGTTCTGTGTTAACTCCAATATGTATTTTTCTACACTCGTTTGTGTTGTTTGAAGAAGCTCGTAGTTGAATTATTCTGGCATTCAAAACCAATATTTCATTTTCAAAAATGAGAATATACAAAATATAATAACCAAAAACGTTTCTTTTCAGTCTCGGAGGAATATCAGACTTTATTATACAAGAATTATTTCCAAACTGATGCCATTTCATTTTTATTTTCTTGTTTACTTCATCTATAATTTTTCTTTTACACAGTGTTAATAATTTGTCCCAGATATACTTAACTTTTAACTTTTGCTATTTTTCTTATTCTTTTTTAATCTGAAAATTCATTGAATATTATTTTTGTCTTGATGAGGTTATTACAAGACCAGTTTTTTGATTTGATTTATCAAATTCTTCTATTTTTTCTTGGAGTTCATTTGGAGTTGTTAAGAAAATAACATCATCAGTCAATATTAATTGACTAGGTATTTTTTCTTGAAGTTTTATTTCTTCAAATTTTCTTTTTAGGGTTTTAAACAATTCTTTTAGGCAAATGTAAATAATATATTCATAAACATACATACATATATATATATATATATATATATATATATATATATATATATATATACGAGGGTCGTTTGATAAGTATGGTAAAAAAGTAAGGAAAACTAAATTAAGAAAAATAATTTAATTGATTAACTAATTAAATTAAACAATAAATAAATTTACCATACTTATCAAACGACCCTCGTGTATATGTGAATGTATTATGTATGTGTATATATATATATATATATATATATATATATATATATAAATTTCGCTGAAATCGATACTCTTATAATATTAGATGAGGAGAAAACAATCATATATTGTTTTGAAGTGTTTGAGATGAAGGATTTTCCTGAGGCAATAATGTCAAGTCCGTATTTAAACGTAACTTATAGTTTTATGCTAGGTCTAAACTCTCTCTCTCTCTATATATATATATACATATATACATACATACACACAGATATACATATCACATAAGATACCTTTTCAAATATTTGTATCGTATTTTAATTTTGTTTGACCATTGAAAATTGATTCGAAAATTAGATAAATATTCCTATTTACTAACACATGATAATGTTCTTATTTCCAATATTTTTATTTATTAATACACAATATGATTTTCAAATCAAATTGATTAACTCTTTTAGTTATGTGAAAAATATTAAAATAATAACGATTATTCTAAGGATATACTATTTTATGCATTATTTATATCGTTAAATAAAAGATACGTTTGTAAAAATGTATCTACAATTTTTTTTGTATAAAAATTTAGTAGGAATTTTCAAAAACGATACATTTTATTTTATTAATTTCTCTACTTTTTGTTTTGTAGAGTTATTCGATTTGGCTAATGAGCAGCTCATATGTATATATTTAGAGAGAGAGAGAGAAATATCACTATAACTCTTATTTAGAGCTAGGACCTTTCTGATAATGCTAGCTCAGTAGAACCTTTCTTGTGCAAGTTTCTTAACAATTGCTATTTTACAAGATGAGGTTATCAACCTCATGCTCAACCCTCGGAAATAAGGAGAGTATGTATATATTATGATTAAAAAAATGAATATTGTTTAAAAGTTGTTTTTTTGTAAGAAATGTTAAATTCGAATTTTTGGCAAAATATAAAAAATACAAAGTATAAATAATAAAATTATAAAAAATGAGAAAATAGAATTACATCTAGAATATTTTTAAAGAAATGAATTATCACCTCACACTACTACATATTGTAAAATTGTTCAATATTTATTTATAAAATATATTATCAAATTTATTGATGTAATGACCAAATAGTGAAAATTCGAAAATTTACCAAACAACATATCAAGTACATATAAACACTGGCATAATTTTAAAAAAAATTCCATAAACAAATATAAAACGATTAAACCGTAATTCGATATTATCGTTGCATAATATTTTTTATTACTCCAAAAAAAATAATATATACGTATTATAACACAGACCGTCGACCTCAAACTCCGCTCGGAAAAGAAATAAAAGCACGAGGTTGTAAATGTACGCCTGTACGTATGTTTATGTCATACAGCATACATGCGAGCATTTATAAACAAATGAAGATTAATTAAAGTTGAAGTTGAAATGCGGTGCGCTGGACAAACGTCATTATTTGACCGAGGGTAGAGAGTGAAACTTGTCCATATTTAACTAAAATTTACATGCGGTTATACAAGTTTCCATGAAAATAACAAAATTTTTAATACTGTGCTTATGAAATGTTTTGTTGCTTTCGACAGTTTATTATATGAATAAAACATTTTGTAGCATTTCGGTGCATTTACATTTTTTTTTCTCTCGGTTATATAATATATATTTGTAATCCAATATACATGCATGTTTATATATAAATATTCAAATATATATATATATATATATATATATATATATATATATATATATATATATATAGACAGTTCCATTAGAAGCGCACAACTTAATTTTTAAATAAAAAGCATCTTTTTCTGACTAAACAATGATGAATGTGCACTTGTGCTGTTTTTTTAAGCAATGATGGTACACCCTATATATAGTTTGAAAATAAATAATTGCGTTTTTTTAAGTAAATAAAAAACGATTTTTTTATACAATGAAATAATTTCATTCAATAATAAAGAGTCATCCAAATGAGATACCTAGATGTATCTTTTGAATAAAACACGAACTGTTTGGAATTTTTTCAAGCTGTTTTTTATTGAAAGTATGATTCATTACAATTTCACGAGGAACAGAATATAGTTCAAATGTACACCATAATTTCGTTTGTAGGCATCAATTCGAATATCGACATTTTCAATGACTTTTCGACATGTTGTTGGATTTATTTTACGAATTGCAACTCGAATGTTGTTCGTTAGGTCATTAATTGTTTGTGGTTAGTTAGCCCACGAATTTTCAAAAAAACTCACAAAAAATATAATGGTGTTAAATCGAGTGATCATGGAGATCGATTGAAATCTGCATTTCGTAAAATTACACGGATGGCAAAAACTGAATGTTTTCTTGAGTTGGGTGACATCTAGCACAGTCTTGCTAGAAATAGACATCAGACATATCAATATCATTAAATTTTGGCTATAAAAAGTCACTCAGCATTGATTGGTATCGGTCAGAATTCACAGTAACAGCATTTCCAGCATTATATATGAAGAAAAATGGTCCAATGATTCCATTGACCTAAAATGCACACCAAACAGTGACTTTTGTGGGTGTAGAAATTTTTCATGAATAACATAAGGATTTTTATCACCTCAGATACGACAATTTTGCTTTCTAACGAATCTATCGATTGTGAAATGAGCTTAATCAGTAAACAAAATTTTGATTGAAAACAATGGATCTATTGTTCGTTGTTCAATAATCCAAGTAACGAAATTATCTATCCATGGTTAAAATTGTAACCTTCTATTAAAACAAAAATGCTTATTTTTCTATTTGAAAAGACAAAACGTGTAAATATTATACAGGGCTGACATTTAGGCGTCACATTTAAATGATTATATATATTGACCATTTTGTTCCACTATTTTTTGCCATCTTATAGGCATTTTCATAATTCCATGCTCAGTTTTTTAATCTTTCTGAACGAAAAGATGATCTAAGTACGATTTAAAAGCCTGATCTTTAGTGAAACATTTACTATTTAAAAAGTTTTACAAAGAACAAAATAAGTGGAAATCTGATGGTGCAAGGTCAGGTAAATATGGTGGATGTGACATCAAATCCCAACAAAGCTCTAATAATTTTTGGCGAGTGACCAAAAATGTATATAGTTTCGCAATTCCATGGTGAAACGCAACACCTTTAAGATTGACCAATTTTGGACGTTTCAGTTGCAATGTATCATTCAATTTAGTTGAATGTCAATAGTACACATCCGAATTAATCGTTTGGTTTTTTGAAAGTTCAAGTTCAAAAAACACAATTCCGTTGTAATCTCGCCAAACTGATAACAAAATCTTCTTTTCATGGGTTTTGAACTGGTTTACTAGACCGCAAACTACAGACTTTTTTAGTGAATGTTATTGTAAACAATTTTTATTACCTGTTATTTATGCGTTTAATGGGATGAATTTAAGTTCAATTCTTTAAGTTCATATGGTACTCAAACATCGAGCTTTATTATCGTAACAGAGTTATTTAAAATGATACTCAACGTTAGTAAGCGATATTTTTGCCTTATTTGCAATCTCTCGAGTTGTGCTACGACGATTTGCTTCAATTAATGTTTTAATTTTTTTGTTATTTTTAAGTGAAAAATCACCGAAACCAAATTTAGAAAATTAATTCTGTTTTTTAAACACATCACCAACATACACAGTACATAACTTTTTATGAGTTTACGTTGATTTTTTTTCTTTATATAAATAATAAAGCAAAATATGACGACAAAACACGTTTACATATTTCATTTTTAAATTAATGGAAAATAAACAATTTCCAATCAAATCATGCAAAATTTCTTTCTAAATAAAGCTTAAACTGCCACCTTTCAAATTCTATAACAAATTCGTAGTTTAGAATAAGGTTAGATATATTACATGACACTTAAAGATATCTATTTGTGAAAACCGCAGTTACTTATTTGCCAACCCTATATATATATATATATATATATATATATATATATATATATATATATATATATATATATATATATATATATATATATATATATATATATATATATATATATATATATATATATATATATATATATATATATATATATGAATATAAATATAATATAATATACAATAATATATTAGTGGTTATATTTTTATTAAATAATATTAATATTTAAAATAGACTTATTTAAATTTTAATCGCATTACTATATAATACACTGATATTTAAAAACAATTATATACATATATACATATATATATATAAATTAGTTACAAGTTATTCTTTACAGATATTTACAAAAGCATGATAATTTTATTATTCGGAAGAAAATATCTACGATCAATGAAAACAAAAGTATAAAAAAGCTCAAGCACTAAACCTCCGACTGCCATTTATTGTTAAAAACAAATACAGTGTTGTAATTCTACGTATATATTTTATATAAGCTCGAATCATAACTAACAGTTATCTACGTTCGGTTTTTATAATTTTTATCCTGCGGCAGAGCTCATGAATATAAGCGAATCGTTTCGAAATTTATTGCTTGATGACCCAGCCAGGTCTGCTGGAGACCAGCAACCTACTAAGTGGCTGTAATGTGGAGCACTGCGTCATAACTACGAGCTACTAGAGAAACGTTGTACATATTCACGATGAAAATGTGATATTTACATTTTTTATACCACGTACTCCATGAATCGATTTACAAGTAATTGTATTTTATGTGTTTTTTTATATTTTATTATTATTATGAAACTTATATTTATTTTGTAAACAAGGATCTGTGTTTATAAAGACGAGTGGCAATTTTGTCTAAAAGAAACATTTTTAGTTTTATATACTTATTTAAATTATGGATTTGATGTCCTATGATATAAAAATAAAAAGGAAACTTTTGCCATAAATATAAAATAAAATTAATGAATCATTCGGTTTAATATTTTAAAGTTTTGTAATAAATAAAATGTAATTAAATATGAAATAAATAGATATACACAAGGAAAATAGTAAAAAATAGGTTAAGAACGTAAATGCAATTCTGGAAAATGAAAACTGATCAATAATATTTATGATAAAATATTTTTCTGATTTTGAAATTCTTATATTTGATAAAAAAATAATTTTTAGTTTAAATAAATATAAAGGTGATTTTAATTTCCATCGAAATGCGTATTGACCCATTATTGTTGTAGAAGTAAACAATAAAGTGAACAATAAGTAATTATTGAATTTTATAACATTAGGGGTTAAAATTCATTTGTGAGTTTTTTTTTAAATAATGATATTTAATAGAAAAAAATATTTTTTTTAGATTTTTTGATTCTAGCCTATGAAAAATATTTTTTTTAATTTCATTATTATTGAAGGAAAAATTGATGTACGAAGTACAAAAAATCTTTTTTTTACATAAATGTATGCTTTTCTAAGTTGGTATGTACATATAATTAACTTAAAAAATGCTTAAAGTGAAAACATCCTGTTTTAACAATCGATTACACAATCGACTTTTCTAAAATATTGTTTATCGTCCATAAAATGATATATAGTAAATAATGTCAACAATTTATACTAGAAATACAATATTTTTATCATAAATAATCGCTGTATGAGCAAAAAAATGAATTATTATCAGTTTTTAAAAATTCGATATTTTTGGCCAAAAAAACCCACGACCTATAGTATGGAAAATTTGTCAAAAAATCAAAAATTTTAAAAACAAATTATTTTGCATCAAAATCATAAATAATGACGTATTATTTACGAAAATATAAATTGTTAATCGAATCAATCTCATTCATTGAAGAAAATTACTTTTTTTGATTTTTTATCTTTCAGTGTACGAAAAATACTATTTTTCATAATTTCGATAATTTTGGAAGAAAAAGTTAAATTTTATATAAAAAAAACTTTTCTTTTAAATAAATCATGTTATATTCTGAGTTAATGTAGATGTACTAATCTATGAAATTACTTCCTAAAATGGAAAAATATAGATTGAATAAATAGGCATTATTGAATTTTTTTGATTAAGACTTCATGGTTATTTGAAAGCTAAAATTAATTTGTTTTAATTACAAAAATATTAATCAATAATAAATAAACTAATGATAAATGACAATTTAATTTATATTATAAAAAACAGAGTGTAAAAATAACTACATTTGAACAAAATGGACATACCTTTTTTCAAAAATCACTTATTGTTTATATTACATCCACATAACACATTCCACATATTATTTATTATTTAATATTCTCAACGAGATAAAGAATGATTATTTTCATTTTTTCAAACATGTTTTTTAGTTTTCTGCTTGAAATCCAACCCGTAAAATACGCGTTTTTGTGTATCGTCCTTCTTAAACATCTTACACGCCGATAAATCAACTAAAAAAGAATCATAAAACCGTGTTTTTCTAAACCAAACGAGATGATTTATATATGAAAAATATATCAGAATAATACGAGTTTCGTCTATTTTGTATTATGTAGTGAAAAAACACACGGCGTTCGCCGATTTCATCGTCAACAAAAACAACCGTTTCGCTCCAATTCAAAACATATTCATTGTTCTTAATTCAGTAGAAGATTCCGTTTTTAAATCGTCATAATTTTTCTGACGAGTAATTACGTATTCACGTAAATGAATCAAGAAAGTAAAAGAGATAAATATTACTCTAAACGGTTTATAAATAAACAAATCTAACTTTATAATCTATGATAAGTTTTTATACAAATTCTACAATATACATATATATATATATATATATATATATATATGCGTATGTGTGTGTATGTTACTTTACTATATGTCAAGATTTTTTTAAATCAAATTTAAAAAAGAACAATTTACAAAAATAAGATATAATGTAGCTGTAGTAAATAAAAAATTCAAAAAAATGTGTTTCTTTAATAAAAAAATGATACTTTGGAAAATAAATATTATTTCCATCAATAATATATCACTATTGATGATTTTATAATAAAATAAATCAATTTTGTAAATATTGATTTTTTGATAAAATTTCCATACTAAAGGTCATGATTTTTTTAGGTCAAAAAATTAGATTTTTTAAAAAATGAAATTTGTACAATTTTTTTCTAATATAACAATTATTTATTATCAAAATATAATGTTTCTAACAAAAATAGTTATTACTGCATATTATATATTATTTCATAGACGAAAAATGATTTTTTTGAAAAATCGATTTATAAACGATTGTAGTAAATTAGCATAATTTTATTTATGGATTTAATTTCCGTAATTAATCTGTGTACATTAACTCAGAATAACATGATTTATTGAAAAAAAAAGATTTTTTATATAAAATTTAACTTTTTCTTTCAAAATTGTCGAAATTAAAAAAATGGTATTTTTTATACACTGGAACATAAAATCAAAAAAAGTAATTATCTTTAATAAATGTGATTGTTTCGATCAACAATTTAAGTTTTCGTAAATAATACGTCATTATTAATGATTTTGGTGCAAAATAATTCGTTTTTAAAATTTTCAATTTTTCGACAAGTTTTCCATACTATAGATCATGGTTTTTTTTGGTCAAAAATATCGAATTTCTTGAAACTGATAATAATATAGTTTTTTGTTCATACAGCGATTATTTATAATAGAAATATTGTATTTCTAGTAAAAATTGTTGATATTATTTACTATATTTAATTTTATAGACAATAAACTATATTTTAGAAAAATCAGTTTTGAAATCGGTTGTTAAAATTGGCATATTTTCATTTTAAGCATTTTTTAAAATTAATTATATGTATATACCAACTTAGGAAAGCATATATTATTATAGAAAAAGATTTTTGCACTTCGTACATAAATTTTTCCTTCAGTAATGATGAAATTAAAAAATATATATTTTTTATCGGTTATATTTCATCCGTTGTCTTCTCTTCTTCATACGTATTCTGCCTATATACCCATTCCATTGATTTTGATTTGTTCTATTATATCAGTTATCACCAAATTATACATTTTTATATAATAAATAAAATAACTACATATCTGTTAGACTGGATTTTAAAATTGTAGTTTTTTTTAAAAAAATCTTTTCTCTAATATCGATTATTTTATGTACCAAAAATGAAATATTACATCGTTAATTGAATTAATAAATTTTATAAAATAAATACATAAATTAACATTTTTGCTTGATGATTTTATTTTCTAAATATTAATAGTTAATACTAGAAACAAATCGTAATTTTACATGAATCATACTTAATTTTTTTTAACATTTTTCAAATAATTTTAATATGGTGAATAATTTTGTATAAATCTATATACTTATATATGCCCACACACACCTACAACCAAACAAACCACCCACTTATGTATGTGTAAATATATAAATATAAAAATTGAAGAATGTATAGTGTTTAAATAAAGTGAAAAATAATATGAATAAAAAATATAAATTATTTACTTTACATTATTTACTTTCATAAATAAAGAAAAGTATTTTTAATTATGTATATATATATATATATATATATATATATATATATATATATATATGCCTTGAATAATTCTTTATCTATAATTACTCAATACAACTATTTACTTCTTATATTTTAAAACATCGATTAATTTATACGTTGATGTAAAAGAAATGTAAGGGGGAGATTTTTTTTAATTTTACTTATTTTAAACTTTGTTCAACTCGACGATGATTAAAAGTTTGAAGAAAACGTTTTTCATGGATTACCAACTCGTCTTTTTAACCATTCCATTACATTCGCTTCTAAAACTCAGTTCGCCTTTCAAGTACTAATTTATGGTAATTCACTTATTATTTTTCAAAGAGTAAAAATGTTAAAAAAGTAAATATGTATAATTCTTTGAAATAATACTCAACGTATTTCAGAAAGTACGATTTTTGTTTCGAATGATAAATAATATTTATTATAGAATTAAAAGAGTGAATGTTCCTATAATGTTATATAGTTATTTGATATTTAGATATTTTTCAGAAATGAAATGTAAACAAGAAACATTTTAAACCTTTAATTATAAAGGAAGAAACAAGATTAATGAATCAACTGACATGAAACAAACCAGATTAATTATTTAAAGGTAGTAAAGTGGATTATTATTATTATGTTTATATATTTATAATAATGCTGTAAATATAAAGATGTAAGTTAATAACTCGTACACTTCACTGACTTGAAAGTAATCTTTTTCATTACAATAAGAAATTTTATACAAACTAATCAATGAGAACATCTTAAACAGCATTGTTCTGTTGTTACAAATATAAATTCATTTTAAACCAAATAAAGTGTTTTAATATAATTTGAATTCCGAATTAGTTCTAATGATTTTTTTTTTGAATAAACATGAAAATATTTGCCACATTTCCTATATTTTAATATAATGAAAAAAAAAATGTAAATCGTTATGACGAACCGTTGTGTATATATTGAAATTGAAAAGAATTCAATCTGGAATTAAAATATTTATTAATATGCGGACGGAGTTATTACTAGGTGCATTTATTAAACGATGAACGAGCGCTGAATTGATGCATTCATAACCGGTATGTTTTAAAGATGATTGGTATGCTTTTACAAATAAAGATATATGTATATCTAGAAACTTATAGGTCTTTGAACATCTTTCATAGTTGCATATTTACAAAAGAAAGCTAGTCGTAACGAAAGAGGATGATGTTTACAAACGTACAAAGTAGTATCTGTTAAATATCAGTGTATCAAAAACATTGGTTTTATGAATTCATATACAGGTACATTTGTATGAATGATATATTTGAAGTGCATACCAAATAATTATAATATAGAAATGATCGACATATAATTGCAAAATGAAATAGTTTACGTTTATTAAAATAAATATTATTTAATTAAAATCTCTATCAAATTTTTTGATGAGATAGATTTTTTGATTAATTCTGAAAAAATGGAGTTTCAAAAAGTCACGAATAGTTTAAAAAATCATTAAAAGTGATAAGAATGGAATTTTAAAATTTTACTTAAAATGACCAAAAGATATTTACAGATAAAATTAGTTTTGAAATAGATACATACATAATAAAACGTTTATATTGTTTATATATATATATATATAACTATATATAGGTAGCCCCAAAAATATATACATATATGAATTATATATAATTCAAACTGTGTATACATTTTTTAGAACACTCTGTATAAACATACATATAGCAAGAGGGCACCACCGATGGACAAGAGAAGTTATTGATCAGAAAAAGACCCATAGATAGATGGAATAGAGAAATAAGGAAATTCGTCAAAATGGACTGGAAGATGAAGGCATTGGATCGGTCGAAGGGAAAATTTTGGGAGGCTTTCATCCAGAAGTGATTAGAGGAAGGATAATAAAAATGATGAAGATGGTTTATACAATATACGATATACACATATATTTAGGGTTTTCCAATAAGAATGTCAGAACTTTGAAAGCTAGTGGCAGCCATGTTTGAATTTTTTTCAAATTAATTTGGCAAATTATTATGGAACGTTTAACACTTCAATTTTAACAGACGTATTGAAACAAAATTTTAATGAGTCCATTATTTCACTATATGGACACATCAATTGGCCACCAAGATCATGTGATTTAATTCCATTGGATTATTTTTTACAAGATTATGTGAAATTATCGATTTATGCTGATAAACCACAAACGACAGAAGCATTAAAAATAAATACTGAATGTGTAATTCATAAAATTGGATTACAATTATATGAGAGTGATTAAAAACTGGACTAAATAAATGTACCATGTCGAGCAAAGTGGTAGTAAGAATGGTAATAAATAACCTTAAACACCACTACAACTATAATTTAGTTCATACTGAGGAAAATTCAAACTATGATAAATGTAAAAGGACTTCATATAAAGAATTAGAACTTACTGGTTTTTATTGTTCATTTTTATTAATGAAAATTATACTAATATTTCAATTGTATGAATTTTTTTTCTATCAAAGTTATAATTCACAAGAAAATAATTAATTACTAAATTAATTAAGATTTAAAATTATTATAGTACTCATTTCTTTTTGTTGTTCTATAAAGTGAAGAATTTTAGCTTGAGAAAAAATTACTAGCAGAATATGGTGTATGAATACTTCTTCTTACCCACTGTATATATATATATATATATATATATATATATATATATATATATATAAAGTAATTTTCTACAAGTAGATTTTATTGCATTATTTAACGACCGCAAAATATGACGAAGATTATATTTGATTCGAATAATTACTCGCAATGAAAATGGATACTGTACAGTAAATTCATTGTAAAAAAGATTTTAAATAATTGTTGTAAAGTAGAAAGAACGTCATTATTGAAGTGAAGTTGTATTATATTTTTAAGTTTTCAATGTTACTAAAAATAAAATCTGATGATTGTAAATAATTTCAAATTGTAAAAAAATATGTCTAAATTCTTCAGTTTGATTTGGGTTATTTTATAGAATATAGATAAAAAATAGAATATAAGTACTGAATAGAATATAGTAAGAGATTTTAAAATTATTATTACATTTAAACATTTTAGAATATTGATTTTTATTTCAGAATGTAAAGAAAAGAATATTTTGAATGAATATTATTTATTTTAATTTTAAATTTAGTTTTAATTAAAAAAATATCACATATAAAATAATATATGATTTATGTAGTACATTTGTAATATTTATTATAAAGAATTATTTAATTAGTTCTACATATAAAATTATTTGTAGATTATTATGGATAATTCACTTTTATAAAAATTATTCATTAATTTTAATACAAAAAATTGTACATAATTATTAATCACTTATTATTAATTCTCTGATGTTTATTAATGATCATGCCATATTGTTGAAAATAAATTAGGTCATATTGGTGTCAATGGTTTTTAAGGAAAAATGTATAAAAATTGAATTTTCTATTTTGTAAAAATTAAAAAAAAATATTTTTGTAATAAATAAATTTCTAAATTTTTTTTATAAAGAAATTTGATTTACAATGATAATAAAGAAAACATTAACATGTAAAAAATTATACAGTTTAAAATAAATTTGTATGTCCATTTTACAACCACTTTAAAACAATAAAGTTGACAGTTCTACGCCAAATTTGATATGAAATTTTAATAACCGATCGCTAGTAAATTTTGATAATCGCTGTTGTTTACCGAAATATTCGCAAGGACAGCAAAAGAAGAAAGGTTGGCGAACATCTAGCAAACTTTCGCAAAGTAATCATTATGTGATTCGTACAGTAGTGGCGACTGCACCAGTTCAAAATGAAAGTTTTGTCGTGAATATTATTTTATGGAATATTTTATACTCGACTCGTTTTAAATGTAGGAAATCGTAAATCATGAAAAGTTCTTCATTCTGTCAGATAGAGAAGTTGTTACGCGAAACTAACATGGGTCTCGTGGGATATGGTTGACGTGGGAGCGATAATATTTGTTGGATGGATACTTAAGATTGTTGTTGTGATTTTGTGTAACGTTCTTGTTATACGCATATATTGAAGAAAGACGAAAAAAATACGATTACATATATATATATATATATATATATATATATATATATATATATATATATATATATATATATATAAAGTTATACGACGAACAAAACTTTCTAAATTTATATCCTGAGAAATTTTACGAATCGTAGATTCAAAAACAAAGTTGTAAACGAAGTAAAGAATTCAAAATAATGGGTAGTGTGAAAATAAATTGGATAATAAAAGGAAAAACTTTTAAAGAAATCATTCTTGCAGCAAATCTAAAGGAAAGCGCACATTCATACAGACTTCGTTCTGTGGTGATAAAATCACCTATCTATTTCACACTGCCACCTCAAATTATCGAATATAAATCATCCCAACAAAAGTATTTAGTCAGAGTGGAATTTTAAAACCGTTTATGTATACACAAACTTTCTCTTTCTCTTTCTCTCTCTCTCTCTCTCTCTCTCTCTCTATATATATATATATATACATATATATATAATCCTACTTTTAATCACTACTTTGAAAATACTTTTCTCAAAACTTTCCATTTTCAGCGATGCAACATCTTTTTTCTCCACTTCACACTGACGAATTTTCTCATACCTCTATTCCATTTTCCTCGTGTTTTTCTTGTCTTAGGGACTTTTCTTATGACAAGATTTCCAATCAGCAATTTTTCTTGTCCAGTATTAATTTTCTTTTCTTGCTATATGAAAATTTGATTTTCACAAATCAATTTTTTGACTTGCTTTGTATGATTCAATTTTTTCGAGTTTATCTAAACTTTTGAAAAAAGAAAAAAATAAATAATACGTGTTGAATGAAAAGATATTTTTTTTGGTATGGAGTATTCCCTTGTGAAAAAGAAAGGATAATTGTGTCCATCAGTTATATTTTTTTCCTCTGGTTTTCATAAGATCGAATTTTTATTTAATTTAATTGTTCCATTTTTTAAGTTTATATGAACTTGTGAAAATAAAAAATAAACAATATGTATTTACTGAAAACTTTTTTTTGGTATCGAATGGTGATACCTTTGTGAAAAAGAGAAAGGACAATTTTGTCAATCGGTGGTATTATTTTCTTGTTATAAGACTTCCTTCGATTTTCACAAGATCAATTTTTTACTTGATTTTTTAATTATTCTGTTCTTTCGAATTTATCTGAGCTTGTGAAAATAAAAAGTAAACAATATAAAATTTACTGAAACATTTTTTTTGGTATCGAAAAATAATTCATTTTTATTTTGTAAAACAGAGAAGGAACCATTATGCTAAATTGATTGTATATAATTACATTTGAGACAAGTTCTTCATAAAATTGATTTATGAAAAAGCTTCTAGTTAGATATAAGGAAAAATATTCATTTCCATACACTCAAACACATGCATATATATATATATATATATATATATATATATATATATATATATATATATAAACATAATTAAAATAAATAATCGAACAAACAAAATTCTGTAAGCAAAAAAATACATTTTAATGCGTTTAAAAATATGTATATTCGTATATATCATTTCAAAATATACAGGGTGTACATTTATTTTACTAACGTACAATTTCATTCTATAGAATTTTGTACAAGTGAAAAAGTTATTTAAGTAATTATATTTCTTAAGCAAAGTAAAAAATAAACAATGTAGAAATACTACTTCTTATTTTAGTTAATTTCTGATAATAAATGGTACATTTATTTAAAATCATGATATATAATTAATAAGTAAGATAATAGAATTATTATTATTTTAAATAATCGAAGCAAAACCTTTTTTAAAACTCATGATTTAACTTAATGTCTTTAAAAATATCAATCTTCATTCATTTTTTAAATTATTAGCAAATTTGATAAAAATGAACGATGTTTGGTAGAAAGCTATTTATTTATGCTTAATATTATATGAGTTTTAAATTTTCCAATTAACACCTGAGCAATTATAATTTCAAAAATAAAATAATATTCATTCATTTTTATAAAATTTTAGTAAATTTGATAAAAATGAATGAAGTTTAGTAGAAAGCTATTTATTTATCTTCTATATTAAATGGACTTTATATTTTGGAATTATTGCCTAAGTAATTATTATTTAAAAAATAAAATAATATAGCAATTTTTATTAATTTTTATAAAATGTTAATAAATTTGATAAAAATGAAATTTGGTAGAAAGCTATTTAGTTATTCCTTATTTATATTAAATGAGTTTATATTTTTTAATTCTCTCCTAGCAATTATTATTTTAAAAATAAAAGGGATAAAAATGTTAACAAATAAAATATAATGAGTTTTAAAGAATAAATTCTGAATGAAAATAAGTTACATTTTGATTAGTTAATTGCAATTTAAGATAAACTGTGTATTATTTGTCTGTAATTTAATTATATATTATTCTCTCTCTCTCTCTCTCTCTCTCTCTCTATATATATATATATATATATATATAAATTAAAACCAGAAATGAGAATGTTTATTTATCTCATTCTTTTTAATCAATTTATTTAACTTTGAAAGCTTTTTCAATGTGAATAATTGATAAAAAAATTATTTAACATGCAATATTTTTTCGAATAAATAAAATACCTTTCTTTAATTACACAGAATCGAATTTAAGTTATAATTTAGTCTTTTACATAAACTATTTAACAGTAGCTTAATACATACAGCTATTTAATCAAATATTCTAAGTATATAAATAAATGTTTTATTCATTTGCAGTGAAGTCATTCTTCGAAATAACGATGAAAATAAACATGCTCTTAATTAAATTTACTAGTATTTGACTTTGAACTTCATAAATATTAAGAAAGACATAACAAACTTACGTTTAACAGTTTTTATATTCGGAATATTTGTTACCTTGTATTAAATATGATTTGTATGTTGGTAAAAAATAATTATACGTTGTATTTGTTTTTTAATTGCGTTCCTATGTAACCATTTTTACATGTTAAGTTTCTAAGAATTTTTCTTATAAAGTATACTACGACATATTTGATTTGAAAATGGATGAAAGTTAAATTGGTTGTTATATTATAATGACAGCCGTTTTAAAAAAATAACATATAAAGAGTAATTTAAAAAAAAGAGAATTTTTTTATTAGTACTATGTCTTTCTCTTAAAAAAATATTATACTTTATATAAATCGATATAAAAATATTTATATTTTTAATTTTTAATATTACTGATTAAAAAATAATTTGAATCGTATTTTTGTAAAATTCTGTGAAATTTACAAGACAGGAAAACGTTTTTTAAAATTATAAAATAATGTTTTATATACCTAGATAAATATGAAAAATGTGAATATTACAGGTAATAAAAACATTTAGTCGACAATTCAAGTTAATAAGTCTATATAATTTCAATTCTTAGAAATAGAATATATAAATAATTAAATTGCTTTAAAAAGAAACAGGCAACATTTATTTGTTGCTATTTACATAAGTGTATGTGTTACTGATGATTTGTTGTTCCCTTGATAAAATGTTATATGTTATCTGTACACAATAAAATATATTCACACATTCTTCCATCTATCCACAACAAGTCCAGGTGAAATAATGTTTCACATCTGCACAGTATCGAATAACAAAAGGAAACATGTAAAGTCGACCTATACTGAAATAATCGCACTAATTTAAGCACCTTATACATATTTATTGGGGTTGTTTCGGGGGTCAGAGCGCCGTGGGAGCACGAGTATGGGGCGAGCGTCTACCGGTACCTGGGACGACTGACGTATGCCTACAATCAGCATGGACTTGTACCGGACGGGAGTTCGATTTCTGGAGAGAGGTAGTACCTCCATCGTTCTTACAACTCGTTAATACAGTCTTATATATACATATATATGTATATATGTAGGTATGTAACAGTTGCTATTAGCAATTTATTTGTGGTATGCATGCCATATTATCAAGCTTTACAACGGAATAATTTAGAGTAACGCTAGGCGTGCTAGTGCTTTCAAATCTACATTTAGAACATGTTTCCATGTTAGACTTTCTGACTTATGTGGAACAGAAACAGAGGATTAATTAGTAAGGTCCGGATGCTTACGAAAGGTAAAAAAATCAAATTATTAAAGTGATATTCTACATCTGGAGACGGCAATGTGAATGACATTCATTTTTAATTGAGTAATTATATATATATATATATATATATATATATATATATATATATATATTATATATATATATATATATATATATATATATATATATATATATATATATTATATGTATATATACACACTTATGTTAAAAAATTAAATTAATATATAGTCTGAATTAATTAGAATTTATATTAATTTAAATAATTGAAAACTATTTTTTAATAAAATACAACCTTAGTCAAATATATACATACATACACATAGAAATATAAATATATATATATATATACGTATAGTACATTGCGAATAAAAAGATGAATGGAAAAAGCTGCATACATGTGTATGAAAATGAAATTCATCTTTTAGAAACATGACTTGTAGACAGTTCATTTTTTAAAATGTCTCCATGCAAAGTTTTTTTTATAGTTGATCTTTCTAGAAATTCATAACTCTAAATGTTCATCATTTATGAAATGTCTTGTATGAAGTTAAAACTTATATTAAAGTCTAATTATATAGACATACATTTTCTTAAATAATATAATTGAAATTATAATAAATTATTTGTATACAGATTTTTTTTTTATTTTTCTATAATTGAATCTTATTTATTAACAATATAAGATTTTATAAAAATGTACAATAATCATTATTATTCATTTATTTAACCACTTACGCTGGCAATTAATTAAAATGCACGCGTGGCAAACCCGTCCAAAGCAACTCGCAGAGAGTTGGTATTTGAAATCATTTTTTTATAAAGTTTTAGACACACGGACACATTAACATTATAGTAAAATTCCTAAATTAATTATTAACAAATTCTATGATATACTTGACATACTGTGCTATATTTCATTCTTTTCTTGAACTTGGTTAACTTATATAACTTAAATTGGTTAACTTAAATAATACATATTTAACATTAGATTGACGGAGCGAGTCAATTTGACTCATTTAAGATTTTATTGCTATATATTAGGGGGACCGGAAAATAATGTCGTTTCTGCGCATGTCGATATTCGTTAGTCATTTATCAGCTCATTGTGTACTTCAAAGTTGTGCCAAAGACATTTTAAGGTTAAAGTGACTTGTTTACTCGTAAATAATAAAATCTTAATTGTTTTTGGCAATTTATGGTGAAATGGCCAGCCAAATACCAGAAGAGGTACATATCCGGCATTGTATGCTTTTTGAGTTTCACAAGGGTAGTAACGCAACGATTGCTACCAAAAACATTTGCGATGTTTATCCAAACGCAATAGACGTTTGTAAATGCCAAAGGTGGTTTTCTAAGTTTAAATCCGGTAATTTCGAACTTTCCGACTCGTACCGATCAGGAAAGACAGACAACTTTAGACAATGACATGTTAAGGGCGAAAGTGGAAGTAAATCCGTGTCAGACAATCGAGGAACTGTCAAACACTCTTAACCAACCTTGGTCGACCATCCAAGAACATTTGCAGCAGATTGGTAAAGTAAGCAGAGAAGGTGTTTGGGTCTCGCATAATCTGTCCGAAGAAAACAAAGCTAACTGATCCACCACATGCAACTTATTGCTTCAGCGGCACAATACAGAAGCGTTTTTTGATCGCTTGATCACTGGAGATGAAAAATGGGTCCTCTATGATTATCCAAAACGCAAAAGGCAGTGGCTCTCTTAGAATGAATCGCCACGAAGTACAGCTAAGCCAGGTTTACACCCCAAAAAAGCGCTTTTGTGTGTTTGATGGAATATTTGCGGGGTTGTTCATTTTGAAGTGCTGAAACTGACAAATTAAGAATGCAGATCTTTACTGTGAACAACTGGATTGAGTAAATCAATCTTTAATTGAAAAGTGCCCAGCGATTGTCAACAGAAAAGGTGTTATTCTGCAACACGATAATGCAAGACCGCACTGCGCAAGACGAACCCTGGGAAAAATTAATGAATTGGGATGGAAGGTATTGCCACACCCACCATACTCACCCGATATTGGACAATTATTTGAAAATTTTGAAAATTTTTGAAAACTGGTATTTTTGAAAATTTTTAAAAATTTTAAAAATTTTGAAAATTTATGAATTTTTTGAAAATTTTGAAAATTTTCAAATTTTTGATTTTTTTGAAAATTTGAAAATTTTGAAAATTTTTGATTTTTTTGAAAATCAAAATTTTGAAAATTTTTGAAAATTTTGAAAATTTTGAAAATTTTTGAATTTTTTGAAAATTTTGAAATTTTGAAATTTTTTGAAAATTTTTTGAAAAATTTTTTTAAAATTATTGATTTTTTGAAAATTTTTGATTTTTTTGAAAATCAAAATTTTGAAAATTTTTGATTTTTTTGAAAATTTTTAAATTTTTTGAAAATTTTTGATTTTTTTGAAAATTTTTAAAATTTTTGATTTTTTTGAAAATTTTTGAATTTTTTGAAAATTTTTGATTTTTTTGAAAATTTTGAAAATTTTTGAATTTTTTGAAAATTTTCAAAATTCAATATTTCACTCTTCATTTAGTATTCTTCTCTTCATTTGACTTAATTCTTAACTTAATCTCTGGCCAAGACATAATAATAAATGTATTTATTAGTTGTTTTGGAACTGATGCCATCATCGAAAGGCTCTGAATTGAGAAAGGCTTTGACGATGATGGCATCGCCATCGAATGCATCAGCCGATATAATTATAAATTATATAATTATAAATAACAAGTGAACAATAAGTGATTATTGAACACTTTAAATTATTGTGGTGTTGGGGTTAAAATTCATTTGTGTAAAATAATAAATGTGATAAATTTTCTCCATTTATTTTAATACCTTCATTTTCAAAACCTTAATTTAGAATAAATTGTCTTTTTGTTTGATTATTTTTTCTAGGATGATATTTACTGACAGATTTCCATTCTAATTTGAGATGTTGTATTTTTTTACATCTTTTTAATTCAATATATATATATATATATATATTTATATATATATATATATATATATATATATATGTGTGTGTGTGTGTGTGTGTGTGTGTGTGTGTGTGTGTGTGTTTATGTGTGTGTTGTGTATATAAGGATACACACATACATACATACATAGAAAAATAAACATACAGTATGTGGATATACTATATGTTTATTTTTTGTATGTATGTAAATTTTTAATGAAAAAACTTGTATTTCATAGAAATGCTCATTCAATTCAATTCGGAAAAGATGCAGAGCAAAGCATTGCATTGTACAATATCATTTTTATTCTATTTCTAAAATCAATACTCAATTTACAATTCAACACTAAACGAGAATATCTGTTTTAAATTTAACAGTTGCGTCAACAGTTTGTTGTAGCGGCATTTTAACTTTTAACGGTATTAAATTTTGTTTACGAACTTTCATCGTATCTGTTTAAAAGATCATTGTATAGTAATTTCACCTGAATTTCAACTAAACGATGGTTAATACGATATATTGTTTCTAAAATACACTGTCAGCGAATTCTTCACACTATTACTGAAATTGTAAATGGATAATGAATGATTAATTGTTTAAAATAAATTAAGAGTTCGGTTCTGAATTGATACAATAGAAAATTTAAAGTTTTATTTGAAAATTCACTTACTTAAAGACATTTAATTTATTATAAATATATTTATTGGATTTTTTAACATGAAAATCAATAAATAAAAATGTATACAACTGAAATATTATCATACAGAGTAATATTTAATTTTTTGTATGTATGTATGTATGTATATGTATATATATATATATATATATATATATATATATATATATATATATATACACATATATATGAGTTAGTTATTATAAAAGTGGTCTAAATTAAATATTTTTTGTTTTGAGATATTTTGACTTCTGTGTTTGAATTATTGAAAAATATTTTTATGATTAACAAGCAAAAAAAATAAGTGTATTTATTTTTGGAAAATAATTTGTTTATATAATTTAAAATATTAAGAATAGCGTGTGACAAAATATTTTTTTAAAATCTCAAATGATTTAAACTATTTTCAAAATTAATCAAGAGGTCAAAAGAAGACTTATATTAAAAAATAGTAGATTCTATTCAAAAAAATAATAACAAAATAAATTTTCACGTTTCAAATTTTAAATACTTTTAATTAACTGTCATTTTTCAAATAATTTGCAATTTGTGATGTTCTGAGAGCATTAAAATAGTTGTGATAAACCAGTGGTATAAATCTATCACATTTTTGTATTTTTCCTTCGTCACTGGCCTGAAATCTTCATATAATGGCAATAAGCTAAAGTTTCCATATTTTTTTTTATTCCTCTTTTGGATGTAAAAACTGAAATATGAAATTCTATTTCATCCTATAACGGTGTTTTATAAATTATTTTATAAGGATTTTTTTTAAATATCCATTGTATTTATTTATAACCAACTAAAACGATTCTCATTAGTATTTTTTGTTCGTTTTGTAATTGACTTTTCTAGTTCTTTGGTTAAAAAGAAATCTTCCTAAATTAGTCTATGTACAGTTAAATGAAACTTTTCTACGACACTGAAATATTAGCTTATTTAAATTTTCAGGAATATACAAGAAGTTATTTTTTTCATTTATATCTCAACCACTTTAAAATGACATAACAGTGCTTTATCATAAAATTCAATTTCTAATAAAACAAGTAACTTAAACCGCTATCAAAATAAGAATACACTGAATTTCAATAAATTAAAAAAAGTTTCAAAAAACTGTTATTTTTTTATTTAAAAAAATGTTTTATTTATTAAAACTTCGATCATTGCCATATTAATTTAGCAATAATTTATTTTTTTAATTTTTGACTTAGATCACTTTTATAAACATCGACTCACATATACATATCGTTTATTTTTTTATGTACAAAAGCAGTTTTTATAAACTATTATAGATTAACAGAACAAAACGAAACGTTTTCTATGCGCAGATATAATATTCAAAATAATCTATTCCACCGTTGGGTTTTCATCCCAAAAACTTCCAAGTTGCAAATAGTGCGCAAACACAACGCATTATGCCGTAAAGTGTAAACAACAGATTAAACAATATTATATGAAATATACCCGGTGAATTAGTTTGTTATAATAGTACGCCGTTGTATGCAGAGACTATGGTAGAGGCCGTTATCAGCCTTATTTTAACGCGTGTTGTGTTCATTCATTAGCGCCGGTCAATTGAGCAGAAGAGTTGATGATGTTATGAATATAGTTGGTATACACAGACAGTATGACAATGCGTGCGTATCAAAAGTTATCTGTCGAAGTGGATGTCGAAACAACAAAGAGATAGATACCAGTAAAAATTTGTGTGCTAGTGTAAGTATTTTCACGTTTTATTTGTATCTATTGTTGTATATTTTAGAGCAACGTTTTTAAAAATTCATGTTGAAATTTAAAATTGTTTAAAAATTATGTTGAAATTTGAAATCGTTTAAAAAATTCATCTTAATTTGATAGCTGATTAAAAATAAAAAAAATATATTTTCTATTAATATGATCTATAAATACGGTGATAAAATAAAAAATAAATTTATTTAATTTTATATTTTTAATTTTTTTTCTAAACAAAAAAATTGTAATTGTCTTTTAACTGAAGTTACTTGTCATTTTTTCATTTTCATATACTTGTATATTTTATAGTAACGTTTTTAAAAATGTGACGTTGAATTTAAAGTTGTCAGAAAATTTCATTTTAAATTGTTATTTCTTTTTTAAAGAAATATATATTTTACTAATATGATTTGTGAAAACGTGAATAAAATAATTATTTTTTTTATTAATATATTTTTTAAATTTTTTCTATACAAGAAATTTGTAATTGTCTTTTAACTGAAGTTACTTGTCATTTTTCATTTTCATATATTTTTTATAATTTCTTTTCATATATTGTTATATATTTTATAGTAACGTTTTTAACAATTTGATGCTGAATTTAAAATTGTCTGAAAATTTAATTTTAAATCGTTAATCATTTTTTAAAAAAATATATTTTACTAATATGATTTATAAAAACGTGGATAAAATGAAAAATATTTTTTTAATTAATATATTCTTAAAATCTTTTCTATAAGAGAAATTTTTAATTGTTTTTTAATTAAATTTACATGTCATTTTTTCATAATTTATTTCCATGTATTGATTGTATATTTTATAGTAATCTTTTAAATGAGATATTGAATTTGGATTCGTCTAAAAATATTATTTTAAATCATTATTAGTTTAAAAATAAAAAAAATCTATTAATATGATTTCTAAATACATGGATAAAATGAAAAATATATTTTTTTTAATAATTATTTTTTATACAAGAAATTTGTAATTGTCTTTTAAATGAAAATCCTTGTCATTTTTAATTTTCATATATTTTTTATAATTTCTTTTCATATATTTTATAGTAACATTTTTAAAACGTGATGTTGAATTTAGAGTTGTATGAACATTTTATTTTAAATCCTAATAGTTTCAAAATTAAAAAATCCTAACTAAATAAATTTGAAAAATTAATAATATATCTAAACAATATGTCTTTTAATTGTAAACATTTTATTTTAAATCGTATTAGTTTCGATAAAAAAAACCAATATGAATTGTTGGATAAAATAATATATTTTTTAATTTTTTTCTAAACACGAAATTTATAATTGTCTTTTAATTTAGAGTTGTATGAACATTTTATTTTAAATCCTAATAGTTTCAAAATTAAAAAAATCCTACCAATATGAATTGTAAATACGTGGATAAATAAAAAAAATATTTTTTTAATAATATATTTTTTAATTTTTTTCTAAACAAGAAATTTGTAATTATCTTTTAACTGAAATGACTTGTCAATTTTTCATTTTTCAAAAGACACAAACAATGAGTTAGTTGGTGTGTCATAATTGGATTTTATATATGGAAAAATGGTTAAATTAGGTTTTTCATTCAAAGACAGAATTGTTTAAATTTTTTTAATAAGTTATGAATCATCAAATAAGTAAGTTCACATGCAACATTGCAGTATATTATAAAAAAATTAAAACAGGTTTAATTGAAAATAAAAAAGGTGCTTAAAAATAAAAAAATAACTAACTTATTTATTAAATACTTTTTGTTTTATTTATATTTAAACTTTTGAAGCAATTCTTGGAAAATTTTCTTTCTCTCTCTCTCTTTCTCTCTCTCTCTCTCTCTCTATATATATATATATATATATATATATATATATATATATATGTATGTACGTATGAATACATATACATATGTATTATAATTATGCATGTATAATTTTCAAAAACTCAATAAATTAAAATGATTACTTGTTTCTATAATGATAATAAAATAAAAAAGATGTGTATGCTGATCAAATAAAACCTGATATAAAAAATAAGTTAACAAAGGTTGAAAAGTAAACAAAGGGTTTTACACAAGAATGAATATATATATATATATATATATATATATATATATATATATATATATATATATATATGCGTTTGAATACATGTTATGTATAACGAGAAACCAGTGGTCGAAACCGATCAAAAATCGTTAACTAAACTATGTTTTCGCGTGAATCCTATATAGAGTTCCGCCACTGATATAAACGCATAACGAAGAATATTCATTGGTTTAGGGAACCTACGTCGTAAATGTCAAATACTTGATTAATTAGAAACCTGTATCAACATATCCCATTTCCTACGTCACATTTGTGAAACTGTTTCGACTCTCTGCTCTCAACTCCATTAAACTTCACGCATTTTCAATGAAATGGGTTTGTGATGATAATCTTATGTCTTTTGTTATTGTTCTTTTTCTCTGTGTCTGTGTAGATGTTTATTTTTGGAATATATATATATATATATATATATATATATATATATATATATATATATATATATGTATGTATGTATGTATGTATGTATGTATATTTATATTATGATACGTATTTATTTTTTATTATTATTTTGTATTTTCAAGGCAGTTTTTTTAATACATTTTCCATACCAATGCACAGTTTCGATGAAGTTGTTTGTATGAAAAATAAACATATATATTATCATATGAATTGAATGATACTCTGATTTTTAATATAAAATATTATCAATATCCTACAACGGAAAGTCTGTATTTGGTTTAATAGAATTGTTGAAAATATCATCTTATTATTAATGAGGTAAAGAGAAAACATACTAATAAATTATATACGAAAAAAACTTTTTAAACGACAGATTTCGTGAATATTTTATGTAAAAAAATTACATTTTGTAAAAAATCTTTATTCAATTTTCTTTTCTTAAATTGATATCAATACCAATAACAAAAATTAGAATAAATAACACATTTATCATAAAATCAATACAATTTCAACTTTGAAAAAAGTAGTTGATTTTTTATGATTATGTGTATAACAGAACGATTAAAATATAAACAACATTATTATTCGTATTTTGGCCGCTATGTGTCGTCATAAACAATTCAACGGACTAATATATACGTTAAGAAAATAGGTATATGCACTGGGTGGAATATATAGCTGGTCTATGTAGTCAATTTAAAGAGGTTAGGGAAAACAACCCCCAACTACTTGATGCTTGCTTGCTTACTTATCCCGGCATCGTTTTAAGTGGCTTTATAAGTTATGAATGAGCACGAAACTGTTACGATACGGGATTGGTGTATTCAGAAAGATTGGCGTCTCATACTGTACACACTGAGTATCGGAAGAATCCACTTTAATGGAGTTTTACGAAGAGATTTCTTTAAATATGATACAGTATAGAAAATGGAACATGGAAGGTTGAAATAAATTTTACATTTTATGTTACGTACATATATTTTGTTTATATATATATATATATATATATATATAATATTTTCAAAGAAATTTATTCAAAATTACTTAAGCAGCATTTTATAAAATAATAACGAAAAAATAAAAATTCGCCATAGAGACTGTTATTAAAAATTAGTTGTTTTTCTTAATTAAATTAGAATATGCTGTCAATGGACCAATATTATATAATGTATTTTAGATATCGAACAAAATTTGGTTTGACATTGTGGTTGTCTTATTTTTGAATGAAGAAAAAAATTCTAAACATAAGATTTTTTTTATAAAACAAGAGTTTTCTGTTCTCTATTTGCTTTGCTCCTAAACTTCTGAACTTGTTTCTGTTTAACATGGTAAATAGTTATGAAAAATAAAACTTTACAAAGCTGTAGATGATGTTTATTATAAAATGGTGACAAAAAAATTAATGCCAATACAAATAAATTTATTTTGTTCAAAAAGTTTACCTCAAAATCTATTTTTTCCTTTTTTTTTGTTAATTTTGATATTTCATAAAATTTGTACTTGGCTAATTCCCGGAAAACTTTAGGAAAAACGAAAACAAAATTTTAATATTACACTGGAGGCGGAGTATTATTCTTTTTTTAATACAAAGATGTTTAACAGACACTTTTAGCTTGAATATATTTCAATGATTGTGTTGTAATTCTTAATAGATAATATTATTAAAAAATATATTAATGTTCAAAGATACTACATAATAAAATAATATTATTTAAGATTTCAAATAAATAATTGTATTTAAAAAAAAAATGTTTAGTTCTTATTTCAGCTAATTTTAAAAAATAAACATTTACTTTAGTACAAAATATACATAACCATAAAAAAATAATTATATATTCGAGTATCTGAAAAGACATACTGGAGACAATATGAGAAATTTAAGAATGGAGATTAACCCTAAAAAGCAAATATGCCTAGAAAAAATTTCTATGATTGATAATGATATTTTTTACAACATTTTGGAAGAAGATCTATTTTTATCCAAATCAGAAATGTGTACAATTATGTAAAATTGGTGTCATATGAACCTAACTGCTAGAAATAAATCGTACAATTTGTTGATTTCTACTTTCATATAATAAAAGTGAATAATTTTTGAAACGTCTTAACAAAATTACAAAATGATTTTTCATAAACGCGCGCAATTTAAATGAGAAAGTTCCATTAGTTTCTGGACTGAAGATTTTATATATATATATATATATATATATATATATATATATATATATATATATATATATATATATATGAAGTGAAAACAATAGATTTGAAGAATGTATCAGCTGAAGGTACAGATTGCATGCTTAATGTTTCGTTGATCCGATGAATGTTTTCTTGATCAGTCGAATGTCGAATAAAGCAGGCGTTATAGAGATAATAATAAAGAAGCTAACGACGCATCCGCAACCACGGCCTGCGCGTCGGATCACGCGTACTGTGCGTCACCGACGTCGACGGCGATGGTAGTGGCAGCGCCCGATCTCGACAACAATCTGCATAATGCGCGCCGAGGCCCGGGCGTTTTGTCGAGGCGCGGCCACGTTGTACACAACTGACAGTATTGGAATTCGTTAATAGGAAACAATCTATGAACGTACGTTGTCAACTGGCAATGGAGAGGAAAGACAACAGATGATTCAAACAAATAAACAAACAGGGGTAGTATTGTTCAATAAATAGGCTTGATGTAGGAACGATTATATTTTTTAAACATGTATGTGCAAATCTCTCTCTCTCTCTATATATATATATAAGAGTGATAGAACTTTAAATTGAATCCCTATCGAAAATTCTATCTAACCTAAAAAACACCTTATATATAATATACCTCATCAGGAGCACAGTACTTTGCAATGAAATAAAAAATCATCGTTCACTCAAAAAATGCGTTTTATTTAAAAATTAATTATGCGATCCTGTTGGGACACCTTTGTATGTGTATATATATATATATATATATATATATATATATATATATAAAACAAAAGAAATTATTTTTTTTCTATACACCACCCTATACACGTTTCTTTTTTAATAAAACATAAATCCAGGCGTCACATTTGGATGACCCTATATAATTACATATAAAGAAAGAGAGATCACACTACAGATCTTATACAGAGCTACGTCCTCTTTGTCAATGCCAGTTCAATAGAACTTTCTAGTCAAAGTTTCATAACAGTTGTTTTTTACAAGATGAGGTTATTAACCTCATGCTCAATCCTCGAAAATGAGAGATTATATATTTATTAAGTTGTATATATATATATATATATATATATATATATATATATATATATATATATATATATATATATATATATATATATATATATATATATATATATATATATATATATAACTTAAAATTATAAAATATATTTAGGAAATAGAATTTAATGAAGATTAGTTGTTTTACACCATATTAAAAAAATAAACAAAGATAAAATCTGTATAAACGATGTAAAACCTATATCATTATATAGATTTTGTTTTTAATGCAACCAGTAACTCGCGGGCCGTATGCGTCCCCTCTGACATTTTTTGCAGCCCGGGGCTCAGATTTGAATATTTAAAAAAAATAAAATTTTTAAGCAATAATTTGTGTTTTTTTTTTAATAGTAGATATTTTATTTATTTTTATATATACAAATATCTAAGTGTTTAATAATGACGTTTTTGTGCACTATTTTTATCAAAGAAGTGTTTTTTCTTGTTAACTTTTTTATAATAAAATTATAAATTTCAAGACTAACGCATTTGTATTTATTGTAAATATCTCTGGACCTATCACACCTAGGAAACACCATATCCCTTGCCCTTGATAGAAAGTAGTGCGGTTCGCTAAGATTTCACAAAATTTGTAATTGGACCCTCCATTTATTTAAAATATTACATTGGCCTGATGTAGACAAATATTTTAATTTTAAAGAATCTTGAGGATATAAGACGAATTTCAGCTTATAATTAAATCATTATTTTTATATTTCGTTTTAAGGAAATATTTTTGTTAAAAATTAAAAGATCCATTAATATATTTAGCCTAGGTAATTATGTATACTAATACATACATAAACACACACACACATACACACACACACACACACACACATATATATATATATATATATATATATATATATATAACATTATTTTTATATTTCGTTTTAAGGTTGTTTAATTTAATTAATTGATTAAATAAATTAAATTTTTCAATTTACTTTTTCTTACTTTTTTATCATACTTATCAAACGACCTCGTATATATATATATATATATATATATATATATATATATATATATATATATATATATATATATATATATATATATGTATATATGTTTGTATGTGTGTATGTATGTAAATGCAATATTAGGAAGTGTGTAAGTGTACATACGAGTAATATTTCGTTTATTAACTTTGAAAAGATCTTTTGAAAATAAAATTCATTCATTATTTTTTTTAATATTTATTTTAACAAAAAATAATAAGTTGCAAATGAATTTGATAGAGACACGTGAGTACAATTTATTTTTTATAGTCAACATATCTGTTACTGCACTTTACATAGTGGTATAGATCAAAGATTCAAACGTAGTCCCAAAAGACAGATGCCATCATCTTGCTGTTTAGTACTTTCTGACTTGAAAAAGTGGGATTCATGATGGTGAATGTCTTTTGGGATATGTACGGAGTCCTTTTAGCCGATTTCATTCTTCACGGCGACACGATCAATTCAACTTGTATATTAACCAGGTATGTCTGTGGATTTGTTTCTAAAACTAGAGCTTTGACTTTTTGATCTAATTTTATGACAAGTGTTTTTAGATGTAAAATGGTGATGTTGAAACAGACATTGATGTAGACTGTACTGAACCGATAATGTAATGTAATTTACTTATAATGTTCGTTTAAAAAAATGTTTAACATAAATTTATAAAAAAAATAAATATATTTTTTGAAAAAATCGAGTTCATTATTAAAAAATTCTACGTATGTTATTCCAAAATTTATCATTTTACACAAAAAAATTATAATAATATTAATTATATATACTTTTTAATTGAAACTCAGTTATTTAATTCAAACAAAACTGTAAAAAAATCATATCAACTGAAATAAAATTATTAACAATAATAATGCTATATATTCAAATTATAAACAATAACAAAATAAAATATATCTTTCTCTTTATATAGAAATATAATTGAACAATTTGTATACCGATAGGAAGTTATCCAATAACAGAATATTTTTACATGTATAAAAGGAAAAGTTTTTATTGATATTTCTTATTCTTTAAGTACATATAATAAGAAAAAGTATTTAAATATAATAATTATTAGTCTTTTTTCAATATATATATATATATATATATATAGGATCATCCAAATGTGACGCTTAAAATTATAGATCATTGAATTGTATTTACTAGTAAATTTTAATGCGATAAGAAATTATAATTTTGATTGTTTAATAAATATTTTAGAGTAGGATCATATTTTAATAATTATTAATATTTTTATAATTTTTTTTCTTTAATAAGAAAATCATTTACTTAATTGTCCCTTAATTTTTTGTATACGTTAAAGTAAACCTAACTGATTATGGATCAATTTTTAATTAATACTATAATAATGCAATGTTACATTAAGTCGCTTTTTTATAAAATAATTAAAATCGGACACCTATTAAGAAAATAATTTATTTAAATTTAAAAATTGAAAACTTAATTTAAAAATAATCATTTATAGATCTATTTTTAATTGAAATTAATAACAGTGAAATTAAAAAAAATGTTTATCTATAATTTATGAGATGAATATAAAATGATTTCAAAAAAAGTAAATTGAAATAAATTCAAACAAATGCAGATATGCAGCTTGTATAAAAATGTAAAGAAATATTTTGGTAAAGACGGCGATAAAGAACTTTAAAATGTGTAAAAAAAGTGTGACGAGTTCTCTTTCACATAAATGAATTATTCACTCAAACACTAACAATGCTCTAATGACGGCATCTTGCCATCAAAATGCGTATTGATTTACTGTTGTTATAAATAAATAAAGTGAATAATTAATAATTAATGAACATTTTCTAATATCTTGTCATATTGGGGGTTACAATTTTTTTCTGTAAAAAAGTGTTTGTTATTTAGAATGTAGATAAAAAAATTCAAATAAGATGATCAACTAAGAAAATCTGTTTAAAGACTATTATTCAAAATTTGTTTATAAGATGTTATAAGTAAGTTAGTAAAAAAAACGTAGTAAAAATGAATTCAAACTATAAAATTTTTTAATATTTTTTTATTTCATCATTTTTTAATGTCAATTGATTTTTATTATTTACTAACGGTTTTAAGTTATATTATATGACCTTCACTTTAACACAATTTGTATTAAAGTAAATCAGCCACAGTACCAAAATAACAAATAGATATTTTTTTAGTTTGAATTACTAATTATTTTTCGTTACTTTCAAATTATATAAAAAAAATAAATATAAGCAATACACACTGATAATGTTTAAAAAATTAATATAAAATTCTTCTCTGGTTTAAAAAATCCTGTTAAAAAATTAGTTCAAATGCTATTAATAAGTGAATTGAAGGAAAATATTAATAATGTTTTTAGTGTAAGCAATCAAATTTAGGTAAGTGAAATGCTACCTGTGGAGATTATTTCCATTGTGTGAATATAATTATAGTATGGTTTCTATCAGGAAATTATGAGAATCTTAATGTCAATCCTTGATATATATATATATATATATATATATATATATATATATATATATATATATATATATATGTATGTATGTACATATACGAGCTTACACATGTATATATGTATAAATGGGACTGTCAGCCAAAGTATACATAAATACGGATCATATCATTGTATACGCACCGCACTAATTCAACCTAAATTCACCAATCCAACGCAATGACTATATGCGTCGGCCTGGTGGTAAATTGAACGGCAGGCAAGTAGGCAGGCAGAGCGGCGCGCATCTAGATATGGCTTATAGCTCAGATGGCGGCCTATTATCTCATATCCCGTAAATTACGAACAATTCATGGCGTGGAGCTTCTATACACAAAGTTCATTAGCTGAGGCAATTAGCTCCCCGCGCGTCACTTCGCCACGAGAGTCGCCGCCTCGTATCGCATCGCGACTACATGGAGCAGCGGTGGCGGCGCAAACGAGAGATCCTCGTTCCCGGGCGCGGGGCCCGCCGCAACACATCTACGTATTTTCGCAGTATGTTGCCTCCATTGTTCGTTTGTGCGAAACGATGAGATTTATCTTTCGGAATTTCCTAACGTTACGAATCAATTGCGTCGGATTTCATCTATTACTGTAAAATTTTATTTGGATAATAAGATACGCATCCAAATAACATACAGTTCAATACATTATTTTTATTTACTTGTATGTTAAATGTAACTACTTTTTCAATTCTCAAATGTGAAAAGAAAATTATTTCTAAAAAATAACACAAAATTATGTAAGATAAAAAAAGAAAAAATATTCCTACAAATACGATAACACTAAAAATTGACATAGAAATATAAAAGCAAAAATATTTCAAAAGTTCGAGAATAACTTAAAACTAATTATAAAAATATTAAATCAAGAAAGATTTTAAAAAAATTGAGAAAAGTATTTCATACTTTATTTCAAAAAAGAAACTGATAAAAATATTTCAGAAACTTTGTTATAAATTAGAAAAATATAAAATGAATTTTATAAAATGGATACAAATACAAAACTGGAAAATTATTAATTCCATGGAAATATAAAATAGGAAATGAATATAAAAAAATCAATAAAAGTATAAAATAAAAATAATATTCGTAAAAATGTGATTGAAATATAAATTTGAAAAAATATAAAAAAATAATTCAAGAAAAAATAATTTCAAAAATTTAATATGAACATAAAAAAATATTTATTTAAATTATTGAAAATATTAAAAAAATAATTCTTTAAATTAAATTGAAAGCAAAATGGAAAAATATTGAAAATATCGACAAATATATAGCAAAAATAAAAGCGAAAAATACCTAAAAAATTCGACAAGAAAATAAATCTAATAAAATAATCTCATAAAAATATCAAACCAAAAAAATGTTTCAAAAGAAGTATTGAAAATATAAAATTCAGAAAAGTATTAGATTTTTTTCAAAAAAATGAAAACCAGATAAAAATATTTCATAGAGTTTGTTATAAATTAGAAAAAATAAATAAATACATTTTATAAAATGGATACAAATATAAAATTGAAAAAATATTAATATCATGGAAATATAAAACACAAAGAAATATTTTTTTTAAAAAAATAAGAATATAAAATAAAAATAATATTATCAAAAATGAGAAAGAAATATAAATTTGAAAAAAATATTCCAAAAATGCCAAAAAATATTTATTCAACACAAATGAATTTTATCCCCAACACCACAATAATTTAAAGTGTTCAATAATCACTTATTATTTATAATTATATAATTTATAATTATATCGGCTGATTCATTTCGATGGCGACGTCATCATCGTCAGAGCCTTTCTTCCGATGATGGGCGTCGCCATCGAAATGCATCAGCCGATATAATTATAAATTATATAATTATAAATAATAAGTGAACAATAAGTGATTATTGAACACTTTAAATTATTGTGGTGTTGGTGTTAAAATTCATTTGTGTAAAGTGAATCAACCACAGTTACAAAACAACAAATATTTATTGAAATTAATGAAAATATGAAAATTCAAAAATAATTCATTAACATTAAATAGAAAAAAAATGGAAAATACGATAAAATAAAAATCGACAAATATAAAAGCAAAAAATATTTAAAAAAATTGATTAATTAAATCTAATAATATAAAATAAATCCAATAACAATTCAATCTATTGAATTGTATTATATTATTATTTTTTTGAAATTGTATTTTATTTTTATAGAATTTAATATTTTTATTTTTATTTAAATTCTTATTTTTAAAGAAATTTATGATTTTTTCGATGTAATAATTTTATTTAATATCACATTTTTTATATTTTTATACAATGTTTTGATTTTTTCCATACTATATTTTTTATTTTTCTTATTTTATACTTTTTTAATGATTTATTTTCCCGACATTATATTTTATCGAATTTTATTCTTTATTTTCTATCGTTAATGAATTTTATGATTTTTGTCGATATTAATTTTAACTGAAATTATTTTTTAATTTCATTGGTGAATTTGATCAATTACCATTTTTGAATATTATATTTTACTGAATTTAACTCTTTTTTAGTTTCTATTTTTATTCAATTTTACGAACGTTTTTGATAATTTTTATCAATTTTCATAATTGTAAGACTGGTGAATTTATTTTAGAATTTTATAAAGAGATAACTGTATACTAACCTATTATAATACATATTATTAGAAAATGAGATCATAGTATGAATTTTGTAAAAATGAAAAAAGATACAGTATTTCTCTATAAAATAATTATATTGGAACTAATTGTTAATGAGAGATTTATAAAAATTAAGTGAATTTCGTTTAATATCATTTACTAGTAATAAAATAATCTAATAATGAATATAAGGAATGAGGGAGTTGAATGTAAAATTTAAAAACATATAAATGTATTAAAAGCCTCTATACATTTTATACTATAACAATTTGCGTTTTTTCAATTATCGAGATAAAAGTAGAATAATTTGGTTATTTAACAGTTTCATTAACTTTATTACTGTTACCGAGTAAGTATTTTTTTTTATATTAATTTATCGCCGATACAAGTATCTCATTTGAAATTTATTTATAGAAGTTACGTTGTTATTTTGTTCATACAACTCATTTTAATTAAATAACGTGTTGTTAAAGCGAGATAAAAATAGATTTGAATCCTTGTCGTTTTGATTATCAGTTCGATACTCTCTCCGAGTGGACCACCGATCGCCTTGTTGTTCGCAATAAACCACACAACACCATACACGCGTTTATCACTTTCAGTACGAACGTATCAATTAAATAATTTTGTGCACTGAATTAATTTACTACAACAGACACTAATTACTGTTAAAAATAATATTTAATATAATTTACGGCGTAATATTTTTAATTATAATGATTGAATTATCAAATATGGTCGTTAATTAAAATTTCAAATGTTACACATTTGCTTCATTATTCTACACGTCACGTGTTTATTTGGCAATTTTGTAACCCTCATTTGAATGAACTGACATTCGTGATTTATAAATTTTTTACTAATTAAATTGGGAAACATAAACATGGAAATCTGGTAATTGAGCGTGTTAGACGTAATTTGTTTCAATTTTTGTTTACTGATATGTACATACGTATCGATATCTACGAAACGTTGACCAAACTACTTAATATTCGAACTATATTCACCCCTTTATAGTGTTACTGTTACGAAGAGCAGTGTAACGAAATGCGAGTAAATCAATGACGACGGCCAACAGAATTTCTTCAAAGATACATAAAATGTTTACAAAGACTACAATATAATATTAAGTGCAACATATTTTCCCGATTGGCAATTTGCCGAAAATTTTATTTCTGACATTTATAAGTAGTAACGATTTTAGTATTTCTCGTTATGTGAAAATATGAACGGAAATCTGACGGGTTTCGGTATCGATTAAAACAATCATTTTGTATTTTGCGCTTTTCATATATTCTGCTTTTACAGGGTGATATAAAATTTTAAATAATTCAAGATTTTTTCGATTTTTACATTTTTAAACTGATTAGATATTTGAGAAGTTGATTTCAGTATAAATAATTGAATATTATGATCAAATAAATATCTGACGACAAGAATTTTTAATATGTCTATTTATTAATTTATACACGACATCCAAATATGATGCCTAGATTTGTGTTTTATTAAGAAGAAAAATGTGTATAAGATGACGTACAAAGAAACATGTGTATAATTTCTTTTTAATAAAACACAAATCTAGGCGTCACATTTGGATGATCCTATACATTTTTAAGAAATAGTATTTAGTTGTAATTTTTTTCAATAATAATAATTTTTGGCAGAAATATTTTTTTAAGAAAAGCAAATATGATTCCAATTACTAAATATACAATTTATAACACATTTTTCATTTCGTGGACTTACAATTTAATAAGCTTTTTTTAAAAAAAATTGAATTATTTAATATTTATATGCTTCATAATTGAATATTATTCAATAATTTTTATTATATTATTCGTATAATAAGATTTTTCATAATTTTCATTGAATTATGGAGTTCATGGTATTACAATTTCATTTTTTTTTAAAAAAAGGAATATATTAAATTATTTAACATTTATTTGCTTCACAACTTTATATTTTTTTAATAATTTTTATTATATAATAAAAAGTGTTCCTAATTTTCATATTAACATATTTGATATTTGTACAGGGTGGTTCTAATGAGACTAAAGGAGATAGTAAAGAATAATAAATGATAGTAAGAGCAAGTAAATGTATGTTTATATTCTTCAATTTCATTTGGGTCATTTTCTATGTATAAAAATTAATTAAATTTCATAAATATTTTAATTTTTATATCGTGGAACTCGTTCTCTACTCGCTTCTCTTATCAACCCTAGAACTTATTTTTATTCAATAAAATATCTCTGGAAAATCTGCCTGAAAATCTACCTTTCTTGCACTTTTTAAAAGTTTTAATATTTCATAAAATTTACTTTGATAATTTTCTAAAAAGATACGGAAAGTTTGAAAAGAAAATGTTCAAATCATGTCAGAGGTAGAGCATTATAATGTTCAAAATAAAAAGAAAACAATGTCTGATTTTTTACGAATAATACTGTCAATTTTATGAAAAAAGTATATAAATGCTTAATTTTTGTGAATAAGCAATAATAATTTTTATCTAATATTTAATTGAAAAAATATTGGTTTAGATGAAAATTGATAATCTTTATTGTACATATGTGTTATTATTTATTAACAACATTTAAAATAGAGAATAAAACTAAAACTGAATAAAATCAATAATTGAAGAAGAATATTAAAAAATATTGAATAAATTGCGTAATTGTGGAATTTAAAGAATAATCAGGAAAATGTTTTAAAAATTAAATATAGATCATTTGTTAAATACAAGAATACATTAATAATATCCATTTAATGTTTGATGTAATATAATTCGTTCTTGTATTACATTTCGTATTTTATTTGTATTGGATTACAAATTGTTAATTCGTTGATAACATTTAAAATCAATGTAAAATTTCATGAACAGTTATCGATTATTGCTTTAAGGTATGCTCGACTCTAACACAAAAGTAAGGGTTGTCCTTCAACAAAAGTAGATGTCATATTATTGACAACGATTCAGATTATAAAGAATTGTTGAAGGACAAACCCTACTTTATGGTTAGAATCTAGCATCAAATTATATATATATATATATATATACATATAATATATATACATATACATATATAAAATACTTAAATAAATAAACGATTATGAAAAAAGCGTAGAAAATCTATTCATCATAATTATAAACTGGCGGAAACTTGTAAATGATATTAAAAGTACTGAAAAAAATTGAAAAGATAAAAATCTAAATACTGTTATAAACTACACATTAAAACGTGGACTAATTTTAATTGCAAAAAATATAAATCAATCATACAGTCTTTTCGAGTGTCAACTTAAAGAAAAAAGATCTGCATAAGTTAAAAATATTTTAATTTTATTTATTTATGTAATATTTATATTTTGAACATTCTCAGATAATTTCTGCCTCGAATTTTATATATAGTTTTTTTTTTTTATATATAATTACTAGGAATATAATTTCAAGCACGTATTTTCTAAGGAATTTATTTCAATAATTAACGATTAATTAAATAAATTAAATTTTTATTGTGAAGTAGATGAAAGTAAATTTAAAATGAACGAATAATAATAGTAATTTCAAGTTGAATAGAGTGTATAGAATTTATAGAAAATGTCAGAACTACTATAAAAATTAAATATTTATCAAAAATGTGAAGACATTAATTTTTTTTGAAAAGTAAATATTTGGATTTATGTGTATATATATATATATACTCTCTTTCTTTCTCTCTCTGTCACACGCACAAATATATATATATAATTTTATTTAATAAACAATTTTTGATAATAATTTAAAAAAAGATTATTGCTTTATTTCGAAATATTATTACATTTCTAGTTTATATTTTCTGAATAAATGGAAGATTATTGGAAGTATAAAAAAATTAGACATCTTAAAAAAATCTTTTAACAGTATTTAATATCTTAGGATAATTTAGAATAGAATTTAATAAAGAATAAAATTTGTAAGACTTAATTAATTTCACAATGAATAAATTTTCACCAAAGTTCCATTTCAGAGATTAAAAAAAAAAAACGTCCACGATGTAACAAACGAAATAGGTTATAGTTTATTATAAAGAAGTGTTAAGTTGTTAAATGTCTCAGGTACATTTAAACATTAGCACGCCATACCCCATCGCGTTATAAGGACCTTATACCCTAGCTATAACGTCACTCTTACTTCTAATCCCAAAAGTAATGGCGTTGGAGCAGGTGGCGCTGTTGAGCCTTCTGCAAGAAGCATACATCAACAGATTTTACTAGAGCAATCTGTTCAAAAACCATAAATTTTCAAACCAGTAATTCGTCGTACATGCGTGTACATAATTTTTCTTATACAGACGTAAATATTTTAACGTTTAATTCTTATAATTGTCTGATTATAGTTCTGTTGAAACATTAAATAAATTAATATAATAACAAAGAAAATTAAAAACGAAAATAATTTTCGAATTAAATAAACAGTATTTATTTAAGTGACGATTATCGAGTTTCGTGAACATCATTCGTTTATCGCTCATTTAAGTTAGGAACACAAAACCGTTTTTCGTAAGCACAAATTAAAATTCACATCTCGAAAAATGGATAAATTCAAATGTACCAATTCAAATTGAAATATTCATAATGAAATATAAACTTTTCGGCGGAGACACTAATTGCTAAAGTTAATAATTCCGTGTATTTCTTTCCGAGGTACCCACCGCTCCATTAACTGTTGCCGCAAGGAGAATGAGAATAAACTTTTAGTTTTATATACTAACATATTGTTAATGACACAGCACAGTTGGCTCATTCGCGTGTTTTATAATCTCAGGTTGCTACAAAACACCAGCACACAAAGCACAACATCACTCCTCTAGGATAGATGAAAAACGTTGACCCGGAATCATAATAATAACGAATCTCTGCAGCGTACAAATATAAACGACACACAAACACATTCACACGGATTTTCACACATACATTCACTTGCGGTACGTTGTAATCAGGAATAGAGTTTGATGACACTATGACTTCAAACATCACCTCTCGAACAACATTATAGCAACTATGTATCGATATAAACTTATAATTACTTAACGAATTCACCTAAAAATCTAATTAGTTCCGTGAATGAAAATTCGTTTAATTAAAGACTTGTGAATTTGATATTCAAAGGTGATTCTCTTATAGCAAGTAGAACGATAAAGCCGTTTATAATAATACGATTTACATAAAATTTATATTTTTTCACAAAGATTAAAAATAATAAATGCCAATAATCGACATTACATTTCAACAGTACTTAACTACTTTATATTAATCCCTCTTAATTTATTTATTTTAAGTTAATTAAAATTCATTTACAAATTTCAAAAGATTGTCAATTTTTAAATGTACTAAATTTTTAATCTATCAATAAATGAATAAAAAAATCCATAATTTATTTCACGGTAAAAAATATAAAATTGGAAAAGCTTTTTCCACATACAAAGCTCTGAAAGATTTGAGACATAAAATTGGTTTGCAATCAGAAATAGAAATATTGAATACAGAAAAATGTAACCAAATACAAATATTAAAAATTAACAATTTTTTTACACCCAACACCACAACATGTTACAAAGTCTTCAATGATTACTTATTTATTGAATAAATCATTATAGTGGTGTTGGGGGCGAAAAATTAAATTGTATTAAAATGTTTAATTTCTGTTAAGTCTGAAATTCTTGTAAAATAGTTATATAGGATAGTTCAAATGAGACTAAAGGATAGTAAGGATTTAAATGTATGCCTAAATCCTTCGGTTTTCTATATATGATAAAACGACTGTATCTAGAATTCAATATTTTCATCTTTGTTAATTATTTAAATTTTAATTAAATGTTAGATAGAACAATGCTACGAGAAAAATAAGATACAATGAGAATAATCAAATACAAGAACTATATAAAGATCGATTATTTTTCAGATAATACTACTAAAGTTGATGAAAAATTATCATTAAATTTTATTTATAATACCAATTGATTAATTATCAATAACAGACAATTAAATAATTATCTGGGATATTAAACAACTTAATTATATAATAATTAAGAGATTAATACCTGTATATAATTAGAAGTGTTATTAGTTAGTGAATCAATAATCGTACACTATCATTAATTTTATAAATGTTTAATAAAAAATTATATACATAGGTGCTTTTTAAGGGCGATAGAATTTTAAATTCAATCCCTATCGAAAGTTCTAACCTAAAAACATCCTATATATATATATATATATATATATATATATATATATATATATATATATATATATATATATATATATATATATATATATATATATATATATATATATATATATATATATATATATATATAATCAGTCCTTTTAATCAACTATGGATGAAGGCCTTTACAAAAAAATTTCACTTCTACTGATCAATGCTTTCTTCTTCCAGTTTATTCTGACATTTTTCCTAATTACTCTGTCTCATCTATACATGGGTCTCTTCTCGAGTCTTTTTATGTATTATATATATATATATATATATATATATATATATATATATATATATATATATATATATATATATATATATATATATATATATATATATATATATATAAATATAATTTTTAATTACATAAGAATTAATTTTCAAATAAGAATGAAAATAGATTTACGTGAGTAAAGATTTCAAAAATCTGCTTAAAGAGGAGTAACTTTTAATTCAGTAAAAAAATGTTTTTTTAGTAGAATATTTCTACTGGATTTATAATCCTATGTTAAATTATATCATATATAAGTGACCCAAATGAGATTAAAAAATAGTCAAGAATAGTAAATGTATATTTAAATTCTTTAGTTTTATTTCTCTCTCTCTCTCTCTCTCTTAATATATATATATATACAGACACACACATACACATATGTATATACATACACAAATATAATAAATTTTTATTTTTAAAAAATTGAGTTTAAACTAAATTGAGTATCTGTAACTTTTGAAACTTATTTATCCTACAAGAGATACTGGATACAAATTGATATAAGCCAATTTAACAGAACTGCTGTTAATTTTTTATCCTGTTTGTTTTAAGATATTGAACGTATGTTAAGTAATGTACATAATCTTATTTTATTCGACATTCATTTAAACTTAAAAAAAACATACTAAGAGCATTATTTTATTGTCTTTTAAATTGAATTTCTGTTCGTACTTTAATTTATTTTTAATTGACATTCTGTCCGTGTTTTATATAGTTTGTAAATTGAAATGTGGCACCATGATAAAAAGCATTGTGTACTTATATATATAAGAATGTGAATGTATGTGAATGAAGTATATTCATGTCCATTTTTGTTCGTTTTTGCTTATATATATATATATATATATATATATATATGTATATGTATTGTATATAATTTGCATGTAAATTGTACAAACAAAAACCGGGAAGAAAAATATTAAATATCAAATGAATGCTGTTACAAAGACTATCATTTATAATTGATCAAAAGAACAAAACATTCGAAAAAATTTGTATAACAAAGGTTGTGAAGGCTCTATACAATTGAATCCATTGAAAAAAATGGTCAGAAAAACAAAAAAAGAATAGATAAATTCAATATCCATCAAGCGTAGTATGACAAAACCAATTACAATTCGATATCAAATTATGTGTCTCTTTGTTTTCGTTGTGCTCGTGCTGGAGGCGCCGATAATCATTTGTCTAAATCTCTAAAACGAACAATTTTATTTTATTTCTCTACTCCTTCGTCACAATCCAAGCGTAATAATAGCATACATCTGCAGAACTCGTCGGCCTCAGTTGTCGTCGTAATTTGCAGGCAAAGCAAAATTGTTGTCTCCTCCTCTATAGGAGCGATTTTCAAAAGAGCCCTCACCGGCATTCGTTTTTTTACCGATTTCCTCATACAATCAAGCAGTGGCGTAACCATTATGAGAACAGGCTTAAGGAATAAGATGTCCCATTACGTCCTCTCGATGTACGCTAATAAACGTGACGTTACATATTTCGATAAAGACGAACAAGACTATAAACATAAGATGACAACGTTGTTCACCAATAATTAAACTGAACGTACAAGTCACTAACAACGAAACCCACGCAGAATTTTATCAAGCTCGTTATGTGTGTTTCGTATGTAGACTTAGTTATACAGATTTATTTTCCGACGATCGGATCTTTTTATAAAATATCTTTTATCTGTTGGATGACTTCTTAAATTGTAATTATAAAATGTTATTTCTTAAGCATATATATATATATATATATATATATATATATATATATATATATATATATATATATATATATATATAGGTGTTTTGCTAAAGGTTATAGAAATAACAGTATTTTTGTTGGTACAAAAATAAATTGTTACCATTGGTTCTAGATATGTCGCATTATATACATATATATGTATATATATATATATATATATATATATATAAATATAATATAAATAAAAAGAGAGAGAGATATAGTTTTTCATAAGGAGGGCAAACCTCAATTTTTAAATAAAACTTTTTTTTGAATGAGCGATGATTTTTTTTTTGAGTGATGATGAGTGTACAGTCCTGATAGAACACACTGCATATACATATATATATATATATATATATATATATATATATATATATAGAGAGAGAGAGAGTTTCATAAGGAGGGCAAACCTCAATTTTTAAATAAAACTTTTTTTTGAATGAGCGATGATTTTTTTTTGAGTGATGATGAGTGTGCAGTCCTGATAGGACATCCTACATATACATATATATATATATATATATATATATAGAGAGAGAGAGAGAGAGAGAGAGAGTGTTCCATAAGGAGGGCAAAACTTAATTTTTAAATATAACTTTTTTTTTAATGAGTGATGATTTTTTTTGAGTGATGATGAGTGTGCAGTCCTGACAGGACACCCTATATATATATATATATATATATATATATATAAAGAGAGAGGGAGAGAGAGAAAAATACATCACAAAGAGGGAAACTTAATTTTTAAATAACTTTTTTTTTTATTAAGCGATAATTTTTTTTAAGTGATGATAAGTGTGCAGTCCTGATAGAACACCCTATATATATACATATATATATATATATATATATATATATATAAAGAGAGAGGGAGAGAGAGAAAAATACATCACAAAGAGCGTAAAACTTAATTTTTAAATAACTTTTTTTTTTTTGATTAAGCGATGATTTTTTTTAAGTGATGATAAGTGTGCAGTTCTGATAGAACACCCTATATATATACATATATATATATATATATATATATATATATATAGAGAGAGAGAGAGAGAGAGAGTTCTATAAGGACAAAAATTAATTTTTAAATAAAACTGTTTTTTTTTAACGAGCGATGATTTTTTTGAATGATGATGAGTGTGCAGTCCTAGTGTGCAAGTATGAGTGCACCTATGAGTGTGCAAGTAATATATATATATATATATATATATATATATATATATATATATATATATTTATTACTTGCATAAAAAGAAAATTAACTTTTTTAATTTTCACGTTTTAAAAGAATTTGTTTAATATAAATAAAATTCAATAATACATTTCATAATATGTATAAATAGATGATTAGTAAAAATAATTACATCAAAACCACAATAAATTTAAATATATCAACATTTTTTTCTATTAACACTTGTTACTCAGAAAGGTCAGTGTCAAAAAAAAAAATACTAAAAAATGTAAAATTTTCTCAACGAATTTTTTAAATAAATTAATTTTTATATAAAGAAATTTACATCAGCATGAACAAATAATAATACTAGAGTATTAAAAGAAAAAAGTAAAAAAATATGTTACTTTTAAATCCATTTAGTTTTAGTTATTTTTTTTAAATAAATAAATAAATGTTATAAGAATCATATATATATATATATATATATATATATATATATATATATATATATATATATATATATATATATATATATAAGTATAAGGATACGAAAATATAATTCTTTTTGTAAAACATTTATATATATATTTTAAATTAAAAATACGAAACAATATATTTTCCTCTTAACTTTAAACAACATTCATCGTTTCCAAAACTGATTCTATTCACGTACGCTACTGTAATAAAAAAATCTAACCTAAATAGTAAGATGAACAATACCTATTGAAACTAGTGCTGAAATAAGAGTGGACTTTATTTTGTCTTTCTCGATTTAGATCCAATGTATATTGAATACGAGCGGTTCGTCGTATCGATGAACATTCAAGAAACGATTGCATCGTAAAGGAAAGAAAAATAAACAGACAGGAGATTGTGTCAATGAATATAGATTTTAAGAGTACACAAAAAAGAAACATTCATTCGATTTTCTCACAAATATTTATCCAGATGAAAATATGAATGTGGGGACTTTTGTATTGTGTTTTTCATGTATGTTATTATATTGTTATGACCAGACCAGAATATATATATATATATATATATATATATATATATATATATATATATATATATATATAAACTCAAGGACAAATATTTTTTTTCCAATTAATAGTTAATTATAATAATAAATTAATGGATTAAAAGATGTTGATAAAATGAAAAATTAAATTTTCTACTTAATTATTTTTCTTAGAATTAATCATGAATTAAGTATAGACATCTTCAAACAATGATCGATTTTAAATGATAATTTTAATAAATAATAAAAGAGAACTAAACAAGTCATTTTTAAAAAATAAACGTTAATCAAATCCAAATCGATATAAAACTTTATTCAGACAATTGCACAAAAATATAAATCTCAAAAGTGTTCAGTTCGCAAATTTCTAAATACTTTAAAGCTGAATACCAAAGGTTGAAATCCCAAATGAGTCATGTGAATTAGTTAATTGCAGGAACGTGGTGTGTTTGTAATTTAGAGCTTGTGATAAATTATAGGTTAAGATAGGAAAGAGAAATGCTTTTCTTGGTACAAAAAAACGGTACTTAGAAGAACGTCTGATTTATATGAATCTTCGTAACATAATTATAGTTATTAACGATCATTAATATCAGATAATATAGAAGGATGTAACGACATTTAATTTTTTTATTGTAAGTTTTAATTTTTAAATATATTGAAAAGAAATAAAAAAATAAATTTCTTAATTATTAAAAGATATTTTTTTTTATTATTAATACTATTTTATATAATTAAATGTGATAGACAGACGATAAGTATTTTTTATAAGAAATTATAAAAATAAAACTACATTTTAATAAAAATAATCTATGTCAATAAATTATTTTTATTTAATTTAAAAAAAATACATTTTTAAATCATAACCATTTTATTTGTTATTTGAATATAATGTAATTTAATAAAAAAATTAATCTGTCAATTTGTATAAAATTTATTGCTATTGACTTATTTAATAACAATTATATAAAAGATATTTTTTAAATCATAAAAATATTTTACAAAAATTGCATTTTTGTTCAATTATTTTATGATAACTTGTTTCAAATTTTGTGTTATCTTTAAAAAACACTGTACTAAATATTAATTCTTTGATCATGTTTTAAGTTACTTTAGCTGATAGTAATGAGGTATAAAAATTATCAAACAACAATACCAAAAGAAAACAATTCAATAAATATGAATACATAAAAGAAAAAAATATATTTCATTAAACATTAAATTTTATACTAATAAATTATTTTTGATAATTTCTTTAGTTATATTTTCTTATAAAATTTTGTTAAAATTACCATACAGATTTTTATAAAAATGAATAATGTTTTGATTTCACAGTCAAAATTTAATTCAAATGAAAATTGTTTAATTTTATAACACGATTATTCGATTATGAATATTTTTTTCAACTTCTGGCATTTATAGGATCCAACATGGGGGCTATTTTTGTACTCCAGATTTTATACGAGGATTTAAATTATAACAATGGTATATTTTAAACAAATATAATTAATAAAATCATGGGACACGAAAATACCCGACGTCGGGAAGTCTGGGTTAAAAGAAAATACTATTTACCTTTTTTTGGATGAATGTTGCCAAATAAACGATATTATGGTTATTTGTCTCTATGATGGCAAAAATATTTTCATTTTTATTATTTTAACTGATTGATTATAATGTTTTCCACTGAAGTTTAAATTTTATATGGTTGAATTTATTTTGCCATACTAAAACCGTGAAATATGTCGTAAACTAAAGTAAAATATATTTTATTGATAATAAATTTATTAGTAGCAATGAAGATGAGATTATATTTGGTACTTTTGATGATAGTATATTTGAAAAAAAATCTAGAAATTTCTTCTGTACTGACAAGAAACAAATATTTTCAAAACCTGGTTTCGTGGAAAGATATGAGGATTGTAACACTATTCAGTACTTGGGGTGTATAAGAAATGAGTTTACCAATAGAAATATTGTGAAATAGCAATAACATAACTATTAACAAACTTGAAATAGTTTTAAATTATCCAAAAAAAAATTGATGGTACTGATCTAGGTGATCAATATATAGAAACATTCTGTTCTTTAAGAAAATGACTTAATTATTTTTCCGAGGCTTTTAATTATATTTAACTAATTCTTATATGCTCAGTAAAATCATAAAAAAATAAAAATTAAAAAGCAATGACACATTTACAATTTCTGAAACTCTTAATCAATTAATAATTGGTTTTAAAATGGCGAAAAAATAGAAAAAGCGAAAAAAGACTAGAAAGACTAAATGGAAAACTTCAGATTATTTATAGTGGAACTAAAAAAGATTGCATAATATGCTCAGATAGAAAAGTTCAAAACGTAGAAAAAAAATTCGGTTTCATTACAATACTTGCACTCTCAAGCCAGGTATACATATTGAGGACTATCTTAAAAAATATAAAAATATATTATATTTTATATATTATTTTTCTCGAAAATATTTTCTACTTACATGTAAGTACACTAAAAAAATTCTCATTTACAAAAGTTTAAATTATATATATATATATATATATATATATATATATATATATATATATAAATTTACCAAAACGATTTTTTTAAAAAAAATAAATTTTATGAATAAAAGAAGGAAAAAAATGCTACAAAAACAGAACAGAGACCATAAATAATAATATAAAAACATACCTTATTCCCTGAATATTAATTAGAATATATTTTCATGTTTTGTTGATTATTATCCACAATTACTGACCTGAAATGAATAAAGTCAATTAGTTATATATTATATAAATTCATATTTAATATACATACATACATACATACATACATACATACATATATATATATATATATATATATATATATATATATTTATACAAGTTATAAATATTACATAAGTGCACGTTATTGCTATAGTCGTAATTTAAAATTTTCATTTTACGGTCATCTTTTTCCACTCTTTTCAATCATAAATACAATAAATCTTTCATATAGAAAAGGCGGACGTTAAGATAAAAAAAATACATAGATACGAATCAAAAACACCAGTGTCTTAAGAATTTGATACGGTGTAAAAAAGAACGAAAACTTCCATAGTATTTGAAGTTTTATTTGAGCGATACATACATACATATTCTCTTCTAAACACATACACATGTATTCTTTTATATATATATATATATATAAATATATATATATATATATATATATATATATATATATATATATATATATATACTCGATACTGATACGTAAAGACTTGATTCAAGTTGGACAACAAAACGAACATTGAATAAGAAGAAAAAGGATCTCGTCGAACTTCTTTGACGTTCTTTATTCTAAGTTGCCAGCACTATGCACTTTTTGAATCGTTTTTGTCGTGATTAGTACTAAAAAAAGACGAAACAGTAAATCGAAATCGTATCCTTTAATGTCGTCTTTCTTCAACGAACTGACTGCTTTCGTATCGCATACGAATTTTATATCATTACCACATGAGCAAGACAGAAATAGAAAAGAACGAGTACATCTCGAGTGTACGATCGTACCGATGTCTTATACTTCAAAGTGACTTCCTAAGCGATTTTCGTACATTAAGTGATACGGCCACTGTGTACACGAGATAGAAAACACGAATGACGCAACGAGTTCGCTAAAGTTTCTTGCTTTAAAAAGTGTTGCTAGTGTTGTGGATGATGGTGGTTGTGAGGTGATCGTGCCGGCAATCACAAGTAGGCCTGATGAACTCGCGCTGCGGTGCTGGGCGTCGATGGCGCGACGACCGAATGCCAAGTAGCTGATGCCCCCGACGTCTCTCCTGTACACGGCTGCCCTGCAGGGTTCTTTTCACACAGACAACCGTTCCATCTTACCAACTCAGTTGAAATGGTGCAGTTTTCAATAGCGACATGTTACATTGGTCAATATCGACTTCGAAATTAATTCGAGAATTCAGATGGTGCCCGATATTGGTGACAGTTTATTGGGGAATGAGATCGACAAGCACATAATAACATACTGACATTAGATACTTAAATTATAATTATTGGTATACACACATACATACATCTAGATTTGTATTTTTTTTTTAAAGTCAGGTTTCTCTTTTAAAATATGTAACATAAATTTAACAATTTAGTCATTTCCACAATATAGTATTATATATTAAATATTTTATAGTATTTAATTTTAATTTATATAATTAAAAATTGTATTAATTCAAATTAAATAAAAATATAATGTTTTCCAATAAGAATGTTAGATTAATGACAGCTAATGTTAGCCATGTTTAATTTTTTAAAGCTCATTTTGACATTTAAACTCAGTATAGTTTGGCAAATTATCATGAAAAGTTTAACACTTAGAAATTGTAAAAACTTCAATAGATTTATTTAAATAAAAGTCCATTATTTCACAAAACGAACTCATCAATTGGCCACCAAAAACCTGTGACTAACTCCATTGGATTATTTTCTGTGGGGTTATGTAAAATCATTGATTTATGTTGATAAACTACAAACAATAGAAGTATTAAAAAAAATGAACGTGTAATTAATGAAATTGGATCACAATTATGTGAAAAAGTGACTAAAAATTGGATTAAACGAACGCAATATGTTCAGGAAAGTCGTGGTTGTCATATGAGTGAAATTGTGTTCTATCATTAATTTCATAGAATATGTTTAAAAAATAAATAACTAAGTAATTAAATACTTTTTGTTTTATTTCCATTTAAATTTCGGAAACGCTTTTTGGAAAACCCTATACATTATATTAAATATATATATTTTTTAGAATTATCAAATTTTCGATTTTAACTTATAATTAAAATATTTTCGATTTTAACTTATAATTAATTTCAAAAAAATGTAAAATATTTCATAAAAATTATACTTGTGTCGTATATTATTTTTGAAAACGTCAATATTAAATTTTATTTAAGAGTTGCATAAAATTAATTTCGTTAAGCATGAAATATTAAATGTAATGAGAATAACAAATATAATTGTTAGAATGTCTACTAAAACTTTATGAATAAATTTAAAAATGAAAAAATTAAAGAATAGTTTTTCTACAATACTTGAAAATTTTAAAAACCCTCTTTCATACCTCTGATATCAACTTAACAGAAAATTTATGGGATATTTTGTAAAAAATAGGAATAACTATTGGAATTTGTTTGTATATTCGTCTATGAATAATGTTTAAATTATATTAATAATTAATGAATAAAAAAATATTTATCTTCTGATGCTTAGCTGATTATTTCGAAAGGTTCATCACTAATAAATTTTCAAAGGAATAATGAACTTTGATGTTAATAAACATGTACTGCATAAATGTATTTTAGATACAACAGAATAAATTTCTATGCATGACGAAACTCTATGCCATAAAGTCAAGAAAATTTTATGAAATTTAATTTTTAGAGTATTAGAGCACTTGGCTGGTCATCAAACAGTTTCAGTATTAAACTAGTTAAGAATTTATTAGTTTTGAAAATATACACACACACATATATACATACACATATACATACACATATAAATTTATTTTATTTACAGTGATTTCTTCGATTACGTATTATTGTTATTTTCAATTATTAATTCATTTCAGAATCAGATACTTAATGAAATACATTTTTCTTTCCAAACAAGTCTACATATTGTTTAGTTTTTCAATATTCTCATCGGAATAAATAATTTCGTTAACAATCAAAATTCAAAAAAAAGTTCTTCGCATACAAGTTACTTGAACCATAACTCATCGTCCTATTTACATATCCAACGGGAAAACATTTCAGCATTTTCTGAATACAAACAGGGCTAAAAACGTTTTTCTTCGGGGAATTAAGACAACACCGCAAAACAATATCCCTCAGGCGTCGTATTCTATACTATATTCATTCGTATCGTACCGACTTACGATATGTGAAGTTGGCCTATAAGTACAGCAAAGCAGATACATCCTTTTCGAATGTTGCGTATAAAACATGATACCAACACTACTATCATTATTATAAACGATGAAGTTTTTATTTTTCGTATGAAATTTCATTTAATATCAAAGAATAAAAAATGTCTATAGTCAAAAAATGTCTTAAAATGGGGAAAAAATTATCTATCTACACAACTATACTATGTATTCAGATTTTGTATACATATATAAATATATATTTATATACAAATGTATATATATATATATATATATATATATATATATATATATATATATATATATATATTCTTACCAGAATTTTAAGAAAAGTAAAATAAATATGAAGAAACCTTTTTTTTATTAAAAAAAAACGTTTACTTCAGTTGACACTGTATCATTGTTTTTATCTTTCAAGGTACAAGAATTATGAAAGTTACCTGTAATTATCAGAAGAGATGTATAAAAATATAACAGCTCAAATTAGAATGGAAGATCCATTTTCTTTACTGATACATATTTTAACATCCATAATACTCTTTTTTAAAATAACGTCATCGATGAAAAATAAAATATGATAATTTAAAAATTCAGAATTTTAAAAAGAAATAAAAAATGTCCTTTTTAGTAATAAATACTGATAGGTTAGTTGAACTAAAATTTGTTCTATTATTTTTTTAAAAAAATAATATATTTTTCACTCAGCTGTCTAACAATTTACAGTATTCATCATTATCATCAGTCTGTTAACTATTAGCTACTACTATATAGGGTGGTCCAAATGAAATGAAAGGGTTTAGATATATATATTTACTTACTTACTGTAATTTATTATTCTTTAATCTTCTTTTGGTTACTCTAAGACTTTTTTGAATTTTAATTATTAGTAATATATTTTTTTTTAAAGGATTAGATCTTTGAAGGATATGTTTTTTAAAATTGGTTTGGTAGAATATCATTTTTTTGTAGATACAGCCAAGTATTTTTATAACTTTTTTTTTAAGACAGACAGTTTTATATTTTAAATTTAAAATTAAATAAATAATAAACTAATCGATATTATAAACAGTCATTAAAAAAATATCTACTTTTATAATAGTACAAAAGAGCCTAATTTATCACAAATGAATCGCTCATTTAACACCACACAATTTTAAAAAAAGATCAATGACCATTTCATTTGCTAATGTGCATTATGATATCCATGCTGTCATCATCAAAGCACTGTAATATTAAATTTTAATAATACATCTACTTGGAGATAATTATTAATAGTGAATTAACTGAAAAATAAGTGATTACTAAACAAAAAAAATGTTTTTGGAGTAAATGATTAATTTGTGTTAAAGTGAATTTGTTAAAATATAAAAAAAAATTAAAAAGATTAATTACTACTGTTTTTCTCTCTCTCTCTCTATGTATAAATATAATTTCGTGTCGTATATTTTCCAAGTTTTATAAATAACAAAATTAGCTAGTTTTTGTTATAAACTGTATCTCGTTTTAATTTTCATATTTATTTAGATTTTTTGTTAAGTTAACGAGTTATAATTATAAAGTAAAATAGTCTGTAGTAATTAAATGTAATTTTTCTCAATTTGTAAAACAACGTACATAAAATACGAATAAGTAAAATAAACTAATGTTCTTTTTAACAAACGAGACAAAAGTGTGTCATCGTTTATTTAATGAACCCCGTAGAAAAGAGTAAGGCAGAGAAAAACAACGTCTCGTATGCTTATTCACATATGAACATACATACATTCAACACTAAATAAATGTAAAAAGTATAAATTGTTTGAAATAAACGGTTAAGTTATAATTAGCAATGACGTCAGTTCAAGAATAATGTTTTGCAGCAACGAGGTACTTTGAGTGGCTACACAAGCACTACTGCTGACTGTATGACGAGGATGCTCTTTTACGGGTAGCCCCGGGGGATATGCCGCTTTCTCCATGAAGAGCAGCAGGACACTGGAGAGGTTTACGGGTCGAGCTTCCTCAACGAACCTTTGCTTCAGCGGCGGTGCCACAGAGACGTATTTTTAAAACGTTTATGACACTCACTGACAAAACGAGAGATAATGAAAAGATTAGTCTTTTAATCTGTCATTTAAGGGGAGCGCTTTCAACGAAAACGCTTTTCGTTGTATTAAAATATTATTTAATTTGACTGATGTATGTTTGAAGATATTCATTTTATGTTTTTATGTTACATTATACTAGTCTTCAGGAAAAAAGTTACACGCGTGACGTTTTATTAAAAATTGAAGAAAAAACGATTTCAAGTGTCACGGTTGGAAAATTTTATATCCATTTTAATGAATTTCATATCAATTATATAAAAATAATGTAAATAAAAGAACTATAAGTGAAGTTTCTAGAAATATATTTAACCATACGAATTGTTTTCGATAATATTAATAATAAAACGAATATTTCTTGTTTTTAATAATAAAAGAAATTCCATAAATCAAATATACGAGATTTGCACGTAATAATTTATTAACGATAGCTAGTTTTTCAAATTAAAAAATATTCGTCTAACTATTCGATGTAGTTTCACCGATAAATAACAATTATTTTAGAACTGTTTTACAGTTTAAGCGTTTGAAATGATTTATTTGGTAATAAGTGCTGATATTGCTTTTTGCATATAAGTTATGTTCTAAGTTCGAGCTTTTTTCAAACATTTATTTTTTTTATATTTAAATAGATGTTCAGTTATGTAACTGAAATAATTCAAGTTTAAGTGTTATTTTTTTACAAACATGTTCAGATAAATAAATTATAATAATTGTATTATGAAAATAATAAACAATATATAAAATATAGTCATCCAAATGTGACGCCTAGATTTGTGTTTTATTAAAAAAACATGTGTATAGTTTATTTTATTGCTTTTAACATCTAACATTATGATTTTATAACTACTGTTTTCTAATCATTGATTTGAATTTTGATAACAAAGGAGATTTTACAACTTAGCAATGATAGAATGACCATCGAAATATGTATCATATAATAAAATAAACGATAAGTGATTATTGAATGAATTTATAGAATTTTGTTGTATCGAGGTTAGAATTCTACAATATTTATATGAAAACGAATGAATCACCAATCTAGACACGTATTAAATTTAATAATTTTTTAAATTAAATAAAATAAGTAATATAAAAACGTAATACAAATGTAAATATGTAAAACATGTACAGTACAGTACAATATAATTATAAAGATTTTAACTTTATTAACAACTTAATTAAAGATCATAAAACGATGTTAAATTATTGACAAGAGTTTTCTACATTTTTCTTTGTAGAGAAAATCGTAATGAAAACGAGAAAGATATATACGACGAAGGGAAAAAAAGAGTACAAGTTTAAGAAATCGCTTGGGCGAAATCAGCTTCACTTAACTCATTTCGTGATACGTCGGTTCAAATCATACAACGCTATGGCTGGAGGCTGTGGCGGTACCGCACAAGGGATGAGACTGCGGTGCGACAACATGAACAGAATTTGAAGCAGAGGTTTGTTGCTGCAGAATCAAGATGACACGCTCGTGTTATTAGTTATTAATGTCGCATTGCCTTTTTTTCTACAAACGAACGGTGGGTTTAGATAAAGTAGGCAAATCGACTAGTGATAATTAAATATATTTTCTTGATTTATTTGTTATTCATAATACACATCTACTTAAGTGTGTGTATATATATATATATATATATATATATATAAAATATATTTTCCATTCAGGTAAAATATAATTACATATTGTATAAAACAGTAATTCCATTAAGAAAAAAATCATTTTTTTTAAAAAAATAAGAATTCATAACAGAATAAAATCATAATATATAGAGTAATTCAAATGAGACTGAAAGGTTTAGATATATATTTATTTCCTTACTACCATTTACTATCTTTCACTATCCTTGAGCCTCATTTAAACCACCTTATATTTCCAGTGTATTTATGAAAGTTTAATACTGATCAGAATAAAATAAATAATTTGAAATGAAATTTCAAGAAAACTAAATGATGTTACAAAAATACAGTCAAAAATATAGAGGGTGATAATTCATTTATGAATATTTTAATGAAGAGTTTTAACTATAAATAATTATCACTTTTTATAATTGATGATAAAATATATAAAAAAATAATATCAAAAATACAAATAAATGTTTATTAATTTGATTACTATTAGTTGCCTTAATAGTAACGATTTTGAATTTTTTCATAATTATTTATATTCATATTTATTTATGTACATATTTTTTATGTCCTATATTATAGTCCATTACTGGTCACTGTTTTTCATTTTCACAAAGTTAATTTAAATTTTAAAATTATATATCAATCCACAAGTATTCATTTAACTAATGATCAATTTTAAACTAAAAATAGTAGTGATAAAATATGAAAATACTGATTTTGTGATAAAAATTCGAAGACATATTAAATTTATAAATACTTAAATGTAAATAAAATCTAAAAATAATTTTAGAATAAATATGAAAAGTCTAATATAAATAAATCACTCATTTTTAAACAAGATTTTTTTTAAAAAAATCACTTATTGGATGATATTGTTATAAAGCGCTGTGATGATAACCTGGTCATTGAAATGTACATGATGAAATAAAATAAACAATAATTGATTATTGAACATTAATATAAAATCATATGCACATAAAGTGAGTGCTTTATTTTGTGTTAAAATGAATTTGCCACAGTCACAACGCAAATAATTGAAAATATTATTCTTTTTTCAAATATATATATATATATATATATATATATATATATAGAGAGAGAGAGAGAGAGAGAGAGAGAGGAAAATTAATTTGTGCAAATAAATTTAAAATACTGAACGAAAATAAATGTTAAAATTTTGAATTTTCCTGAAAATTTCTTTGCATATAAATGACAAACAATTCATTTCAAGAAAACGATTAACTTCTGTAATAAAAATGTTATTTCTAATGGATAATTACAGATTTAATATGAAAAATTAAATGATACATAAATTTATAATTATCTATAATATATATATATATATATATATATATATATATATATATATATATATATATAAATATGTATGTATGTATATACATACAGACAAATGTATTTACATTAAAATAAATGTGTAGGTAGTTACGAATGTATATACATTCATAAATTTATGAATAATTTCTTAATACATACATCTTTCCTGGCTAAATTCCAATTGAACGAGAGCCATTTTTACTATGACATTTGTTTTTCTCGAATGCATTTATATTCTAAACAAATTAAATAATAAAGAATTTTCGTTTGACTTTACGTGTTTCGTTTAAGTTATGATGAACATAACTAAAAATATAATAGAAATTATATATTTACATTATGAATTGAAATTCCTGTTAAACATAAAACGTACAATTTTATTATTACAAAAATTGTAGACCACAAGAATATTTTATATTGTTAAATAGTTAGCAGATAGATATTTTTTTATTAAAATAGAAAGATATTAAAATTTATAGTTAATTTAACTGTATTTAAAGTCATGGTTATTAAAAATATAATATCAATGCCATATAGATGTTTATATAATTTTCATATATAAAATTGAAAATATTCATTTTTAATTTTTATTTAAAATTATTTTTTTCACACAAATGAATCATCATTCACAATACCATACGATATTAGAAAAGGTTCAATAACTATTTGTTAGTACTGTTTTTTTGAAATTGTGGTAAATTTAATTTAACACAAATAAATTTTTACCCCTAATAACACAATATGTTAAAAAATGTTCAATAATCACTTATTGTTCACTTTGTTGTTTATAATAATAATGGGATAATACGCATTTCGATGGCGATGCCATCATCATCAGAGCCTTTTTGTTTTTTGAACAGTGTATAACATATTGTAGTGTTGGGGGTGAAAATTCATTTGGATTTGCTAGTAATTATTGAACAATTCTAAATGTAATATGATATTGGGGGTGATAATTCATTTGTGTAAAATTTTTACACAAACGAATTATCATATGAATTTATTTATTTACCATTGAATTATATATTTATTCATCATAGTTTTAAAATAAAGAATGAAAACTCTTCATTATCTATCCGATATGTCGATACAAGTGCTAAAGCGAACAGATACAAATACAAACATGTTATTACCCTAAAGTCCCCTATTATAAAAATTCAATTAAAAACGAGCATATTGGTATAAAACAATCAATTTTTCAATTATTGCTATTTTTGTGTAATCTAATTTCGTTTTTAGATGTATGACTATTATTTTTAATATACCAACAAAGTTCACTTATTAAATAATTAAAAAAAAATTTTTTTTAGTTTCGTATGATTCTTTTATCCATACTAAATATACAACTGAAATTAATGATTAAAATTAAAATTATTTCAACTGTAATCTCAAAAAAAAATAATTCCAAACTAATAAATGTTTCGTAAAGAAATAACTTTAAAATTCGTTTATTATTTTATTTATATTATACAATATCGAAAACATAATAATAGCAGATGTTTTTTTTTATAAAAATAGAGACAAGGAAAATAAATCATATTTTAAATCAGTTATATGAAGAGTTAAAAAAATGTCTATATATTAAAACAAATGTTGCGTATGAAAATTATTATTTACAGTAATATATTTTTATTAAAAATTCCAGTTATTAAATAATTTTATTTTTAAGGAAAGTAAATATTCGATTCATATGATTCTTCCATTCATACTTAATATGTAACTAAATTATTGATTGGAATAGTGGAATTTCTTTCGAGTTCAATCTTAAAGAATTTATTTCAAAAGGAACTAATGCTTCCTACTGAAATAATTTTCAAATTCACTTATTATTCTGTTTATACTATAAAATATTGAAAAAGTAAAAATAGCAAATAACTGTTTTTATAAAAATAGAGATAAGGAAAATAAATCACATTTCAAATCATTCATATGAAAAGTAAAAAAAATGTCTATATACAATATTAAGACAAATGTTAATTACGAATATTATTATTTACAATGATATATTTTTACTAAAAAATTTCACTTATTAAACAATTTTCTTTTTCCTAAAAAAATAAATATTTGATTTATATGATACTTTCATTCATACTGAATATATAACTGAATTAATAAATAGTATAGAGGAATTTCTTTTAAGTCTTTTTAAAAACATATTTCAAAACGAATTATTGCTTCCTACTGAAATAATTTTCAAATTCGTTTATTATCTTGTTTATAATATACGAGTATAATATTGAATGCATAACAATAGCAAATGATTTTTTTAACAAATAGTGATAAGGAAAATAAATTAAATTTCAAATCAATTATATGAAAAGTATAGAAAATTATATATATTAAGATAAATGTGAAGTATGATTTATTATTTAAAATAATATATTGTTATTAAAAAATTCCACTTATTAAATTACTTCATTTTTCTCAAAAAAGTAAATGTTTGATTGATATGATTCATTCATTCATACTAAATATATAATTGAATTAATGATTGAAATAGTGGAATTTCTTTCGAGTTTAATCTTAAAGAATTTATTTCAAAAGGAACTAATGCTTCCTAATGAAATAATTTTCAAATTCGTTTATTACTTTTTTTATGCTATACAATATTAATTATGTAACAATGGAAAATGATTTTTTTATAAAAATAGTGGCAAGGAAAATAAATTACATTTCAAATCAGTTATATGAAGAATATAAAAAATGTCTACATATTATGACAAATATGGACTATGAATACTATTAATTACAGTGAGATATTTTTATTCGTATATTTTTTTAAAGTAGAAATTAAACATTAATACTTTTTATGTATTGATATTAATGATTTGCTTTACATACATATTAAAAAATAATAAAGTATAAATTTTATGAATGTGTATTTATTTTAAATAATAATTGAAATGTATTTTTTTTGGATATATATATATATATATATATATATATATATATATATATATATATATACTTTCACTAATTATAAATAATGTATCATTTTCAATAGTAAGATTTCTGTCAGAAATTCAGTGCGAACGAGCAGTCGACGTTGTATTAACGAATGTCGAGTGTGCAAGCGTACCGTATATTTCATTCTGTCGTTTATTTAAAAAAAAGACAGGATTTAATCAAAATACCATGTTCATTGTCACGTAGTTTAGTGTTACGGTTCAAAACATAAAATAATAAATGGTCCGTGTCACTAAGAGAGAAATTCAGGACGAGTGCCTGAGTAGGTATCACACACGTACACACTTCATAGTGTTATATGACGAGGTGGCGGGTGGTCGAATGGTCGGGGTTTGATACGGTGGGTTGCGCGACGAAAGAGATGGTGAAAATAAACCTCCCGCGGGATTCTAGAGACCGTGTCACGATGTCGTGACGTGGCCTCCTCCACGGAAGAAGACTACGGACGACGCCGTCTTCAATCCTTGCGCACGTCGTGGTTACGAAAGCCGCACGTATTCCTGTCGAACCAACACGCGTGAACGTGTTGTACGAAACACAAATTTTAGAAACTCTCTGTTCTGCTCGCAGAACGACGGCGATGGTAATTAGTTTTACAAGCATAGCTGCTGGAAAGGTTCGTCGTTAAAGATTTTGTGGTCTTCAATTTGTATTCTATCTATTTAAGTGCGCACTTCGAGTGTTTTAAGTGTTATACTTGTGTCATCACTTCGCTATTTATGGTGTTCAACGATCCTCAGAAATAATTAAAACATTTTTATACGAAGAGTTAGTGTTGCACTTAACGGAAATCGATTTTTGGACGTTTTTGAACTCGGTACATTCGGATTTAACTGTACACAACTATACAGATGGATAGAATTAACTTCTTTGCCAAATTCATAACCACTGAAATATTATATATATATAATAGGGTTTTTCAATAAAAATGTTAAAACTTGATAGCTAGTGTCAACCATGCTTGATTTTTTTTAAACTCATTTTGTTATTTCAACTCAGTATAGTTTGGCAAATTATCATGGAAATTAATATTTTAAAGTTTTTTAATAGATTTATTAAAAGTTTAATGAATCCGAATTTCACGAAATGAACCCATCAAGTGACCATCAATATCATGTGATCTAACTCCATTGGATTATTTTTTGTGTAGTTATGTGAAATCATTGATTTATGCTGATAAGCCACAAATAACAGAAGAATTAAAAATAAACATTGAATGTGTAGTTCATAAAATTGGACCACAATTAGGTGAAAGAGTGATTAAAAATTGAACTGAGTGAAATTGCGTTCCATCATTAATGTCATAGAATATTGTTTGTTTTGGAACTATGGCTGATTTACTTTAATACAAATGAATATTTATCCTCAACAACTCAATGCTTAAAAAATGTTCAATAATCAATTATTGTTTATAATTATATCGGCTGATGTGCATTTCGATGGCGATGTCATCATCGTCAGAGCCTTTTTGTTATTAAAAAAATCTAGAGGTAATTAAAAAAAATATTTTAGGAGATAAATCGTTAGAAAATAATGGGTAATTAAACAAAATTAGAAACAATAATTGAATCAAATTTGAATTTAACATCTTAAGAACTTACTGAAGAGTTCAAAGTAACGAAACAATATGGACTCATCTGCATGAAACAGGGAAGAAGTGGAAATTGAGTAAATGGGTACCGTACGTTTTAACTTCAGACAACAAATTACAGAGTCTTAACATTTGTGTATCTTTAATTTTACAGTTAAAACTTTGGACTAAATTTTGATTTGTGACGAAACATAAATTCTTTATTTAAATTATAAATGTAGTTACTACTGGCTATCATCAAATGATCATTTGCTACAAATATTTAAAGCAAAATTGACTAAGATAATTTTTTCTCTGTGTGAAAGAAACAAAAAAAAAAAAACTATACACATGTTTCCCTATACACCATCCTATACATTTGTTTCTTTTAATAAAACATAAATTTAGGCGTCACATTTGGATCACCTTATATATATTTATATATTAAAAAAATCTATATATAGATCAATTTGCTCGTAGTTATATAGATTAAATCTTGTATTTACTTATTATAATAAAAAGAAAAAAGTTACTAATTCATTCTTATTAGGTTTAAAGATTTCTACACATTGAAATTTTTATATAGGAGACTTAAATAATACTGAAGGGTATATTTATAGATATACATTTATTTCTTTATTACAATGTATTATTTATTACAATGTATTATTTACAATGTATTTTATACAATGTACTATAATTCAGTCTTATTTGGGTTATCCCCTATATAAACATTTTTTTAATAAATTCAATAATTGTAAACAACGTTTTGATTAAATTAGGACACTTAAGGTAATTTTTTTGTAACAAAATGTGCTTTAACTTTTGATAATTGAAATTAAAAATTATATTCTACATGTGGATTTTATTATAGTTTACATAGTTTCGTCATACGTTTGAAACGATGTACTATGTGACATACTATATTAGTTAAAAAATATTGCACGATCATCATAGTGTTAGTAAATGCTGTGTTCTTCAATATCGAGTTTTATTTTGATATATGTGAGCGAGGGTTGTATTATTAAATTTGTTTTTACATGGTTTTGTGTTTACAAATTTATCAGCTTTGTTTATTGACTTGTATTCAGTATTTTCAACATGTTAAAAACGAACGAGAATAAAATATACAATTGTTTAAGATAAAAAACAATAATATTATTATTCTTCTACTTAATTAATATATAAACGTGTTCAAACAAAAATGTGTTTCAAAAAAAGGATTAATTTTTCACTCAAACATACACATTTTAATCCTTAATCTTTGATCAAAAAACACGAATAAATATTTCGTTACTCTTTCGGTTATCATTCATTTTATGCATCCAATGAATTTTTACATTAATTTTGTTTAACATACATGGTCGTGCATTAATTCTCATGGTACATCTGCATACAACTATAAATTCACACGTGTCACAATTTAAAGAATAATAAGAATTTCCAGGTGAAGTGTAAATATTACATAATTATGCAAATTGGAGATAATTTTTTTTTATAAAAGTCCATTCAAATTAAACGTGTTGCTTTGATTTGTTCGTACGCTATTGCAGTATCGCAATTTATATTCAAAAGGCTGACAACTGCCTGGATATTGTTGGCTGTTTATTATTCTAATACGATTTGATTGTTTTATTTTCTGTCTCACTCGTCTATTTTCAAATTTCTGTTATTACTGCGTGAAAGTATGAATTCATAAATGCCAATGCATAATAATCAGTGCTATTGAATAGAGAATAATTAAATGCTGGTTGTTCAATTTTCGATAAAATTCCATTATAGCACTTTGGACTATAACAGAGAAATGAATTCGTTGCTTATGTTCAACTTGAAAATATGAATTATTTTCTAAAAGAGGACAAGAGCACATCTGTACGTATTTCCAAAAAAGAAAATTAAGTAAAATTAAAATTTCAATTTTTTTCTATATTTAATATTGAAGCATTTTTGGAAAAACGTAATATGTTTAATAAACCGAGACCTAATAATACAACTCTTTGAAGATGATGACATGATTATCGAAATACACACAAGTGTATTGAATAAAAAATAAATGATTACTGAATACTTTTATAAAATCTTGTAGAGTTGAGTGAGTGATACATTTATGTGAAAGTAATTTGCTACATTAATCAAACAAATAGTGGTTATGGAAATGTTTTAGAAATTACCAAAAATTAAATTTAAATATTAAAAATATTTCATGTTATTTACTTCGAATGACAAATTTTACAAAAAGTTAAATATATTACATTCAAATGTATATTAGGTTCAATATTATAAATTACAAATAATTACATTTAAAATTATATATTTCACAGCTATGAAAACAAACAGGATTAAGAAAAAAATTTAGCATAATTGGTCACATTAAAGTAGTAAAGCAAGTTATAAATCGATGCAACAAATAACTTTCTGCTTTTGATTTATAGATTATTAAAAAATCTTCGACTCAGTCAATATTCAAAAATTTAAAATTATGGAAGAAGTAAGATATGTCGATTCGATATCACCAAATTTTTTATATCTGAGTTAGAAAAAGTATTTAAGAGATTAAATTATGAATCTGAAAGAATAACAGTAAAAGGAGAGATGTTTAATAACTTAAGATTTGTTGATGATATGATTTTCTTAACAAGCCCAGATGAACACGAAAAAAAATAGAAGAATTGGATAAAGGAAGTGAAAAATGATCTTATGATAAATATTTACGAAATTAATGTTTAATTCAAAATTCAATTTTTTTTTGATCCAATTTTCAAATCATGGAAAAATCGAACTAAAAATAATATAGATATTTTGTTTACTAGGAAAACTTATTAATATTAAAAAAACATTTATAGATAAAATTAATAGAAGAATAAAAAAAGTATAGTCATTTTGGAAGAAATTCATTGATATTTTTCTATTTTTAAAAAGTTTACAATTAATGCATCATCTTTGTTCTGACTAATGATAATGGTAGATGAGTTTTGAATTCCGAAAAAAATTCAGGACTGATTCTAGATAACATAAATGAGCATGGAAAGATGTATGTTAGAAATAACATAAATAGACAGGAAGAAAGCCAAATGGATTAGATAGAGAAAAAGTTTTAAATTTCATGGTACGAGTGAAAAGTTTGAAATGGAAATAATTTGGTCATATAAAAAAAAGAGAGGACCAATGACAAATAAGAGAAGATATTAGTTGGTAATCTAAATATATAAGAAGGTCAAGAAAAAAAATCTGTAGATAGATGGAACAGAGATACAAGAAAATTAGTTGAAATAAACTACAAGAGATGTTGAATCTGTCGAGGTAGAAAATTTTGTGGAAGATTTTCATCTAGCAGTGAATACGAAGAGATATTTAAAATATATTTCATACTTTATTAATGAAGTATGAAATATTTAAATCAATTTTTATGCTGAATATAGAAAATAAACATAGGTTAATATTTTTACAATATATAGGGTCATCGAAATGTGACGTCTAGATTTGTGTTTTATTAAAAAGGAACATGTGTATAGTTTCTTTTTAATAAAACATAAATCTAAGCGTCACATTTGAATGACACTATATAATAAATAATGAATTTAACAACATTAAAAAATAAATAAAAATGTATATAAAACATTTAAAAAAAATGTTTACCAATAATTCCACAAGTTAAACATTTTTTTAAAAATTTTATATTAGTGTTTATTACATATTTATAAATATCATAAGCATAAAAAATTATAATGGATTTTTTTGGAAATACCTGAATAAAATATTTGAAAAATATTAAATAATGTTTTGGATTTTGAAAAGACTAGATTTTATTTGTAAAAAAAATTATATATATATATATACATATTTGTTATATACATAAAATATTCTTTTGTGTTCCTACACTTCTGTAAAAAAATATTTATATTTAGATAATTATTGATATCGGTTCTTGCTCATATTTAATAAAAAAAAACATCTACTATATAACATACAGATCATAATGTATATTATAAATATATTGCTATTTTGTGTCTTGTTCAAAAGATGAAAACAGCTGTCACCTTAAATTACACATACTTATTTAAACCCAAATAAAAACACACATTTTTCAACACGCTACAAGATAACGTACATACATGATATGTTGAACTGGACTGGACGAATAAAATGTAATTTAAAAATCGGTTAGATGTGTTAAGTTGTGAAAAAGAAAATGTACAAAATTGGATATATACTAAGGGTCAACATCTATTATCCATCTTCTCGATTCTTGTGACACATCGTATCACAGACACCGAAGCGTTCATCCATAGTGACACGTGGTGGTTACTGAATCCGTTATGATCCGTACGGATCTGACACGAAACGACAGACAGTGTCGACGGTGCTGAACGCATACTATTATACTTGTACTGACCATCCACTGGCGGATCAAGATATTGAGATGATGAGATACAGTCATAACACCACGACAAAGTGCTTTTGATATATCATAAGTTTCATGTTAAACGTTTAAATTTAAGTACTTAACGTATGCACTTTGATTTTAATGCATATGTTGTATATAGGATCATCTAAATGTGACGCTTAGATTTGTGTTTTATTAAAAAAAACATGTATACACGATGGTGTATAGAGAAACATATGTAGTTTCTTTTATTTATTTTTAATAAAGCACTAAACTAGGCGTCACATTTGGATAATCCCTTGGATGATTTATAATGTTTTTAGGATTAGTAATCTGTCTTGTGGTTTTAATCTATTCTATCGATTAATCAAACTTATATTTATATATATATATATATATATATATATATATATATAAAAGTTTGATTTATCGATAGAATAGATTAAAACCACAAGACAGATTACTAATCCTAAAAACATTATAAAGATATAAACAAGAATACAGAAGATAGATTAAAGAGATATTAATATTTTTTTAAAAAAAATCAATATTCATGTTACATATTTTCATTTCATAATACTTTATCCTTTTTGTTAGAAAATTCAATTAAAGGACTTACTTGTGATTAACGTATAAATGACTTTTTTTAAAAAATGAAAAGTATCAAAACGCATTTACATTTTAACATACAAGGGAGCAAGTATTTTATTTGTACGTACAAACAAACGTTTAAAAAGAAATGTATTTATGCGGAACGTGAAAAACGTATGATAGGATATAACAAAAGGTGTTGAATATTTCCACGTTCTGTTTGAAGCATGCATTATATTGTTTTCTTTACAGTTTGCTCGCAAATGAAAAACTGGATAATCGTCAATTCGTATGTTACTTTACCAATGTTACTGTACATTTTCTTTATTTATAAAAGATTTGTTTTTAAATAACATCAAAAGATTATAAATGTAATTCTGTAATTATTTTTATGGAATGTGGAGGCTTGTTAATACATAAATGAATGAAAAAAAGAGTATATATATATATATTGTGTGTGTGTGTGTGTGTGTGTACGTATGTATATATAACTAAATGTTCATATAGGATCATCCAAAAGTGACGCCTAGATTTATGTTATATTAAAAAAAATATACACATGTTTCTTTTTAATAAAACAGAAATTTAGGCATCACATTTGGATGACCTTATATATATATATATATATATATATATATATATATATATATATATATATATAATCATTTAAATATTTATTTTATTTCACGAAGAAAATAAAAATTGTTCGATTTGTGAAAATGAAAGAATATGTCATATTTAAAAACAAAATTAAAATTGTAAGTTTTATTAAGTTATTACTTGTTTTGAAATTGTGGCAAATTCATTTTAATACTAATGCATTTTCACTCCAAACACCATAGTATGTTATAAAGTGTTCAATAATTACTTATTGTTCACTTTTAAAAATTTTTAATAGTTTATTTTCAAACAGGCTCTGACGATGATGGCATAGCTATCGAAATACACATTTGCCGATTATTGTTATAAACAAAAAAGTGAACAATAGGTGAATATTAAACATTTTATAACATGGGGTGAAAATTTTATTCAATTTTTTATATGAAGATATATTAATAATTTGATTAACAAATAAATTATGAATAATTTGATAATATATAATTACTTATGTATATATATATATATATATATATATATATATATATATATATATATATATATAAAACAACAAATTATATATTTATTTTTATTCCATGATGAATATAAAAATTAACAAAGTGATAAAAATGACAAAATATTTTATATTTAAAAGAAAAAAAGTTGTTAGAAATTTTGTTAAATAATTATTATAAAGATTCTTTAACAATCTTATTATCAGATAATTTATGAATAATTTAATAATAAATAAATAAATACTCAAATATATACATATATTGAATTTCGAAAGGAAGAGAGATAGAAAGAAAAAAGAGAGATCAAAATGAGACAAAAAGGACATAACATAACATAAAATTTAATACAACATAAATCATACATTTAGTATAACATAAATTAAAAAGGACAGTAAAGGATAATAAGCAAATATATGTATGTATAAACCAACCATTCTGATTTTTAAGACTATTATAAACCTTTCTTAGACATGCAGTGTCAGTGACTTCACAAATGGAATAGTCTAGGGTATCTATTCTTCTGAATCCGGCTCTGAGTTCATCTTATATATGTATTTATATATATATATATATATATATATATATATATATATATATATATATATATATTTACATAATGATATATTTGATAAAATGTTTAGTAATTAAAAACAAATATACTTTTTTACTAAAGTTTCATTAAGTAATTACTAACATAAAGATTAATTGACGATCTCATTACCAAATAATTTATGAATTTTTTTTTTAAACAACAAAAATGGAAATAAATAAAAAAAACTATTAACTAACCTATTACTGTTAATAGCTGATATTTTCAAGTATTTCAGTCTGTGAATATCTGGAAATTTGTACAGAATTCATTTGTACACTGATTCAACTATAATATAATGAGAAAGTATTCTTTATTATATGCTAAATTATCATTTAAATTCATTTTATTTGTATTGTGTCTAAATTAAATTTATGTAGAGAAAAAAATTACAATTGTTTTCAAGACAACATATTGTATAAGTTTGTGCTAATTAGAAATCATAAAAAATGTTAATTTTAATATCACAATTAACTAATTTAAATGAAATATGTAAAACCTAATATATATATATATATATATATATATATATACACGAGGGTCGTTTGATAAGTATGGTAAACTTATTTATTGTCTAACTTAATTTTTCAAATTATTTTTTCTTATTTTTTTACCACACTTATCAAACGACCCACGTATATGCACATGTGTGTGAAAAAGAAGTTTTTATAAATTTAATTTATTTTTCATATTCATTACAAAACATGTGCTGGATTTTTTTATAAAAATGATATCTCTTAAAAGAACTGCATTGTATAATTAATTATATTTAGATCTGAATAATAATAAAAAAATATTTTTAATAAATATTTTAATATGCTTACATTACAAATTATTTTTTTGTATTCATATTGGAAAAACCCATTTTTATTACAATTAAATACATTACACATTTACAAAACACATTACAAACGCACTAAATCTAATATTTCAATTATAATAAATTGTATATATATTATATTAAAATAAAACAAACTAAATAAATGTTGTATATTGAAATAATACTACCACCAAATTAAATAAATATCAATCTCAAACACGTACACTAATAAACTCTAATACATTACCTAATCACAAACAACTCGTAATTTTAAAAACCCAATGAAGTTACTGAACGAGTTTTACGTAATCACGATCCCACTCGGTTAAATACAACTATTTTACGATCATTATCGAACCGATAAATGTCAGTAATTTCTGATGCCGTTTATCGTCGATATGGTTATAATAGGCAAACACAGCTACCAAAACCTGAAACCGACAGATATATCACCAATGTCTACAATCGCAATTTATTATTGAAGTAGTTAGTGCATGTGCAGAATTAAACTAATTAGTTTGATTTGAATGAGAGATAAAATTATAATTGTTTTTCTCATCCAACATGCATATATGTATTATATTTTTTTTATTCAAAATCATATTTTGTAACGATTCTAATAACGTTTACAATTGACATTGATAAATATATTGTACTGATCAAAACAAATAAATTATTTTATTAAAGCTTTAACATGTCACGTTTCATGTGTCACAATGACGGAAATATTTGCAAAATTATGATATTTTTGGCATTTATTTCATAAAAATGTTCATAAAATAAATGTATATGATATATAAATATATATGATATATATATATATATATATATATATATATAATCAATTATAATATACAATGAAAAAAAGAGATATCACATAAATATAATCTGTTTTTTTAAGCATGATAAAACTTTAAATTAAATCCCTATCGAAAGTTCTGTCTAATCTAAAAACACTTTTTATTATACTGTTATATGTACATACACACACATGTATATATATATATATATATATATATTTATATATATATATATACAGAATATTTTTTAGATTAATAGAACTTTCGATATTCATATTAAAGTTCTATCACGATTAAAAACACTCTATATAAGAGAAGAATATAAAGTAATTGGATAATCTGTAGTTATTTTACTTGCAATCCGTTATAAGTTTTTTTTATAGAAATATCAGGTGCTCTGACCCCTCCTGGGTATATTCGTCGATTACCACTATGCCCATCGCATACTTTGCTCGCTCCCCCTGTGATATTTCCAATCGTTTAAGTTCGTAGGTAATCGTTCAAGATCTAAATAAATTAATGACATTAATTTTGCAATGGAATTATTTTATATATACCGAAAGATATCGAATGAAATATAAAACAAGAAATTATTGAATAAGAACATTCTTAAGTTTGTTATAAATATAAAAAATTAAACAGTAAACTTAAAGTAAATTTAAATGTGTTGATAATAAAATGGAAGGTGAGGTGAGAATTACAAAAATGTTTTCTGAACATGTATTGTAGATAAAAAATATGTATTATTAATTAAAGTATGCAAAATGAAAACACAATATGAACAAAGATTTTTATAGGGCCATCCAAATGTGACGCCTAGATTTGTGTTCTGTAAAAAGAAACATTTGTATAGAGAAATATGTGTGAAGTATCTTTTATTTATTTTTAATAAAACATAAATCTAGACGACACTTAAGGATGACCCTATACAAATAAGATAAATTAAAAAAATCTGTAAAAAAATAAAAATCATTAAACTATGATAGTTTAAAAAGTTTCAGTTAATTTTCTAAATGAATTGTTGATTACTTAATCATACAACTCAATTATGTATACAGAAAATAAAAACACGATTTAACTAATGGTGATATGTTAATAAATTAGTTTTATATAGAAAATGTGTTTAAACAACACGCTTTTTTAATTAATTTTACAAAATTACAGCAAATTATATTTATTAAATTATTGAGATAATTGGTTTTTAAAATAATATACCTTATCTACCATACCGATAATTAAATTTCTCATAAATTATGCAAAGAGCTATTTGTAACTAATTGTTTTTTTTATAACTAGTATTATATTAATTGCTGCTTTTAATTAATAATAGTTTTTTAATCTTTTTAAGTACCAAATCATATATTCATTATAAACATACATATATGTATGTATATAGATATAGAAAAGATTTAAATAAAATTTTAAAAATTATATAGATAAATAATTTACTATTTGTTCGCAATTAAAACTCAGCTCATTTTATTCTTATCGTAAACAACACAATTTTATTAATCAACTAAACATGAAATTATCTGATTATGATGAAATTCAATTAAATTAATTGAGATACTGTTTTGAACTCTATTTAAAGTTCTAAGTGTTGATAGAGCAGAACTATAACACTGAATTTTCATTAAATTGTAATGGTCAAATGTAAAATAACGATTACATACAGTCTAGTGAATTAGCTTTCCTAGAACCGAGTTCGTAACTTGATAATAATAATAATAATAACATACATTTATAACTAGAGAGCTGCACAATCATCTTACAAATATTAGATTATATGGAACAAAAATCAATACACATAGAATTGGAAAAATATAAGAGGTATACACATTTTCCGGTTTCATTTACGCAAGTTGAATTCATAACTGAAATAAACTGAATTCGCGAAAGGAGAAAAAACGAAAATTACTAGCGAAATATAAAGTGAATTATGAACAAACGGTCCACACTTAAACAAACAGACGCAGGAAGTGAGAAGAAATGTGGAAAGAAGAAAAACAGATGGACATAGAAACCGCTCGACGGACACTGACGAGAAATTAAATGACCACACAGATGTTGGCAGAAGTTAGAATCACAAAACGTGACCCAGAAAATGTTGTTTGCGTCGTAAGATGCGATCACAGTACATTGACGTCCCAATGGAAAAGACAGACAGTATGCATCGTCGTACATCTATCGTACATCCATCTCTATCCAACTGATAATTCAATAGCTCATTAATAGCGCAGGAGAAGGTAGTTCCGGATACTTTTGCAGAGTTTTCTTTTCATAGATGAGACGTACGCGTCTCTATCTCGTCAGAAGAAATCTCGAAAAAAAGTTTTTACTTGTGAGGCGCCGTTTGTTTGTCACTGTTCGATATTTCTGTCTCTGATCATTGCCAGTTGAGCTACTTTCGCCTTTCATCCCTTGATCTCTTTTTATTTATACACCTATCGAACACCGGATCGTTTGATTAGACCGCAATAAAAAGAAGTTGAAAACGTGAGAAAACGTGAGTATCAAATGAAAAAGAAGAAAAGTTTGTAATAGTAACGTACGCTAAATAATCTATTTCGAACGAGGACCGGCTGTTTATTGTGCTAACATTATAATTTTATTCGAATTTCTTGTATCTTTTCAATCAATATTTTATCTCTTTACGATTTCATTTCGCTTACTCGAGCTTAATTTACAAATACCCTAATTGAAAAATCAATGTTTCAACGAATGAAAAAAATAATTCCGTTGATATTCGTTTTACGTTTCACTTTTTATTTTTAATCAAATTTAATGACGATAGACAAATATCAAAATTACATCTACTTATTTATTTTTTTAAAAAATACACTTATAACATTTTTATTATTATAAATTATTTTTATATTAATTTCAATCTTTTAAAATCACTTCTTATTCAATAAGATTCAATTTTAATTACCATTATAAATAAAAATTACAATTATTTAGTATATTTTCAAACTATATCAACATCTAAATTAATTCAGCGTTCAAAATAATAGTTCTTTTTATTAAACATATATCAACTCCATATACGATACATTTGCCAAGAATATAATATGCCATATACTTGGCTTTGAATCTCTCTTTTAAATTAATTTTATATTTCCTGGCATTACTTTTTAAAGGATTTTTTAATTTAATTGCAAATAAACAAATTCATTTCAAACAAATCTAGTTTATAATACATTTTGTAGCAAATTATTTATTTTTAAGTATTTATAAAATATTCCATGAATAAATTATTGTTAATTTTTGTTCTATTTTCAATGAATTTTTCGTATTATAAAATTATTACTATTTGTAAATATTTTATTATTATTCAATATTATACGAGCTGGTGATAAAAAAAGTAATCTAAGTCAAAAGTTTAAAAAAATATTGCTAAATTCGTATGATAATAATCTAAGTTATAATAAACGAAAAAAAATTTTTTAAAAAAATAAAAATTAATGGTTTTATTGGAGCGATTTTTTTCGTTTAATGACATTCAGTTTATTCTTATATTGATAGTGGTCTAAGTCATTTGCTTTATTGAAATTTTAATTTGATTAAAAAGCAGGTACTCTTAAATCATTTTGTAATGGTTGAAATGCAAGTCAGCAAGATCAATTATTTGTATGTTCCTGAAGATTATTATAAGCTAATATTTCAGTGTCATATAGTACTTAAGATAAGCCAGGAAAATTTTTTTCAACCAAAGAGCTAGAAAAATTAATTAAAAAACAAATATTATATTAATGGAAATCGTATTAATTGGTTACAAATAAAATAGAAAAGGTTTTTTTAAAAAAATCCCAATATGAGATATTTTATAAACCATCTGGAATATCATATTTTAGTTCTTACATCCATAAGAGAAAGACTAAAAATATATGTAAACATTAAATTATTCCTATTATATAAAGATTTCAGGCTAATGACAGAAAAAATACAAAGATGTGATGGATTTTTTTATCATATATAGGAGTTTTCAATAAGAATGTCAGAACTTTGATAGCTGGTTGCATCGATATTTGATTTTTTTAAAGCTCATTTGAGATATGAAAAAAATATGTTTTGTCATATGCTATTCTTAAAATTTTAAAATTACATGAAAAAAAAATTTTTCGAAAATAAATACGTTTACTTTTTCAGTTTGTTATCACAATTAAGTAACTCAAACGCAGAAGTTAAAATACTCAAAACAAAAAATAAATGAGTTAGACTACTTTCATAATCACCAGTTTACATATATATATATATATATATATATATATATATATATATATATAGAGAGAGAGAGAGAGAGAGAGACGGAGAGAGAATGAGAAAGAGAGAGAGATTTGAAAACTTACATGTCTTAAATAGGCAAAACACGTACACACACATATGAATGTACAGTGAGACACACACATCGTTTGACTTTTACTGTTAAATGAACATCAATTATAGAAGCTGTCATTTCATTTCAGGATAAATAACATTACATACTACACAAAAAAATATTAGTTAGGCATGTAAAAATACGAAAAAAAATCTACAATGAAAAAAAAACTATGATAAACACGATTAGACGTTCTAAATTCTGAACTCGTTTAATCTATCTACGTCCGTACGAATCAACTGACCCAAATTAATTGGTTCCGTATCTTGTCCGAAAAAATAAAAGATCAAGAAAGCGCAGTCATCCGTGAATGATGGATGTGGTCATAAAACTGATCCTGTCCTTTGAACTCATCCCTCTCGTATATACACACACACACATACATACACGCGCTGGATTCTTCCCTGTACAACGATCAAAGTAATTTCGATATGCTAGTGCAAGTAGTTCTTCTTGTAAAAAGAATGTACGATAGTATCGAACTGTATGTATGGATGTACCTGTATTAAGATGTTTTATTCATAAACGGTCGATTCGTTAGTCGTTATAATAGTTGTTTTCGTAAAAGTTGTTCAGTCAAAAATATTGGGAAATATGACACAAATTGATTCCACGAAAAGATATATTATTTCACTTCTTTGTAAAGAAAATAAATTGTTACGAACAATAATTTCAATTGAGAGCTTTATTTTGTAATCAAGTTATATATATATATATATATATATATATATATATATATAGGGTGTACCATCAGGAGTACACACTCATCATTGCTCAAGAAAACATCATCGCTGATTTAAAAAATATGTTTTATTTAAAAATTAGGTTGCGTGCTCCTGATGAGACACCCTATATATATATATATATATATATATATATATATATATATATATATATATATATATATATATAATCATCATCATTAATAAGGTGATAAAAACTATATCAGCCCATTGTTAGGAAAAAGTCTTATTGAATGCCATTAATTTTTTTAAGAATCTTGTATTATTTTCTGTTTGTGGATAATATCATAAAATATATATATATATATATATATATATATATATATATATATATATATAAAGGGTGTTCCATCAGGAACGCCAACTCATCATCGTTCAAAAAAAATCATCGCTCACTCAAAAATATGTTTTATTTAAAAATTAAGTTGTGTGCTCCTGATGGAACCACCTATATATATCATCATCATCATCAATAATAAGATAAAAACTTATATCAGCCCATTGTTAGGCTGAAGTCTTATTATTACATTAAAATTATTAATTTTTATATCAAATAACCTGAATAATATTTCAAAAATTACAAATGAAAACAATTTGGATATTCCAAGAAATGACGATTCAAAGAAATAATTATTTGTAAATGAAATGTGATATATTTCAATGAAAATATATTTCTTTGAAATATTTTCAATCTAAAAATGTTAACAGGAAATAAATATTTAATTGAGAATAAAAAAAATTGACCATGAATAATAATTTCATTAAAATGAATCAATGGATTGTGATAAAATTGTTCAGAAGGATTGTAATTGATGTAAAAGATTAAGTAATAATAATAATAATAACAGATATAGCTTTTAAGACAGAGTAATATCTGTTGGTAAGAGCTTTTCCAAGAACGCATTAAATATTGTAACAAAGTATCAATTCTATTCGTTCACTAAATATTCTCAGAATGAAATGATTTTAAAATATACGATTTCTTGTTATTTTTTTGCAGGAAATGATTTTTAAAAGTCAGCATAAAACAATAAATGTTCCAATATTTAATAAAGTATATTTTTGAATATAATTTTGATACATTATTGCAGTTTTTTTGAAAATATGATTTTGTATTGAGTTCAGTATATTTTTTTATTAAAAAAATAAACAAATTAGAAAATCACAACAAAAAATTCATTTTTTTAAATAAAAAAAATATAAATTTTACAAGACTTATAAGTACTAAAAATTATTATAACTTTTCCTTTACTAAAAAAAATTAAAATAATTAGAATATAAAAAAAATAATTGTTAAAAGACAGAATTTAACAGAACAAATAAATTTGTATAGATGAATTAAAACATTTAAAACCTCTGGAATTTTATTTATTATTTAAGAGAAATTAGTAATTATAATATGTAATTACATTTTTGTGCACTCGTTATTATTTTTTCTCCAACTGATGTATTTTATTTTTAAATTTGCATATTTCGGTGCGATATGGTATTTTAAGAATAATTTAATTTACAAATTGTTTAAATGAGTTTTATTTTTATGATATTATTACATGTATGTATATATATATATATATATATATATATATATATATATATATATATATATATATATATATATATATATATATATAGGTGGGTCAAATAACATTGAAGGATAGTAAATAGTAAATCATAATAAATAAATAAATGTATGTCTGAAACGTTCAATTTTATTTGGACAATTCTTTCACTCATCCCCTCTCTCTCTAGAGAGGGAAAGAGGGAGAGAGAGCAAATAGTTACCAATGTTATTAACAATTAAATTATTTATTTATAACCCAAACTATTAGAATTTATTACAAAACACAAATGTCAAAATTAAATAATTGCCTATGATTTTGAGATTATGAAAAAATAAGTAATTGTATATTTTTGTATTATTTCTTTATATTTTAATATTAGAAGCAGGAAAAAACTGTATTATTATTAATAAATATATAGGTAAAAAATAATAGGTCTATCAAAAAGTTCTGTCTGTTTTTTAAGTGAAAGAAAATAATATTTTTTTATGTTTACTAATATTTAATTAATTTTGTAATTTCTATTAGCAACTCTTTGAATCTTAATAGAAGATTTTGAATTCCTCTCTGATAAAATGATTCGTCTTTGGAAGATAAAATTGATCTATTTCCTTTTTCACATCTCTATTTTTATTATTTTTTTTTCTATTTTAAAAAAAATTGTAGAGGCAAAATAAATGGTGATCGAAAGATGTTTGGAGAATATGCTGAGTAACTTAAAACTCCATCAACAAAATTCTATTATTTTTTTCTGAGTTTTTAAAGAAACATATGGTTTTATGCTTTTGTCATGATGTAAAATAACTTATTTTCTATTACGAAGAGCTAAATTTTTTTTAAGTTCATTGTTCACATTGTCCAATCGTTAACAATATTTTTCAGAATAATTCGTTTTTTTGGTTTTATATGTTCATAATAACTAGTGTTTTATATTCCACCACATTTTCTTTTTTACACTTAAATTCTTTTTGGATGTTGATGAAGTGAGTTGTCCAGGTTTACAGTATGCTCTTATCTTAACTACCATATGTAATCCAATTTTTATCTTCAATTACAAAGCATTAAAAAAAATGTTTTATTGTATGAAAGTGGAGACAAACAACGAGTTTCATAAAGAAACAGTATTTCACAATAAAAGTTTTACAAACAGTAGTCCTACTTCCAGCAGTCAATTTATGTGGTATCCATCTTGTATATTTATATACGACCCAAAAATATCTTCTTCAAAAATGTTGCAAAAAATACCATCATGGATCACAGAAGCTCTTCAAAAGCATGATTTGTCTTTAACGTTATAATTTCTATTCTTAAATTTATTAAACCATTTTTTGAACGTCCTTTCAAGTATTGGATTTACTAGACAAAATTTTGGACAATTTTTTATATACTTCTGTAACATTCTTTCCTTGTTGATATTTATAAAATATATAAGGCCGTAAATGAACTTTATCGATAGACATTTTTCCTTCACTATTCCTTAGTAAATATTGATGACAAAACATCTGTTTTAGTGCATGTTGAAGGGTCCAATGATAAAATGTAACGTTAGAAAGAATAAGCCATATATTTTACTACGTGCTTAAAATAATTGTGCGGTAAGCGGACAAAACTTTTCGATAGACCTAATAATTTGAATTTATCGTTTGACATAAAGTTGAAAATAGATTAAGAAAAACGACAAATTACCAATTTCTATTTTAATATTTCCAGGAAATTAATTGTACAATATAATAAGTATTAATTCATTTTAAATTAATAATTTTAAAACATTTAAAATAATAATAATAATGGAAAAATAATTTACAAGTCTAAAAAAATATGTTCATATTTTATTTAAAAATTATCATCAATAATGTGTTTAATTTTTCAAAAAATATATGAAAAGTATTTATTATCAATGCTATATTTATTAGAAATTTTTTATTTTTAATATTAATTAATACTTTTTTATATTAAGTTGTTTATTCAATACAAATATGAAAATAAACAATTATTTGATATTTTGATAGAGAAAATGTGATATCTGTGGAAAAACATTTCATAAATGATTTACCGTGATGTCAATTTTATGTATAATAAAAAAAATTTACTTCACATCACAAGCTTTCAAATGTGGTCAATTACTTTTCATTTTTCATTATTTTCAATTTTAATGATACTACATATTTTTTAAAATAAAAACTGAATACAAAATATAAAATTAGAAAATTGTAAAACAGTAATTTAATCGAAACTGAATTGCTTTTTTTTCAAATAAATTAAAATTATTATTAATTCATTTTTTAACAACGATTGAAATACTAGAAAAATAATTGTGTATTATATTTATTGCCATTTTTTGATTTTCAATGCTAATCAACGTTTTTTTTTTTAATATTGAATTGTCTATTCAATATAATTGTAGATAATAAAAAAATATTTAATTTTTTGATAGAGAAAATGTCATATCGTGGAAAAACATTTTATAATTGATTTACCCTGATGTCAATTCCCTGTATAACAAAAAAATATTTACCACACATCACAAGGTTTGAATTGTGGTCAATCACTTATTAATTATTCACTTTTCTGAATATAAATGACGTGATATATTTTTTAAAATAAAAACTGAATTCAAAAAATAAATTTGGAAAGTAGATTTTTAAATTTTTAAATTTTTAAAATCGAAATTGAATTGGATTTTCTTTAAATAAATTGAAATTATTATTAATTATTTTTTTCAACGACGACTAAAATATTCAATAAATAATTATGTATTATATTTATTGACAATTTTTGATTTTTAATTCTAACGAATGTTTTTTATATTAAATTATTCATTTCATATAAATGTGAACAATAAACAATTATTTAATATTTTGACAGAGAAAATGTTTATATCTTCGAAAAACCATTTCATAATTGATTTAGCACTATGTTAATTTCCTGTTTAACAAAAAAATATTTACCTCACATCATAAGGTTTCCAATATTGTCAATCACTTATCAATTTTTCACTATTTTGAAATTCAATGACGCTAAATACTTTTCAAAATAAAAACTGAATTCGAAAATTAATTCGGAAAAATAAAAGCTTTTAATATCATAAAATCGAAATCGAATTGAATTTTCTTCAAATAAATTAAAATTATTATTAATTAATTTTATTAATAACAATTAAAATGTACAAAAAATAGTTCTATATTATATTTATTGCTCATTTTTGATTTTTTAAGTTAATAAATGCTTTTTTAATATCAAGCTGTTCTTTTAATATAAATTGTATAAACAATACACAATTATTTAATATTTTAAGAGAAAAAAATTTATATTTTCGAAAAAACACTTCATAATTGATTTAGTATGATGTTAATTTCCTGTTTATCAAAAAAATATTTACCTCACATCATAAGGTTTCAAATATTATCAAACACTTATTAATTTTTCACTATTTTAAATTTTAATAACGCTAAATATTTTTTTAAATGAAAAATGAATTCCAAAAAAAATCCAAAAATAGAAAATATTATTTTTTTAAAATTGAATTTTCTATTAAATAAATTATAATTATTTTATTTTTTCAATGAATTAATTTTTTTAAAAAATATGTATATTAATGTAAAATTCATTATATATTTTTTTTGAAAAAAAAATATTGACATGAATAAGAGTAATCCAAATGTGAAGTCCAGATTTGTGTTTTATTAAAAAGAAGAATGTGTATAGGGTGATGTATAGGGAAACATGTGTATAGTTTCTTTGTTTTTGTTTTTTTAATAAAAAACTCAAATCTAGGCTTCACATTTGGATGACCATATAAAGATTTTATAATTTGTTTTTAAATTTAATTTGTTATAAATTTTCCAGCTATTAAGATAAAATCGAAAATGGCTGATTATTTATTTTTCATTTAATTGAAAACTGTTTAAGAGTTTTATTTGACTAATATAAAATCCCATTTATATTCAAAAAAATAAATATTCTTAGACTGAAATTAAAAAAAAATACATACATACACTCTATGTTAAGATAAAAAGAACGATAAGTGGTATTTTGAATTTAAATAAATAAAGATTATACAAAAAGTACAGTAATAAAGAAATGATAACAAATAAACATTTATAAGATATAGTAAGACATTTTGTCGGATTATCTGCTGGATAATCGAAACCGATCAGCCTGTACATGGACAACGGTTATCTGGCAGGACAAGTATTGCAGAATTTAGTAAAGAAGACGACGACGCATACAGCATTTCTAGTAGATGTTGCAAAATCAATACTACGGATAGAGACGGCGGCGGAAGGAAGGGCAAGCAAACCGAGCTGTACTGTTGGCGAGCTACGCGCTCACTGCTTCTCAGTCCAATTTACAATGAAATTCCTCTCGTATCAGTTACAAGCGTATCGTATTGTATTCCAACTAGTTCAAGTTATTTGCGTATGCAAGGTGTCAGCTCTACGAATCGTTTCGTATCGACGTTGTAAATATTCAGAATTATCGTTTGACGAATGCATGTCGAATGTTGATTTTCTCATTTAGAAATTATTGCTCTCGAATAGGAATTTACATACGTACGAATGGATTTTTATTAATAATCGAGAGAAAGTGACGTACACAAAAAACAAAGAATATTTTTTTTATTGGAGATAATTGTCAAAACACAAACGTGTAGATTTGATCGTATAGATCCAATCAACATTGATCATATAAAATACCATATTCTGAAATTGTGAGTAATTAGGTACACAAATGAAATTAAAAAGAAACTACACTGACGCGAAAAAGTATTCGCCACATCAGCAATTTATTGATATAATTCAATAAAGTCGTTAAATGAAAAAATATATTTAATTGATGATAAATATAATATTCATTAGAAAAAAATACAAAAAACAATATACATATATTTTAATTTAACCACTTTATTGAATTATATAAATAAATTGCTTATGTTACCCCTATGGCGAATACTTTTACAATATTTCCCTATAAACCACCCTATACACATAGTAAAAAAAAAATAAATCGTTAATTGAACAGATTAAAATTTTATCTCTACGCAGTATCATTTTTTGATTCGTCTTATGTGGTTTATCAAGACTACTGTCACGTAGCTTAAATGAAATTAAAGGATTTAAATATACATTCACTTGCTTATTATCATTTACTCTCTTTTACTATTTTTTTACAATTTCTGATTTTAAAAAACATATTCATAATGAAGATTTTAAGATATTCTATGTCTTCTAAAACTTTACATATGGATAAACATTTTCTTGTTTCTAGTCTCAGATTTTAATTTCATTTTTTTTATTACTAACGTCTAGTTAGACATTTTAAATCTTTTTTTTTTCGTTCATGCATTGAAGTAAATACAAAATTCTGTTGTCCTAATATGTGTTAAGTTATTATTATTTATTTGTTGTTTTGGAACTGTGGTTGATTCACTTTACACAAATGAATTTTAACCCCAACACCACAATAGTTTAAAATGTTTATTGAACACTTATTATTTGTTTACAATCTCCTTGTTTATTTATTGATATTCGATATAATGATTGTAGTAAGTGTCATATATTTCACTTTGTGTTGAGTTGTCATTATTTTTTTTATACAGTGATTTTTATGTAATAAATAGGTTTATATATCAATATTTTTATATAAATATAAATACAAGAAAATATTGATATATAAACACATATTTTTATTTATATACATTTTTGTGGAAATATATATTTAAAGAATTATTTTTAAAAACTGTACAATATTTGATGTTAACTAATGTTGAATGATTTAAATTTATTTATTTTTTTTTTTTTGTAAGTGAGAGGCAAACGTATACAACTTATATAATTAAAAATAATTACAAATTTTAAATACTGATATATAGTTAAAAACACTAAATCAGTTGTATTTTTTAGTCTGTTCATTAAAATAAATGTACATTAAAATTATCTTAATATGTGTTAAGTTCGCATTATTTATTTACATGTTATGATTTTTTTTATATTGTTTATTAATATTGGTAGCAGAAAATATAGTAAATTTTGTTGTATTATTTTGTGTTAAGTTGTCATTATTTTTTTACGTTATGCAAATTTAAAAAACATATATACAAAATATTTTCAAAGAATTATATATTTGAAAAAACTATTTTTAAAAATTAAATAATATTTAAAATCAACCGATAGAATGATTTGAAGTTTCATTTTATTTCATTTTTTTTAAGAAAAATAAAAAGTATACAACTTACATAATTTAAAATAATTATAAATTTTAAATACTAACATATGGTTAAAAACTTAAAATTAATTTTATTTTTTTAATATGTGTTTTATTATATTGACTCATATGTGTTAAGTTTTAATTTTTTGTTTACATTCTTATTCTTTATTTTGTTATGCTTTCTCTATTTGTTTATCAACATTAGAGACAATCATTGTAGTGAATGTTGATGTATGTTATTTGATGCTGAATTTTTATTATTTTATTTATATCATAAATTTAAAAAAAAATAAAAATATTGTTATATAAATATTCTTAGAGATTTATATATTTGAAGAGTTGTTTTTAAGAAATGAACAATATTTTAGTTAACGTATAAATGAGTGATTTAAAGTTAATTTAATTTTATTTTTTTTGTTGAAGGGAGGGACAATATGCAAAGTTCCAAATATTTACAACTTTTAAATAGTGATATATAAATATTCTTAAAGTATTATAAATTTTAAAAATCATTTTTAAAAACTGAATAATATTTACTGTTATTGGATAAATAAGTGATTTAAAAATTATTTTATTTTATTTATTTAAAGCAAGAGACAAATATATACAACCTATACAGTTTAAAATAAATACAAATTTTAAATAGTGATAAATAAACAATCTTAAAGAATCACATATTTAACGAATTGTTTTTAAGAACTGAATAATATTTGAAATTAACGGACAAATGGTGATTTAGAAATTATTTGATTTTGATTTTTTTTTTAAATGAGATACAAACATATACAACCTATACAGATTAAAATAAATACAAATTTTAAGTAGTGAGAAATAAACATTGTTAAAGAATTATATATTTAACGAATTGTTTTAAGGAACTGAATAATATTTTAAGTTAAAGGACGAATGTTGATTTAGAGGTTATTTAATTTTGATTTATTTTTGAAATGAGAGACAAACATACACAACTTACGTAGTTTAAAATAAATACAAATTTTAAATAGTGACATTTAATATTCTTAAAGAATTATATTTTTAATGAATTATTTTTAAGAATGAAGTTACGTATAAATGATTTAGAGATTACTTTATTTTGATATTTTTTTAAAAAAAAATGAGAGACAAATATATACAACCTATATAGTTTTTAAAAAATACAAATTTTAATTGTTTTTTTTTTGGGATAAATACATTATTATAAGTGTCATAGATAAAAGAATCATAAAAATATTTTATTATAATAAATATAAATATAAAATAATCATCAAGTATTTATACGAATCACGACTGTAAATGTTTTAATGCAGAATAAGAAAAGAAATGTTGTCAATAAGCTATACGACTTAATTATCAAAATGAAATAATTTGATATAAGTATGAATTAAATATTTATGAGTAAATGAATATAAATAGCCTTTTCTCTCTCTTTATATATATATATATATATATATATATATATATATATATATATATATGTGTTAGGTCTACCGGAAAGTTCTGTCCAATAATGTCATATCAAGTTTCAAGGATGAGTCATTATACAAAAATGAAATTCACAAATTACCATCACGCTGGGAAGATGTCATTAGTAACGAAAGAAAAATTATATTGTTCAGTAAATATTAATAAATATATTGAAAATGCATTATTTTTTAATTCAAAAATGGACAGAACTTTTCAACAGACCTAATATATTTGTGCAATGTAGATGAAATGCAATTTAACGTTAAAATCGTAAATGACAATAATTACTTCTTCATTTATATACATATATAAGTATATTTATACAAATATACATGATTGCCCATTATATATATATATATATATATATATATATATATATATATATATATATATATATATATATATATATATATCTGTTCGTTAACTTTCGTACTACTTTTCATCATCTAATGGTCGTACTTACTATTTATATAATAATCCTCTTATGCTATTATATATAGAAAGTAGCATCCGGAACACATTTGTGAGATCTTTTATCCGTAAAAATTATAACGCATTATTCGTAAGTACCTTCAGATATACATACGCGTGTGCGTGTATATACATATACATATATATATATATATATATATGTATGTATGTATGTATACGTCAGTATACCACCGTTCGCAATTTGCGGAGACTATTTACGCCGTTCAACATCAGAGTAATATCAATAAGACATGCCGCGTATATTAAGTATGATGTTCGCATTGTAATGGTTGGTTTGAGTAAAGTGGGGGATGATAACACTGTCGACTGTAGTCGACCGTTCAAAATACACGACATCACTGTCTGCACATAATTACGATTCCATGGTGGCTGTTTAGTCTGGTTGCATGCCGGGTTACTGGTTATTATGGCCACATGTTGCAAGATGGAGTGTACTGTAGATTTCATTATTACAGTCATGTTTTGTAACAGAAACACACGCCAACATATATACATAACACCTATACACATATTAAGTTGTACACATATAAATACACACACATACACAATATATATATATATATATATATATCATATATTTGATATTGTTTCATAGAAACACATCATACGGAACTCTATGATAGAATAGCATGATATATGTTCGATATATTGATATTATCCTGTCATACGTTAAGCACAATATATCTAATAAATCCTTAGAACAGCACAAAGAGTGTGTGCTTTATGAAGAAATGTGTCTAAAATACAATGTTCCACGTCATCAAATTTCAATCAATGTATGAAATGATTTCGTACAACATAATGTATTCTCAAATGTAAACATTGATGCTGGAGAATAAAAAAACATACACATACTGTGTATGAACATTATGTATGAGAGAAGTTTTATAAATTTCTATTTAATATTTTTGCGGTTTACATAAGATACAAGAAAAAGGAAGTATCTGTGTATTTATAAACTTATTCATTTGATATATATATATATATATATATATATATATATATATATATATATATATATATATAAATTCAGATAAGCTAAACATGCTACTAGAAACGCTTTCAGAAAAAAATAAAAGAGTTGAATTTGAAATAAATATGGAAAAAAATTAATATCTTGTTTAATAGATTTTTAGAGAATGAAAATATACAGTTAGAGAGTCAATGAATGGAATAAGTGGATGAAATAAATACCCGGGAAATATTATATAATATGTTGATGACTTACAGTTAAAAATCGATAATAAAGACAATATGGACGATATTTGGAATAATGAATAATATAATGAAGAGTAAATTATATATTATTGATTTTGAAAAAGAAAACATATAACCAATGTATACTGCTTGTTTGTGTTTACGGGTCAGGAATTTGTACAGTGAATGCAAAAATTAAGCAAAAACTTTTGACAACTTAGAGAAGACAAAAAAGGTAATGTTAGGAAGTTCTAAAATGATCAGAAATCTTATAAATGGATACAAAAACAGATATTATCCAAAAAAATATTTATATTGATCGAATTGTAAGATTTTATTATGACTGTTTCTAAACAATTATAGATAATTTGTAGGAAAACTTTTTAAAATTGAAAATAATGATTTTTTGATTAAAATCTACTAATCGTGTAAATTGAATTTTATCAAGATAAAATTTGTTTTATATTCAGAAATAATATTTTAATCATCGATTCGTATTATTTTATACCTAATCTCTGATTTTATATTAAAAAAATCGATTTTTGGAAATATCAATTTTTCATTAAATTTTCCATACTATAGGTCGTTGTTTTTTTGAGGCTAAAAAATTGGAAATTTTAAAAATCAGTATAAATCAATTTTTTTCATTAGATATTGATTATTTTACTAGAAAATAATGAATTTCTGGTAAAAAATATATTTTTTTATAAAAAATACAATTATAGTACACAAAAGATGATTTTTAATAATTTTTCAGATTTACTGAAAAGTGAAAAGTTTTTAAAAAATAAATTACGTTTATTACTATATAAAATTTTGATTTAATATGTATAATTACACTTTTGTTGAATATTTATAGTCCAGATATTAAATATTTTCTAAACAAATCATGTTCAAAAATGGAAACTGCTATTTTATTGTTTAAACCATTGATTTTTTGCCTAAATCAAAGTTTTCTTTAAAAAAATGTCATTTTATATTCAAAAGGACATTTTAATCATCGATTCGTATTATTTTATAGTTGATCTTTTATTTTAGGTCAAAAAAATCTATTTTGGAAACATTACATTTTTCGAGAAATTTTCCATACTATAGGTCGTTGTTTTTTTGAGGCCAAAAATTGAAAATTTTAAAAATTAGTATAAATCAATTTTTTCTCTAGATATCGATTATTTTACTAAAAAAATAATGAATATCTAGTAAAAATTATATTTGTTGATAGAAAATACAATTATAGTAGTCAAAAGATGATTTTTAATAATTTTTCAGATTCTTTGAAAAGTAAAAAGTTCTCAAAAAAATAATTTATATTCATCAATATATATGATTTCGATTTAAAATGTGTAATTATACTTTTGTTGAATATTTATAATCCAGAGATTAGATATTTTCTAAAAAAATCATGTTCAAAAATGAAAACTGCGATTTTATTTATTAAACCATTGATTTTTTGTCTATATCAGTTTTCTTTTAAAAAAAATCATTTTACATTCAAATATGACATTTTAATTATCGATTTGTATTATATTACAGCTGATCTTTTATTTTAAGTCAAAAAAATCAATTTTAGAAAGATTAAATTTTTCATGAATTTTTCCATACTATAGGTCGTTGTTTTTTTGAGGCCAAAAATTGAAAATTTTAAAAATTAGTATAAATCATTTTTTTTCACTAGATATCGATTATTTCACTAGAAAATAGTGAATTTCTAGTAAAAGTTATATTTGTTTATAGAAAATACAGTTATAGTAGCCAAAAACAATTTTTAATGATTTTCCAAATTTGCTCAAAAGTGAAAAGTTCTCAAAAAATAATTTATATTCATCAAATTTTTAAGATTTTGATTTAAAATGTATAATTATAATTTTGTTGAATATTTATAGTTTAGAGATTAGATATTTTCTACAAAAATCATATTCAAAAAAGAAAACTGCAATTGGATTGATTAAACCATTATTTTTTGCCTATATCAGAGTTTTCTTTAAATAAATTTCATTTTACGTTCGAAAATGACATTTCAATTATCGATTAATATTATTTCATAGGTGTTCTTTTATTTTATGTGAAAAAATAAATTCTGGAAGTATCAATTTTTTATAAAATTTTGGTCGTTTTTTTAAAGTGAAAAATTAAAAATTTTAAATTTCACTGATTAGATCTCTTTTACTAGAAATTGATAAAATTAGCAGAAAATAATTATTTTCCAACAAAATAATCGTTATTTATTAGAAATTAAGTTCTTTTTTCAATCAAAATTTAATTTTTGATTTTTTTTTCATTTCTGATCAAAATTTAGAAATTAAAAGAAATATTTATTTTAAATTGTATGATTTTAATCTAAAATATATATTTTCGTTCTGAAAAAATATTTTCAATTGGGTAATTACTGTTTTTTGTATAAAAACTTTTAAGTATATATAAATATAAATAAGAGTAAGTGATTTCATGAAATAATTGAAATTGATGAAACAGGCATGGGTACGAAATATAGCAAGAAGAGAAAATAAATGGACAAAAAAGTTATGAAGTAGTAAACAAGATATGAAAAAAGATTCAAGAAGAGATCCTATCAAAGATAGAAGGATAAAATTGTAAAGTAGAGGGGAGTTGAGGGTTGGATGAAATTAGTTACAGGCAGAAAATAATGGAAGATTCTTAAGAAAATATTCAAGAAAATGTAATGACATTCGATGAGGCTTTCGTTCAGCAATGGAATGATATATGCTTTTATAATTATATATATAAATATATAAATAAATATAAAATAACTTTAAGATAACACATAAATACGTTTAGTAAGAATATTAAATAAAAAGTAATATGACAGTATCGAAATTCTGTTCCAGGTCTATAATTTATACTAAAATGATCTATTGAATGTCACGAAAACATTTCCTTCTATTTAAATTTCCATCAAATCACAAACTAACCAAATAGTTTTACGAAATGTGAGTCATGAGTTTCATACTCGGAATTCAACACAAGGATGACTTTAAGCCGCAGACATATACGAGCCACAGAGATAATTAAGAACACACAATACAAATGTTAAGGATATTAAGACAAGAAACAGGGTTATTTCAAAGTTGAGAAAAGTGAATTTCTTTACAATTTATGTTCTAATCCTGTTTTTTTTTAAAAAAAAACATATTTTTAATGGAGATTTAAATATAAGATATTAAATTTCTATAATGGAATGGATAATTAAATTTTAATATTGATTAAACATTTATATATTTTTAAACAAATTAAATTGCTACAGTTTTGATAAATATGAGTAAATTAAAAAAAAAACTATTAAAGACGTTTTCAAATATTAAACTGAATAAATTTCAGTGAATATATTCCATATTAAGATTACTAATATTAAAATTACAATATCGCTTACTTATACAATGAAAACGTATGCAGTAAAAGTACTATTATCCAAAAAATATGCGACTTTGCACGTTTTCATTTAAATGATAACACAGTTCAGATGTAAAGTGTGCTTAATAAAAAAAAATACAGAAATGAAATTTACTTACGACGATGAACAAAATGCAATAATCGAATAGTTAAATTTCTCAATAAAAATAAAAAAAACAATGATCTATATATAAAAGTTATTTATTATAAATTCATTCTATATGATATTAAAGAGCTGGGTGTAGGTAAACAAAATTGTAAGAAGGGTAAATTTAATATTCACTGGAGAAAGTTAAAATTACATAAAAGTGATACACAGAAAGTGAGCGAGAGATTAGGGGAACAACGATCATTGCATTTAGAACTCGGTAGACATTTTATTGTCTTAGAGTAACTTTTATCATACTGACAGTATTTGAGATGAATAATCAACATTACAAAATAAATATTCGCAAATGAATAATTTTACTTGGATCAGAGTTTAAATTATTGTTCGTTAAATCACTTTTGATTAATAATATATTTGATATTACTATTACATGTGAATGAAGAAAATTTAATAATTGCTTTCACATAAATAAATTATTACACCATCATAAAATATTAACAAATGTTCAATAATTATTTATTGTTCATTTTGTTTATTTATAACAAATTTAGGCTGATGTGCATTTCAATAGTAATTGCAAAACAACAAGTTATAAAATCTAACTAGCAATAATAAAATTTCGATTTCAAATCTGTACTTCTATTACTTAGTAATTTATTATTTTCAATTTAGAGAAAATTCTGTATTAAAATGAAAATTATGATTTTTTTGATTAAACCATTAATTTTTTTGACTATATTAGAGTTCTATCTAAATTTCAAATATAAAATTTTAATCATCCATTTACATTATTTTATAGCTGATATTCAATTTTTTGATATAAAAAAATCGATTTTTAGAAATGTTAATTTTTTATTAAATTTTCCACACGATTAAGTCATTGTTTTTTAAGGTGAAAAATTGAAATTTTAAAATTTCACTACTATAAACCCTTTTTACTAATAGTTGATTACTTTCATTAAAAATAATCATTTTCCATCAAAATGATAATTTTTTTAGTTAAACTATGATTTCCAATTTTTTTCATATTTACTCAAAATTTCAAAAATGAAAAATTAATTTATATTGATTAAACTGTAAAATTTTGATTTGAAATGCATATCTGTTTGGAAAACATTTTTTAATTCACTCATTAAAGATTTTCTGTACGAAAATTTGTTTAAAATTGAAAATATTGATTTTTCTAGTTAAAATCCACTAATTTTTAAAACTGCATTTTATCAAAATAATATTCATTTTATGTTCGGAATTTACAATTTAATCATAGATTTGCATTATTTTATAATCATTCATTTTATATAAAAAAATAAATTTTTGGTAACATAAAAAAAAATTAATTTATATTCACAAATTGTAAGATTTTAATCTGAAATATATATTTCTGTTCTGAATAAAATAATTTTAATTAAACCATTAGAGACTTTTTGTACAAAAAGTTTTTCAAAATTGAAAAAATATTTTTTTTATTAAAATCAAATTATTGTGTAAATTTGAATTTTATTAAAATAAAATTCCCTTTATACACACACACACACACACACACACACACACACATATATATATATATATATATTTATATATATATATATATAATATGATAAAACACCTTTATTTAAAAACACTGAATACAAACTTTGAGTACTTTAAAATAATCTTTAAATAGTATTTTAAATATTTATAACAGTGCTTCAATTTGAACGATACTTTTAGAAGTCTTGAAATACGTGTTTTTCAAATACTGCTTTTATATATTTTTAACTAGAAGACATGTTGTCAATATTAATTGATTACCGAAAAAAAATCCTTATATTGAAAGAGTTTCAATTTATTTTAATGAACAAAAAATATTTTATATAAAAAAAATCCTATTAAAAATATGAACAAATACATGTAATAATCTTTATTAAAAATTATTGATAAAATCTGATTAAACAAAACATTAATATAAATTTTTATATCGTTATTTTTTTAAAAAAGAGGCATTAAAATTACAATTTGAAATTTTACATGAAATATTATTGTCATAAGTGAATATTCGACATACATCGATGCATAATCAAAACAATGATGATATATCCAACTTAATAATACAAATGTCCCAACAAAATAGTATAATGACATGCAATAAAACTAGTAAAGTTCGAGTAAACATTAGAACTGAAAATTTATTCTCAAACAAGCAAATTAATTTATAATTAAAAATACACATGATGTTACAATCCACACACAGTTTTATGTACATATAAGTACTTGAATGAGGTTAAAACACACATTCCTCTTTCCATTAGAGCTTTAATTATGCAAGCACAATCTGTACAAAATGCTCACAACGAATTCAGAAATACTCGATTAAATTCTCAGCAGTGCACATATGCGGAAGAGTACAGCGTACAATAATGTCATATGCGCGCGTATGTCTTCAAATATTGAATTCACTATTTGCACTAAGTGAGATACACTGTTTAATGTCTATTTGTTTCATTTTCAATATTGTATAATGTCGGATTATGAATACAATAAATGGAATTAGTTATTAATTTTTTTTCATGAGAAAATACACATATCTCGTTCGTTTTTTTTAAGAAATCTTTTTAGTAAAATATATGTTTGTTAAATGTATTTTATATATATATATATGTACACATTTATATGTGTGTGTATGTGTGTACAAAAGATGACTCAAATGAGACTAAAAGAGTAAATATATGTCTAAACTCTTCAGTCTCATTTTGGCCACCCTATATATATATATATATATATGTGTGTGTGTGTGTGTGTGTGTGTGTTTGTATATATTTTTAATAAAATAAATAACTTGTTCATAGGGTAAGGTAGAAACATCATTTCTCTTTATAAATAAATGTTGTTTAAAAATATTACATATTTTCTAAAAATAATATCACAGAAAACTCAAGAGACATGTACGTAATTAAAAAAATCTCTAAAATTATACACATATACACACACACACACATACATATATATATATATATAGAGAGAGAGAGAGAGAGAGAGAGAGGAGAGAGAGTCATCGAAATGTGACTCAGATTTGTTTTATTAAAAAGAAATATGTGTATAGTTTTTTTTTAATAAAACACAAATCTAGGCGTCACATTTGGATAACTCTCTCTCTCTCTCTCTCTCTCTCTCTCTATATATATATATATATATATTATATTTCAAGCGTGATAGAACTTTAAATTAAATCCTTATTAAAAGTTCTATCAAACCTAAAAAAACATCTTTATATGTATGTGTGAGTACAAAAGTTTTTTTATGAAAGATAGAACTTTCGATAGCGATTTAATTTAAAATTATATCACTCTTAAAAAACACCCCCATATAATCATAAAAGCCTATATTAGTCCAATGCTGAGTAAAAATCTCATCGAATGTCATTAGTTCTTCCTTAATGTTTTCCTAAAATTCTCTCATTAAATCCTACTCGAGATTAATTTTATCCAATTCATCCTCATATCCACTATAAATCATAATTTCATCTTTATCTTGGACAATATTTTCTTTCTTGATCTTTTTGTGTTTCTTGAACCCTATTCCATATTATTTTTATCCATCTATTGTTTTTTTCCTACTATGCATGCTGGATGAAGACTACCCCAAAACCCTCCACCTTAACCAACTTAATTCCTTCCTTCTCCAGTTCACTCCGATGAATTTATTTATTTCTTGCCCTATCTATCCATGAGGATTTTCTTGATATATATATATATATATATATATATATATATATATATATATATATATATATAAAATGAAAATTATTTGTATAATAAAAAATAAATAAATATAAACTACCATTCAAATGAATTAAAAAAAATAACTGAAACTAAATAAACAATAATACTTTTGCTTAACAAAAAGATTTTTAATTATGAACGAAATATTGTGAAATAATTTTTGAAAGCAATTATTAAAAATTTTATCCAGATGTAATATTTTTGTGTTGAGTTAAAAATATAATAAATATGATAATAATAATTAAAATAATAAAAAAATGAATTTTTTTTATGATAAAATTACAATTTGTAGTATTTACTTTTTGCTATAAAAAGAGGATAATTCTAAAATCTAAGACCATAAATCGTTATAAATATATATAATTTTAACGAAAAAAGTATTAACAGACATACGTTTTATAATTTCCTACTTTAATTTTTGTAATCAGTTCTATACGAACAAAATGAGGTCATTAAATTTTAATGAAATTCCTCCCATGCTATGTACTTATTAAATAATTTAAAAGATAGTCTTGCAGACGGTTTCCTTTTCATTAGACTGATTTATCCTATTTATTTTAGTAGTTTATTGGGATTATCGAGTATATAAAATTTACGTTAAATGATATAAGCACTGATATATAAAACACATTAGTGTTTAATAATAATAATAATAATAATAATAATAATATATATATATATATATATATATATATATATATATTGTATTATGTCATATTTAAAAAAAAAATTGGTAATAAATATATTTTCAAATATTTTTTGCATCCTATAATCTTTTTATTAAAAAATTCAAACTATTGTGAGTTTTACTAACAATAATATGAAAATAATATTCGTATAATGAGTGAAATTACACGAGTGGCATAATTCATTTCCACTTTTACTATAAAGTAGGATATAAATTATAATAGCTCTTATTTAAAAACTGAAATAAAGTGCACTTCGATGCATGAAATTCTATACTATTAATAATTATCCACTTCAGATATCCATCATTCATGACTACATAAATATGAGGTATTGAATTTCATAATATTTTTTTCTGGGTATTTTATAGCTACTCACAAAACTATTGTAATTTAATAATCAAAAAATATGAATACAAATAAAAAAAATAATAATGTAAATTATATTAATAAATAATTGTATCTATATTAAAAGTATATAAACAAAATTATGAAATGAACTAAAATCTCTTTCTCTCTCTCTCTCTCTCTATATATATATATAGAGAGAGAGAGGCACAAATAAGACTGAAGGGTTTAGATATATATTTATTTCTTATTTCAATTTTCTACCTTTTACTATCCTCCAATCTCATTTGAGTCAACTTATATTTTTCAACATAATATATAAAAAGGTTTAAAAAAAGATCCATGGATAGATTAGAAAAGATATAAGAAAATTTGTCGCCATGGACTGGAAGAGGAAGATATTGGATCGATCGAAGTGAAAAAATTTGGAAGAGGTTTTCATCCGCAGATAGAAAGGGACTGATGATGATGAAGATGATATTTATATCATCAACATTATCATCAGCCTCTTTTTATTTACTGCTCGATGAAGGTCTCTTCCCAATTTTCTATTTTTAAAATTTTCTAATTAGACTAATCGACTGCCTTTTTTCCGGTCTATTTTGGCGATTTTTTATATTTCTGTTTCATCTTTCGAACTTTTTATACATCGAGATTTCCAATCAACAATTTTTATTGTACATCCGTAGTTTTTTTTCCTTACTAATGACCAGTCCATTTTTTTTAACTCTTTACTTTTTCTATAACGTCCATAACTTTGGAATATATATTTAATAATTTCATTTTGCCTACTTATAAATTAGTTTCTAACGAAATATTATTTTGACAATTTATTCTCAATTAAAAATTAATTACTATTTTTACAAAAAAAATATATTTTACATTATCCTCAATTCAGGTCAGAATAAATAAAATAATATACTCTCAAAAATATTTATTGCAATAAATCGAAATTATAGAAAAATGTTAATTATATAATTCTCTAATAAATAATACAATTTTCAAATTTATTAGAAGTAATAAGTGTTAATTATAGTTGAGTAATATTTTGAATGCAATGTTCATGATGAAAAAAATATACAAGCAAATAAATTTAAAATTCTTCATTCGACATAATTGAATTAGTAGAAAAAATAGAAGCTGATAGTTAAAATCTGGCAAAAGAAAGAAGGGTCATTTCAATGGAATGCACGTTTGTAAAGAATTCAAGATGAGAGTCAGCTAAAAATATTACTGTGGTCATCGAAGGGAGAATGAAGAGAAAAATGTGATTCACTATAAAATAGAAAATTTTTATTCGGCGAATAAATGATAGGGAAATATATAAGGGGAACTAGAACGATAAAACTTTATCAAAACAAAGAACAAAAAAACTCATAATCGGATAATTGAAATGTAGAAGATATAAATAATATTATTATTTTTTTTAAAAAAACATTTTATTAAAAGATTGAATTTATTAAACTAATTGAGAATATTAATTAATTTCGAAGAGGATTTTTATTTATTAAAAATATCAATTAATTAAATTAAAATTTTATTTCTTCATGGATTAAATGTTTTTTTTATACTTTTTGACTTATTTTTTAACCTAAAAATAGATAAATTACAAATATTTTGAGTTATTTATCTTTATACAGGAGACCCAAATAAGAATGAACGATGTAACCTTCAATCAAGGTGTTTATATTTTTGAGTTAAAATATGTTATATAGAGTGTCCCAAATGAGAGTGAAGAGTTTAGACATATATTTATTTACTTACTGTCATTTAATATTCTTTACTATTTTTCAATCTCATTTAGGTATTATATAATTTGGTATTGTAATTATATATGTATTATTTTTTACAACCAATTTAATATAAAAAAACTACAAAATTATATTTAATGTTCGATAGTTATTTAGTGAGAATTTAATTTTTTATAAACATTTTATTGATGATTTATGATCCTTAAAATTTAAATATAAAAAAATATTATTGATATATTTTTATTTACAATTTCACTATTAAATACAAATCTGTAACAACTATTTAATTGTGCTAGAAAGACAAAATAAATAATTGCATTGTTTATTTTTAAGCTTCGCTATTTTTTTTGTATAAATATTTCTTTTATATAATTTTATAATTTTTTAATGATACTATTATCTTTTAAACACTATTTTATTAAACAAGGTTTTTAAAAAAATTACTAGAAACATTATTAACTATCATTCAAATATCACAAGGTATTGAATAAATGTTCAATAATTATTTATTGTTCATTTTCATTGTTCATAAGCTAATAAACATTTCTATGACAATTCTATTCATTATTAAAGTGCTGCATTATAAAACCTGTAAACCAGATTTATATCTCCCTGAATATATATTTTAAATTTATTTTTGAAGGCTATGTTAAAAAATCTATCAAAAATATAAATTTTATAACGCAGCACTTTGATGATAATAGCATTGCTATTGAAATGCTTATTAGCTTATTTAATAGATAATTACTAAGTACTTAATAGTTAATTTGTGTGAAAATATATGTACCACAATTCCAAAATAAATAGTGAAAATATCTAATTTTAAAGACATCTTTTATTCAATTTTATAAAATATAAAACGACACTATAAATAAAATAAGTACGTAATCCGAGCACGAACTTCAAACCGATTTTAAGTTTAATGCATTTCTCATAACGTATATTCCATTCACACCTGCATTTTTCTATACATGTTTAATGTATTTTAACCGGAGAAAATACTCGTGAATGTGAAATAAAGCAGTAAATGTAACAATACACTTTAATTTATTTTTATCAAATGATACGAACAAATCCATGAATACAATTACATTTCGCCTTAATAATTTGATTTTATCATCAGATTGATATATACCTACTTCATATGTATTATGAAGAATCTATCTTTTTCCATTTTTTGTTAATTTTAATATTTCATCAAATTTGTACTTTGATATTTCTTTGAAAATTTCGAAAAAGCTCTAGAACGAAATTTTCACATTACAGCAAATGTGGAGCAGCGTTCTTTTTAAATAGAAAGAAAATAAAAAAAACACTGATAGATGAATTTTAAGTTACAGTTGTATATTATCGAGTGATTTATTGCTATTTCGATTAGATTTCGTGTTTTAATTTTATTTTGAATAACTTAAATCTGAATACATATTATCTGAAAATAAATTTAAAAAAGAAAGCTGTAACGAGCCTTAACGTTATAATTACATAATTATTTAAATAAAATTTGTTATTTCAATTAAGTGAATTATATTATTGTTACAGTCTATCAATTTTTCCATACAATGGTTTTACTGTTAAAATGCACATTATTTAGTTAAAAATAAATATTAAATAAAGGAACTTATTTTAAATGCAAAGTATTAGTATAATTTTGAATCAAAATGGCGCTTATACAAAATCTAATTGATTTTTTTTATTTTTAAAAAAATTATGCTCTACCTCCGGTGTAATGTGAAAATTATGTTATCGAACTTTTTTGAATTTTTCAAAGAATTACTAAAGTAAAAAATTTATAAAATATTAAAATGAACAAAAAATTGAAAAAAAAGATTTTTAAGAAGACTTTTCGAATAAAATAAATTTTAATTGTATTACTGTCATATATATATATATATATATATATATATATATATATATATATATATATATATATATATATATATAATGATAAATATCGTTGACACAGAAGCAATAAAGTAGGTTTCTAAACGTTTTATTTTACATAACTAATTTAGAGTATTAAAAAGAAGTAAATTAAAAGGTCAACGAGTAAATCAAATAGAGGTGGATCCTCTTGTTATAAAACATTTTTTCTGAGAATAAGAAAATTTCATTCATATTTATAAATGAGAAATTAGTATACTTAGATAAAAAAATGATAAAGAATTTTTGTAAATATTTCTTCTTAGAAATGAATTTTCTAATAAAAAATTAGTTAAATAAATGTTAATAATATAAGAGTTTATTTTAATAAACTGATATAGAAAAAAGATACTAATACAAGTTTAATGGACTATTTAAATTATATTAATTCATAATTAAGTTCTATATCTGAAGAAACACAATTGTCTGTCATTTCTGATAAACGAAATGAAGAAGAAGATTTTGATGTGTTTATATAAAGTTTCATATTAGAATTTCTAAGTTAAATTAAGATGAACTAAATAAACTAAATATAGTAATATGAGTTTCCGTACAAATTTGATTCTATATTTGTATACACACTCTCTCTCACACACACACACACACACATATATATATATATATATATATAAATATAAGTGTGTGTGTATAGATAAGTAGTTATCTAAATATAGTAATTATATTTCTATTTAAGAATTTATTTCAGTTGATGTTGTCAACTTTCTTAAACAACTTCTATAATTTATGATTGCATATCTTCTGTAGACAAGCTTTAAACTACAAAGTAATAAAACTCGAGATTATGATTATATGAAGTTAAAAATTGGTTTTAGAAAATAAAAAAAAATACTTAAAACTTACAATATTTTTTAAAGACAACATAGTCATTTTGAGTATTTTTTCCAAAATATTAAATTTATTTTTTTTGGAATATTTGTGTTGGGAAACGTCTTGTTAGAAAAATTGTTGTAAGATGAAAAATAAATTAAAGAATACTGTCTCAACAAATTGGCTGACTAAAAAGATTAATGATTCTTTACAAGATTAATATTTTTACGGTATTTAAAAATAAACTTTTTATAATTTATATATATATATATATATATATATATATATATATATATATATATATATATATATATATAATTATACATGTACACTGCGTATTTTTCAAACAACGCACATAGTTGACGCAGGTGGTGTTGCCTAATATCGACGAACGAGCACGCTGCATGTTGACATGCCCGGAGCTTCAGAGCTACGACCAGGGTGTGTTGTACGTTGCGGCACGCAAACACATGTCAGACGGCCTCTAAGTTAAATAACAACAACGCTCATTATACGAATATGGTTAAAACTTGCCGGGCCCTGTGTTTAAGTTTATTTTTAACGACTTTGATTGCCTGTAGGTATATTTATTTTGTTATCGTCCATAAAAAAACTTTAACATAGTACATAAAATGTTGTTTAACATGTCGGTTGTTCTGTATGTGTATTCTATGCGTGTGTTCTGTCTCGTATATTTTTTTTTAAAAAAAAACCATATTTAGTTGTGAAACTGTTCTTTTAAAACATTGAATTTATTCCAATGGGTTTATTATGTATATTCGGATATACATGTTTGAAATATTTTATGGCTTTATTATCTTTTTAGTTAGATTTTCATTTAATTATTTTATTATTTATTTGAAAATTCGGACAATTTTAATTTAGTTATCATAAGAAAATATATTTATTGTTTTTTATAAAATGCCTATTTATATTTTTTATAAAAAAAAGATTATTTGTTAATTATTTTGTAAGAAAAGAAATCAATATAAAAATCTCTCTTATCTTTTTAAAAAGACACACACACACACACACACACATATATATATATATATATATATATATATATATATATATATATATATATATACACAATAAATTCAATCATTAATACATAAAAAGTTATATTTTTAGTAAATCATTTTCTTTAATATAAATAAACAGATTATATCAGTAACACTAAATAAACATACTTAAAAAATAATTTTCTTTCGAAAGATAATAAGTAATGAGAATTTTATGGAAAGTTGAAAATTGTTTAACTACCAAGTGAAACAAGATTATAGTCGCACCACGACATAATTCTCTGAAATAATTGATTAGTTTTAGAAAAATTACAATGACTCACAGTAAAGATTATTTCTTACTTGTTTTAATTTCTACCTTAATTTAATTTTCTCTATAGAGCATAGGGTGGATTAAATGAGATTGAAGGGTTTATATATACACTTAATTAGTTACCCTTATCTAATATTTTTTACTACTTTTCAGTATAATTTAGGTCATTTTATGAAATAATAATTTTTGAAAACGATTATTTTTTTAAGGAATACAAGAGTTGTTATGAAAGTAAATTATTATGAAATTTAAATCAGTAACAAGACAATATTTTTATCTCCTGCCTATGCCCATTTCAAAGATTTTTTTTTTATATTAGTTACTCTTGTCTGTTCTAGAATTCATATAAAGGTTTAATAATCACGTTTAGACATTTTTAACATTATCCTTTTCATGCTTTGTTGAATTACCAAAAGTTTTTGATTCATTTTTATGTTCTAGATCTAAATTTCTGACCTGTAAATACAAGCAGGTGATATAATTTTTCGTTTTAGGATCAATAGCTTTTTTCATTATATTATTTATATACATTAGAATAAATCGGGACTAAAAGTTATATCTTTCAATTTCATTTGGACCACCCTTATATACATATATGTCATGAATGCTAAAATGATTCAGTGGCTTAGGAAAATACAGAGAAGTATTTTATTTTACATTATATTTCCTTCACAAAAAATATAAAGGAAAAATGATACAAAAGAAAATAAAAAAGTAGGGATATTTTGGGAAAAGTGAAAATTTTAAGATAACAATAAGTCAGTTATGTAATAAGAAGAGGGAATCCCTACTATTAATAAGAACATTTTTATATACTGATTGGGATCCTAGAAAAAAAAATTCACAAGAAGAGATACAGAGAAATAAGAAAATTCATCGGAGTGAAATGGAAGAGAAAAAAATTTGACTGGTTGAAATGGAAGGTTTTAGGAAAAATCTTTATCCTATAGTGGATTAAGAAGGGCCAACGACAATGATATGTTTCACAAGTGTTCTGTATATATTAACTTAAACACTTTTATAATAAATCTATAGAAAAAAATGTGGATCAATAGATGTTTCTATTTTGAAAATGATTTTTAAAATAAATAGATAAAATGTTAAATCAAATAAATTAAAAAACACAACAATGTCTTTTTAAAAGATTATAGAAATTTATTTTGTGTGTATTCATCGGACTTAATAGAAAAAATAGTAAGTATGTATATATATATATATATATATATATATATATATATATATATATATATATATATATATATGTATATATATAAAGCCGGAAAATATCGAAGGGACGAAAAAATGGTTACCATTTATAGTGAAAACTATTGCAGCAGAAACGTTATGATAAAAAAATATGTACAAATTATGCACAGCATAAAAATGGACTGAAATAGCTCGTATACATACATATATACGTACATACTTGTCCGTATATATGTGATCTTGTATATTATGTGAACGCCGAGCACGCTTATACACACATGCCTGACATTTTTGCTATAACCTGATGGCAAGTATTTTACGCAGGGAGCGTGACGCACACTGGCGGCGTACGTTGGGACCGGTCCGAGTGGCGATCACGCACGCTGCAGCACCAACCGACCGACCGACCAACCAACCAACCCGATACGATCCGACGGACCGACATAGTAGGTCCGTCGTTGCCGTACTTCTAAAATTTATAATTTATCGCCGTTTCGTGAAAGCAGACACGTCGTTGCGTTCATAGTGATTTCGTTTACTCTAGATTGATGGTTGAAGAAATTCACAATACATACGTGGACGTATGTAGTAGCCATGTCAGATTGAATTTTGATTGAAATGTAGTTATTTGTTACAAATTCCGGGCATTTCGACATGCTAAGCTCGGAAATACGAATAAATCTAAGGCGTATTTACATGTATTTATGTATAATTGATATTATATAAAAAAACGAAACAAGTTAATCTTTTAACATAATGAAAAATATTTTTGTGAAATATTTTTTTCTATCTTGAAAATATATTTCATTACTAAAATTCTAAATAATTGTCGATAATATTATATAACTCAATACAATATTTATATAGAATCGCCCCAAAATAAAATTCAATGATAGTAAATGATTAGTAAGGAAGTAAATGCATGTCTAAATACTTCAGTCTTATTTTGACCACAATTTATTAAATAACTAATGTATACAAACACTATTATATATAATAAAGAAATTTTAAATAATGGGTTATCCAAATGTAACGCCTAGATTTGTATTTTATTAAAAAGAAACATGTATATAGTTTATTTTGTTTCTTTTTAATAAAACACAAATATAGGTGTCACATTTGAATGACCCCATATAAATAAAAAGATAACAATGTTGAAACCAGATTATACACTATGTAAAACAATCATATAATAGAAAAAAATAAAATTTAAATATTTACAAACAACAATTTGAATTATATCTGGGGTACCATCATGAGAAGAATTCCATTTATAAAAAATCCAGTTTTTCATAAAAATTCTAAATATACTTTTAAATATATACAAAAAGTGTGTATCTATATAAATAATAATCCAAATGAAACATAAGAATTTTGATATATATTACAAAAGATAGTAAGAAAAATACTTCTTTATTATCATTTGCTGCCCTTTACTATCTTTCAGTCTCATTTGGACCACCATATATCTATCTATCTATACATATATATATATATATATATATATATATAGGTCTATCTCCTTCGCCTTCTGGTCTTTTGAATTTCGCAGCTATCAAAAAAAAAAAAAAAAAAAAAAAAAAAAAAAAAGCGGAAGGGAGATACTTGCCAACCTAATATATATATATATATATATATATATATATATAAATATATATATATATATATAAACTTTTTGAATAAATTTTAAAATGTACTTGAAGTTTCTAAATAAGGTCGATTTCTGAATATAAAACCAATTTTTAATAATAGTATAATATTTTTTTAAATAATTATAAGTAGTGATATATATTGTGATATATATTGAAACAAATTTTAACTTTTCTCTGATGATAATGGTATTGCTATCGAAATGTCCATTAGTCCATTATTGTTATAAACAACAAAGTGAATAATAAGTGATTATTGAACACTCCATAACATATTGTGGTGTTGGGGAAGAAAATTTATTTGTGTTAAAATTCAACGTTTAATTTTTAAAATTTTTGGTTTCAAAATTAATACTGGTATTTAATATTATTGTCTATAATTATTTCACCTCCCCATTATTTATTTATTTATATATATATATATATATATATATATATATATATATATATATATATATATATATATATATATAAGAGTGTGTAGAACACACTAGAATAAATTAAAGAAAAAATAAATTATAATAAAAATAAACTTTCATCTTCAAAATTTAAAACAGTTAATAATAACTCCAATAATTATAATCTATTAATCATATATATATATATATATATATATATATATATATATATATATATATATCAAATAATTTATTAATCATAAAAATATATAAAATCATATAAAACATCAACAAAGAAAAATACCAAATTAATGAATTCATATTCGGTTTGAAATTATGTAAAATTTACTTTAATCAAATATTGAAATATTTACTCCCAACAATTCAAGATTTTATAGAATCAATTCAATGATCATTTACTATTTATTTTCTTTGCTGATGTTTATTTCGATGACTATTTCATCATTTTTAAAACACTACTTTATAAAATATAGTCTTGATTGTTTAATATACAGTCCTTAACAATGATGCTATTGCAGTTCAAATGAATGTCAGAAAATAAAGTGAACAATTAGTTCATTAAAAACTTTTTTTTAAATCGTTTTGATGTAGAAGATGTAAGTACTAAAATCGGTTATAGTAAAATATAAAAATAGTGAAAAATGAATATTTATGAAAATAAAAACGAAATTTAGAAACTTTAAAAATAAAAAAGTTTTGATATTTATTATTTAAATATAAATAACTGAAATGAGATTCAAATCGACAAAAAAAATAATTAAAATAAAAAATAATTATAACCTCAAATACAATTTGAAATTTATGTTTATAAATAAGAAAAAATTAATCAAATATTTTTATAACTGAAATTACCACATTTCTAAAAGTAACAATAATAATAATAAAGAAAAGTAATGATTAAGTTTAATATGAATATTTAATAACGTTGTAAATTCTAAGATTACATTTTACTGAAAATCTATCAGAAATTAAAATGTAATAATTTAATACTAATTATTTTAAATTTAAATTTATATATACACATAAGAAGAAATATTTTTTTAAAAAAAACTATATTAAAATTTACGTTTATAAACTAGACAAAATAATATATATTTTTTTTATTTAAATCAAATCAACACTTTTTTAAAATAACAATAATAATAAAGGAAAATAATGACTAATATGTTTAAAATAAATATTCAATAAAATTTCAATTTGTAAGATTACATTATATTAAAAGTTGATCAAAACTTATAATTTAATAACTTCATTATCCTTATTTTAAATTTAGATTAATAAATGTTTATATATATATATATATATATATATATATATATATATATATATATATATATATATATGTACATTTATATGTGTAGATTCATTTACGGTACAAATGGCAACAGAACAAGTTAATGAATTATTTAATTAAATACAAGATAATACACTTATAAGAAAACGTAATTGAGCGAGTAAAGAAAAATATTTTAATTTTATTTTGGTCCTGTTCCGATACAATCCAATTTATATGCACATTGGAAGCAGCAGCGATACTTAATACTTTCACAACGATCGTTCCGCAAAGGAAGGGAAAGAATATTTTTACGACATTACACTGCTTCCAACTTTTTCCCTACTCACTTTCGACGCAATATTTTGCCTTCCCTTTTCGTTATCCACGATAAAATCTCTGAGTTAGGATACGCACCCACCTAAGACTATCGATTCTTTAACAATCTCTGTCTATGATGAACGGGGTTCGCTGTTATAGCTATTTCTAACTTTTCGATTTTCAAGCTGGATTTTATGACTCTGAGCGAACGAAAATTGAAAAAGTGGATGATACTTTTGAAGAAAATGGAAGAGATATTGTTCGCTTAAGCAGTTTTTTTCTTAAATTTTCTTTCGTTCGAACGAAAAGTAAAAAAAAACATTGTGAATCGTGTATTTAATAAATATTTTATTTAGTTCATCAGCTCTGTGCTTTTTATTTTACTTCATTTAATTAATCTCGATCAAATATTTATTTAATCAATTTAATAATTGTAAAATTCGACTTCGAATCGTAAATCAATACAAAGAAATATATATATATATATATATATATATATATATATATATATATATATGTATGTATGTATGCGTGTGTGTATGTATTGTATACAAGTGTGTGTGTACACGAATATACACTTAAGTATTTCTAATGTATATAAAAATTAAAACGATATAAATTATAATTAGTTGGTAAATTGGGAAATCTTTGCAGATAAAACAAACATATTAAAAATTTTTATTGGTGAAAAATTAAAAATGAAGATATAATATTTGTATATTATACTCAATGGATTTTATAATTAGATCACATTTTATTAATAAATTAATTGAGAATACTTTAAGAAATAATGTTTGCATAAAGAACATTGTTTGCCCTTTATTTATAAAATAAATAATTTTAATTGAGATTTGAAATAAAATTTGTAATTAAGACATTTCAGAAATATTTAATAAATGATAAATATCATATTATTATAAAAAAATGAAACGGTCTATAATTTATAAATTTAACTTCTAAATTTATATATACAGGTGATCCAAATGAAATTAAAGGATAATAAGAATAGTAAATGACAGAAAGCAAGTAAATGTATGTCTAAATTCTTCAATCTCATTTGAGAAACTTTTATAAATATGTTTTTCTTTTTGCAGTAATTCATAAAAAATATAAAATAATTACATTATCAACAGAATTACATATTTGATTACTATAGTCATTTTTCCAAACAAATATTTGCAAAACTATATTTTTTAAGAAAATAGTTTAGTTAGAATCAATTTACTTTTATCTTTTTTATAGAACTTTTTCAAATAGGTTATATATTTATAAATATAAATTCAACAAAAAAATATCAGTATTAACAATTTTTTAATATTATTGTTTATACGAGGGTTGTTTGATAAGTATGGTAAATTTATTTATTGTTTAATTTAATTAATTTGATTCAATTTTTCAATTTAGTTTTTCTTATTTTTTACCATACTTATCAAATGACCCTCGCATAATGTTTGAAAAGAAAGGAAATAGTAGGGATTTTTTTTGGTTTATAAGTGAAAAACATAATTAACATGAAGATACAGTGAGGCTTTATTTTTTAGTCATTATTAGGGTAGATTTAGAAAGAAGTGGTAAAGAAATTAAATGCTAAAGATCTTGAAGGAATTTAAGAAGGCAACAGTAACGTACATTTTTTAGAATCCTTTTTATTTAGGACAACTGACAATTACTTAGTTTACCATTTCTGCTTGAATCCATCATTATCAAATACTATGAAGGAATATTTTTACTTATCATCCAGTATTAATGATATTTTTTATTTTAAAACAAAATATTTTACATATTTATAGATACGAAGCATGGCCAGAATAAAAAACTGGACAAGTATAAGAAGAATATAAAGATCTTTTTAAAATATATTTATTATAGAATGTTGTGTATCTATTATATTATTTTTTTAAGTAGATACTACGTAAATTAAGACACTTCTCGTATTGTAAGACCAGTCATATAATATATTTTGTTTTCTGGTCATTTTATAGACTTTATTCATTTAAAAATTTCGAGAGATGGAGAAACAAGTAAAAATCAATAGGAGAAAAATTGGGGTTATGTGTAGGATACTCGAAATTGTTTCATCTGAATTACTCAAGTAATGTACGAGTACGGACTTTGGTCTCAAACAAATAAACTTCAATAACCCACATCTGAATTGCTCGTCGTAACTTTTTGAGTGTTTCGCAATACGATTCAAAATTTATAGTAGTCCCTTGTGTTATCAAATTCACAAGAAAGGCGTTTTTGTGATTCCAAACAACCGTGGTCATGTTTTTTCAAGCTGACAGTGTATATTCAAACTTTTTTAAATTTAGAGACCCAATATTTCCCCATTGTAAGGAATATTGTTTGTTTTGTGGAGGAATATAGGTAATCCAACTTTTATTGCCAGTCATAATCTAATCAAGAAAATCATTGTCAATTCAATACAATTCAGAAATTGAAATTGAATTGATTGTCTGTTTTCCCAATTTTTTTCATCAACGACTGATCAAAAACAGGGGCCCACTTTATTTCTCATCATACATTTTTATCCTACCTTGGTAAATGACAGAAATCATTTTCTGGGTCTTTAAAGTCTTCACTGAAAACTTTAATAATCTGTCTATGAGTATCCATTAGATGAATATCTTTAGTGTTTTAAAAAACTTATCAATGGGAGAGATTTTGGATTTTTACATTTATTTTAAACGATTACAGAAAACAAAAAAAAAGAAAATTAGAAAGGAACAATGGACACACGTGTTCTATTAAATACATAAAAGACTGACGTTAATAATAAGTGCCAGTGTTGTATATGCAGCCCTATGGGCATTCGGTTTTTATTTTTTGGACGAGTTTTGTATTTTTTCCAATGATTCCACATTTTGCATATATATATATATATATATATATATATATATATATATATATATAGGTGGACAATTTTAAGAGAGGACTTCATCCAGCAGTGGATTGAACGAAGCTGAAGATAAGTATACATGTTTGTAATTTAATTATATCCCCAAAAAATATTTCTAAATTTTAATTTCAAAAAATAACATATTTTCATAATACAAATAAATAAGATTTACAATTAATAATTACAAAAATTGTTATAGTTTTTTAAGCTGTACTTCAAAAAAATTCTAAATTTTAAATTTAAATTTTGGGCCTATGTAGTTATATGTATTAACTCATTTATGTTCTTTATAATTAATAATATAAAATTATTTTTTTAGAATATTTTTTCATAATTACGTTCGAATATTTTTTTATACCCTTTAAGAAACAATTATTTTATATAAATCAATATAACAACAATTATAAATCACTGAATTACCACTCCTCATATTTATATATGTAGATATTAATCAAAACTGAATTAAAATTTAAATTCTACAACGTAATACTTGACACGTGTATGTAAAGTAGGAGAAAAGTTCTTTTTATTTTTAGAAAATAGACTAAATACATTTTTAATTCTTTGACATAAACAGTAAATTTAATCTACTTCTCTGTTTTTACGACACCCCGTGATCACGCATAAAGCGTGCGCCGCTGGAAGTGCGGCAAAGATGGATGTTGATTGATGAAACAAGGATTTAGTATAAAGTTAAAACTTTATACTCTAGGTACTTGATGAAACCATGTTTTCAAACATTTTAAAATACACGGAATTTATTACTAAAAAAATATTAAGTTTTTTTTCATAAACAACTATCATATATATTTTTTTTACTTCACAATAAATTAAAAAATAAATAATGTTTATCTTATACATATATAATAATACTAAAAAATAAAGATGTAATAGAAAAATAAGACATTTTCATAAAATAAAAAAAGATCTATCTTAACTAGAACTGTTTGTGAAATGCTTGTAATGAACGTCAATGCTTTAACCCTTTACAAAGTACCCACAACTTCGGTCCAAATATTTGCATAACACAACATCAAAGATCTTCGATTACATACCCACCTGACAGGTATACAAGCATAAACATGATTAGCTTTACATTATACAACGGAAGGTAAATAAGAGATAACAACGTTGAATGGCAATAGGGAAGAGTCAAGTTGCTATACTGATACTGCCACCTACTTCTCTTCAATATTGTATAATAAAGCAGTTTCCTTCGAATGTTTAAAGATATCTCACGTTATGTGAAAATAACATTAAGAAATACACCGACATGAATTTATAATGTATGCAGATAGATATTAGTGTTTCAGTTTTCTGAAAAAAATAACAGATCTTGTCTTGCTTTTCGAGAATGGATGATGAATTCTCAGATTTTGATAATCAAATATACGAATAAAAATATATTTTTTCCCAGAACTAATAAATATACGAATCGTTTTATTTATAAAACATTTAATATTTTTTTCAAAATAAAGAAATAGACAAAACTGTCAATAAAAAACATATTTAAATAAACGACAGGTATCACTTTTAAACGTATAGAAAATATATATGGCTGATTATTTACACAAAAAAAATATTAAAATTAATAACTGGATTATTGAATTACCTACAAAACTGTAAAAAGTGTTTCAACACCAATAAATGAACTGTAAAAAACTTATGTAAATATTTTGCAAAATTGATTTTCTTCAGTTGGTATCAAATGTTGATTAATTAACATATATTTTTTGTTTATAGACTGTAAAGTAATCGATACCTCATTAGATATTCGAAGTAATACAATAGCGTGTTCAATGTTGATTTCTATGAGTCAGAGGTGAATTGTGGTAGAATGTTGTAAACATTAACGCTTTAAATAGTCTAATACAGTGAAAATGTTTCATTTTAATAAATACAGATTATTTTTAAAAGGAAATAGCGTTTTTTTAAAAAAACATATTTTTTGTAAGTGGAAAAGTATATATATGCATATATATATATAAGTTGTTTTTTTAGATTAGATATAACTGTCGATTGGAATTCAATTTAAAGTTCTATCACGCTTTAAAAAATCTCTTATATATAAAAATGAAAAATGGTCTTACGAAAAACTTAAGAAAAAAATAAGAAAATATATAAAAATACAATAGTATATAAGCAGCTTAAAATAAATTAGTTTAAATTTTATAATACAATGACGATGATGGTCATCGAAAACAAAGTAAAAAATAAGTAATTATTGAAAATTATAACCTTTTTGGGGGTATTGGAGATGTTAATTCATTTGTGTGGAAATTCAACAAGACAAAAATTATGTCCAATAAATTTACAGATCAAAAAATTGAACTAAAAGAAGAGAAGTAGAATAAGTTGAAAACTGTGTATATTTGGAACAACTAATTAATATTAAAGAAATGTTTACAGATGAAGTAAATAGAAGAATAAACATGGTATGGTGTCAATTCGGAAGAAATTTTGTTACTCGTACTATGAAATATTTAAAAAGAAAAGTTTTTGATTAATGCATCTTATCTATTTTCATTAATGCTAATGAAACATGGATTTTGAATACTAGAATAATTCCATTACTTCAGACAACATAAACAAGCATAGAAAAAAGAAAATTGAATGGATCTGGAAGAAAAAAAAGTTAAGGATTTTATGCAAAAAATGAGGAGTTTAAGAATGAAAAAGACTAAT
>CP092087.1:6065000-6182500 GCA_029203775.1 Neoneuromus ignobilis | reverse complement strand
TTAATTACTTTATTATATTTATTTTTATATTATTAATTAGTATATTTATTTTAAAATCTAATAAAATTAACAGTCTTTGGATAATAAAAATATCAATTTTGCATTGAAATATTAATTGAAATCAAATTCTAATTAGAAGCAAAAAAGTTTGATTAAATATATATTTAAATGTCAATTACTTTTTTAATCAAAATTATTCTAATACTTTATATGTATATATAAACATGTTTTTAAACATGATAGAATTTTAAAATGAATCCGTATGGAAATTTCTATCTAACCTAAAAAAACACCTATATATATATATATATATATATATATATATATATATATATATATATCTGTATGTGTGTGTCTATGAATAAATTTCATTAAAAAAAATTGTATAAAATATACAACTTTGATATGAAAATATTTTCAATATACAAAATACTATATTTTTCATTTATGGAAATTAAAAACAACAAATAAAAACAATTTCATAGAATTAAATAAATAAAATTAAAACGATTTTACTTCACTGTACATTTCAAATATTTCATACAAAATAGCTTTTAATCAGTCTTATTAAATCAGATTTGGCACAATGGATTGAATTGAATATATAATTTTGTTCGTGATTTAATGTAATAGATAGAACACAATTATTATCGAGATGATGGTAAGTCATGTCTGTTACCGATATTGGTTTACCAACATGTGGTTTGCTTAACAGGACGTCTCGACAACTTGCATATAGAATATCAATATATCAGTCTTATATAAATGTAATCATTAGTATATACAGATTCTATTTGCCCATGCATGCACATAGTTGACACCATGTCAGAATAGACATGCTGTTCATGTTTAGCACGTTCACATAAACTAATTGAGAAAATAGAAAAAAAAGTCTCGACATCGAATAATTCATATAACTTCAATGAGCCATTTTTATATATTTAAATAAAAATATTTATAAAAAATATTTTTAGTTTATATTATATATATATATATATATATATATATATATATATATAATCTTCATAAATTTTGTAAGTAAATATTATTGTTAACAAAAATCACTCTATGTTCTATTCGTGCTTTAATTAAACTTTAAAATTTGTCTCTAATTAAAACGAATCACTTATACTTATAATTATAAGATTTTCTAACAATTAATAATCACTTACTGTTAATTCTACTCGCTGATGCTTATTTCGATGGCTATACTCTTATTAAAAAATGTGTAAACTCTGAATAAAAATTCTCACCAACCCGCCTGGTCAGCATAGTATGACCAAGTACTAATGAATGGTAACATTCAATGAGGTTTTCGCTCGATAATGGGCAGATGTAAGCTAATATAATGATGATTACTATCAAAGTTAGAACACTTCATTGTAACATTTAAATTCTCTTTTTATTGTAACTTTATACATATATACATTTATATATATATATATATATATATATATATATATATATATATATATATATATATATATATTATACGAAGGTCGTTTGATGAGTATGGTAAATTTATTTATTGTTTAATTGAATTAATTATTTAATTTAATTAAATTTTTCAATTTAGTTTTTCTCACTTTTTTACCATACTTATCAAACGACCCTCGTATATAAATACATATACATATATATATATATATATATATATATATATATATATATATATATATATATATGGACAGAGGGAGGTTCATCAGCGTTAGAGAAAACTGCATAGATTTTTTTGAAATATTTCCTGAGATCGCAAAAACCAAGACGTAAACATATACAACATAAGAAAATATAATACCAAAGAGTTAACAACCCCGAGAAATAACAAGACCATTTTAAGAACGAAGATCAGCACAAAATCTAAAATTGCTAAGATATATTTTTTTTCTTATATTTTTTACATATGTTCTTATAAAATGTTATATAAGTGAGTTAAAATCAAAAAATATTTAAGATTTTATATTACAGAGAGATAACGATGATAGCGTAGCCAAAGAAATGCATTTCAGCAAATAAAGTGGGCAACAAATAAATATTGAACATTTTAAAAATCTTATGATATTGAGGATAAGTGTTTTTTTATATTAAGATGAATTTATCAGAGTACCAAAATAAATAGTGACTCGAAATATGTTCTTAAATTATATAATTTAATTTCTAGTGATGTTATTCATAACAATATTTTAAAAAATTAAAAGCTTGATATTTAATACCACTTGTTTATCAATTAGTGATTTTTTTCAAATATAAATAGTTAAATTAATTTCCAATAATGTTATTTAAGATAATATTGAAATAAAAATAAAAGCAAGGTATTTTATATATTGTAATTTTTTATTGTAATAATTCGTGAATTTGCTTTAAAATATTTCGTTTCGCAAAAAAATTATTTTGTACTTTAAGATCGAATATTCAGTTATTTATAATCGTTTAAATTCAGTTCATAAAAACATTAAAAGTTTAATTAAAAGTACATAAAAATAATCATAAATGAAGCCAATAGTGATTTTTATTCGATTATAAAACTGTAATTTTGTAAATCGTTTATTGTAAAAAATAAATAATTAAATAAACAATTTAAAATATATAGAAATTGTAAGAATTCTCTATGATAAAATTAAGATATTATTAAACTGTAATTTTGTAAATCATTTATTTATAAAGGTATATAATAGTTAAATACTTAAATAAACAATTTAAAATATACAGAAATATCGTAATGATTCTAAGTGATAAAATTAAGATAAACACTATGGAACTATCAGTTTATAATACACTTATTTTTAGAATCTTGTTGTTTGTTTTTAGTATAAACTTTAATCTATCAAACTTGACACACTGTTAAATGAGAAATTGAATGTATGGATGTGTATATTTGGAAATATTATATTTTATCAATTTATTATAGACTTACGTTTGAAAAAAGCTTTAGGATTATACACTATATTTTTTTTTTGTTGATATTATTATAGAATATTGGCCAGTTTTTAAAAATAAGTTTATCTGATTAAAATAGACAAACAATATTATAAAATCATTTATGTGTATTTGTACTATTTTTATATCAAATTGATTCAAATTAACAATATTTAATGTTTTAGTTCAGATTAGAAGAAAAGATGTGTTTTAGTAAGATTTAAAATATTTCAATGGTTCAGTTTTTTTTTCTTATATAGGTAGTCAAAATGAGATTGAAAATGGTAAAGAATAATAAATGATAATAAGCAAGTAAATGTATGTATAAATATTTCAGTTTCATTTAAGCCACCCTATAGATGAGATATAATAAATAAATGGATGAATCTTGTTAATTTTCTTCCTTAAAAAAATAGTTTGAAATGTTAAAAATTATTTTATATTTACGACTTACATTTAAGATTATGTACATACTTAATATCTTTTCTGATTTTTTTTGATTTTTTAACTTTACAACAAATATTTGTTGTAAAGTTAAAAAATCAATAGAAATTATTTAATTATTATTGTTGATAACTTAAACGTTTTTTCTTAGTAGAATTAAAATAAAGATTGAAAAAAGTTTTGTGTATATAAAGTACATCGGTTTTTATATTTTTAATGTCGAAACAAGTCGTCGATTCAACGTTCTGATCTCGTTTATTTTCATGTTCATTTCAAGAATTTAAAATTTCCAGATAACACTGTAAATAATTTTCCAAAGTGCTCAATGTTGAAGTTCACTTTAATGTCTATATACGTACGATTCGCGAATTTGCGTTTTAAGTTTAACATCGTTTATTTTTATTATCATTTCACGAGACCTACGTTCGAAACTTTCCGATTCATGTTCGAGATTAATTTCTGAACTCATAAGCAACTGCTTACGTTTCCAGAAAATACAACAAACAACACACATCGTACGCGTTTTTTTCAAATACATTTTTAATAGTATTTATTTGCTTCGAGTCAAGATTTATTACAACAAAAAAAAATACATATATTCTAAGCGAAAGAGACAATTGAAACGGCGATATTCCGTCTTTTAATACCGAATTAAATTTCGAATAACTCGAACTCTCTTCATTTTGGCGCTATTCGAGACCCAACAAACATAGCATACACCAGAATAGCATTACTACAAATAGTATTTTCAAACAGACGATATCTTCATTGTGCTTGGGTACACATAAAGCACAGTTATACACTTCTCACTTGCATAGCTTGTGTTGCTGTACTCGCAGTATTAACGACAACTCGCGAATTTCTGCGCCAGCGTTATATGTTCTGATATTCTCTGTAAGTCCGAACCGAATATGATGTCGCGTCTCGCTCGCACGTACACGGATTTCCCGTGTCACGCTCTCGTTTCACCGAAAAGTGTACAAAAAGAATAGAGGCAGCGTACTAGAGCCACGTCGTTTTAGACCGGCGCTGTGACGTAACAAGCGACGGCGGGCGTGGAGCCAGCCGCGTCCCGATGCTGAGAGACGCACGGTTAGTCGAGATCTGGACCTTCTCGGTGTGACGTCGACGTCACGGAAGGCCATCGTACTACCTCCGTATTCGGTGTTCTATTTTTGATCACATAAACATATAACAACATATATATATATATATATATATATATATATATATATATATATATATATATATATATTATATTACTATCACAGAGTTGGTACATTTTGGCTTCCAGTTACGGTTTCTCTGGAAGCGAGTGTTACTTATATTTATAACATGTAGTTTACAATTCAATTCAATTCGTTAGTGGGATTCGATTGACAGCTAAAAATCGTTTCGACGCGTATTTACAGTGGGAATTTGTGTCAACTGTACAGAAAGCTTCGCGTGAATTTGGATAAATTGGCCGAATCGACATAAAATCAACAAATATTTGTAAAATAACGTCATATCAACATATTTGAGAATTAGCACACGGATTGAAAATTCGAAAAGTTTGAACGGAAAACGTTACGTCGGAATATATTTTTAAAACGTAAGATAATCAACATCATGTAAACGTTGAGGTCAACGACTTACATTTAAGATTATGTACATACTTAATATCTTTTCTGATTTTTTTTCTATTCTTTTTTTTTGATAAGAAATATTTGAAACAGCAACGAATATTTCTTATTTTCATACATGTGGTATTAAATAATGTTTTATTTGATTTTACGTTTATCTATTATACAAAAATAAAATTTGATATATTTCTTATGTTACTTCTTACAGAATTTTTTAAAAAATGCTTCAATAAAAATCAAATTGAAACGAATGTTAAACAAATTATAAAATAACAATAAACAGAATAATTAAAAAAAATATATAAAACGATAGAAATAATCAAATTTTAAAAATCTCTACTAAATAAATTTATATACTCGAACCCCTGACTAAGAAGAATTATACAAAACGTACAAAACAAAAACCGAACTTGGCAAAAAAAATTCTACCAAAAACCGTACGTCGAAAAAAGCGTCTATTGTTCTCGAAAATAATTTCATTCGCAACTTACGAGCAATGGTTATTATGATCTCTCAGTCGTTCGACAATATTTCAACTTGAAATATGTCACTTAAAGAGTACTTTACGCAAGACATTGATTGATTATATTAATTAGGTTACGCGTTCGTCAAACCATCGCGGCTATTGTTCTAAAAGTCAAAGGACGAGTCTCTTTTCTTCTAAATGACATAACAAAAATGTTCTTGTCACAGTGAGAACCGAGACGTTAATCTTTCTTCGATTCGACGATTTTATTATATTATTTCGTGGAAATTTCGTTCGTTCATTCGTACGTGTGACCGACCCACAGACCGACCCCTTGCGTTTGGAGAAAAGGGCGCAGCATATTACACTGAGTGCACTTATCAGACGATGTTTTTTAAGGTGCGGTTTTACAATTTACGGTTATTTATCGAGAAATATATACGTTTCGTTACTTAATCGTTTCGAGCACAAACGTAACGCTCGATTACTTTTTTTTTCTTTATTGAAATTAACACGACTATAAATTTTTCTATAACATCGAACTATGTAAATTTCCAAGCTTTTTAAAAACGTGTAAGTGCAATAAAATATCTCACAATATGTGTTAAGTCGTTTGATTTTTTTTTAATAAAAAAATATTTCATATCAGATTATTTTTCAACACAGATAGATTTTTATATAAAATGAAAAACATAAAGATGAAATATTGAACAATTTCGCGTCAAAATAACACAACACCAAATATGAAATAACAAAAACAGTATTGTATTTTTTCCTGTATTATTTTTTTTCCGAGAACAGCAATTGTATTATGGATTTAATAAATGTGTAGCTAAAAACCCAATTATCTAACAGTAAATAAAATAATCGATAAATCTTCATTGGGGTTTTACAGTCTGCTTTCTTGCCAAATACTTTTCAATACGTAAACATTTTTAATGATTTAAAAAACGAATAATACGTTTTTTTATATAATTACTTTTTAACAATAAGTTATCAAATTTGACAAGTAAATATTTATTATTTACTACATTTTTTTGTTCAAAATTGGTGATTTATCTACGTTAATACACACATTTATTTTTCGTTTATTCAACTATATTTTCAGTAATAAATTAATTGTAATAAAGAAAATATAGATTTTAATCAAAAAATATACATGCATATATATATACTTGTCTGAACTATTTTTAAATATTTCTATTATTAAACTTTTGGCAAAGAAACAATAAGAACTTATTTAAAAATATTTGCATTCGAAATTCACACTTATTTTTAAAGTAACAATAATATTATTCAGTAACTAAATTGTATCTAAGAATCTTTTCGAATTCAATAAAAGATTTTCTTGTAGAAGAAAAAAGTAGTTAGAGACAAATAAAACTTATCATTATTTTTGATTAGAAAAATTAAAATTTTAACCCAGCCTAGAATTAAAAATATAACAATTTAATGCATATTAAATACAACTATTGTTTAAAAAAAATCTTAAATTTTGTTGAAGATTTTTGTTAAATATCTAAATAGTTTAAAATTCACAATTTTTCATATAATATCTTTTTCTTAAAAAAACATATTTCAAAAACCAGATTATACAATTTGAGTAAATTATTTTTAGTAAGAATTAGCGTTATGAAAATTTTTATAACTTATATGATTTTTAATAAAAAGTATCTCTATTTTTTAAAAATTTCATTCTATAATATAAAATTACCAACTGACTTTATAAAATAATAAATGAATTTATATAAACTTATAATAATATAATACGTTAAAAGTAATTTTATAGGAATTGCATCAATAAGGAAAAAATATTCATTATTAATTTAAGTCATAATTTTGAATATTTCTTTTTTTAAAAAAATCATAGACAATTGAAAATATACAAATATGAATAAAGTAAATATTTATATTGTTAAGTGATATTTATTTTTTTGATAAATTTAGATTTTTGTAAAAAAAATACTAGAAGAAATATTTGGAAAATATTGCGATTTTCACAATTATCTTCTTAAATATTTTATAAATTAAATATTTGTACATACATAAAAATGTTAAAATGTAATTAAAGTTGGAAATAAATAAGGTTTTTATAAAATCAAATAGTTAATAACTAAACTGAAATATTTAATAATGAAATAAAATTAAAAAAATATTAATATAATTTAACGTTTAAAAATGTTCGATATAAATTTGGAAAAATATTGTTTTAGCAGAACTGAATTTCAAACAGTTTGTTTATATTTTATATCAATTTTCAAACTGTAAACAATTATTTTAAATGTATTGTTTACAATTTGAAAACGAACATATTGATAAAATTTATGAAAAAAAATATTCGATTCATTCAATTAATAAAACGATCAATTAGTATAATATTCAATCACCTCACGCATTCACTGTTTCAAAACCCGAAATACAATTATCATTCATACAATGACGACGTAATGAATATTGCAATTTAGCACCGACTGGCAGGACGTTCATGTCAAAAGATAAAATACACACAACTATATGAATTCGATGTGAGCGCTATAACTGTTTCGAACCTTTCCTAAAATAATATCTGAGCGACGACCACGCCAGCCAAAGAGCATATGCGACAAAGTCAAAATATCTCTCGTTAGTTGACAACATTCTTGGACATGATATATGGAATGCGACGACGAAAATGTTATATTATTCATGAAACCGTACGAAGCATTGTTTCTCACGACACTTTTCACAAAACGTACAGCGCGTTAATATAACCGTCACATCTCGACAAAAAAACTTTTTTCGAAACAACCACAACAACAACAACAAAAATTACATTACACATTGTCACGACGATGGTTCGGAAAAGGTACATTTCAATGTCATTGCTACCATTTTTTTCTTTTCATTTTTATTTTAGTCATTTTCGTATTGTTTCTATATTTGATTTCATTCCATTCTTGCTTCCATTATTAGTTGAATTATTTGCTTTCTTATATACGATTAATAAATTTAGTTTTTCAGAAAAAATATTAAGTTTACATTCATATCAACCATTTATATATATAAATTATATTAATGCAATTCCATGTTCCTAAATTTTAATCTATACAATTAAATTTCAGCTAATTGTCAATTAACATGACATTTTACAGTAAATTTTAAATGCGAAAATAAAATCAAACATAATAAATAATTCACTATTGACATTTTTATATTTATAGAAAATTTAATTTTGATGCAATAAAAAATATAAATTGATACAAATTGGCGAATTAAAAAATTATAATATACAGAAATAAAATAAACAAAATTAAATCATACATCTGAAATTCTATTTATAAATAATTTCGAAACGAAAATAAAAATAAAAAGGTTAGAAAAGTAAAGAATTTACAAATAAATACAAGCACAGCTGAGCAGACATAAAAAATCTAAGTAAAATTTTATTTGTCATACATGCATTCGTTTCTTGGCACGAATTGTGGAAAATTGCTTTAATTGTTTTGTTAAAAATAATTCTTAAACTTCTTAATTGTCTTCTTAAAACTATTCAACAAAATTGTAAGATGTTTCTTGAATTAAAATATTGGAATATTTTCAAATTTCAATTACATTTAAGTGAATATAAAACTAAATTATATTGTTTATAAAAACAAATAATATTATATTTAATGAAAATGGGTTTTAATATTCTTCTTCAAATAATTAGTTTAATAAACAAAAATACTTATTTTTTCTAATAAGATTCAAATTAAATAAAAAAATAATATCAAGTTCAAAATAAAAAAAATATATCCTTTATTGCAAAAAAATTACATTTTATATAAAACACACACACACGTCTTCCACAAAGAAAAAAAGTATACAAAAAGGAACCTTTTTTAATAACTCAAACCTTTCTGATGTTATTTAAAATGAAGTCATATGTACAGATGAACATCAAAAGAATTAAATAAAAAATTTAATTATTTTCATAACGATGTAGTCTTCAAAATGACAGAATATTACGATGTGCGTTTCTACAAAAATCTTTATTTTGTTAAATTCTTTTGCAATAAAGGAAAATATTTTTTTTCGAAAAATAAAATTTAGTTCTTTATTTAATTAAATACTTTAACAAAGTTCAAATAAATTTACCTGAAATAATATTATTGATGCAAGTACTAAAATATTAATTTTATTTATTAAAATGATATTAGGTTCAAATTTGATTTTGATATAAGGTACCTGTTTTGTGATTTACATAATTTTGTCGTTAGTTTTAAGAAAGTTGTACATACACACATACTATATATGTTTGTATACAAGTAGTAGTACATATAATCCATTTCCAAATATTTATAATTATGATTTATATTTCGAAACTGACACTGATTTATAACAAACTATGTGTGATATGGGTTAGGGTATGTGATTTAATTCCATGATATATTGAGTTCTGTTTCTATTAAGATAATAACTATTCATATTTAGTTGTGGTTAGATATTTATCTTCCCTATATTAGATTTTCAAAAAAGTATATTACAAGAAAAATGAATTTGTCTAATAATGAAAATAATAAATATTGAACAAGTTACAATTATCAATTTTCATTTTTTTTAAATATTTTTATAAATATTAATATTCAATCAATAATTTTTAAATAGTTATTTTTGTTCATTGTTGAGTTGTACAAATTTTGATTTTTTAATTAAATTTATTAAAAATTAATAAAAATATTTTTTTAAAGAAATATAACAAAGATATCAAATTGGATTATTTGGAGAAATTTGTATTTTTTGTTAAAAAACTTTTATAAAATGTTCTTCAAATTGAATAATATTTTAAAAATATTTAACAGGAATTGCATTAATAAGAAAATTGAAAAAATATACACAGTTCAAAATTTCAAATATGAATAAAGTACATATTTATGTTCTTAAGTAATATTTTTTTTGGATAAATTTAGATACTCTTGTATAAAATTTCTTCTAATACTTAGAATATATTTTTTAATATTTTAAGTGATAAACTATATTTTCTTTATCAAAACTTTCTGATTTTTAAAACATGCATGATCAATACTTTTTGATACAATATATGAAAAAATATTAAAATATAGAAAACTAAATAATAGATTATTTATGTATTTAATTTTCAGCTCTCAATTTCAATCAATATTTTCTAATTTATTAGAATTAATATTTTTTTTCTTTGAACACAAATTAAAATTCTATATTTTTTAAATAATTACAAATAATTTGTTAACAAAATGAAATTTTGTCAATGAAATAAAATCGCTTAAGATTTTTTTTAATCGTGTAAGATATATGAAAATTAATAGTTTATGTATTAAATTTTTAATCAAAATTTTTTTAACATATTAGAATTTACAATTTTTTCTTTGAACTTAAACTAAATTTCTACATTTTCTAAATAATTACAAATATTTTTTTAATAAAACGAAATCTTTTCAATAAAATATATGAAAATTAACAGTTTTTGAATTTAATATTCAGTTTTGAATTTTAATCAACAAATTTTGACGTATTCGATTTAAGATTTTTTTCTTTGAATATAAATTAATTTTTTATACTTTCTAAATGATTAAAAATATCTATTTTAATAAAACGAACTTTTTTCAATGAGATAAGATTGTTTGAAATTTTCTTAATCATGTAAAATATAGGAAAATTAATCATATCAAGAAATATGATTGAACTCTGACATATTCGACCTTTTATTAAATAATCGTTAAATGTCAAAATTAACAATAAATCATGATGTAAAATAGAAACATATATATATATATATATATATAAATGTAAATATTTATAATATAACGAGTGTATGAAAAGAAAGATGATATGCACCCTAAAGCGTAAAGTCTTGATTTCTGATATAAAAATCATTACGGTCAAAATAACGACTGTGTAGTAACGTCGTTCACCGTTGGCCAGCTCCTCCTTCCGGATGGCTCGTTGCGTTATCCGGAGCACAAAGACCACACTGTCGAGCTAGGCAGGCGGCACCCACAAAAGCGACGGGGGGGCCGCGCGCGTTTTTTTTTTTTTTATTAATGATGACGACGCTACTGAGGAAAATTGTGTCGACAGAATGCGATGGCCTTGCGCGATTCACGTGCGCCGAGGTGGGGACATACAGGGTTTTATTAACGGGACAAGAAAGAAATAGGGTGGCGGTGACGACGGTGGTAGTAGTAGTAGTAATGGTGGTGGTGGTGGTGTCGTAGTTTCAGCGTGACTGATTGACAAGTGAATTTCTGCAACAATTTTATCCGACACGAAGAAATATCGAGCGGCGTCGTCATCATTACGAATTAGATTCGGTGACGGTTCTTGTACTTGTTATAGTTGACTTGTAGGTTGAACAGAAATGACATAGGTTTACACAAGCAAACATACACATGTATATATATATATATATATATATATATATAAATGTGTAACATTGCGTCACCGCGTGCGGCTCTAACATATTAATTTTTCGCCGTCTGTTAAATTTTCTGTATTGATTTTGAAGTTTTGCTCATGACACAGGGTCAAACGTTATTTCTATTTTTGTATGGTTTCAGTTTTGTCGATATCGTAAATTATATTGTTCACGTTTTTCATTATATTTATATATATATATATATATATATATATATATATATATATATACATATATAGGGGGGGGATGTATAATTAATGTCATGCAAGTTATAAATTGCTTTTTTAGCGAAAATTGCTAGTTATTTTTGATGTTATATTCTGATTATAAACTTTGCATTTATTTCAAATAGTTAACGGAATTCAATTTGTGAAGTAAAAATTGTCAAATAGAGTAATTATTTATAGAAAAGTTTTAATACTGAAATAATATCGGCTTGATTTTCAGTATTTTAAGATTGGATAATTTATTTTTGATCAATATATTTATTTAATGATTAAATTCGTCTATTAAAACATTGTTAATAAATATTATTTCGGTTGTATTCATTAATAAATATTTTAACATATTTGTTAATTCTATTTTATGTTTCATTTTAAGAAAAATCAATAAAAAATTCAATTAAATAAATTGATCATATATTATATATAAAAATGATATAATTTAAAAAAATAAAAATTGGAAATGATACGGAAATTTTCTTTTAAAGAATTTCTAATCAAATCGTATTATTTATACTAAAATATATTTAAACAGATTTAAATCAAATAACAATTTTTTTAAAAAATGTTAAAATACTATTTCAACAAAAATAAAATTTTAAAAAAAATATTTAAATAATTTTAAAGGAATAATAATTTCGTAAAAAAATAAATTTATTAGTAATTTAATAAAAATTAATACCCCTTTATTACATTTGATATGTGATATTTATAAATTTTTTGAAAAAAATATTGTGAATATTTAAAATTAACAAGAAATTGTAATAAAGTAATTTGATCTTCTAAGTGATTTTCATATCGATGTAGCAAAGATACAAGATTTTTTATAAATAAACCACGTGTATGAAATGAATTTGTATTAAATAATTAATATTTAATTACGTATTTAAAAATATATTTCGAAAAAAAGTGTTGGTATAAAAACGTTCCAAGTTCCATAAATAAATTATTAAAATATTAAACTATAAGTGAATGAAGTTCGAGAAAGTACAGTTCGTAACTGAAACTAATTGATTAAATTCATAAATAAAGAAAGAAAATATTTGATTTAATAATGAGATTAAATTGATTATGGAATCTATTCGTCATAAAAGTCATGTGCGAGCGAGGGCGGTATAATATTGGCAACGAGTCCAAGGATGTTTCGGGACGTGCAGATAATGGGGGGGCGCTGGAGGAGCTCCCGCCTTGACCCCCTAACTGAAAAACAACGCGGCGCGCTACCGCCACACCGAAAATAGTGCGGCGTGTCCCCGAAATAGACTACGACGCTCAGCTACGATTACCTATCAGGTTTATGTCTATACTTATGCGCATGCATACTGAACATATCTACACGAATGACAGTTCGTACGAAATTTCAAATATTTTTATATAAAAAAAGAATAATATCTACACGATCAATTAATACGATTTAATTAAATTCTCGATACGAATGAATTCGATTAAAAAAAACAACACCAACTCAACATTTCTACAATTTGCAATTAGGAAAATTTCGTTAATAACAAATATGTGATATGAAATGAAATACAACGATATAAGTGCGTGAAAAATGTGATTTGACGTTACTGCGTGTGTAATATAAAAGACAGTAATATTATTGTATCTAAAAATATACTGTCAAATTCCACAGTCGGGCGCGATGTGTCAGTTTTGTGTGGATTTATTGAACATCGCTGTTTGTATGACGGCTCAAGAATTTTTTTATTAGTGAATTGGTATTTCTGTTATATAAAAACATATAGAAGATATAATTAAATTATTAAATTCTAAAGGTATGCTTGTTCGTTTCTTAATGATGCTCAAATTTATTGTTCATTTAGTTGCATGTGAGTTTTTATATTAAGCACATTAAGTAGTTATCGATGCTTTTTCAAACATTTTATCATTTTTTTCAATCGAATTATTCGAAAATAGCTTCAATAGATTTTTCAAAATAAAATATTTAACAATAAGCTTTAATACCAAATCAATTTGAATCATTTAAATACACATTTGCAAATTTTATCAACAAAATTTTTTTTCTACTTAATTAAAAATCAATAATTCAGATTTTTTCATTAAATTCATATGAAAATAAACTGATTATAAAATTATTCAATGGATTCAAATTGGTTTGCGATTAAAAAAAAACTGATATATTTTTCCAAACTTCCAAATACCTAAACAACTAAAAATGAAAACTAGTGAATGATAGAATTAAGTCCACATTTTAAGTAGACAATTAGTAATAGTTTCACAAAAAATATTTTATAGTATGTTTTTTTTTTATAAAAAACTAATAATTTTCTTTTACAAAAACGTACAACTAACAAGAATGTGATCAAACACTACTACTACTCCATCGACAACAAAACTATCTGCGTTGTTTAGCTTTAGCTGGTTGACTCCGGGTCAAATTGGTTTTGAATACGATTTGGTCCCCTTCAACCAGCTGTAGTTGACACTGCAAACAACAACCGATTCTGGATTTTGTCTACCCGTTCCATTCGTCGTAACGTCGAAAGGAATTCATGAACATTTTTCAGTGTAGGTGTTAGAACATCGACTGCCATAAATTTCACACACAAATATCCGAATATTTGGCACAGAATTCGTATTTATTTTATACTTTTCTTTTTTGGTTACATTTTTTTTCTTGTTCGAGTGAATCAAACAATGATGAAGTACATATTTCAATCAATTATTGAAATTTCATAACTTCAATAGTGTACAGTACAGAATTTATATTCATAATCATGTTTGGTAATTGGATTCGTTGTGAAATACACAGATTATTTTTAAAATAATTTGTTATGAACATATGTGCGAGTTATATTTGTGGTTTGTTCGTTCAGTATTGATTAAGAGTTATTTTTATGTGCACTGCAAGTAAACAAATGTCGTCGGTTACAACGTAGATACGATTTAATACGATTCGATGTATGTGTAAGAATTTATGATTTAATTGAAATCAATATTTGCAAAAATTTCTTTCATGTGTACATTATAAATCAATATATGAAATTTACGAATCTTACAATAATAAATAACTTGAAAATTTTTATTTAAATTATGGTAAAATACTAAAATAAATAAATATTCATTGTACAATTGATTTTCATATGCAGATTATGTAATATTTTCAAATAATATATACATTTATATAAAAAGAGAAAAAATAATTGAGCTAAAACACAATTACCAATAATACCTCATTGATAGACATAATTATGCATCTATTTTATTCTATAAATTCTAATTTATTCTAATTCTATAACAAAATTAAAAAAATGTTTCTAGTGTAGTTTCTTGAAAATTTTTAAAAATTGGTGAAATTATGACGTGTTATATTAACAAATGTGAATTTATATATACAAATTAGTCATTTTAGTGCCAAAATTTATCAGTGATCAGAAATAAAATGAAAAGATATACATTAACTCCGAGTGATTTATTGAAAATTTGGATATAAAGAGATTAATATTCAGAAAATAATATTTGTTTTTCTGGGATGAAAAATAATATTATATATTTTTATATAACCTCGAATTTTATTTAAGTAAATTCAACAAATTGATTTCTGATTTCAAATAACAAATACAGTTGAAATAAATTATTTAATTTCAAAATTGCGACAACTTTTTAATTAAAAATAATAGTGTGGTTTGTAAAAAAACATTTTTGGACCTTTTTATGAATAAAATTAACGAAAATAAGCACGTTTTTTTAAAATAAGAAGATCATGTGTTATAAATAAATAAATTTACATACCGTGCATGTGTTTTAAGAAAAATATGTTAATCATTAAGAAAATATCAAATGTTCATTTGAAAGACAATAAAAGTACAATAGAGAAAAATGAGTAAGTATTCAAGATGTGTGTGAATTAATATAAAATGATATCATTTTAATTTCTTAAATTGATATTATTTGTTGTTATAATTAGTCGATATTTGAGACTACTAAGTTACAAAAGGTACAGGTGATGATTTTTTTCGTAAATAATTAAATACTTCTAATATATTAAGAGAATGATTTCTTGAGTTGAGTTTATTTATTGTTATAATTGATCGATATTTTGAAATACTCAGTTATAAAATCTGCAGATAATGATTTTTTTTGCCAAGAATTGAATATTTAGAATATATTAAGAGAATGATTTTTTTAGTTAAGTTTGTTTTTTCTTGTAATTTGGTGATATTTTGGAGTACTAAAGTTACAAAATATTTAAATGAAGATTTTTTTCGTTAAAAATCTAGGAGTGCCAGAGTTATAAAAACTACAGGTGAGATTTTTTAATAAAAAAATAGTATAATGATCTAACAGATAAAAAACTATTTTTTTTCTTATTAAAATAATGCAGTTTCAAGGTAAAATAAATATTTAAAAGGAAATTATTCTGTCTGAATGTGAAAATCAATATTTGGAAATTAAAATAGTTTTTTCTTTCCTTGATATTATGCTCTAAATTTTATTCAAAGTTTGGACGTGTAACGAAATATAATTTTAATAACAGATTAAACAAATAAATATTTTAACAATTAATCATTAAATTACATATATAATACAAACAAGACTTCAATAATATAATCTATTTAAATACCAAAAAAATCATAAAAAACTACTGAATAATAAATTAAACAAATAATACATATTTTACTCTCTAGTCATTGATACATGTACTAATATGAAAATACTTCAAGAACATATCTATTTCATTACAAAAATGTTATTGAGAATTACTGAAAGGTCCTATGACAACGATTGTGATTAAGGACGAAAATACTATTAAATAATTTATCAATTATTCGAATAATATCTACAATTTTCTCTTCTTAATAAAAATAATATATGGAAGATGGATCACTGACTTATTTTTAGACAGTAATAACAAAATTGTTTTGAATTAGTAAAGTGGTTTATTTTTAAATAACAGCATGAATATATTTTTGTAGATAAAATTTTATTTTTAGAAATAATCAATAATCATTAAATTATATTTCGTTTCATATTTTCATATTTGACTTAAAAATCATGCTTATATATATATATATATAAATATAAATAATTATCATTAAAGCTTATATTAGTTCACTGTTGGACGAAATCCTCAATGAATGTTATCATTCACTGGTATTTAGTTACACCACACTGGTTAGGTGGATTGGGGAGGATTTTTTATTCAAAATTTACTTCTTTAGAAAAGTTACCTCCCCCCCTCTCTCTTCCGCCATATATTTATATAAACATCCATGTTATAAAATTTCAAAAAGTTAAAAAAAGTATGTCATTGGATATTTTTTTGTCTCAAAAATAGACCATCTTATTAAATTAATATATAATAATCATCGAAATAATTATTTGTCATTGAAAAAATTCTAATATTAATAAGAAATTTTCTAAATTAATAAGAACAATATTAATTTAGAAAACGAATCAAGTGCGGTGCTAAAAACAGACAATATACAAGAAATTCACATTTTTCCAACATGAACATTATTTTGAAATAATGTTTAAAAAACATTTTTTATATATTAATTACACCTACAAATATTCATTAGCTAAATCAATTAATTTCAAACACATTATTTGTATCTATTTTAAAAATAATATGATTTATATAACCTCTTTTCAAGTGTCAATCTTAATTAAAAGAAAAAAACGTATTATTGGAAAGATAGATTCTTAAATTTGTTAAAATACACTTAATATTCCAAACAAATGCTTTAATTAAATGAAAAATATTTTCAATGAGAGACATGAATATTCGAACGAGTAATAATTATTTTTTTATAATTCAATTGTCATTACAATTTTATCATTTTTTTTTTGAAAAATTAAAAAATAATAGAAATAGTAGAAAAATGATCAGAAGAAAACTTGTCATTCTCAATTACACCACTGATTCATCAATATTAATAAATAACACTAATATTGTTCATATAAAATTAATATAAAATATTCTTGGTTAAAATAATATAAAATATTATATATTTAATATTGCTTCTAGGCAACTTTTAACAGCTTTCAGACTGATTGAAAATTATTGATTAATTAGGGAATGGAATAAAATGTCAAACTATGAGGGTTTGTACAGGATTTGGTGAGTTGGATTGATGCATATATATATATATATATATATATATATATATATATAAATGGAAATATTTTAATATTATATCATACTATACACTTCAAAATGTTTAAAAAATATTTTTATGTACTTAATCAATATTTTATATTTAAGAGAAAAAATACACATTCATAAAATAAGAATGCTCATATAAAACCTTTCATTCATAACTGATAGAAACATTTTTCTTGAAATATTTATACTATCTGCATGAATTAAATTGTATTTATATTTTTTTATATTTCTTTGTGAAATATGAATGAAATTTATTGTAAGGAGTGTTGATAATCTGATAAAAGGAATATAAATTTGTATATAAAAATATTCTAAAAATACAAACTATATTAAGTTTAAGGTCTATGTCTTATTTATGTTAATTTTTTACAATTATTTGTTTAATTATTGAAATTATATAAATAACTATTTTACTGAATTTATAACATGAAAAAAATTATTGTTATTGGACAAAATTTTGATATAAATAAATAATTATGAAAACAAATTTATAAAATTTATTAAGTGTAGATTTAAAAATAGCTTATATATGCCTTTTATACAATCTGATTAAGAAATTTATTTTTTTCACAATGAATATTATTATTAAATGAAAAAAAATCTTTGTTATTAGATAAATTTTAATAGAAATATTGTTCAATAAAATTTAGAAAACGAATTAAGGGTAGACTTATAAACAAATTTTGATTTAAATTTTTCCAATGTAAATATTGCTTTGGAATAATATTTGAACTATATCTTTCATATATTAATTAAATCTACAAATATTTATTAGATAAAACAATTAATTAAAAAAATATACGTTCCTATTGCTCTTAAGTATGTATCCACATAAATCCCTCTCATATGTATATAAATGACCATCTTATTAGATTTTAAATGTGAAAAAAATGTTTGTCATTAGAAAAAATGTTGATAGAAATAAACCCTCCTCAATATAAATTTGAAATACGAATGAAAGATAGAATTAAATATGCCTTGTATATAAACTTTAAGAAATTTAAATTTTTCCAGCGTGAAAATTATTTTGAAATAATGTTTAAAAAATATTTTTTATATATTAACTATTTTACATCTAGAAATATTTGTTAGTTAAAACAATTAATTCCACATTTATATTCTGTAAGTAATCGCGATAAATTAATTCAGTATTTTTTAAAAAACTGAAATCGTTTACTTATAATATAATTATATTAAAAAACTGGAAAGATTGAAAATTAATGGAAATATATAACATATGAAAAGTTAATACTTTACTACGAACAAATAATAAAATTAAAATGACGCAACTACAAAGGCTAAAGTAAAATTGATCATTGAATAAAGAGAATACTTGAGCCCTAGAGATTTAAAACATCTAAAGCGAAGATTAAACTCGAGAGGAGAAGATGAAATTGAAACTTCGTACGAGTAAATTGGAAATAAGAATCTATTGAATAATTTATACGCAGTTATATCGATAAACTAATATATATATATATATATATATATATATATATATATATATATATATATATATATATATATATATATAAAAGAGAATACATGTTATGAAAAAAATAACTTGAAACTCAGTCGTGAAAAATCTATTATTGTACACGTCAAATCATTCGGATGTAAAATGAAAAAGGAGATGAAAGGTCACGACTTATTTAGCAAGAGTACGTCAATACTATACGAAAGATATTTGTGAAACATTCTAATAATAATAAATGAAAAATAATTCAAGTGTATCATTGACTTATATTAATACAAAGGTTTCAATTAAATGAATGCGTTTTTGGATATTTTTATTAAATCATTCATTCATAAATAATTTATTAAAAAAGTTTTTTCTTGTACATTTTATATAACTGTTATTATCATAATTTGATATAAAATTATATATTTTATATATCGTTTCAAAAAAGATGAAATTGAAATAAAGAAAAATATTTAAAAAAATATTTAATAAAATTTGTAAATAAATCAACTGTAATAAAATACTAATCGATATTTCAAGTATTTTTTTCCTAAAAAAATATATACAATATTTTATAGTACAAAATAAATACATGTGCTTATTTATACAAACGAAATATTTATTCAAAATAAAAATAATAATAAATAATACGTACAGAGAAGAGGAAGTTTACTAAAAAGATTTCCTTTCAAGTATAAAACTTTTAACTCCAACAAAAAATTTTTTGTACCTTTTTCTAAGGACTTTTATAAAAGAAAATAAATAAAACAAGGTGTAAGATTTCAGTTCATTCAACTCTACGAATGTTTTACTTAATGTAAATGTTTTCTAGTTCATGGATTTCAGTATTCATTTTTCAATTAAGATCACATTTATTAATAAATTTACAACTGATATTTTTTTTATTAAATTTCTTACGAATTCGTATAAAATTAAATTATTATTATTTCAGGTACGAGGTTTTTTGATACAATAAAATATTTATTTATTTTGTAGATATTATACACCTATACTAATTTAAAATATAAATTTTACTTTACACATGTCTAACAATAAAATATATAATAAAAGCCAATATTAGGCAATTATTATAAAATCTGATAAAATCTTTTCCTGTTACAATAGTGATTTAGGTATTTATAAAAAGGAATTTAATATTATAAAAAAATTTAAAATACCAAAATAATAACATTATTAGCAAATATTATTATTTCAATTTTATAATTTTAATTTTTAGTCACTTGAATTAAAAATTATATTTTTTAATAATATGCATCATAGTAAAATATTAGATAAGCAATTTTTTATCTGTATTATAATTGAAAGAATTGTTTATGCATCGTATGGTCCATTATGCCAGGTATATTAACTGAGGAATACAGTCATATCTCATTTCATTCATTCACTGTATCTTAATGTATTCATTTTTATTTCAAAAATAATTTCAACCTTTCAAAATGTTTGTGTAAAATAAAATAATATGTGCATGGTTACAAATTTCAACTTACTTATAATGTTGCTAAAGTTTGCAAGAAAAACTTGTATTGCATTTGGAAAAAATGCAGCTATATCAAGATGGATGAGAGGAGGTTTAAAAAAATTGCTTCAAAGTAAAAATCATTCGAAGACGAAGTCAGATCAGACAAACCATCAAATGTGAATATCAACGAATTATAAATAATGGACGAAACAAATTCGAATTTAATTTTTCAAAAGTTCAAATTAAGTGATAAAACAATATGAAATCATTTACATTAAATAGAGAAGACGTAGAAATATCCAGAGGAAATATGCTTCAGAGAATGAATCATTTTAAAAAAATGCATCAGAGAATGAATCATCAAAAGTCGAAGCTAGATTAGACAGATCATTAAATACAAATATCGATGAATTATAAACAATGAAAAAAATCGAATTTAACGTAACAATAGCTTGTTGAAGAGTTCAAAATAAGTTAGGAAATAACACATAATTATTTTAATGAAATAATGAAGAGGTAGAAATTAAATAAATGGATATTACACGATTTAATAAAATAATTAAAATCTGTACATTCCTTATTTTATAGCTAAAATTACAAAACTTTTTGGATCAAATTTTGATCTGAGATAAAAAATGGATTCTTTATTTCAATTATAAACGTAGTTAACATTTGCTATCATCAAATGACTCTCTACCACAAACACTTAAAGCAAAACTGAATATAAGAAAAATTATTCTCTGTGCTTGGTAGACTTCAAGAGGAATTATTCATGAGTATCTACAAATTGTTTCAACCCTCACAATGAACATTTACATTGAATACCTACAAAGAGTGCATAATACATTACAACAAAAACAACCACTGCTGTGAATCATCAAAGAGTTTTATTTTTACAAGATAATACTCAACCACAAGTTGCAGTAATGACAAGAGAAAAGATAATGAATTTAAGATTGGAAATTCTTCCTCATCCTCCATATTCACCGGACTTATCACTATCGAATTTCCACTTATTTTTATTTTTGAATAATCATCTGAATGGTAAAAAATTGAAAAGTGACAGCGTTAAAAGCATAAATTTTTCAATTTTTTGAAAATAAAAATTCTTAATTTTATAACAAATAGAATTTATAAATTACGTTCTTATTGTGAAAAGGTAGTTAAATATGAAGGCGGATATTTATACGAATAAAGTTATTTTAAGTAAAAAATATAAACGTTCTTATTTAAGAACTTTCTTAGTCACATAGTATAACAAAAATCGAATAATAAGCAATTATTATAATATGTGATAAAATATTTTCGTGTCACAACAATAATTTATTTATAAAAATGGAACTAGTACCATAAAAACTTCCAAAATACTTAAATAATAATGTTATTAGCAAATATCACTCCTATATTTGAATAACAAAATTTTATTTTTTATAAATAAATTTATATTGAAATAAAAGAAAATTTCTTACAAAAAAATACACTTTAATCGTTTTCAATCCTATACTAATAAAAATTGTAGAAACTACATAAATTTATCCGTTAGACTGATATAAATAAATGATTATTTATATTTGAATCTCGTGCAAAAGTACCCTTTAATCTGTTTAGTTTAATACGATTGCATTTTACTCAATCAAATATTCTGTTTATATTATCTTACAAGTACGTAGCTTCTAACTTTGACACAATTTCTCTGTAAATAACTCTGTACGGTGTGCAAATCATATCATCGTCGAATGGTTTCATTTAGTGGTTTATTTTTTTTATGAACAATATTAGACGTGGTATTTTAAAGGATAAAACTTGTATTACGTTTAATAAAAAAAACGTTCTATTTTTTTAAATAAATTTCAAAGAAATATAAATTAGGTTATTTACATATTAATCTCGTGCTTATATAAATAATTAATATCCTTTAAATTAATTATGAAAAATCTTTACTCTGAATAACAGTTTGAAATATTTTAAAAATATGAAAAAATTAAAAATGAATTTGGAATCTGAAGACATGTTGATTATCAAATATATATATATATATATATATATATATATATATATATATTTATATATGTGTGTGTGTGTGTGTGTGTGTGTGTGTATGGAAAAAATATTAAATCGTTCAAAAAGGAAAATCTTGAGAAAGGCATTCATCCATCATTTAATAGAAAAAAGTTGCTGCTGCTAATGTATGTGTGTGTGTTTATGTATTAAAATAATTATAGAACTGACTTAAATTAATTATCGCAACTAATTATAATGAGGAACAAAAACAGATTGTTCACAAAAACTGAAAAATATTTTAATGAGAAATGAAATGAGCTAACAACTTCTACATCTATAATTGATCTCCATTTAAAAGTCACAGATAATTTTGGAACAATTAATAAAATATCCCAGATTTTGGCATAAATTGACTAAAATATTGTAATGACTATATTTTGTATGATGATTAGTCATTAATAATTTTTCTTCATTAGATGGACTTATTAGTTTATTTTCAAACTAATTTTAGTCATGATTATTTATTACTAATTAACCATGATTAATCATAAATTACTAGACAATAAGTAAAAAATAGTCATTAGTAACTGTTTGTTCAATTTTAGATATTCTTGTGATAATTTTAACCACTTTTTGATTATTAATTTTCAGAACTTCCTATTTAAGAAATTTTAAAAAAAAAACTTGCTAAAAAGAAAAAATAAATTGTTTATTCAAACTATCATTGACTAAGGATTGTCGATTAAATATTAGTCAGACTAAAATATTAGTCTAAAAAATTAGTCAGACTAATTCAATTATCTTATACAAATGACTGATTTAGTTATTAATCATTTATCATATGACTAATTTTGGATTAATGGCTAGTTACAGAAGATTTGAGATTAAAATTGACGTTCATTTATTAGTCATTTTTTTATTGTACTTTAGTCATAATTATTAGTCATATATTTTGATTGAATTTTGTCTAATTCTGAAAGAACATATTTTATATTATAATATGATTTATAAATCTAAAAAATAAATTTTCGAATATTAAGCAACTGAGAAAAAGTGACCAAAATTGGCAAATAGAAAAATGTTGTATTTTATAAGAATGGTACAAAAAAAATAATCAAATAACCTAAATAAAATAGTTGAAACTTAATTGGACAAATTTATCAAACTTACAATATTCATGTAAACTTAGACAGTTAAATTACCATTTATTTGTAACTACAAAAATTTTATTTGATGATTTTTGAGAAATGGAAAGTTCATTTTTAGAATTTGATTGCTCAAAAATTATGGTTGAATAAGATACTCAATTTTTATCCAACAGAAATTCTATGATAAAAATTGCATAAAATATTAAATAAAGTTTAGTAATTAACAATTTTATTTTCAGATTTTGAATTCAAAGGGAAACAGATTTTTTCTAATTTCATATCTAAATTTTGATATAAGAAATAAACAGAATTTGTAATTTTTCATACATAAGTATTACTGGAGTATGCATTTTTTTAAAAAATTTAATAAAGTTGTCGTAACAACGATTTTCAATTTAATTAATATGGAAAACTAATACCCAAAACTCAGTTGCTTAAATTTACAACTTTTCTCTTTGGCAAAAAGTCTTCATCAGAAGTGTATAATTGACTATATTTTAATTATCTTTGATATTATTCATAGTTTAACATATGATGAATACTGAAAAAGAAAAAACTGAACATAGTACAAAAACACTGTTATTTAAAAATAAAAATAACATCTGTATTCTAATTGACTGAAAAGGACATTTGAAAAATTACATTAGCCGAATTGAGTATATTAGATTAAAAAAAATACATTTAGAAGTTTATTCGTAAGTCAAGTATTTCGTTAACTGAAAAAGTTTCGCATAGGAATTTATATTAAATTATTTAGGGTTCTTTAATGGTAAATTGTTTATAGAGCTGTATTAAAAATGCAAATATAAGGGAAAATGAAGAAATATATAAAAGTTGTTTAAAATTGACTAGATTAAACATTTTATAAAACATTTATAAAATTTGAATTTTTACAGTTCTTAAAAGTAATTAATTAAATTATTTGTTATAGATATTATTTATTTTTTTAATGAAATTCGATATTATATTAATGTTTAAAAGCATATTTTATAAATGTCTTTAAAAGATTGAAATATTATTAATAAAAATTTTTAAATTTTGGATATAATATTCTTCAATAAATTTTATTTAATATTTTAATATATTTTTCTCAAGTATGAAATAGTATATATATGTATCACATTTTTAATTTTTTTCCTACAAAATAGCTAAGAAAATAATTGTTAATTTTTTTACAAAATTGAAAATAATACAATTTCTAGAAAATCAAAATATATAATTGAATAAATTCAAAAGTAATCAGTTTGATTTGTCTGGTGTATAAATAAAAAATCTAGCAACATTTATGAATTTATATAAATAATTTAAATTAATTCCTTGTAAATTACATTTTTTTAAATATGTATATGTACTAAATTTTCAATATTTATAAAATCATTTTGTTAGATAAAATGTCAAATAATTAAAATACAATATATGAAAAAACAAATAGAAAAATGTCACAAACAGATTTTCATAGTAAATAAATATTTGATTTTTGATAGAGACATGTTTTTGATTCAATGAAATATAATACATAAAAATATTTTGCTAGGAATATAAAAATCTATAAGACAATTTTCGATATATCAATGAATCAATGAAAAGGAAAAGATGGAACTAAAGAACCATGTTTGAAATCATTGATTTTTAAAAGTATAGAAGTTTTGAAACAATAATAAAAAATTATATGATTTAGAAAGGAAATAGCTTTCGTAAAAAGGGGGTATTAAGAAGAGTTATTTTTAACTTTGAAGAATTATTTGTGAAAATCGATAAAGGCGCAGGTAAGCGAGTTTGAATATAGGGATAGAACGAAGTAAGTAACCTTGAAAAGAAATAATATACGAAAATGAAAGTAAAGAAGAATGAATTTGAAGTTAGAACTCGAAAAAGGAAGAATAGCTGTTTCAAGAGAATGAAGGAATAGTTTTTGAAAATATAAATTTACGTTTTGAAAAATTTGTCAATAATATTTTTTAATATTTTTGTTCGTCGGAGTTGAAAAATTTACATACTATTTTTAAATTGAAATACTTTTTTTGTAAAATTTTAAAATATATTAAATGAATTATATTTTTGATCAAAAAAAGATATAGATATACAAAAATATGATTATTTTTTTATAACAAAAAATATAAATTAAAATTTAAATAGTTATTTAATATACAAAATAAATTATATACTTTTTGAAATTAAATATTAAATAGAAATTAAATTTAATGAATCTGTTAAATTTTATAATAAATTATAACTATTTTTTAGCAGACTCTTAATAAAGATATAAAAATAATTCAATAATACCAAAATACACGTTATATATTCAAGACTGATACTTTTTAGAGCAACATGTTATCGTTGGTGTACCGACGACATTTTTCATTCCAACGATTTTGATTCTCGAAATAAATCACGTAGGGACAGACCTGTTGAACTGGAAGATGACATTCAAACAAATGATTCAAGAAAATCATCGATAAACGTTCTATAAACTTACTGAAAGGCTGTTCATCATTTTAGACTTGTTCAACATGTTTAGAAGATTCGATTTGTTTACAGAATAATACATGCATATGATATGTGATTACAAAGATATATTTAATGGAGCGAAAGATTACAAAAGACTAATTTTTACGAATTTATATATATATATAAGTCATGTATTTTGAAAGTGGCATGAGTCACTTTTATACTATTTTGAAATATTGAAAAAAATCAATTATATTTGTTATCTTAGTTACTCATATTTTTTTAAGTATAAATAATTTTGCACAGACGTTAACAAATTGCCATTTTTCATTATTGTAAAGTGATTTAAGTCACTTTGAAAATTAATAGTTTATAAGAACTATGGACTTATGTTGATTTTATTCGATGTGTTTACTTAAGTAATGGTTTATAATACAGTAAGTAATTTTAGAAAATTGATAATATTAGAAAAATTAATTTTTACAACTTATTTCATATAAAAGTTTATTCAAGTATTTCTTCATTGTCCTTAATATTAATAAAATAACATTATGTAAGTATAAGTAATTTATATAAAATTTTTCATATTAAAGTTAATTCAAACATTTTTTCATAGTCATTATTTTGCTCATTTCATTTTGATTTAAATTTTTAAATTAATTCTGATAAATTGGATGTATATATGGAAGGAAATCAATTATATTTTTGTATTTTTCTGTAGTAACAAGATGAGGATCTTTGTATAAAAGATCCATTTTTTGTGAATAATGTTTTGGTCTTTCTCTTTTTGATGACAAATTCAAAGTTAGAAATTAGGTATTTTTGTCTAGAGTAATTTTATAAAACATTTTGTACTTTATTCATTGGATTTCTAGCCAATTTACCCGGCTTTGATCTACATTTTTTGATCTCCTTGAAATTGTTTTTCCAAATTACTCGAATTATTCTTCTTTAGGGTTAACATTTTTTAGTTTTATAGGTAATATTTCTATAAAATGAATGTGTATTAAATGCCACCACAATATAATTAATACAAAAATTATTCTTCTGACTGACTACCTGGATAACATTATACTAAAATTTTCTAATAAATATTTATATATTACATATAATCTATTAGATAATACTATATTTTAAAAAATTGCAACATATTTCCCATTTTATAGAAAAAAACTTTTCAGTTCAATAATTATAATAGATTTTTTATTTTTCTATCGACGAATGTAAATTGAAAATATAGTAACGATTTTATATTCTTTTTGCATTAAACGGGAAAATTTTAAAGTATTAAAAAATGAACCATTTTTAAGTGAAAAAAATGAATTTTAAATTCATTACACATGTAGTACTAGATCTACTGCAAAACATAATTTATCTAGAAAAAATTTTTTTGTATAGTGACTTAATCCATTTTCAAAATCAATGTATTTACACTTCTGTTTAACAGTAAAATTTCTATTGACAAAATAGTAAAATTTTTGAAAAGAATTGCAAGTTAAATGGTTAAAAATAAAAACCCATACATTTTTTTTAACCAAAAACAGCTTTAACTCATTTTTCTCAAAAAGAGATTTATTTCATTTTCAAAATAAAAATGTTTTTACACTTGTATTTAACAGTAAAATGAGGAAAAGCAGGAATTTTGAAAGGAATTATAAGTGAAATGATGAAAAATAAAAAGATCATACATTTTTGTAATCGTAAAGAGCTTAAATTTATTTTTTTCAAAAAGTAATTCATGACACTTTCAAAATAAACGTCTGATATATATATATATATATATATATATATATATATATATATATAAATTATATATTTAAAAATTCTAAAAAGACAATAATATGAATGTAATAATTGCTACTAAGATTGTTATTGTGGGATGTGATATTATTTTAAAATGGTAGACAAAAATTCATCTCAAGATTCAAAACTATTTCTTCTTTGACGATACTAGAATAAGGGTGAGTAAGATTAACACTATCCATGCACGTATATCTGCGTGTCGAAGCAAGTAATACACATTCTTCTACAGCGCCAATGTGGTATAATTGAAATTACAACAATGTAAAATAATTAGCATAGTTCTATTTATTTCAGTGTTAAACACAGACAGTGCGTTTTGAACATCAGAGTAATTCGAATAATTAACAATTTATCTGAATGAGTAGACACATCGTATAGAGACCTAACTATTACGTTTAGTTATAATTTAAATAATCGTAATGATATTTCCTAGTAATAATTCATTATGCTTAGTTTGACATTTGTAACTAGCAACTTTAGCTATTCATCAAACCGAAAACTTTCAATCTTCCCTTGTTAACATGCATTAATTCTGCGTTTGACTTTTACGTATTAATTAAATATAACAAACTGAATATAATTGTAACTTAATATGTACACGCATATTCTAATATATATTTGAATAGTTTTCTCAAATTGAATTATTGTACACGATTTCGATTTAATAATTATTTTATAACTACGAATTGAATTTCAGAGAATAAAATGAGATTAGATTTGACATAAATAGTTTTGACATAAGACAAGAGTTTAAAAACTACAGATCATAGTTGGATATAAATTGTTTAACTAATGATTAGTCATTACTAAGTTAATAGTCACAAATAATTTATTACTTTATTTTCAAACAGATTGATTTTAGTTATTACTAATCATAAATCCTTAGTTATGAATAGAGATTAATCATTAGTTATTATTTATTGTAAGTCACTGTATGTTCTAATAATAAAGAAACTTAAAATTGATTAAAAATTAACTAAAATATTGTAATGACTATCATTTTAACTAATTGTCAGTCATAACTAAGTTATGAGTCACAAATATATTTTTTTATTAACTATATTTATTAGTTTTTTCTAAAAAACTAATTTTAGTCATCATTAATCATAAATCATTAGTCATGAATACAGATTAGTCATTAGTCACTGTGTGTTCTAGTAATAAAAGAACCCAGAGATAGGCACAAATTCGCTAAAATATTGTAATGACTAAAATTTTGACTAATGGTCAATTATAACTAAGTTAGTTATCACCCATTAATCATTTTTATTCACTAGTTGAATTAATCAGTTTATTTCCAAACAGACTAATTTTAGTCATGACTACATTTTATCTATTAATCATGACTAATCATAAATTTTTAGTAATTAGTTATGAGTATAGATTAGTTAATAGTCACTCTTTATTCTAAGTGACTAAGTCTGAGAAGGAATAAGAAATGTAAACATTAATTTGTACCATTTGCTCCTTGCTTGTATATTCTAAACCCTAAACTAATATTACACTTAGTCCTATTTTAAACTCTGTTGTGACAATTGTACACTTTTGATTTATTATTTATTAACAATTTTCAGAATTTTTTACTCGAAACATTTTTTAAAGAAAATTGACTAAATATCCAAAAAATAAATGACTACTAAAATTCTCTTTAACTGATGATTAATAATTAAAAATTAGTTAGATTGAAACATAACTGACTAATTCAATATTTTTATACAAATGATTAATTTAGACATTAATCATTATTCATATGACTAATTTCAGATTAATGGTTAGTTACAGAAGATCTGTGAATAAAATTAATATTTTATTTACTAGTCATTTTTATTGATTATGCTTTAGTTATAGTCATTAATCATATTTTTTAATTGAATTTTGCCCAGACTAAACAAATTTTAAAATATATACACAAAAAAGTATTTTCATTTTATTAAAGATTGGAGGATTGTTTCGAAAATTTCTCAAACGAACTGTTCGAGTATTGTAAAAATTGTAGAATTTGTTTGCAGTCATCTTAAACAAATAAAGAAATTTAAAAGAAATTTAAAAAGAAATTTAAAACGGAATTATGAAAAATGTGTTCCAGATAATAAAATACAACTATTACTTGTATGACTACTATGTGCATTAGATTTTTATTTTTTGGTTGAGCTCAGAAATAATCTTTTTCAGAAATAAATAATCTCTTTTACACACTTAACAGGGAATCAATTTAATAGAAAATATATTTTATCGTTTTAAAAATTTCTGGATTTTTAATGTTTTTAAATTTTAATATAAAAATGATATTTTTTAAAAAACTAATATATATATATATATATATATATATTATATATATATATATATATATATATATATATATATATATATATATATATATATATATATATATATATTATATATATATTTGTTAACAAAATTACGTTAATTAAAAACAACTTTACCTCAACATAAACGAATACATGAAGTATATGTTTCTTATTCTGAAGATGTAAGAATTGTTAAGATCTTGAAGTTCGGTAACAAACGTCGGTTGCATATTTAACAGACTGATGTAAATCTCATAAATGTTTTGTTCGTTTTGTTCTGTGTAACTTTTGATTTCTTTATGCTTCGACGAATATGCTTTAAATCATGCAGCATGCATACAAATAATTCCAGTGGAAAGTAAATGATAATATCAAAAAATACAAGCTTCGTGCGATGTTATGATGCATGGTTCAGGTAAAACAGTTTTTCTCTATAATTTTTTACAAGATTTATCACGATTCATTAAATAATGTTTTTTATTTCTAATAATTAGGTTATATTAAAATGTTACAAAAAATTTAATCACTTTAATAATATTTTACAATGATGTTAATAATAATAAAATACCAATATTGATAAAATATAAAAAATTTACTTTTTCGAAATATTAGGTTTGGAAAAAAACTATTTGTTTTTTTTTAAATAAAATACGAGTACAATAATAAATTTTTATACTGTTTATAAATATCTAATTGACAATCCAAATTCTTTTAATATTAAATACTTTTTCTCATCTTAATGGAAATTTTTGAATTCCTCTCAAATAAAATTACTCATCCTGGAAAATTACAAGCTTATCCATTTCATTTTTGCAAATCCATCTTTATTAATTTTTTGCCATTTAAAAATTTTTGCAGATTGCATTTTTTTTATCTGGAGAATATTCGGTGTGATTAAAAACTTATTAATCAAATTCCACTATTTTTTTTCTGGGTTGCTATATAAATATGTAGCTTTGTTAAATAAGATAATTTGCTTCCTATTAATAAGTACAAGACGATTTTTTAAAAATTCATTGTTTAAATTGTCCAATTGTTGATCATATTTTACAGAATTAAACGTTTCTTTTAGCTTTGGAAATTCATACTGAATTGATCCTCTTATATCTCACTATATGGAAAACATTCTCATTTCATACTTAAACTCAGTTTAGATATTGACGAGGTGAGTTGTTCAACTTTTCAGTATATTCTTTTTTTTATTACATTTCCATATGCAATTCATTTTTCATCTCTAATTACGAGTCGTTCTAAAATGATTCACTTTTATTGAATAAAAATAGAAACAAGTAAATGATTACATGATCCTGCCTATTCCCAGCAATCAATTTATGTGATACCCATCTTGTATACTTGCACAAAAATTCAAAATGGGTTTACTTCTAAAATATTCCAAAAAGTATTATTATCGATCATAGAAAGTCTTTCAAAGTGTGGTTCATTTTTCTCATCAATTTTTTTAATTTATTGAATCGTTTGCTTTAAAAACCTTTAACAAATTTCTAAATGCTTCCGCAGCATTCTTTTTTGTTGATATTAATAAAGTATAGAGTATCATAAATAAACCTTATCGACAGACACCTTTCATTTACTATTCTTTGGTAAATACTGATGATAAAACGTGTTCGAGTGTATGTTGAAGTACACCAATGATAAAATATAACTGTAAAAGTCATATATCTTTCATTAAAACATTTTTCTAAGAGCTTAAAATAACTGTGCACTGGTAGACTTAATAGTTTCTTCGAGAGTAATTATATCAAGTATTTGTAATTATATCATAGTCTCTATTATATCAGACACTTGTAAAATATATTTGAAAAAAAATAATTTTTGCTCAAATTTACTAAAATGTAACGAATATATAAGCGAAAAATAGAAATGGAAGATCATTATATTTAATAAATAATAAACTGTTTACATTTTTTTATTCGATAGAAATTTTATGAAAAATCGAATTTGTAAGAACTATTAAAGGGCTAAATTAATTTTTATTATATGAAAAATTTAATAAAATACAAATATTCTTTTCGAAATTTTTATATTGTACATTTTTTAATGATAATATAAAAATATACCATTTTTTATATAATAGTACTAAGAGACCAAAAATAAAATGCAATAAAAATATAAAACATATAGACACTACTTATGAGAAAGAAAAATAGGTTATTTTATTTAAAAATAATCACAGGTGAAAAGAAATGTTATCTGGTTAAACTGTATTACATACTTAGGGTGATCCGAATGGAAGTGAAGGGTTTAGAGATAAATTTACTTACATACCATCATTTACTATTCTTAAATATTGTTTAGTCTTATTTGAACCACTTATATTATCTGCAGTAATATTTTCATATTACTCAGAAAAATGCCAATAAATTATTTTACAAGATTTAAGATTATAAATTATACTTTATTTTTATTTATACTCGTATATGCAACACATACTTAAAATTTATATGTCATTTAAAATAAGAGATTACTTGTTTATTTTAATCAATGTTAATTTTGGTATTACAACAACAAAATACTGAAATCAATTATTCATTTATGTAATTATTTCTTATCTTAAAAATATTTTATGCTATAAAACAGTATATTTGTTGTATTTAAAATTTATGATTTTTACTAGAAAATAAAAATGTATAAGGCAATTGTTAGTTATTGCAAAATAAATAATTTATTATATATATATATATATATAAAGAAAATATTAAATAAAAATATGCGTATAAAAATAACAAATATTGGAAGTTTTATAAATACTGTTCATTTTTATGAAAATTTATTAATGTATCAGCGAAAATTCTATTTATTTTCTTTTATTGAAATTTATAGTAGAATAAAATAAGAAACATCTATATTTTTGTAACAAATTTTATGTCTGATTTTATTCAATACAATATATAAAAGTTTATTTCCCAGTACAAAGAATTGTACGAAATGAAAAAAAATTATTGGTACAAGATTAAACTCATTTTCATTATGTATTTATATAAAAGTTCAACAAATACCAATTAGTAAACAAATATTGGAATAATTGGAAATATTTTCTGTTTCGATTTATTTATTCACGGATTTAAAGAAAAAATATCCGAGTTAATTTTTCTACTTCAACCGGAAGTTACATTGAGTTTCGTTTTTTTATTTTCATAAATTTTATATAAAAAGTAAAGGATTTCTCAATATCTTATAACGGCACAATATAAATCAAATCTGCTGTTGCGTATTTGGTACACGATAACTTTATATATACGCAAAAACTTTTACCATCCATAACTCGAAACTTTCAAAACATTCGTGGCATTAGTAATAAGGGCATTATTAAACTAGAAACTATATTGTTTGTAACAAAGAAAAATAATATATTGTTATAACGTTTGTAGGTTTACAGCAATTGTAGAAAACAGGGAAAATTATTATAGGAACAATTATTGAACTAGAAAGAATGATTTATACGACGAGATTAATCGTGATTAGATTAATTGCATTAATAGAAATATTACGAATTTTTTTTTAAAAAAAGTCTACACCTGTCGAAAATCTCGTATGTGTCAAAACGATTGATGATCACTATTGAGAAAATACTTTCGGATATTATGTGGTTTTTGGCAAAATGACAAACGGGAGGTGTGTTTTTTATGACTCGTGGTAAATCACTGTATAACATAGATACATTATTACTTACTCAAACGAGAACGTCAAACTTTTAAATGAAATAATTTGTTCTTTGAAAAAAATGTTACACTAATACTTATATCTGAGTAAATTCCATTTTTCATCGTTGATATATGTAGGTCAAAAATTTCAAAAATTCAATAATAATTTTGTTACATAATACTATTTGATTTATTTACTTGATTTTATCAGAAATATGGGCAATACACACACAATATTCTCTCTCTCTCTCTTTCACACAAACACACACACACATTTATATATATATATATATATATATATATATATATATATATATATATATATATATTGAAAAAGTTTGATTTAGTTGTCATTGCATTATGTTTTTATTCCTGAAGGTGAAAGGAAGAAATAAACATTTTAGGAATTATTAGAAGAACTATATAAAAATGCAGCCCAAATTATAATAAAAAATATCTTAGGTAAAATAAGACTAGAAAAAAGTTTCAAACAAGAAGACAGTTTGTTACCCAAATTATTTGATATAATTTTAGAGTAATTAATGAGATACACAATAAAGATAATAAAATAAATGGGGAGTATTTGCAAATATGTACTGTTTGGTGATAATGTAATACTTAAAAGTGAAAATTCAAAAGAGCTAAAATGCTGCTTTAAAAGCATGCAAAAAATAGAAGAACAGAATCATAAATAAACATGTGAAAAACTAAAATCATGTTTAATAAATTTGTAGAAAAAGGAAATATACAGTTGGAGAATATATGTTTGGGACAAGAGGATATAATAAAATACCTGAGGAAAATTATATGATAAAATACTTGAGAAAAATTAAATATTATGAAAATGATCTATGATTAAAGATTAGATCGAGAATTAGGAAAACATGGACAGAATTTGAATGAATAAAATCATGTTAAATAGATTTATAGAGAAAAAAATACAGAGTAAAATAAATATTTTTGAAATCAAAATATTAGTTATTTGCATATAAAACAAATTCAAAATATTTTTATTAATTTTAACATAAGCAAGAGAAAATAGTTTCATAATGGAAAAAAACGTTTATTATTTTTAAACTCATCAAGAGATAATTTTTTAAAAAAATATTTACAATATTAAAAATAACCAAACAACTAATATGCATTTATTGTGATTAAATCATTTTTTATCTATAGGTTGCTCATCCAAACAGTTAAACGTTTTATAATGAAATATTCCAAAAATAATAGCATGGATGTTTATTTGGACATCAGCTATAAATACAGGGAACAAAAAAAAATACTGAACAGTTTTATAAAGTATGGTAAAATTAAGGTGAGTGTAATTTTATTTTAAAGGAAAAACATATTCTGATTAGTGAATAAAAGTAGTAGTTTTAGAAAATGCAACTGTTCCCCAAATCACATTAAATGAAATAAAAAAAATCAAATAATAGTAAGTCTGTTTACGGTTTTAAATCCGGTAGTAAAAATTCTAATTTATTTTAAAACAATTTTTACTTTACGCAGTTTACATTTCTTAACTTGATCTCTAAAATCTCTAATTATAAGATTTTTTTTAAAAAAAAATTCTTGAATCAAGATTATTCAAGCCTAAACATTTTTGTAAAAGATGAAACTTTCTCAATTTATTTTATGATTTTCCATTATATAATTTATCGTACGATCATTTTTATTGAATAAAGAAGAAATAGACATTTTCTTATTTATTTTAAAAAGTTTTAAGTGAATTTCACATTATTTTAATAGGAAAATTACAATGAATTATGTTATTAACATTTTCTTTGAATAAAAATTCGAAATAGCACTTAAATGTTTTTCGTTAACCATACACCTACTAACCCAAAATAATTTTGAGTTATTTATATATGATAAAAATTAACTACTATACCACTGTTATTAAGCCAGCTGATCGTTAGATGGAAAGAAAAAGAATGCACTATTGTGGCCAAGAAAAATAAAAAAAAATATATCGATGAATGATTTCGACGTATGATTCAGAATTGAATAATGAATTATTCAGACGAAATAAAAAATAAAATGTACATAACGACAAATTATAGAAAAATATACAACTATGATAAAAAAATTAATTATTTATAATTAGATAATTAGTTATTTTTTTGGAACTTTCTTGTAATTATATAATTAATTAAATTTATTTTCAACAATGATTAATACATAAACGAATTTAATTCCAAAAATGAGATTAAAAAATTTGGAATTGAAGTATTAATACAAATACAAATAAAAAATATATAATACACAAATAACTTTGTGTGTAATAAATGAAATAATTTTCAAATATGAGACAGGATTTATTAGTATTAGTATTATCCATTTTATTTTAAAATAATTATTTCCATAAACAATATTTTACGAACGTATTAACTCATAAATATATATCTAATTTTGATAAAGGAAATAATTTTCAAGTTAAAAATAAAATTGGGGAAAAATACTTTTAATTACATCACATAAAATTTTTATTTCTGAAAATATATAATAAATTGATAAAGATAAATTTTTATACAATTTTGATTTCTCTTATAATATATTTCATTTAATAAAACATAGATGGTTAGAAGGAGAAAAAGAGAAGATATTAGATCTAGATAAGAAGAACGTAAAGGAGTATCTTTTAATAAACGATATCATTAAGTAGAATCGATCAGAGAAGTATTTGTCGAACTCTTCAATAAAATACATAGGCTTGTATTAGAAGAAGTCCTTCAGACACTATTATTAAGTCTTAAGATGCTATCAAAACTTTCTCGGTTAAATTGAAGACATCAGTAAGATTTAGAAAAATCGTTGACTATGAAGAAATATTAATTTATTTTTGATAAGAGATTTTGGTAAAAAAAATATCATGAATTTATTTAAATGAAAATAATTTTTAAACATATTAATATTTTTTATAAGAAATATATTTTTTAATTAAATATTTTATATCAATGTTTAAATTTATAATTTTATATTGCAAAAATTATTTCGACATACCAATTAATTAAATAATTTTCAAATTTAATAACTTATTTACTTTATTTATTTCAGAGGTGTATTTCTTTTTTATAAAAAGATAAATGATTTATTAAATATTATGAATAATATTTAATTTAACAGAACAATGTGCAATTTTTTATTTAAAAAAATAAATTATTTTATTAATAAAAAATATTAGAATGAAAATGGCTAAAATAATATATTTTTTTCATTAATTTTTCTTAATGCATTTTTACAAATTACATATATTTGAATTATGAAATTAACATTTTCAAATCTCAATCGAATTGGAAAATGATTTTCAATAACTAATTACATATTTTGTAGAGGGAGTGAAGTTATATTTGATTTTCCCTTTTTAAATTATTCCATAAAAAAGAGGAGAAAACACTTTTAACACTCGTATGATGCTAACTTTATAGATGGATATTTTAAGTCTTTAAAATGTTTAATAAAAAGTTACTAACACAAAGATCAATGATTCATATATGAGTTAAACACATCATTTGTAACTTGAATACTTTTATCAAATATTAAATTTAATTAAAAAAGTTTCAAACCCAAACATTTTTAAGATTATGATAATTAGTGAATATATCAAATTTTCAAATAATATTTTTGAATTTATTAAATTTGATAAATTTACTAAAATTAAAACACATTAATATTTCCAGGCAATCACAATTGAAACATGACAAATTTTGTCAATCTAACACAAGATCTAATCTATTATTTATCATTTTGACCTGTCATCTCCCAGTTACTATCTTTAATCACTGTTTGTGAACTATATGAAACTATATAGAACAACAATAATTCATAACGAATTCAAGTCAGTGAAAGTATTTATATAAACTTTTATAAACATTTTTATAAGGAATATTAAATTAAATTTAAAATAAAAATTATATTTTAAATTTTGAATCACTACAAAAATTCAACTAAAAAAAATGTATTAGAAAATTAATTAATTTTTGTTGGTATTGATTTCACTAATTACATTTTATTTTTAAAAATATTTTTTTGGTTTCACGCAAATGAATTATCACCCCAAGACCACAATATTTTGTGGTGAAGGGTGAGAATTCATTTGTGTGAAGGTGAATTAAAACAGTTTTGAAACAAATATAATATTTTTGGTGCTAAAAAACTTATTTTTTTATACAACAACAAAATAAAAACATTAAATCTTTTTTGGAAGATACTTTAGGGAAATTGCATAAATTAGTTCATAGTGTAATTTTTTTCAACAAGATAGCACAAAATATAGTAGTACGAGTAATTTATTCAATTCTAGGAATATTATTTTTGATTTTTATTTTTTTCATTAATAAAAAATAAATTAATTAAATCAAAGCTATTATATATATATATATATATATATATATATATATATATATATATATATATATATATATATATATATATATATATATATATATATATATAATGTATATAATAAATTCACACATTTAACAAATACATGAATTTCACAGAGAAAAATATACTTTTGTCAATTATAATAAAATTTAATTTTATCAATATTAAAATAATATACTTTATTAAAACATTCTTTATTTTTTTTATGACGGATTCTAAATATTAGTTGAATTGTAGAATTGAGTTGTATTAATTATAAAAAAAATATATTGTAAATTATTATTATGTAAATAATTTTCAAAATAAAATCTTGCTACTTTATCTTTTCTAGAAAAATTTTCTGTAAGTTTTGTATTATAAATGTATGTGTGTGTATTATACCAATATAGATAGAATTTTCGATAGATTTTCCATTTAAACGCTTAAAAAACACCTATATATATATTAGGTTGGCAAATATCTCCCTTCCGCCTTCTGGTCTTTTGAATTTCGCAGCTATGTACAAGAAAAAAAAAAAAGAAAAAAGGAAGGGAGATATAACCTAATATATATATATATATATATATATATATATATATATATATATATATATATATATATATATATATAGAAGGGGTACAAAATTATTATTTATTAATTTATACAATATATGAGTGTTAATTTATGCAAATATGGCAATATAAATTTTATGTAAAAAAATACTTTCCGTACTGATTATTTAAAAGAAACATTTTATATATTTTGTGAGTAGGCGTCCGCTGATTTCCATCTTACTTCATAAATTCACTTAAATGTACGTGTTTTTTATATACCAATTTATATTTTACTCGCATTTATATTCTAGTAAGAATTTTTCATTATTATTATAATAACTAATCTGTAAAAATGTACGGATGCAATATAAATAAACGTTATTACAAAATTTATTAAAATGATTGAATGATTAGATTTCGAAATACACAGAATTTATTTATCATGAAATGTAAATTATTTGGCATACATTTTTTTTTTTTGAAAAAGATAATAATACTAAATTTACTAATAAATTAATTTTACTTTAATGTCTAGCAATAAATTAAAATCACGAATTTCACAAAATAGAAATACATTTTTTTTTAAATTGTTGGTCAATAATTACTCATTTCTATTATATATTATAATTTTAATTGTTTATTTTTACACAAATTCTCTCTCTCTCTCTCTCTCTCACACACACACACACACACACACACACACACACACACATATATATATATATATATATATATATATATATATATATATATAAATATATATATATCATTGAATATTTCAAGGATAATTTATTATAAAATAATATAAAGTAAAATAAAAATGTGATTTGAAATATATTTTAAAATTATATTATCATAAAAACGTATACATAAAAATATAATGATATAGATATTCTATATAATAAAATAAAAGATGTATCATTTTGTCTGAAAAATGTCATGTGAAAATGAATAAGGTATGTGAATAAAGTGATATTTGAACGTTTAGAAAAATCATATAAAGTTTTCATATAAGTAAAAAATAGTCAAGAAGAAATATGACAAAGACATTTTATAGTATATATTAATATTTCGAGGAAATTTAGAAATGTATAAAACTATACAAAAATTTATTAATATTTTATTTGTATGTAGGAAAAATCATTTAATTATTTTCATTAAAGCAGTAAGTAAAAAAAATATTTTAGACTCGTAGAATTCATTACATATTTTTAAAATTGATATGATTCAGTAATTATAATTTCATGACTGGAATTATATTTAAAAAATAATTGTTACTCACCAAATACGAATGATTGAAATTTCATAGACTCTTACCTGAAATAAACAGAAAATAATATAAATAGAGTACAGATAAGAAAAAATGCAATTATGAATTTAATTCTTTATTAACGAGAAGTTTTTAAGTATATTTGTAAGTTGAAGATATTTTCTGTATTAAGCGAGATTTTCTACTGAAGACTTAAATATTAAGTGATAAGAAAAAAATGTTGTACTTTATGGAAGTTTCATTATTATTATTGAAAATAATAATATAATTTAGTTTCTGTATTTCTTTAAAGTGTGATATTTTTCAAAGCAGTCTCAAATACCTCGCTTGTGAGTGCAAATATTGTAATAAAATATAATTTTTTGTCTCCTTCCATTAACTTTTCTTTCTGAGCATACTATATAATCCCTAATTCACTGCAATTAAAAAGTTTTTCATTCAATAATTGTGGCTCTTTTTCGATACACGTTAGTCCTCAAGATTTTTTTCACCATTTGAAAATGATCTATTAATTAATCAACTAGGAGTTTCACGAATTTTTTTATTTTTTTTATAGTATCTGGTACATCAATAAAAAATATAACTTACTGAGAGATAGAAAATATACACAATGATGGTAAAGATAATGAAAATATTTTTTGCTATTATAGCGACAATCTTAGTCCTAACAAATAGAAACATGATGTTGTTTATTGAATAAAATTAGTTCAAAAAAGGGTAAATGATTTTAAATATTATATTTAATGGAATACTTTTGGTATATTTATAGAAATATAAATGTGTTACTCAGAAATAAAAATATAAGTTGTTTATCACAATTCCATTGTAATTTATATCTAAAATTTAATTAATTTTCCATACATGTTATTGTGGTTATTAATCAAATATGAAATTTTCATGATATTTCTTACTAAAATGATTAAAAGTGGTTTTAAGTTAGAACCACATGAAAGGGTATTTTATACTAATTCTGAAAAATAACTTATATAATAAGAATTATTAATTTTATAAAAATGTCATAATTCAAACATCTGATTAAAAAATAAAAATTGATTAACAATTTTTATAAAATTTATGATACCGACACGAGGATTTATTTCTCTAAGGTACAAAAAATACTAGTACTAGACGAGCATTAATACGCTAAATATTAGTAAGCCCCAAAAATCATATATTCCAACCATACTTCAAACTAGCCTCAATGAATAATTCTGTTAAAATATGCATCGACATAGAGCAGGTTTCATTCATTTTAAAACACGTTTCAACAAATCAGTAAATGCGTATATGTGAAAGCCTGAAATCGATTGCAGTACGAAATTTAAATGCAAAATGTCCGCATATACATATGTCCGAAAAACTGTATTAGATATCGCATTTCAATGTGACCAAACATGAATGCATACTATCGTTTTTCACATCAGCATATAAAGTAAGTTATATCGTTTTTATTTTGAGTTTGTTTTTCGTCTCGACATATACACTTATTTTTATCATTTTTATAGAGAGATGTAGTACATAAACATTACATATTTTACATAAATTGTATTTATTTGAAATAATTTCATTTTCAATTAATAAAAGATGGATTTTTATAAAAGGAATTTCTAAAATTGAAAATTATATATTTTTTTGATTTATAAAGTCTAAAATAAAATTGGTAAGAGAAGTGAAAAATACAAAGATATAATAAAAAATCGCTGTTAAAACAATTTGTAAAATTTATACAAAAATAAATTACACAAATAACTCATCATCCAAACATAAAAGGATACAAAAAAATATTTAATAATTATTATTGTTCACTTTATTTGTTTATAAACTAATGCATTTTGATGACAATGCGATCATCACCAATGTTATTTGAGTGATATTTTGTATGAAAATGAATTCTCCATAGTTTCAAAACAAACAGTAAAATATACAAAATTAAAAATACAATGATTTTAAAATGGAACATAATAGAAAAATGTGTAGAAAGAGAATTTTTTACTTTTTCTACAAATATATATATATATATATATATATATATATATATATATAGAGAGAGAGAGAGAGAGAGAGAGAGAAAGAGTTTTCCAATAAAATTGACAGCTGGTAACAACCATGTTTGAATTTTTTAAGCTCATTTTGACATTTCAACTCGGGCCATACTGTCCTGACAAATCTAAAATATTCAAATCTACAATAATGGAAAATAATTTAATAAAGACTGATTATCGAATGAAGCTTGATTTATTTTTTAGTGAAAAACCGAGAGTTTTATTTTCATAGAATTGAAAATTTTAAATTTAGATGGAAAAAAGTTGTAAATAATGAAAAATATATTTTGGATCAAAATTAAAGTTGAATTTTTTTTTTGTTTGATATCAAATATTTTTTTGCGATGACCCAACACTTTATATAGGTGTTTTTTAAGTATGATATAATTTTTAATTGAATCTCTATTGAAAATTCCATCTAATCCAAAAAAAAAAAAATATCTTTATTACATTTTTAAATATACATACATGTTTATATACAAAATGTTTTTTAGGTTAGATAGAACTTTCGATAGGGAATCAATTAAAAGTTCTATCCTACTTAAAAAAACGCCTATACATTAAACATTCCTTCCATTCGCCTATTCAGCAGTGAACACAACATACAAAGATGTTTTTTGGAATTAGATTCGATATATGTATTTCTATTAGTAAATAATAACGTGAAATATCAATTCTTTTCTCAAAAAAATACTAAAGTCGTTGATAAAAAAAATATCTGATATAAAATTTTATATAAAAATATGTGAAAAAAATTGAAATAATGACATTTTTTCGCAATTGACGAAAATGGAATGAAGGACTATGTAACTGAAATGTTTATAATAACAAAATTCCTAGTACCGATATTTTACTGCACGACACAAATATATGCGTAAAGATTTAGACCGATGCTATCATCCGCCCACGAATAAAAAAAGGAACATGCAAACATACATATGCAGCCAATATTACAAGATAATAAAATATATTTTAAACTGAAATAAATATTGACGACGCACGACGACGAATCGATAATAAATATACACAAAATATATTTAGATTTATATTTATATCAGTTGTAACTCAATCTATGAAAAACATAAAATTTTATTATGTTGTTGAATGAGCTATAATAGTTTATTAATTGTGTTTATACAACCGACCTACTATAACCACAAATTATGTGGCGAATTAATGGCTTTTATTTTTATTGAATGTACTCACTAACTGTTACAGATCTATTTACAAAAAAATAATCACACGGTATCGTACTGTTTCCACTCGAAGCGTTAAATACATTGTGTTGTTGTGGTTTCGCTTGAATATGTTTCATTATTAAAAAGAGAAATACATTTATTTTAGAATTTCATTAAACCGCAATATATATATATATATATATATATATATATATATATATATATATATATATATATATATATATATATATATATATTAAGAAGTAAACAATGTCAGGCATTTTCAGAAAAAAACATATCATTTCAGTAAAATAATTTAAATATTTTTATGAGTTGACAAGCACAAATACAAATATGTGCTATGAATATTAAAAATATAATACATACTCACCAAACCCCTATATACACACATATTTATATATATATATATATATATATATATATATATATGTGTGTGTGTGTGTGTGTGTATGTGTGTGTATGTACATATAAAAACTTAGTTTGGCAAATAACAGTTCCAGACTAAGTGAATAAAACAAACTATTGTAGACAAACAATTCTATTTTATTTAACTTTCTATAGTGTTTTCATTTTTATTTACATATAAAAGTGGACGATGATACAAAGTCTGTAAGTTGATAAAAAAACTTTTTAAAAAAAATCGTCTCAAATTTTTTTTTAATAATTATTATGATTATTTCTTAATTTTTAGTTGCCAATTTTGATTTCTGTAAATTAAAAAACATGTTGGTATTAAATCTAGCAACTATAAATGACAGTAAAGTACAATTTTTATAAACAAGGTACAACTGTAAACATGAAAGAAAAAATCATTTTCAAACAAAATTATTACTTATTTGACAGATTAAAAATACATGAAAAATGTTATTATTTTGTATAAATATTTGGTATATTTGATATAAGAAAGGACAAGTTACTGGTTAATTATTTTTTAAATGTAAACTCTTATCCACTGTTTGTTTTTTTGGACCAACTATTACTCTTTCAAAAAATAATAATTTTTTAGATTTTTATGCAAGATTTTAATAGCAATAATTTAAGCTAATCGTATTTTTTATATATGATAATTTTTAATTTACATGTTTTTTAATCAATTAAAACCATTTAAAAAAATAATTGTTGAGAAATTATTTTAGGAATGATATTTGATATTTTTGTTAGAGACAAGAAAATCAAGAAAAAGAATGTATCTAATTTTTATTCTTATTTATTTTAATGCAAGTTTTGAACGGAAATAATTTGGACTGATCATCGAAGTTGTTTATTCACAAAGTTTCTTAATCAATTTTATTTATTAAAAAATAATTGCTGAGAAATTATTTTAGAAATGACACTTGATTTTTTTTGAGATAAGAAAAATATATCCACTTTTTATTTTTATTTATTTTAATAAAAGTTTTAATGGTAAAAATTAGACTGATCATTGAGGTTTTTTATAGACAATTTTTAATGAATTACAATTACTAAAGAAAAATTAATTCTAGAGAAAGTATTTTTTGTAATATAACACTATATTATTTTTATTTGAGATAAAAAATGTATGAAGAAGAATATATTTTACTATTGTTTGTTTTGAAATTCTGGTAAATTCACTTTAATATAAATGAATGTTCACTCCTAACACCACAATATGTTTTAAAGTGTTCAATAATTAATAATTGTTTATTTTGTTGTTAATAACAATAATCGGTTAATGCACATTTTAATGGCAATGCATCATTGCCAGAGCCTTTTTATTATTGAAAAAAGTGAACAATAAGTGATTAGTGTACACTTTAAAATATATTGGAGTATTAGGGGTGAAAATTAATTTGTGTTAAATATATTTTACTTTGTTATTTAACAAAATTATTATTTAAATATTTCTGTTCAGATTATAGTAAATATGAAAATATCTTAAAATGTGAGATTGTATTTGCAAAAAGATACCTACATTTATTTTTTATCGCTTAATCATGTGAAAAGTGACATGATTTCCATTGTTCTCTAATGATTCCTACACATTTTTTTTCAATATTCAATTTCATCGAAGGAAAAATTAATATAGCATGTACAATTTTTTCTACATAAATATATGTTTTTGTAAGTTAGTATACATATGTATAAACAATTTAAAAAAGTTTAAAGCAAAAATATATCAATTTCTACAATCGACTAAAAACCGATTTTTCTGAAATATGGTTTTTCGCCTGTAAAATGGTATACAATAAATAATGTCATTAATTTTTACTAAAAATTCAATATTACTATCATAAATAATCGTTGTATAAACAAGATATTCATTATTTTCTGTTTAAAAAAAATCGATATTTTTGACCTAAAAAAAACATGACCTATAGTATGGAAATTTTGTCAAAAAATCAAAAGCTTTAAAAATAATTTATTTTGCACTCAAATCATAATTAATGACGTATAATTAAAGAAAACATCAATTTTTCAACGAAATATGACACCTGCCAGAAAAAAAATTTTTGTCGATTTTTCGATTTCCAGTCTATGAAAAATGTAACTTTTTAAAATTTTATTGTTGTTGAAGAAAAAGTTAATGCAGTAAGTACCAAATAATTTTTTGTACATAAATAAATGTTTCTTGAAGTTAGTATACACATCTATAATTAATTCAAATAATATTTAAAGTGAAAAACGTCAATGTTCATAAACAATTACAAATTAGATTTGTTTAAAAAACGTGTTTTCATCTATAAAATAATATAAATTAGATTACAGTGATAATTTTTACAAGCAATGCAATATTTTTATCATAAATAATCGTTGTATGAACAAAAAATTGATTTATTTTCAGTTTAAAAAATTTCGATATTTTTGACACAAAAAAACCACGACCTATAGTATGGAAAATTTGTCAAAAAATCGAAAGTTTTAGAAATGAGTTATTTTGTACTAAAATCATTGATAAGAATGTATTATTAACGAAAACATCAATTATTCATAGAAACAATGACAGTCATCAAAGAAAAGAATTTTTTTCAATTTTTCGACTTTTGCCTACGAAAAATATCATTTTTTATAATTTCATCGCTGTTAAAGGAAAAATTTATAAAATAAGTAAAAAATTTTTTGTACACATATATATGTTTTTCTAAGATAATATATACACATCAAATTAATTATAAAAATTAAAAGTGCAAATATTAATATAATAAAATTAAAAGATATATGACGAAAATCGGTTCATGGTTTCAAATTTTACTACAAAAAAGATTCTTATCTATAGGACGTACATCGGAGAGATTATTAAACTATAGAAAACTCCTCAGTACCACAAAATTGCACAAGATTATTCAATAATTAATTATTTTTTATTTTATTCGCTAATAATTTTGATATTTATTTCATTGTTCTCAAAATGTAGCGTTAAAAAATAAGAAATATATTACTATACTCTAAAAATGATAAATTGGTGAATAAAGAGAGTAATATATGATTATTGAACGATATTATAAAATCTTGTTGTATTAGATTCAATAATTAATTGATAAAAAATGATTAGCCACAATGCCAAACGAATAGTATTCTTTTTTAATTCCAACGTATCTTCTTTTTGTGTTTAATATTCATCCTTATATTTATGTTTCTTATTAAAATGGTGAATAATGATCTTGCTCGGTGATCTAATCAATCTTGTTAATATCCGTTATACTGCCATTCCATCATTCTATGAATTTTGAATTAGAGGTTTTTTTTTGGAATTATTCCGAAAAAGGCTGTTATATTAAGTTTTAATTAAATATCAGCAACGTGTCCACTAACGAAGAGTAGAATGACTAAATCCATTTAAATATGTTTGCTAGCCATAGACTGTTAGTCATTTCGAATAAAAATGAAGGAAACGTTCTGGAAAACAATAATGTATATGCAGCTTTATGTCATCACATGACATAAACCGTCGACGTATCCATTAATTGTATTTTAGAGTGATGAACTGTGGCGAAGGCAAAAGGCTGGCCACAATGTGTACGGTTCGGTATCAATCCGTCATTTATCCATCTAGCAGCACGAGGATCACTTGTTTGCATTTAATGTAAGTAGCGAAAAGCGACCGCGATGGGAGACTAACGGTATAAGCATAGCATGGATAAAAGTAATTAATCATTGAAGATGGTTGGTGGTTTCAGTGCGCGGCCGCCAACGCCGACCAACAACTACGGCGAGCCACGATTTGCTCAACGTGCGGAACTGCTATCTGCTAGCTACAACTACCGCAATTACTCAGACATGCACACACGTGAGGTGAGGTATATCACCGACACTGGAATTCTTGTGCGTGATCTTTCTATTTCTCAAGTAAATCGTTACATGGAAGTCGTCCGTTGTTTTCTAAACAGACGTTTTACGCAACACTAATGGCATATGTTTAATGTTTTTCATTCCCACTGTTAGTAAATGAAAACATTTTCTACAGATTTGTTACGTTGATTTCGTTCGTGCCGAATATGTTTCGCTTGAATTTTATTTATAAACACAACAAAGCTACACATCAAATATTTTCGTGTGTTTCAGTTAACATCTAAATACAATCTACCTACACAAACACACAAATATCAAACGTACAAATGCACAAATCATTTATATTAATGTATGTATGTGTGTATGTACACCTATATATATATATATATATATATATATATATATATATATCCGCTTTTAGTTTTATTACATTAAACATTTATCAAACAACAGAACCAATTTAACCAAATTCCCTAGATTACGTTAAATAAGTTATTTTAAAAAAATATTTCTCTAAATACTAGCAAATGTTTCGCAATGCAGTTGAAAAACACGCTGATGCAGAAATATCAATAGAATTGCTATGGAATAATCTGAATTTTCCGTTCTATTAACATTTTTACAATATATATTTATTTATTTAATAATACAGGATCATCCAAATGTGACGCCTAGATGTCAGCACTGTATAATATTTACATGTCGTGTGTTTTAAAATAATATAACAAACCTTTTTGTTTCAATAAAAGGTTACAATTTTAATAATAGGCAGATATATATTACAGGAACGCATCTACATTATTCAATGTGCGTTCTTTGAAAAATATTCATCGAAAAATTCATTATTTTTTTGGTGTAAATAATCGGCCAAATTACTCTTCAATCGAAAGATTAGTGAAAAAATTCAAAGAAACTGGTTGTGTTATTGATAAACCAAAAAGTGGAAAATCAAAAACTATATAAAAATGAAAACATTGGTCCTGTAAGTAAAAGTGTTGAAATTGAACCAATAACATCAATTTCACGTCGTTTGCAAGAATTGAATATATCTTATGATTCTTTATGAAGGATTTTGTATAAAGATTTGTATTTACACGTGTACAAAATTTAATTAACCCAGGAATTGACAGAAAGAGATCATTTACAACGTTGTAATTTTACTAATTGGATTATTGAACAACGAACAACAGATTGAATGTTTTCAAGTAAAATTTTGTTTAATGATTAAGCTTATTTTACAAACGAAGTCATGGTGGTCATATAACTGAAATTGTATTTCATGATTAATGTCATAGAATATGCTGAAAAATAAAAAAAATAAATAACTAATTAATTAAATACTTTTTGTTTCATTTCCATTTAAACTTTTGAAGCGCCTATTGGAAAACTCTATATATTGTATATAAACACACATAGAAAATATATACATGTTGTGTAAGAATATATTTATGTAGAAATGAATTTGAATTATTTAAGATTCAAATGGAATAACACAAAGAATATATTTATAAAAATATACGTTAAAAAATATTCGTAACCATCGAGAATGTAAATAAAAAATGACACCGTATTAGGGAAAATAAATGGAAAGTGTTTTCCTAAGAAATTTTCTTTGATTCGAAAAGAAAAAAAAACACATTCCTTCGACAGCGACTTCAAATAATTAAGAATCAGTGTTAACACAAAATTCCTCATCAATTATTCAACCATTTACGAGTTTACAGCAACGCTCCCCAAAACAAATACTGAATTATTTAGTGACATCAAAGAGACCACCGCATCAGCTATCGTCTCACTGAGCCTTCATAAAAAATCCGTCATAGTAGACGTGCAACTAGCTCATTTCAAAAAGACACGTTCTGACCAGTGGCTGTTCGTCGTTACGTACATTTATTCAAAACCGCGAAGTTTTTTTTCGGAACACTTGTGTCATTACACATTTATAATCGTGTATAATTACAAGTTGGGGTTTACGAGTGTTGAATATCTTTCAAGTCGACCTTTATTTTACATAATTTTTAAATTATTAAATATAATATTTACATATTTGTGAACAAGAATTTCTTTATCAAACTATGAATTCTTTTTCGAAATAACGATATGTTTGCATGAATTATTTATAAAAAATAAAAGAAAAAAACATTTGATTCTTATCATCAAGTATTTTATCATACGTTAAATCTTTGATTAATTCAGACAAATTCACAGATACAAAATAAAGTGTTAAAGACACACGCGATGTATTTAATATTTTTACATACATTATATATATATATATATATATATATATATATATATATATATATATATATATATATATATGTTAGATTGAAAAGAATTCCAAAGTTAAAAATAAAATAATCCACTATTTTAATAAGATTATTAACAATTTGAATAAATAACATAGAATAAAAATGAATAATAAACACAAAAAATACGCTGAAATAAATAAAAAACTTTTAATTTGAAACTGTGGCTAATCATTTTTTCACAAAATTAATTATTCAGTTTAATATCACAACATTTTAAAATATCGTTCAATAACCACATACTATTCACTTTATTTTTCAATCTAAATTTTTTAAAGTACAGCAGTGTTAGGAATGAAAAATGAAAATTAAGAGAAGTTAAATTAGCAATTGATGGATAAAAGATATTATTGATTGAGAATTCAAATATATGAATAAAAATAGCCAAGAAGAGATAAATGATATCTTAGAAAAATACTTTCCATTTATTTTCCATATTACCGTGTCATTTTTTATGTACATTCTCGATGGTTACGAATATTTTTTAACGTATATTTTTACAAATATGTTTTTTTTGTTCCATTTGAATTTTAAATAATTCAAATTCATATATGAAATTTTTTCGGAGTAGAACTAAAAAGAAATGCACTAGGTTATTGAAAGTGGAAAGTTTGGATTGAAAGAGGGTGATGATAATGATGATGATGATATAAATATATATATATATATATATATATATATGTGTGTGTGTGTGTGTGTGTGTTTGTGTACGTATATAAGTCGGTTCAAATAAAAAAATGAAAATAATAAACAAGTAAATATATGTCTAAACTATTCAGTCTTGTTTGGTCCCCCCTTCTCTCTCTCTATATATATATATATGTATTATTTTAAAAATATTAAATAAATTACTTATCCATTTTTAATACCTGACTAGAAAATATTGTCTTTTTACTGTGACAAAAAATTATAATTCAGTATAACGTATTATCTGTATTCAGTATATGTTATTATTAAATAAGTTGAAAAATAAAAAATATATAGTAATTTAATACAAATATATCAATATTTATTACAATCAACTAAAGCAGATTACAGTGAAGTAGTGTTCTAATTTGATTAAAAGATAATACTGAAAATATTATGGATAAACGATATCGTCATTAGCTATTATATACATTATTGGGATTTTAATATGTAATTATTTATGAAATGTTTTGTTAAAATTAGCAAATAAGTGAAGAATAAAAAAAACGAGAGATTAATAAACTATATAGTAATTTAATACAAATAGGTCAATATTTGTTATAATCAAATGAAGTAGATTATAGTGAAGTTCGTGTTCTTATCTGACCAATAGACAATATTATTCATAGCTATAAATTACAGGGATTTTGATAGATAACAATTTCTAAAATGATTCATTAAAAAAATCTATAACTGAATATTTCCATTATAAAAAAATGACAAAATGTTAAAAATAATATGTTCAATAAAACATATATCAATAGAAAATAATTCAAAATATAATACCAGTGTTATTATTTTCATATAAATTGATTATCACCTCCGCCTCCAACACAACAAGATATTAAAAAATGTGTCAATAATTAATCCTTATTCACTTTGTTTGTTTATAACAATTTATAATTATTACAACATATATTTCATAACAGTATAAGTTAAAATGCATTTTGACGGCAATGCCATTATTATCAGAGCGTTGGGTTATAAAAATTAGATTGTTAGATTGTGCTTGATTGTCGATAAAGGTACTGCTGTCGAAATATGCTTTAATTTATAAATAAACAAAGTGAACAAATTATTTATTATCAGTGAACACTTTTCAATATTTTTTGGAGTTGGTGGATATGGATTTATATGGAAATGAATTCGCTGCATTTCCAAAATAAACAGATATGAGTGTTATCAATTAAACGTAATATTTCATTTGTTACCTTCTAATTAATTCTAATTTTAAAATGAATTTTAAATATATTTTGTTAATAACACAATTTTTTTAAAAAAATGACTCCATGAATAAAAATAATATAATTACATTTCATTGTTTACTGGAAATAAAAACAGAATATTGCTACAGAAATTTAAAGATGATTTTTAGAAATATTGACCAACAACAAAAAATATATAAAAAATTAAGAGAAAGATATTCTAGAGATTATTTTCTTAAATAATATTTTTGATATATAGGGGTTTCTAATAAGAATGTCAGAACTTTGACAGCTAGTGGCAGCCACATTTCAATTTTTTGAAACTCATTTTGACATTTTAAACTCAGTATAGTTTGATAAATTATCATGAAATGTTTAACATTTCAACAATGCTTAGAAATTGTAAAAATTTCAATAGACTTATTGAAACAAAAGTTTAATGAGTCCATCATTTTACGAAATGGAAAAATCAATTGGTCACCAAGATCATGTGATCTAACTCCATTGGATGATTTTCTGTGGGGTTATATGAAATCATTGGTTTCTGCTGACAAACCACAAATAACAGAAGTATCAAAAATTAAAATTAAACGTGTAAGTTATGAAATTGGACCATAATTATGTGAAAGAGCGATTAAAAATTGGACTAAACAAATATACTATGCCAAGCGAAGTCATGGTGGTCATATGAGTGAAATTGGTTTCCCTCACGTAAGGCCCTATAATTTACTTAAAAATAAAAATATTAAATAACTAATTATTCTAATTTGATACTTTTTGTTTTATTTTTATTTAAACTTTTGAAGCGCTTATTGGAACACTGTATACATATCCCTACTTTAAAGTCGGATATGTATCGAAAAAAAATTATATACACAAACAATGAGAATATATCTTAAATCTGAACACAAAATGTTATTTTGAAACAATTTTTTAATATATATACTTAATTATTTTGACAAACACACACACATACACAAAGATATATATATATATATATATATATATATATATATATATACATATACACATATATACAAAATGTGGTCCAAATAACACTGAAGAAAAATAAATAAATGTAAATGATGGTAAGCAAATAAATGTATGTCTAAACCATTAAGACTCATTTGGATCACTCTATATATTCGTGTATATGTATATGAATTTAAATATTATTTGGGTTAGTACTATGGCAAGTATATTTTAATAGCATTAAATTTTATAAAAATGTTCAATAGCCACATCTTGTTTATTTTATTAGCTGATATGCATTTTGATGACAATTATTATATTTTGAGTGCTAAATTATAAAATCTAAAACCAGATTTTATAATACAGTACTATAATAAGTGATGTCATTAATGTTATATATAATAATTACTAATTTTTAAGAGAGAGGATGAAAAATAATAATTATGCTGTAATAATTAGCTTGTCATGTAAAAATATTAAAAAAGATCGAAAAACATCAACGAACAGGTGTATATGTATACGTGGGTGTTGCTGTAACGATGATTAGTTATTCGTCGATCGCCACCACTGGATGCTGCACCGACCTCGTCGTCGTCTCACCGATTTTCTAACGGGTAGCAGGTCTCGCGCATTCACCTCACTAGCCTACTCTACACTCTCATTACTTCATTTATTATTTCATCATGCTGTCAGGGCGTTCTTATCTTGTCTCGACCCTTAATTCACGAGCTGCCGCCGATGTGTCTGCCTTTGCAAAGCCGCCATCCGTTCCCGCGGTCACCCGGATTCGTCTACAATGCAATACCTCCGCCACGACGTCGTCATCACAACCCTATCAGTTTATGGTGTCTGATATATTATCTGTCACAGCATATTGTAAAATATTTGCTTGTGCAAAATATGTGGCGACGCCGTCTGTGTCAAAGAGGTTTTTGGTTTTCTATTTAAACGAACGGTATACCTACGTGACGTGGGATGGAACGAAAATGTTGTTTGTAATTAACACGTTACATCAGAATTAAATTTTCATTAAAAACATACCGCAATGTGGAAGGTTGGAAAACGTGCACATTGAAGATTACAGCGGCGTTACAGACACTGATAATACAAATTTCAATCAAATTACTTTCGGATCGTGTATATTGGCTTTGTTAACAGCATTTTTGTTGATTTCTCTCTTTTTACATTTATTTACAACGGAAACATATATTCAATCATTGCATAACCTCTCTCTTATACTCAAATATATATATATATATATATATATATATATATATATATATATATATATATATATCAAATACAAATGTTGAAAATTCTCTCACCCAATAAAAAATCATGAACAGAAAATTCAATAAAATTAAGGTTTTTTAAAAAAAATCTAATTAGATACATAGAAATGCACCAGTTGGAAAAGAAAATAAAATTTAAAAGTATATAAATAAGTAATGAAAATGAATAAAATAAATGATTTATGATGATGAAAATGAACATTTATAATTTTTAATGATTATATTAAGTTCTTGAATACTCTAAGAATTGTCAATCGTGAAGAAGAGTTTTTAAGAGATTCAAAGTGTTCAAAAAGGACCGTAAAGCCGTCGATTATGAACCACGATCTGGACGCCTATCGTCATCAACTGACGACGAACACGTCGGTAGGTCAAGTCAAGGTATTGGTGTTCAAAAATCGTCGTATGTCCTTCAGAAATTTAATAGCTTAGGTAGGAATCTCAAAAACACAATGCCAAGTAATTTTGGCTAAAATGTAAGACATACAAAGCGTCGCTTTTTGCAAGGCGCCAAGATCACTGAATTTATTCGTGAGTTTTTGGACAAAAACTTAACAAATATCATTTATCCACAAGCTCTGTATTCGCTAAATATGGCTCGGTGTGATTAAGAAGACTGGAAGAAACGTTGGAATATATGTATTGCTTCCGATGGGGAGTACTTTGAAGGTGAGAAAAAATATTGATGAATAAATAACTTTTTATGTTTTATTTTGAAAGTTTTGTTAGTTTTCGGACTGAAGGTGAATATATATATATATATATATATATATATATATATATATATATATATATATATATATAATTTGATTGAATTGAAAAAGTCAAAAGAAAAATATTTGATATCTAAATCCAATTATAAATATTTGAAGATTTTTTACTGGAAGATAATTACAGATATTTATGTTTAAATAGGCTTTTATAATCATTTATTTAAACATTTTAAAATACATTCTATTAATATTTAAAAATTAATAATTTAAAAAGTGCAATAATATGAGTAGTAACTAAATTGTAAAAACAATATATTTATTAATTAAAATCTAAAATCTAATTATCTTCCTGTCGCTTAATATCACCAATAGAGGCATTAATATATATATATATATATATATATATATATATATATATATAAATTTGAAAAATTGAAAAAGTAAAAAAATACTCCATATATAGATTCAATTATAATATTTGAGAACATTTTTATTGGAAGACAATTATAATTATTTATATTTAAATTATTTTTCATAATAATTTTAATTCAAAATATATTCTATTAATAAAACATTTCAAATTAAAATATTTCAAAATATATTCTATTAATATGTAAAAATTATGCATTGATTAATCATTTAAAAAGTGTAATAATTTGAGTTGTAATTCATTTGTGAAAATAATATATTTTACAATTAAAATCTGAAATCTAATTTATCTTTTCGTTGAATATTATATATATATATATATATATATATATATATATATATATATATATATATATATATGATGTTTTTTTAAGCATGATAGAACTTTAAATTGGATCCTTATCAAAAGCTCTACCTAACCTAAAAACACCTTTATCATACCTTTATATATACGAGGATCGTTTGATAAGTATGGAAAAATTATTTATTGTTTAATTAAATTAATTTTTTTAATTTAGTTTTCCTTACTTTTTTACCATACTTATCAAACGACCCTCGTACATACATACACACATACACATATATATATATATATATATATATATATATATTATCATCATCATATCATTATGTATTGATGTATCATCATCACCGTATTATTATCTTATGTCAACCCACTGCTGGGCGAAAGCCTCACTGAATGAATTCGACATTTATTAATGATGTTAATGAACTTTTTTAAGAGATATAGCAACTGACTAATTTTTTATAACTGCCTCAATAAGTCAGTTATTTTTATAATAACACCATTTTTATTGTATGTATAAAAATCAAACAACGATATGGATTGTTATTTTTTTTATTATTAATTAATAAAACCGAAAATGTAAATAAAGAAAAATATATACCATCATCTTTAGAGCCTTTCTGTTGTTAAATTATTGTGGTGTTGGGGTTAAAATTCACTTGCGTAAAGTGAATCAGCCACAGTTCCAAAACAACAAATAATCGATGAATTTAAATTAACCGAATGAATATGTACGATGGAAAAATCTTCAAAGAAATCTCATTTCTCGAAGATAAATATGAAAATACATAAAATAAATTCCATATTTCCACGAGTTAATTAAACTGATCAGTTGATATTAAATTAAAATTCGATTCATTTAGTAATTTCGTACTCCGAATATCTGAAAATGAGCATTTCTTTCTAATATTACATAAACATGTACCGTATAATAGTATGTCGCCTGTCAAATCGAATTAATAGACATCAACGTATACGTCTAAATGAATCATTACGTTCGCTAGAACTAGAGTCAGAATTCGAAACGCAAAAACATAAAATTACGATTTCTGTCGATATTTCCAATGAATGGATGATAGGTAAACAAAGTCGACTGTTCAGCATCTGACGATTACTATGAAATCGTATGCGTACCATTCGAATATACACATGAAAAGCAAACGTTTCACATCAAGTCATTGAGCTCTGTAATCAAGTCTCTCGATGCAATCGTTTTCTAAATGAGCCTCATATAATTCCCCTGAGGTGACTGGCGTTAGCTCTACTGGTTGGTTTGACGGTGCTAGCGTTGTGTATCCAACGGAGAGGATGTGCAAAGGGATTTTAGGCTGATTGGCGGAACGTGTGAGAGTATCTATCTATGTATGTGTATATGTATATGTATATATATATATATATATATATATATATATATATATATATATATATATATATATATTTGTATGCCAACACTAACCAAACACTGAATTCGTACAGTAACAGCAATGTAAATAATCATTTTCACAGTGTCGATTTTCTAGTCGTTTCTGATACACTAGAAGTGCACATTAAAATTTACTTTAAGTGTTGAGTTTCTGATAATCGTATTAGTTGGAGAACATTGTGCAGTCAACTATATAAAGGTATATACATACATAATAAACGAAAACATATATGTATTCATTCATGGTTAGGTGAAAATTGTAGCAAGATTAAGTTTGAGGGATAACTGTTGATCTCTTATAAAAAACCAAAGATGATTATAACATTTTTGAAATCCAAATCGCTCGTAGGGTATTTTTGTACTTCATGATTTTATTAATTATATTAGTATTATATGGAAGTGTGTATTATTAGCTTATAAAATAGAAAAGCTGGGGTTTAAAAAGACACCATGTTGGATCCAATGAACGTCAAAATAAAAGATGTTTTTTAAGGGTAGATAGAAATTTCGATATGGATAACTGTCAAGCTAGTTGTCAGTTTGACTAGTTGCTAGTTGTCAATTTAAATTCAGTATACTTTGACAAATCATTATGAAATGTTTTATACTTGAGCAATGTTTCGAAATTGTGGAAATTTATTTCAAAAATCAGTGTTCTGTTCTACAGCAAAATTTTGTTCAGTGATGAGGCTCATTTTTGGCTTAACGTGTGCGTTAACAAGCAAAATTGCCACATATGGAGTGAAATCAATCCTGAAGTGAATTATGAGAACTCGTAACATCCAGAAAAATGGACCAGATTGCAAACTGATGGCATCATTAGATCTTATTTCTTTCGAAATGAATCCGGAGAGTAATTTATAGAACGATCAATGATTATTTGTTTCCAAATTCACATGACATTGATCTGGAAAAGATATGGTTTCAACAGGATAATGCCATGTGCCATACTTCGACCGAAATAATAGAATTATTAGAACAAAAATTCGGCGATAACGTTATCTCCAGAAATGGACCTGTGAATTAGCCTCTACGATCGTGTGATCTGATGCCTTTGAATTATTTTCTTTCGAGATATGTGATGTCTCTGGTTGTAGCAACGATTGAGGCATTAGAAGTCAACATAACTGGTGTTATTGCGGATATAAGGCCCTAATTGTTTAAAAAAGTGATCTGAAATTGGACTGATAGAATGTGGTATGTCAGAGGTAGCAGTGGTGCACATATATCCGAAATTATTTTAAAATATTAATGCCATAAAATGATCTTTTCAATAATACCAAATAAATGGTCATCCGGTCAATTAGTATGTGTTTTATTTCAATTTCAAGTTCTATCACGCTTAAAATAACACCTATAAATATAAATCATTATCATATCACTTAATATTAGCCCACTGCTAAGCGAAAACCTCATTGAACGTTATCATTCATTAATACTTAGTCATACTCACCAAGCTTACCATACCAATTGGTGAGGATTTTTATTCCGGGTTTACTCCCTCAAGCATGTTGCCTTCACTAAGGTTAAAAGTTCCGCCTGCCCTATATCTCCCAATTGGAGATCGAACGTACTTTTCCCACATGACAGTGATGATGCTAACCACTACACCACTGGTTAGTATATATGTATATGTGTGTGTGTATATATATATATATATATATATAAAATCAATAAATGTTTGTTAATAATTATGAAAATAAAAATTACTTTAAAACATTTTTTTCTCTAAGATTATAATCAATACTTCAACAAATTAGTTACTTAACTTTTAAATTTTTTGCATAAATATATTAAAAATGAATTTAAAATAAAATTAAAAAAAAACTTCACGTATCATCACTAATATTTGTAAAGTTTTAACTGTCGATTCTTTTTAAATTTTAATTTATATTATTTAACAATATTTTTATGCATTTATTTATTAAAAATAGAAACATAACAATTATATATAAAAAATAGAAATTAAATCGTTTCTTGCTAAAAAAAAATTACAATAATTTTATGATTTATAAATGTGTTTTTATAATATATAGAGTTATCCAAATGTGACGCCTAAATTTGTGTTTTATTAAAAAAAAACATGTGTATAGGGAAACGTGTAATCAAACACAAATCTAGGCGTCACATTTGAATGACCCTACATTACTGCATACCAAAAATGATACTAATAAATTAAAATATAAAAAATTAAATTAATATTATAAAATTATTGTCTATTAAACATTAAAAACCACATGTGTGTATGAGAAAATTAATATATAAATAATCACTTTATATACTTGATATAAACAATTCTGTACTTGAAACATGAAATTAATTTCAACTAAAATAAGTTAACTTTGTAGTTTCTTAAAACAACACAAATAATATAAGAACGAAATTTCAATACCGTATAGAAAATGTTATAATATATTAAAATATTTGTTTTTCTTGACGAGCTGAAATGATCAAAGATATTCAAAACTGAAATGTTCTTTACACCATAATGGATAGTCAGTTCCCTAGCTATTTGAAACTTTGAATTGAGTTTATATGACGTCTGTGTGTTAAACCAAACACAATGTTTATTATTTATGATAATAATTAAAGAAACTTGGTTGAGTATCTGACAAAGTTTCGTAAAAACATTGTTCGTTATGGTTCTTTGTTATATTAGAATTCGATACAAATATGCTAATTATGTATTCAAAAGAATAATTAAAAAATTTTGACGGGTGTGTACGAAACGGAGAAATATTTATATAAATATTATATATGAGTTTTGTAGAACATGTTAACATTGTAAATATTTATTTTAATATATTTTTATCATCTTTTCATAATAAATTAGGAAAATTTATCATATGTACAGTTTATATATATATTTTGTAAATAATACTTTCATTAAACATTGTATTATAAATAATATTCTATTTTATTCTGTAAATACAATAATATTAAATTGTTCGCACATTGAATTTAAATTTATTTCAATCATATTATCACTCACGTATTAAAGTATATATATTCAATAAAATTTTATTACATACACACACACACACACACACACATATATATATATATATATAATATATAGTGGTGAGCAAATTTGATATATGATTCAAATATTTTCGTTAGTATTAAAATATTTTGTTATTAAAAACCAAATTAAATATTATTATTTTATATTTTTACTGCTAATATATTTAATAAACAATTTACAAAAAATAAAAAAAATCATTCTAAAAATAAAATAAATAACGCAAAAATATTCTGTGTTGTTTTCTAATCTATATTTTATTAGAATTATAAATAGAAAAAAATTTAAAGACAATATTAAATGAAAATGTCAACTTTAAGATATTTGAGCTAAAACATATACACAGATGTGCAAAAATATTTGCCATATGGGTAACATAAGCAATTTATTGATATAATTCAATCAAGTCGTTAAATGAAAAAAAATTATTTAATTGATAATAAATATCATTTTCATTAGAAAAAAGTACAAAAAAAAATAATTTAATGACTTTATTGAATTATATCAATAAATTGCTTATGTTACTCACATGGCAAATACTTTTGCACGTCAGTGTATTTCAAATAAATTAAAATTCATTTTAATATTATGATACAACTTTCTAATACCATTTTTAATGTTAGAAATTCTAATTTCAGGACGATCTACAACAATGAGTTGTTGAAATAAATTACTATTATATAATATTTTATATTATTATTTTTTTACAATAATTTATGTAAATATTATAGAAAAATATTACGAATTTATTTTAAAATATTTCTATTAAATTTTGTTTAATTTTTAAAAAAGTTAATTTAAAATACATAAGTATTTTCTGGACGCTTTTATCTAAACAAAAATTAAATTTAATATATGTAGTATCAAAATTCCATTATATATATATATATATATATATATATATATATATATATATATATATATATATATATTTGGTAAACTGTGCAATAATTCGTATAAAATTTATGTATCTAATTTCGAAACCCAAATCGTTACGTCAAATTTTCAAAATCGAAATCTGAATCTACAAAGAGCAATAAAAGGGCATAATAAATGTGTATCGCTTGAATGTTAAATATTTTAACAACCAACCAAACAGCAATTAACAACAATTGTATAAAATAAGATAATGCCTTTTTCTGGTTTAATTAAAATTGGATTTTGGACATTAGAGTCGTTATTTATTTAACTAAAGGCAACACACAACGCGCAATTATGTGTGTTTGGTTGTGTAATTTGTTCTTGGCGATTTAATAGCATGCAGAATGTCGAGAGCTGTGCCGTTCGGATGTATTCGAAATGAGCAATTGAATTGGAAATTAAAAAAATGGTATTCACACCAGACCGATTACGGTGTCGACGTCGATGTTATAGATTTGATACAAGAGACAGATGATGTTTTTATGTACTAGATTATGAACGATCGGTGTGTTGTATTGACTAAAATGAATCAACATGAGATAATCATGTCGATCCATTTTAATTTACCTTTTTTATTGGACTGTGTTTTGTACCTTGCAGGTATAATTCATCAAATACAATTGAATAAAAAAGACATTTTTATTTAAGCTATGCAAGTATATATTCCCGTCATCGTTCGAAACTGACAATTTTATATGTTCATTCATTCGAAGAATATTTTATATCTTTTATACAATTACAGCAATTAAATATATATATATATATATATATATATATATATATATATATATATATATATATGTAATTAAAAAGATAAAAAAAGGAATTAATAGACAAATAAATAAATTATGAAATGTATTTGAATTTATATTCACTATATAATTATAGAAAAAGAGTTATTATAGGTATTTTTTTACATTATTACATTAGGGTATTATTCAACTAAATTAAAAATATATTTAAAAATTTGGTGATAATTCATTAGTCGTTAAAATGATTAAAAATCTAATGACTAAATTTTCAGCAGATTAATCATTTAATTAAAGCATTAATCATGTCATTTTAGTCGTTTTTTTAAACTAAAAAAATAATCGGATAAAAATTTGATCGTATGAAAATTAAGTCAGATAAAAATTTAGTTGGATAAAAAATATAAAAAAACCACTAAAATCTTTAGTTAGGTTTTATTTCTTCTTTTATGTTTTACTTCTTGTTTGTTAAATGAAATTCTTTGTTGGATGAATTTTCTTTGTGGGATAAAAAATGTGAACGAAACCCTTATATGTCTTTTATTTTAACTATTTTACATACATAATTTATTTTTTATATTTTATTATTAATCATTTGAAATTCAATTTCATTAAAATTACAAATTAAATTATTTAAAAATTATCTGTAATTTCTTCCAAAAAAATAATTTTATTTAAAAATTTGATTTTTTAATTTCGAATAACTTTTTTTGACGATTTAATTAATATTTGTCCAACTAATATTGCTAGTTGGAAATATTCAAATCAATCTGTTTATTAATCACCTAAAACGATTGATGACTACAAAATCAATCACAACTAACTATTAAATGATTAATAATTAATCATTTAAATTTATTATTAATCATTATTAATCATTTAAAATTCAATTTAATTAAAATTACAAATTAAATTTGTTAAAAATTATCTCTTATTTCTTCCAAAAAAATAATTGTATTTGAAAATTTGATTTTTGAGTTTCAAATAATTTTCCTTGACGATTTAATTCATATTTGTCCAACTAATATTGTTAATTTGAAATATTCAAATCAATCTGTTTATTAATCACTGAAAACGATTGATGACTACAAAATCAATCACAACTAACGATTAATTTCTTAGTCGCTAGTCACCGACTGATTTAAAAACTATTAATTTCAAATCATCTGTTTTATCAATCCTTTCAAACGATTAACAATAAATAATTATTTGTTTTGGAACTGTGGCTGATTCACTTTAACGAAATGCATCAGCCGATTTATTTATAAATAATAAGTGAACAATAAGTGATTATTGAACACTTTAAACCATTGTGGTGTTGGAGTTAAAATTCATTTGTGTTAAACAATTAATAAATTAATCGTAATTAACGATTAATTTTTCACGATTAAAATTTTAGTCATTAGTCAGCAATCAGATATTTTTTGTCCTACTCTGCACATAATGTAAATAATTACTCAAATTTAAGTTTCGGATCATTTTAATTTTATAAGAGAAAAAAATACTATAAAGATAGAAGAAAAATAGTAAAAATAATTGAAAAATGAGATAAAAATTTAAATATTTATTCTTTTAAAAAAGTTTATGTTAATGGAATAAGATGTTTTTAAATTATGTTCTATTATTTCTTTCTCTCTCTCTCTCTCTCACACACACACACACACACACACACACACACACACACACACACACACATATATATATATATATATATATATATATATATATATATATTTCAATATGTGTGTGTATGCAGGCAAGAGTATTTAAAGTTCTATTATTTTTCGTACACGCAAATAAATACATACATACATACACACACACATATGTATATATATATATATATATATAGATATATATATATATATATATATATATATACATATATATGAGTAAATTTAAATACGTATATATGAATTTATGTATCCTGTACGGAATGAACAAAAAGCTTTTTGTTAAGCATCCTTCGTCAAATATTCCCATCTTTATGTTTCAATTCAATTATAATGACAACAAATAAGGCAAAATAATACGAGTAAATCGAAAAAAATGTTGAAGATATCCGGTAAAGATAATCATAGTTTGTAGCATATGCGTAATATTTTTGCTCTTTGTTTCAGAACACAACGTGATCAATAACAATAGAGTCTGGCAGAAAAGGTAGCTAACATAACCGCTGAAAGCCATGTAATTTAAATTTTAAAGTATACGTTAGCATAGGTTCAGTTATTTCCAAGATGAAAAGGAGGGTTGCATGCAGTATCTTAGAATAATGGTTAACTATATAAGGAAATATGTTCAAGTATGTTTATATCATGTAAATAAATGAAGCATATGTAATATTTTCATACGTTTCGGCGTCGTATTCTGTTTTATCTCGACGTCGTGTCATTGCTTTGTCAATAAATAAGTAAATAAATTATTTATAAGCATGCTATATTAGGAAAAGTAATAAAAGTTTATGAACATTTTTCATATGCAACTACATAAAAGATAAACGATAGAATATGATCTGATGAATATTTTTGTTAAATTGAAATTACTTTTTTAATCACAGGATTTTTCATTACGCTAGTGCATTGCCTTGCATAAAATATCTACAAAAAATTGAACTCAGACACAAAAAATTATCTACATATAAAAATTTTTCATTTGAAATTTTAAATAACAAAAAATCTTTGAATAAGATCTACAATTAGAGTATAGTAATTAAATCTATAATTATATTGTTGCATGTTTCGCTATTACTATTTAAAAATTGTATTATATACATACATAAATATATATATATATATATATATATATATATATATATATATATATATATATATATATATATATATTAAGTCTACCGAAAAGTTCTGTCCACTTAATGCATAATTATTTTAAGAACGTACAAAAGTGTTTTAATGAAAAATATATGACTTATTCTTTTTATGTTTACATTTTATCATTGACGTTCTTCAACATACACTACAATAAATGTTTCATCAACGGTATTTAATAAGGAGTAGTGAAGAAAAGATGTCTGTCGATAAAGTTCATTTATAGCATTGTATATTTTACGAGTATTAGCAAGAAAGAATGCTGCAAAAACATTTAGAAATTTGTTAAAAGTTTTTGGAGCAAACGCAGTATTTGAAAAGATAGACAAAAATGGTTCAAGATTTTTAAAAATGAAGATTGTAACCTTCATTTTGGAAAACCTACTGTGATTGATGATGATATTCTTTGAAACATTTTTAAGAAGACTCAATTTTGAATCGTATACAAGAATACAAAATGAGTACCACATGAATTGATTGCTGGGAATAGACAGAATCATAAAACCGTTTATTCGTCTCTACCCTTAAAAACGAACTACATTCTGAGAGATTTTCTACGATCAATGATAATATTCTGTGTAATATTACGAAGACCTATTTTGGGGTTGTTTATAAGTATCTAAGATAAGTACTACATGAATTGACTACTGGTAATAGGTAGGATTGTGAAATTGTTTCCTCGTTTCTAGTTTCATGCAATAAAAAGGAACCATTTTTAGAATGACTCATAACTGGGGATGAAAAGTGAATTACATATGAAAATATAGTGAGAAAAAACCTTGCTCTATCAATTGAGTTTAAGTATGAAAAAGAGAATGTATTATATGATAAAATATAAGAAGACAAATTTATTTCGAATTTTTAAAGCCAAAAGAAACTAAAAAAAATATTCTGACAAAACTTCTGAAAAATATTATCAAAAATTGGACAATTTGAACAATGAATTTTTAAAAAGTATACTTGAAAACAGATTTTGCTAAGAGAAACAAAATTATCTTATAGCATGACAATGTAAGTAAGATCACATGTTTCTTTAGCAATCCATAAAAAATAGTGGAAATTTATTGGGATCTTATAAGGCAACTATTAAATTCCCCGGATATAGCACTTTTCAATTACTATTCATTTTTGGTTATGAAATTTTTTTGAATAGGAAAAAATTTAATGAAAATAGAAATGGAAAAAAAGCACTAGACAAGTTTTTAGCTTCCACGGACGAGTCATTTTATCAGAGAGGAATTTAAAAGCTTCAATCAATATAGAAAAAAGTTATTAATATTATAGGAAAAACATTGTTAATTAAATATTATTAAATAGTGTAAAAAATTACCATTTATTTTATTTAAAAAATGGACAGAACTTTTCGGTAGAATTTATATATATATATATATATATATATATATATATATATATATATATATATATATATATGTATGCGTGTATGTGCATGAAAAATTATTAAGAGAAGTATTTAATTAAATTTCTTGCATTAAGCATATCAGATTTAAATTCTAAAAGTACAAACATTTTCTCTGCGAAACTGACGTCACTTTCTCTGAAAACACTTTTACTTCGTTACACATTTGAAACTTTTAAAATTCAGAAGTGAATTTTATGTAACTATTTTTTTCATTTTCAAACTGATTTTCATTAACAGAAATTATATATTAAATTTATTAAACAACGAGCATATTTTTCATATCATATCGTCTCTAAAAGATTAAAAATTTGATTAATTCATTTGAATTATTTTATACTACTTGTAAATATTTTTTTCTAAATTTGCTAGAAATGTATTTATTGTATTTTTGTACCAGATTTCTAATCTGGAATCGTTGTTTTTATAGTAAATGTATATTAATGCCTTTACTATTTTTTATGAAAATTGCAGATTTTTCTTTTATAAGTATCTGAAGTAAAATTTCTCATATATTTGATATAACTGTTATAAATATTTAACTCTACAGTGGGTAATGATTTATATATAAATCATCGATACTTGTATATAAAAATATTTTAGTCATTAATTTGTATATAAATTATTAATTTGACAAAATATGATACTATATTTGGTCAAATTTTACAAATTTATCAATTTGTATTGAAAATTCGTCAGAAGAGAATTAGAAGTGATTTGATCCTGTTTTGATGGGAAATAATTTAAAAAAGAGAAAACACCGATCCTAGAAGCTACCATGTATTACAGTCTATGAAATCATGAATTATTTTTTCTGTTATTATTTTTTACAACAAAAATTCAAATTGTAAATTATAATATTTTCCAATAAAAAGATGTTAACGAGATACGTACTAATCCATTGTTGCTAAAAACAACAAAGTGAACAATAAATAATTTTTGAACACTTTATAATATATTGTGGTATTGGGCGTGTGATAAAATAATATAAATGATATAGAACATTTTCAAAACAGTAAAAGTAATTTTTAAATATCACTTTTGGCAAAAATTGAAATAGAAAAAAAACCCAGATTTATACACTCTTACTTTTTCACAATCATTGGCAAACAAAGCACATTAATTAAAGACACAAATTAATTTCTATTTTCTTGAAAATCTACACCTATACAAGATGCGTGATTCGAATACGATTAGACACACATAATGACCCATTTCTTCCATTAACTTGTTCTAGTTAGTTGAAGTGTTAGCATGTGCAAGACAAATTTATCAATATGTTCAATATGGTTGGCATAGTATAGACATGATTCGGTGAACAAGTTAATTGATACGAGATTGATTGGTTTGTGTCGAGTCGATGGATGATGCGGCTGGATGAACGCTTTACTTGACAAACATATTGATCACGTAGTTATTATCAAAACGGTATTATAGCTGTGTCTTAATACACTGACTTCATATACTAGTTATCAATTCGATTGTGTTGGAATAACAACAGTGAATCTATTGAAATTTGATCAATAATAGTACATATATTCCAACAAAGTCAAGAATGTTTGAATACATTTTTGTATTTCGTACAATCAAAAAATTAAGAAAACCACTTTCATAATTTATATTTGATTTTTTACCCCTAAAACTACTAGTGAATAAATATTTCAAGCATAAAAAATATAATTATATACAAATTACATAACTCTACAAAATTAATTTTTTTATTTTTAAAAATAAACTACATATGTTAATACAAAATATTAGACTAAAAATAGAAGAAATAATATTTTTTCATTTATTTTTCTTGAAAAGAAAACATAATACTCTGTTGAATTTTTCACAAACATATGTTTGAGCTGTGCAATTAAGATTTTTATATCTCAATCGAATGGAATTCCAAATTGGAAAATGATTTAAAGTTGAAATAAATTGAATAGAAGAGTAAATAGAGTAACTGCTGAATGAAATATTTTTGTATTTTGACAAAAGTTATATTTTAAATCCTGATATTTAATGAAAACTGGAATACAAAAATACACCACGTCGGATTTTGTAAACACCGGAGGTCGAAGGTTATAAATATACAATTTTGGTTCTTATATGTATAAACACAAACTAATTGTAATGAAATAATATTTTTCAAAATGAAAAATAGAAAATTTAAGACAAAAAATAAATATTTTTTCAAAAAAAAATATACCAAAAATTTATATTACAACAAGAAAACAAAAATATTACATTTTAAAAGTGAAACCAAAAAGTACTCTTATATTAAAAAAACATAAAGAACATACAAATTACATTCAGTTTTACCCTCAACATTTCTAACGAGATATATATAATTCAAACCTTGCAGTACATCTAAATAAAAGAGTATTATGAATGCTGGAATGTATTTATTTTTGAATTTATATTTTCATTTCGTACATAATTATTATTTAAAAATATTTAGATACTTAATTTACGTAATGTGTGTATATATATATATATATATATATAGAATTTAATAAATAAAATTAATATTTTATTATTTCAACATTTCAGATCCCTAAATAAAAATGTAATGGAAAAAACTTTTCAAATATTTCAATGTATTTTCAAATATTAATATTCAATTATTGTCTGATTAGTTTTAATAAGGTTATGAAAATAACTCGTTAAAAGTTTAATTGTTTCACAGTTCATTCTAAACTTACATTTTCTCATTCGACTGGAATAAGCATCGAATAAGATAACAAGTAATAATGGTATTTCAAACTAAAACGTAATACTGAATATTTAATTTGAATTAATTATTCAATATATATATATATATATATATATATTTATATATATATATATATATATATATATATATATATATCTGTGTATGTATTTGTAATATATCGAATAAAGGAGTAAAAGTTCAACTTGGACACAACTTAATAAACGTACTATATTTACATAATTAATAATATATGTAAAATACTTTATAAAGAAATATATTTTAATAACAAAAGTACTAAATAAATTATAAATAAAGATATTTCCAATATTAGTGTCAAGAAAATTATGATCTCCAATATAGTTCACATGCTTTTGAAAATTATCTATGAACGATTTTACGTTCCTGTAATCCATTGATGTGCTTATAGCGCACCGATTAACACTGAATCATTGACCAATTGCTCGTAAATCTTTGAACTTTGTCAAACGATCAACGTGGTTTAATACATGTATTGTTACAGATAATTCCGAATTGAATTTTATTTATTTTTCACTTAAAGAATATCTTCAAACGAATAACACAACAAAATATTATTGATATATAAATAAAAAAAAATGTTGATCAATAATTTTAATAAAAAAATTACGTCACAGTACGAATAAATAATACACAAAGCAGTAAAAGAATGATAAAGTGTTTCTAGACTGCTAATTCTAAAAGAAATTTTGAGACTGGGCAGAAAAGGGTTTCAAGATTAATAAAGGATACTTTAGTCATCTATTATTTACTTACAACAAGATGATCAAAGCACCGAGACTGGGAACATAGCCAAAAAATTTGAGTTGAGTGGGCGACGTACATTAGTCTTTTTTCCATTATAAAAACAGTTATTGATTTTTCTATCGCATATATTATTTTCTACTGGAAGAGAGAAAAGTGTTTTGTGTATTGTATCTTATTTCATATTTTTTCAAAAATATATATACAAGTAATCAATTTTATAAACTATGTACGTTTTTAATAAATTGATTAAAAATGAATCAATTTGCGATACATTTTATCAAACTAAATGATAATTTTAATTGTTTGTTTCTTGATTTTCTTAAATTCAATTTTAATTATAACAAACATATTTTTAATGTTAAAAAAATATTTTTATTATTTCATATACACATTAAATAAAATATGAATTTTATACCTCCTTGTAATTACATAATAAATCTTTTTAAGAAATTTTTAATTACATTTTAATTTTTTATCTTCATATTTTTAAAAATGTAACACATGTATTCTCACGAAGAAAATTGTTTTTACTGTAACATACAAAAATGATTTTTTATATTATTTACAAGAATATAATTGTTTATAGTACATATTTGTAATTAAATACTGATTTTTTCAAATTATATTTCCATTTTTCATTTATATATATTTTTAAATTACCATATGTATTTTCACGACAAAAAATTGTTTTCATTTCATTAACGAAATATGTCACATATTTCTAACATTAAATTACCCATCCCGAGTTCATCTACCTATTAATAAAAAGTTAATAGAAAAAGTACGATTTCGATTTGATTTATTCATGCAAGAGTATGCACCCTATTTCGAAATAAACGATTTGAAAATAAAATTTAATCTATTTCTTCAGCCGACGTCGTTCGCATCATAGATTATATCGGTAGCTTTAGTTTTCAACTTAACAGTTTTCAGCAAGCATATACATATATATGTATATAGAAAGCGTACATACACCAAATGTTATGCTGATGGTGCAAGAGCAATTGCATCGTCGCATCCACTCGTACCGTCATTGATTTAATTTTTAAACGATCTCACGATTGATAAGCACACGGTAATATGGATATTTCGTATAATCCTGTTTACATTTTCTTCGTATTCCCTCATGATTAGACATAAAGGGGAGTCAATATTGTACTATGTTCATATTTGTAGTCTGTTTTATGTATTTTTTAAAATATTATGCAATCATACACATTTATATATATTTGAAAATATATACAATATTTATTCTATTTTTAAATTCAAATTTTAATCGACAATAAAAAAATAAAAACAATTTAATTTAAAATTATTTCAAATTAAAAAATATAGATTTTATGAAATTACTTGTATAAATGAGATTAATTCTCTACGATAGAAAAAAAACATATTAAATAAATTTCACAAATAAGTCTAAAATTTAATAAAACAGAAATGATATTCTTGGAATTTCAAAAATAATATAAAACTATACAAAATATTTTTTTATTTAAATTTTTATCGATGATAAAAATAAAAAGTTAATTTTAAAAATATTTCAAATTAAAAAATACAGATTTTATGGACTTACTTATGTAAACAAAACCAATTTTCTACGATACACGAAGAAAGTATTGAATTATTTTCTCAAATAAATTTAATAATCAAATAAAAATGATATTCAAAGAATTCCAAAAATATATAAAAACATACAAAATACTTTTTATACTTATTGATTCAAGTTTTATTCGAGAATAAAAAAATTAAAAGAGTTTAATTAAAATATATTTCATTAAAAGAATTATTTATATAATTAAAGATCATATATATAAAAAAAATAGTTTAATTTCAAAAAAATACTAATAAAAAATGATATTTTGGATTTCAAAATTATATAAAAAAAATATTTTCTTAAAATTTTAATCGAGAATATATAATTAAAAACAGTTTAATTAAAAAATAATACATATTAAAAAATATAGATTTTATGGAATTATTATATAAATAAAACCAATTTTCTACGATAGGAAAAAGAATATATGGATTTCTCAAATAAATGTAATATTTAACTTAATAAAAATGAATTTTTTGGAATTTCGAAAATAAATAAAAGCATATAAAATATTTTTTCCATTTTTGGATTTAAATTCTAATCGAGATTAAAAAAAATAACACAGTTTAATTTAAAAATATTTCATACTAAGAAAAATAAATTTTATGGAATTAATTGTATAAATAAGATCAATTGATAGAGAAAAAACATATTAAATTGATTTCTCAAATCTAATCTTAACAAAAATGATATTTTTCGAAGACAATTTTCACCATACAAATATTTTAAACATATAAATGAATATTCAAGCTTTAATTACCTACAATTCAATAAAGATATACTTTAAGATGAAATTTTATTATAAACTTAAAACTGCAAGAACACAAATATGAATATAGTTTAACAGAAAGTTACGAATGATAAAATTTCAGTTGTTCAACAAGTTTGTAATATCCAGTAATATCTTCTTTATGTAGAACTGTAAAATCTATCTACGTAATTCTATGTGTACGTTTATGTATGAACATTAATGTATGTATGAGTGAACATTTATATATATATATATATATATATATATATATATATATATATATATATATATATATATATACATTTGTTCTGTTCATGTACGTATGTACTTCTCCACAGAGTAATTTAATTGCACTTAGTCTGTTGGTGTTTGTAACAACTTGCCTGGCCGCCATTTTACTAGGTATATATCATCTGTTATCTAATTCAGCCAGTGTTCCTTGTACTGTGAATACGATTTACATAGAAATTCAATCCTATGTCTTCATCATACACCATGTTTGTGGTAAATTATTAAATAAAAAAAAACTTCAACAAGTTTTATTCATTCAACGTTATTATCTATACTTTTTATTACACAACAGAAATGAAAAATTGAACTGTTTCTGGTTTTATTTACAAAGTTATTTTAAATAGATTTAGTTTTATTTAAAATATATTTAAGTTAAATTTTATCTCAATATGAAACTACGAATTTTATATAATAATTAAATTAAAAGCTTATTTCTCATCATAAATAATTATTTTAATAATTTTAGCTTGGTAAATTACAAAATTAGTAACTTCAAATATAAATTATTTTCGTTTAAAATATTAATCTTTGAATACTAACTAGAGACGTGCTGTTATACGAGTAAGAAATAATTTTATTTCTTTACTAGCATTGTGTATATTTTTTATTTCTCATTAAGTTGTAATTTCCATTTATTATACCATATGCTATACAAAAATTAAGAAGCAATGACTATCTAGAATTTGTAAAATTCTTAGATGATCACTTTTATTATCATTGCAAATAAGAATTATATCAGAATATGTTTGTTAAAAGAATGATTAAAAATGAGATATTGTTTCACTAGTACATTAACAATAATTAGGAAAAATGTATAGAGTGTAATAAAAAAACCAATATTTTCTAAAAAAAAAAAAAATATAAAAAAATATTGAGAAAAATAACATTCTATTGCTTTTGTGAAAAAAAGAGGGTTGTAAAACTAGTTGGTATTTGTGATGTAGCAGAAATGAAATCTTAAAGTAGAATATTATGAGATGATAAAGTGATTATCAAAAAAACCTGAAATAATTTTAAACTATACAAAAAATATGAATTGTGTTAATCGAAGTGATTAATATATTTTTTTAAGAAGATTCTTTAAGTAGTAATGAAAATTATTTTTTGGGGCTTAGAAATATTTGCTATTGATTTTTATATTTTCTATAAAACTGTAAAAAAGAAAAATGAAAAAGCTATTCCAGTTGATCAATTAGTAGATGATTTTCAAAAGGTAAAGAAATGTCAAGGATGAGTATGAATCGAGACAGACTGAATGGAAAATTCCATATCATTCACAGTGGAACTAAGAAAGATTGCATAATACACTCAGATAGAAGAATTCGAGGAAAAAGACAAGAAATTCGATTTTATTGTGATATTTTACTCGCAAGTCAGGTAGACATATTGAAAACTGCTACGAAATATATCAAACTTTGAAGGAATAGAAAAACTAAACCACATAGTTATATCTTATTATTTTCAACAATATGAATAAAAATTCCTTAAAACATAATATTATTTCTTTAATACCTAATAAAAAGTGTCCTATCAGGAGAACACAATTTTTTAAAAAAAAATCATTTTTTTTTTGACTGAGAGATGATGTTTTTATATTATTGCAAAGTAATGCCTCTTAATGGAACAGCCTATGTTTAAATCTTCAATATATAATCTTGTTTTATACAGAAAAAATCTTCAATTTAAAAATACACTTAAAAAATATCATTTACAAAGGGTTAAATATTTTTATACAAAAAATCAACTTGTAATTAAAGTAAAAGTGATATAATTTGACTCTCTATTATTATCATCATCGTTCCTCAATCTATTGCTGGATGGAGGTTTCTTCTAAAATTTTTTACTTAAATCGATCTAATATTTCCAACTACTACAATAATGGCCTTCTAGGCTATTTCGAAAATTTCCTTATATTTCTGTGTCATTTAACCATGGGTCTCTTCCTAGCTTTCTTATATATCTAGGATCATATAATATCTCTCTCTCTTTCTATATATATATATATATAGAGAGAGAGAGAGAGAAGGAGCCAGATAATTAATTTTATAATAGAAAACAGAAATAGTTTTCATATAGAAGAACGATTAAAAGTAATTTTTATGTGAATTAAAATAACTTTTTTCATAAATATTATAGAAAGGTTTTATAAATAAGAGTGTAAAAATATTTGAAGTGAGAAAACATCAAACTATTAAATAAAATAGATAGTCATATGACAATGGCTGAAAACTAATATGTGTGTTGAACATATTTTCTTCAAAGTTCTTCCCAATTATTTATTTTCTCTGTACGGTTAGACACGATTAGATGGTTAAGTAGAATGTTTACGGACACGTGAAATCCATTAGTTTCAGGCCGTCATGATCAGATGAAAGCACAAATCAAAGTAAATGCGAATACGATAGGTAGGTGGAATATGGTAATTTACCCTTTATGATAACTAGCCGACTAAGTGAGCATCATTGACAATAGATCCGAAGATGTCTCGTATAAAATATAATAATTACTATATTCACTTATACCATTTGCACAATTAACTAATTAAACACTTCTTCTTTACAGTATTATATTACAGTTATAATTTGATACCTTATATAAATATGCATAATACAAAGACGATCGATTTTCGCACTCGTGTAGTTTAATATCAATTAGTTGGGGAATCTTAACGATGAATTTGATATTGTACACAGATAACTAATGAATAATTACACATATAGTATGTGTATTTAGAAAAAAATGAACAGATTAAAAGCACATACAGATAAATCAAGTAAGATTATATATATATATATATATATATATATATATATATATATATATATATATATACATACACATAATTAACTCTTATAAATTAACACACTAACAATTCTACTTTTTTAAAAAATTCAGCTTATAATATTTGGATACAGTAATAGTTTAGAAATGAGATTAATTCATTTTTACACTCATTTAAAAATCAAAAAAAAATTATGGGTGTTCAATAATCATTAACTGTTAAATTTATATATTGATTGACATTTCAATAGTTATTTCATTATTATCAGAAAATTATTATAAAATATTAGCTAGTTCACTTGATGTGAGATTTTGAAATCGAATGATTTGTTAATATTTATTTTTCTATAAATGGATTTTCATAAATTTAAGATTTTTTTTAAAAAAGCATTAATAATTAATAATTAGTTAATCTATAATCTTTATTTGTTAAATATACGTTAACGAAGATATAATACTTTGAAATTTCATTCGATTTATTATCTTGTTTTTTCATAACATTATTTATAATTTTTTTTATAATTTTATATTCTAGTGCGAGAAATTTATATATATACATAATATTTTGTTTAAATCTACGATAATACAATACATCAGTATTTTTTAAAAAAAAAATCTTAAAGAATCTAACAAACATAAATCAGTTGCATAAGGGTATCGGGAAAAATTAAAATTAATATTAAGATAAATTACAATAAAAAATACACTTTTAATTGCAGATTAGAAATATATACAGGGTCGTTCAAAAGCGATTCATAGATTTGTGTTTTATTAAAAGGAATCTATATAATACACCACCCTATACATATATTTCTTTTTAATAAAACACAAATCTGGGCATCACATTTGGATGACCCTATACCAATTTCTACAATTGATTAAAAAACTGATTTTTCTAAAATATGGTTTTTCGTCTGTAAAATGTTATAAAATAGATAATAGCAAATTTTTTTACTAAAAACACAATATTTTTATTATAAATAATCGTTGTATAAAGAAAGAAATGAATTATTTTCAGTTTTAAAAAAATCGAAATTTTTGAACTAAAAAAACCACGAACTAATGGTATGGAAATTTTGTCAAAAAATCGAAAGTTTTAAAAATGAATTATTTTGTGCTAAAATCATAAATAATGACGTATCATTAAAGAAAACATCAATTGGTAGTAGTAATAATGAGATTCACTAGGAAAAATATATATTTTTTTATTTTTCAACATTCAGTCTACGAAAAATATCATTTTCTATATTTTCATTGTTATTGGAGAAAAGATTCATGTAGTAAGTACCATATTTTTTTTTTCTAGATAAATATATGTTTTTTTAAGTTAGTATACACATATAAAATTATTTTTTTAAAAAAAATAAACGAAAATACGTTAATTTCTACAATCAATTACAAAACTAATTTTTCTCAAATATGGCTTATTGACAATAAAATGGTAAATAATAAATAATAGTAAAAATTTTTACCAGAAATGAAATATTTCTATCATAAATAATTGCTGTATAAACGAAAAATTGAATTATTTGCAGTTTCAAAAAATTCGAAATTTTTGACTTAAAAAAACCACGACCTATAGTATGGAAATTTTGTCAAAAAATCAAAAGTCTTAAAAATGAATTATTTTGTGCTAAAATCATAAATAATAAAGTATCATTGACGAAAACATCAATTGTTCATCGAAACAATTACATTGATAAAAGAAAATTACTTTTTTTAAAAAAAATCCACCTTTGAGCATACGAAAAATGCGATTTTTTTCCATTTCGACAATTTTAGAAGAAAAAATTATATTTTATTAAAAAAAAACTTTTCTATTGAATAAATCATGTTATTTTGAATTAATAAATACGTATTTAATTAATTTCTAAAATAAAAATATGTCAATTTAATCCAGGCGATTGTAAATCGATTTTTTAAAAAATCATTTTTTCTCTACAAAATGATTTATAATATAAAATAAAAACCATTTTTTTAAAAAACGTTAAATTTGTGTACTAAATAATCGTTGTATAAACAAAAAAATTACAAATTCGATATAAAAAATAGAAATTTTTGATCTAAAAAAACCTATAGTATGAAATTTTTATTAAAAAATTAATATTTGCAAAATTGATTTCTTTTATTATAAAATCATTAATAGTAATATATTATTGAAGGAAATTAATTTTATTTTTCAAAATATGAATTTTTATTAAAGAAAATACTTTTTTTCAATTTTCGATTTACTACACCTACATTAAATCTTATTTTTGTAACGTGTTTTTTATAAAAAAATGATTTAATTTAAAATTATGACATAAAAAAATAACACACATATGCATATATATATATATATATATATATATATATATGTATATATATATACATCTTTCTGTATTATAATACTTCTAAAGGAATTTGAATATTTTTTTCTGTCTTAACTAATATTAAGTATTTTTATATACAACGGTGTTGTAATTAAAAATTCAACAAAAATACAATTTTAATGAATAAAAAGATACGAGCATAACAATAAATTAAAGAAAACAAAAAGAGACTTGTAATTTTGATATTTCTTTAAACATACACACACACACACAAAAATAACAACAAAATAATAGTGCTTTAATATTACAAAACAAAAAGAACGAAAAAAGAACAAAATTGTGTATGTGTTAAGAAACGCATATAAATTTTTCGGTAAAAAGAGAACTGAAAATGACATCTAGAAATATAATCTCTTACTCACCAACCACGCCAGGACGTAATTGTAAAAGATACTTACCTGAAACAAAAAGAATATAAATGTAAGTGAATAAAAAATGGAAATGTATATTTAAATTTAAAATTCAATTTCATTGCTTCAAAAACAGGCTACTGAAATTCTATGAGAATATCATTTATATTAATGCGTATTAAAACTCTTGCGTTTTATTATTTTTTTTACTCTTTATACATTACCTAATGCATGTTATTGAAGTGAAATAGTTAATTAAAATTTTAAAATAATGAAACACTCCAGTTTATTACATTTTTCCATTTAATAAAAATAAAAAAAAGAATATATTAAATCATATAGAAACTCAACTGTAATATTAATAATACCTTTAATTAAAATACTGTTGTTATTGACACACACTAATTAATATTAAATAAACAGAAAAAGTTAATTACGAAGTTTATTACTTGGATATCTAAGAATATTAAATAAAAAAATAAACTTGTTTCTGAAAAACAAATAGAAAATTTTATTAAACGTAATTTATAAGAGGATTTTGTAAATATAAGGCTATAATATTTAACTGAAAATAAGAGTATTTTCAGATTAGATGAATACATTTAAAGAAGAATATATTGACTCGGCAGCTTTTTCGTGTTGTTTTGCAGAGTAGATTGTTTTATAAAGTGACTTAAATGGTAACAAATGGAAAATTTTATGGGAATATAAATCTAAATGAAGAATAACTATGTTTTAAGTATTATAGATTGTTATGGTCATTAAAATTATTCTAGAAAATTAGTTATTAACTATTATATAAATTAGTTATTAAATATTTGTTAACATAACAATTTAATTCGGAAGAAAAATGATTCAGTTCTAAGTAGATTTTAAAAATTTATAACATATATATATATATATATATATATATATATATATATATATATATTTAAGTTCCAACAACAAACACAAATAAAATTTCAAAAAATATTTACTGAAAGATATTATCTACAATTATTTATATTTAAATTAGTTACACTAATTATTAGTTATTTTGTGAAAATTCATTACTTTTTGACATTTACATAATTTTAAAAATTGTAATATATGAGACACGTCTGAAAAATAAGAACCAAATGCATGTAGTGGCTCCTCAAGCAAGGCTAGGACTTTTGTTAAAGTCAATCGTTTTTTATATATCAATTAGAACAAGTGTAAGCTTTTGTTCTATTCTAATTATTTTCCTTAGCTTTATATATTCGTTTAAAATACAAATATTAAAAATATTGTTGTCTGTGAAATTCTGTCAGCGATGAGATTTTTACACTAAAAATATTTGTTCGGTAAAAATTTCAAAAAATATTGTTTAATTTTATTGTGAGAAAATAATAAACAAAGAGAAAAAGAATGAATAGGCCAGAATTTGAGAAGAAATTAAGATAGTACATTAGACAGGACTGGATGAAAAATTTGGTAATGACCATTCAATGGAAAAATACAAAAATTAGTCTCATGTTACGATAAATGTCTTAATTTAAGAGATAACTATATAGAAAAGTAGTATAATGAATATACAAATTTTTGCAATAACCACATTTTGAAAATTTCTTTATATTTTTTTTTAAACTGAACTATTTTTTCGTACATACTTAAAATAAGACATCCATATAAATAACAGATTTTAAATAAATTATTTATTTTAATTCATAAAAATTAGTAAAATAAAAAAATACGAAAGACAATAAATTACATATTTACATACTTCAAATTATTTTTATCGAATTCAAGAGTCCAGAGAGTAGAAAAGTGAAATATAAATAAAAAAAGATATTTTTTAACAAAAACAATGAACTAAAGCTTAAACTTAAACTGTCCGACCAACCAAACGATCAACATGAACGACCGGCCAGCAGACATTAAAAAAAAAATTCTCAAAAAAAGGTTCTAACGATGATGACATTGCCATGGAAATGCGTATTAGCGGATTTTTGTTACAACAAAGTGATTAATAAATGATTATTGAACACTCTATAATATATTGTAGTATTAGGGGTGAAAATTCATTTGTGTTAAATATTAAATATTTTTCATAATGAATGTGGACAAACAAAAATTGTTCCATTTAAAAATTTTGAGTTCACAATTTTATTGCAAAGGGAAACACAAAATTTATCTAAATTTAATTTTTAAACAATATTTCAGAAGATTAGACTTTCAATGTATTCGAAAAATGTCATTTAAAAATCTATTAACATTATCATAAATTTTGGAACGTGAAAATTAAAATTTTCTAAGTAATTGCTTTAATTTTTTTTTAAGACTAAAATAAAATTCTAATAATTTATTTTTAAAAACATAGTAAAATACTGATTTTTTAAAATTTTTATATATATATCTAACATAAAAATGTTTATTTATATAGGTGACCCAAATGAGATTGAAGGTTTAAATATATATAGGTGTTTTTTAAGCTTGATAGAAATTTAAATTGAATCTCTAACAAACTTTCTATCTAACTTAATAAAAAATACCTTTATATATATATATATATATATATATATATATATATATATATATATATAATATTTGTGAACATATTGACTGAATTAATGCGAAAAATCAAATCAAATTTATCAAAATCCGAAAATTAGATAAACTTGATAAAAATGTAACCAAACGTAATAATAAGACTATTTTTGATACAAAGAATATTCCGGCTGGAAATTTTCATCTCATAACAAAATCATATATTCATACGTATTACATCAAAACACAAATTATTTTTCCGAACGAATAATTCATATTTTTTTTTAAAAAAAAAACATAAAAATACAGCTTCGCTTTTAATCCAAATCAAAAACGTTTTTCCAACATAGTCACTTAATACATGGGTCAAACACGTGTGGGGTTTTCAAATAAAATGTAAACAATTTTAATAAATTCGCATAACATTTTCATATTCAATGTAAAAATTCGTCATGTCGCATACATAATTATCGAATTGGATTTTTTCAATGGAAACGAACTGATTTATATCGTTTCGTTTCTTTGTCTTGTATGAAATAATATCTTGATATAGTATAATACAAAATAGTTGTATGTTTAAAAAAATTCATAAATAAAAAATGTCTGGATAAATTATAATGAATTAGAATTTTTATCAGATGTGATGAAAAGAAATGAATAATTGATTGATTGAAACAAATATATGTTATTGTAGATATTACTGTCTACCAAAAAAACGGAGTGTTCAAGCGTAAAGAAAATGATAGACCGAAAAGAATCAAGTGGAAGTGTACATGAGTGAACTTGTAACGGCTTAGTTGAAAACGTAACGAACGAGAAAAAATATAATTTTAGTGTTGACGTATATAAAAAAATATATTACGAATATTATTAACTCCGAATTGAAACAAAGTAAATACACTGAATTTTCATTTATGAACATAACATTTCGCAAGATTCATATTTTATCGATTCAGATAATACAGTCGCGTAGATGACGAACGCAAGTAGTCGGTTTAATTAAACCGTTAACTAAGAATCTTTGTCTTTTCTCGACTATACATCTTCTATTTGTGTTCTCCCAATGGTAGTAGTCATTAAACATGAGTTATTACTGTCGCTGTTGCTATCAAGACCACGACCATTGCACACAACACCCTAGTGAATTCGTTGTCGACATCTTCAAAACCAGAATAACAAACTCATTCTCGTAAAGCTATTTATCATTCATTCCATAGTGGCCGCAAGATGCCGGATAAACATATGCATGCTCAGCCTTTTTTTATATCACAGAATATATAATACTCTAGTGATATTCCGTAGCGTTTTATATTTCGGAACGAAACCTTTAATAATCATATTTCATTGTTGTCTCCTGTTGAAGAATATTGATTAACTTTCTTTCTTCGATATTACAAATACTTTATATACACATAAATAATAAAGAAAATACATATTTATTAAATTATTTTATTTTATTATATAAAATGATCATATGAAATATTCTACGTCATTATTTTATACAATAAAAATTTAAAGTCATAATACATTTCTTGAAAATACAAAAAAATCTCGAAATATCTTTCCGAGAAAATGTTATTAAAATTATTGAAATAAAATATAAAAATAATCGAGAAAAATAATATGATATCGAAAAGAGATATTGAAATCGAATTATTTATTTTTCTGAAGTGGTTTTATTATAAGAGAGTTATGACCATTTTTTTAATGGTTGTTTTTTTTGTAAGATTTTCATCACTTTATGGTCCATTCATCTACAGTAATTACTGTTCGGTTACGCCTCAACACTAATACTTGAGAATTTTATGTAATAAATCATTTGGAGTTTTTTTAAGTTCGCTTAAAACCTTTTGTTTTGAAATAGATAGATTCTAAATCATTGCTATACGATGACCATTTAAATGTCACTATTTGTTTTTTTGTAAGTAGTCTTTAATCTGTTTTTTTTTGTAAAAATAAAAAACAATATAATCATTCAATCGATGTCAACTGAGGACAAATTGACATATTATAATTTAAATCACTAATCAATTTCTATATTCAAGAAAGTCCTGTTGTTTTTAAGACTGAATTATGATTGATTGTATTTTTTATTTAAAATAAATTTATTCGAAACAATAATACATATTTACACTAAATTAGCATTTTCCAACAAGAAGATAATAATTAAATTTCAATTTTATAAAATTTATAATTTTTATTAAAAAAAAAATGGAAAAAATTCTGCTTTTAACGTTGTATTACTATTAAATTCTCTACCATGCATTTAATTATCCAAAGATAAAAATAAATGGAAAAATAATAGTGATATGTCTAAAGAAAACGACCGAAGAAGGAGAATTTCCCATCCTAAATTTTTTTTTACTTTTTTCTCAAAAATTTAATTCCAAAATATTTATTATAAAAATCATGTGTGAAAAAATATCAAATATTTTTTTATTATTTCTATATCATTTTATATCATTTATTCACGAACTTTAACTGAATATTTTGGCTATCCAATTAATTTTCAATATCAAATTTTTCTAGTATTGCTAATTACTTTTTATTTTTCACTTCCAAAAATTTTCAGTGAAGTCTATATTATATAGAGTCATCCAAATGTGACGCTTAGATTTGTATTTTATTAAAAAGAAACTATATACATGTTTCTTTGTAATAAAACACAAATCTAGGCGTCATATTTAGATGACCCTATGTAATAAAGTACTTCAAGATAGTTAGGAACTATCGTTTGTTAGTGAAAATTTGCTTCAAGTAATTTCATAAAAAATATATTTAAATAAAACTTTATTAGATTTTTTATATAAAGTATGATTTGAAATATTTTGAAAATTACACAAATTCCTGATCAATTTCAAATCTACTTAAATTTTCCACAATTCAACAAAATCTAAATTCTAATGAGTATTAATTATTGACTGGAATTTACTTAAAAATATTTTAAAAATTATATAAATTGTATATCAATTCCAAAACTTCCTAAATTTTCGACAAATAATTCAAAAAGATAAAAAATAAAACAGAATTTAAATGAAAATGTGTAATAAATTACTGACTAAAATTTATTTTAAAGAAAATAAAAAGGCTCTCAATTTGTTAACTTAAAAAAAAACTATAAATAATAAACTTGATGACAAGAGTAAAATACAATATTTGAAAAAATTCTATCGCAGTACAAATAACAAAACAAAAATATACAACAAAATGATATTTAATATAAAAGATTTCAATTTTAAATGAAAATAAATTATCTATGAAATATTCATTTCATTTTAAAAAAATCCAGCACAGATTTTTTTATTTCAAATTTGTTAAAAAAATATACATGGTGTAAAATAAAAAAGAATAAAGCAATTCAAAATAAATTAGATTTTTTTAAGATTTATAATAGGAGATTAAATTATAAAATAAAATAATGTAATTATTACATTATATAATATTTCTAAATAAGAATCTATTGATTTAATATTTCTATATAAGTAAAAAAGTAAATAATATGAAGAGATTGAAATAAATAATAACTATAATAGAGAACACAACTCACAATCACATATATATATATATATATATATATATATATATATATATATATATATACATATATATATATATGATAAAATTCATGAAAAATAAAAATTGATGTAAAAAATTTCATATCTTAATCGTTTTATTTTAAAAATGTATTCACAAATGTTTTCGTTTCACTTCAACGTTATTGCTATTAAATTTCCGTACAAAGAAGGTGAGAAATATTCTGAAATTCATCAGAAACTTGAAACACAGTAAGGGGGATCTTCCTTGCCACGGTGTTCAGTATTTGATTGGTGCAAATCGTTCAAAGAGGGTTGCAAACGCAAAACATACAAAGCGAGGCAAGAAACTGCAGTCAATGAAAATCGTGCGGGTTGATGAGTTCGTAGCAGAGTAACAGAAGAACACCAGTGCGTGAAATAGCGTTGAAATTTAATATCAGTGTTGGAAGTGTTATCATCATTTTCTATATGATAATATAGGGATGACCAAAATGTGTAATATGTATTAATATATTTAGTGAGAGATTGTAGAATAAGTCTCATAGACATTTGAATTTAATTAAAAATTGAATTAAAATTTCAAATGTGGGAATAATTATTAATAACAAATTACAAAATTTTAGAAAAAAGTATAGTAAGTATTTAATTATATATATATATATATATATATATATATATATATATATATATATATAAACTAAAAGAATATAAAGAAATGTAAAAAGATAATCTAAAAAATTTTTACAGCTCAAGTTGTAAAATTCCGATTATTATATTTTTTAAAACGGAAGAAACTTTTCGTGAATGTAATTAGAATTACTGCCATGTTTGAAGAACTTAATTTGTAAAATACCCAAAGAAAATTAAAATGAATACGCCAATTATGGGCACTAAAGAAAATTAGATAAAGGGAAACGGGCTATAACAGTTGATATATGACGGCTATTAAAATATTTTAGCGACTTGTTTTCATGTTTCTAATAAATATGCACTGACTTACACACATACAATAGAGAAATATAATTAAGATATTTTCTTTCGTATTTCATTTATATATATAAATGTATATGTATGCATATAAATTTTTAATGAACAATTTTCATTAAATAATTAAAAAAACTTTTCACATATACTTAAGTTTTATTTTTTTAAAAAAAGGATGAGTAAGATTAAATTTGAAATAAATATTTTATTTATAATAATTTTCCAAGAATATAAGTTCATTAGAAATTGTTTGTGTTAATTGAAAAAAGTATTGCACAATTATTTAAAAGAAATATAAATTTATAAATAAAAAAAAATAAAAAATCTATGTAAGCCATTTTCAGTTAAACTATTATTTATATTTATCAAAAAGTAACACAAATAATTATAAAAATATGTTTTAGAATTGAAAAATTTAGAAAAATTTATGTAAGCCATTTTCAGTTTAGATATTGTTTATATTTATTTTTTAAAAAAATAATACACAAATAATTATAAAAATATACATTTACAATTAAAAAATTTGGAAAAGTCTATGTAATTCATTTTCAGTAAATAGTTTATATTGATTAAAAATACATTACATAATTAAATAAAAAAATATATAAATGAAAAATACTGAAAAATCTATGTAAGCCATTATTAGTTGAAAATGTTTATATTGATTAATAAAATTACACAAATAATAAAAAAAATATAAATTTCTAAATAAAAAATATGGAAAAATCTATACAAATTATTTATAATTCAAAATAATATTATGACCAAAATGATTTTTCTTCTTACAGTTTTAGGACTAAGACTAGAAAAATATTTGTGGATATTACATTTTTTACCAATATGAGATCATTAATTATTCTAAAAACATGGAAAATTCTATGTAAGCCATTTTTTAGTTCAAATATTGTTTATATCAATTAAAAAAACAATACGTAAATAATTTAAAAAATAAAATTAATAAATAAAATATATGGAAAAACCTATACAAGTTATTTACAATTGAAAATAATACTGAGACTGAAACGACTTTTCATTCTTACAGTCTTAAGACTAAGACTGAAAAAATATCTGTGGATAACACATTTTCTATTAATATGAGATCATTAACTGTTTAAAAATATGAAAAATTCGATGTAAATCATTTCCAATTAAAAATCATATTATGATTAAAATATTTAATTCTTACAGTCTTAGGACTAGGACTGGAAAAATGTCGGTAGATATAACATTTTTTATCAATATGAGATTATCAATTATTAAAAAAATATGAAAAAACTCTATATAAACAATTTTTAATTTAAAATAATATTAGGATTGAAATTATTTTTAATTCTTACAATCTTAAGACTCGAAGACTGGTAAAATACCGGCTGATGACCCATTTTTTATCACTATGAAGTTGTTAATTTTTCAACTAAATTTAAATCAAATTATAAGATTGTAGCACTTAATTAATTTTTAAATTTAAATTAATTATGTTATATAAATATTTTACATATGACTTGAAGATTGTTGTTTCTATTTTATATTTTTAAAACCAGTTTCAGCACTTAAACACATAATAAAAAATAAGTACAAAGGAAGTAGGGTAAAATATATGGAGTAAAAATAAACATATTCTAGATTTCAAACAAAACTCTCTGATAATAAAGGCATCGCCATCGAAATGTGCACTGGATTTTTATTATTATAAACAGCAAAGTGAACAATAAGTAATTATTGAACACTTTAATATCTTGTACTAAGAATGATAATTCATTTGTGTGAAAGTAAAAATAGAGATTTTTCGTTGAAATTTCTATTAACTTTTTTTGAATTTGTTAAGAATTCTAATTCATTTTATAATGACTATTTTTTCTGTATGCTTAAGATTGTAAATATAAAATATAACAACTATATTTTATACCAATAATGATATGAAAAAAATAATTTTAAAATTACCATAAAAAATACATTATAAATAATGAAATATGTCAAGAAATCTTCGTTATATTTTAAAATCTTTGAGTAATAGGAAAAACAAAATAAAATAAAGTTAATAAAGCACTTAAATGAAATTCAAAAATATTTTCTTTTTTCTATTAAAATAGAATGTGAACAAAAACTAATGATGTCTCTATTTTATATTCATTCATTTCGTTATCAATTTGATGTCTTTTTTAATTAAGATTAATTTCATATGAAAGCATTAGTTTATTGCTGCATTTATGTCCTATGATATTCAGGGAAATAGAAGAAAATAAATTCATTTATATATATATATATATATATATATATATATATATATATATATATATGATATTTATATGATTATGAATAAATTTAATTGCAATACAGTGTACAGAAATAATATATATCTATGTTTTGTATTAGTGTAGCAATTATACAGTAAGTATTGTCTACACAGATCCTCGTTATGTTGTGCATTAACGCTCGAACAACTAACGAATGTGCGCCGTTAAACGAACAGAGCACAAATGGTAAGTATGAATACTGGAAGATTAATTCATATATATATATATATATATATATATATATATATATATATATATATATATATATACACACACACCTATGGCCCAAATAACAGATACATCAAGTTTTTTTCTCAAACATAAATTAAAACATAGAAAATATTAATATACGAATAACTTATTATTTTAAATCATAATGACAAGAACAAATATTTCCACATAATACAAAAATTAAATATTCAAGCGAATATAAAAATAGAGAAAAAATATAAATAAGTCCTTGGAAAAAATAATAGATACTGAAAAAGAAACTTATGAAAACTTACAAAAAGAGACTTAAAAAAGCAAAATGTTACCGTTATGAAATAATAACTTTTTGGGTAATCTTTATTTTTCTCTCCCTATTACATTTCTTCATTTTGTTACTTGCTTTATCCTGATGAATTTGTTCATCTACGAGTTTTAGGCATAACATTGTCCATGTACCTTTTTATTACTTTACTGAAAAGAAGTTTCACTTTTCGCATGTTTATATAAGTACACATACCCTTTTTTCTTACTATTGAATCAATAAGATTCCTACATTTTTCTACAGGAATTACATAATACGCAGTTGGCACTTTTTTATTTTTAATATTTTTCGTTCTAATTACTTTTTTGATATCGTTTCACAAATTCTCAATCGGGTTTAAGTCAGGCGATTGAGCAGGTCAACCCATAAATAAGATGATCCCTAAACTACTTCTTGACATTTTTCGAGCTATTTTTGGAGTCATTATCTTGTTGAAACTTCTAAATCAGTAACATATCTTCTTAGGCATAAGATAGTATGATATTCTCTGACAAATTTATGTAAATATAATGTGTTCTTTTTTCTTGAACCCAATATACAAGCCCAAAACCATATCACGAAAAACAATCCTAAACCATCATACTACCACCACCATGTTTTATTATTTTATGAGTGTAATATGGTTTCAATTGAGTTTTTGGAGCTCGCCTTACAAATGTTCGACCATCTGGTCCAAATAAATGAATTTCTGTTTCACCGAAAAATTGAATATTTTGCTATTTTTTTCTGCTCTCCAAATCTCTCTAATTTGGATGTTTTTTTTTAGCAAATTTCACCCTATTTTGATTTCTTTTTGCTGACATAAGGTACTTTACGTGAATTCCGAACAAATAAATTAACTTCTTTCAATCGTCTATATATAGTGATAGCTTTAACAATTCTAGTAAAATGTGTTTTGTCATTTTGAAAAAATCATTTTAAGTTATTAAAATGATTTATCTTTCAGTTTGAACACTCGTTTTTCATTTTCTGTCTCTAAATTCACATATTTTTTCTCTTTGGAAACATTAGAAACCAAATTCGTTGATCAATTAACAATTTTGCCATTATCCCTATAATTCTTTCCCTGTTTTTCAAGTTTAGTATACTTTTTGTCTGACCTCTTTCATTGGTCTAATTTTGTCTAAAAGATCTCCAATTTGGATTTGCATTTTTGCAAATCTCTCTTTACATATCTCTTCCAATAAGTCCAAATAATTTTCGCTTATTCCTGACTGTTTCAGAAATAAAAACAATAAGACAATTTAGCACTGCACATTGATAGAAATTTCATCAGACGAGCGCTTTTTTGTTGTGGAATAATTAAAAAAAATCAAATATAATTTCACAAATGTGCAATTAGGTAAAGAAAACCATTTTCTAATTTAAAACTCTATTCAAATGAGATAAATTTTAATTGTAAAAATTTTAATTACAAAATGTTTGTGAAAAATGAACCCCAATCATCAAATCCTAAACAATAACAATATTTTAATAAAATATGAAAAATATTTAATGTAGAAAATTGATCAAAAAAAAAGATCCAAATGACCAAGAAGGTGAAAGAATAAATTAAAAAGAGTAACATAAAGTCTAGCCATCTTAGAATGATTTGATATAGAATTGTTAAAATAGTTAATGATTGACTGAAGAAAATAAAAAGCATAGTAGAGTTTGGATATTTATTTTGAAAAGAAAATATTAAATATATTCCAAAATGAAAGATAGTTCGATAGAAATAAAAAGATTCAGAATCCATGAATTTCATAAAAAATGTAAATACAGAATAAGACCAAAAATTGTTTTGAAAATGCAAAGAATTTTTTTGAAAAATATTACAAGTGATATAAAACATTTTCATGATTGATATTTTTGTTAATCTTTTTTTTAAAAAAATTTTTGGAATAATTTAACCAATAGCTTCATATTTTCTTATACAAAAATGTTTCGATTTTTTCTAAATTTTCTATTTTTGTAAATATTTTTTATGTACTGTATATATATATATATATATATATATATATATATATATATATATATATATGTGTGTGTGAAATGGTTGAAAAGAAAAAAAGAAAATATAAAAAGTTGATCAATAACAATGACTTGTTTGATAAGTTCCTGTGAGTTTCGTCGGTATTACGAGCTATTTCAACGGCTGCTGCCACTGTATCTTCTCGCTCCACGCTGGGCCAGTTTCTCATTATTCTCGAGTCAGTGACGGCGGCGCGGGTGGCGGACTTGATGATTTATCCGGCACTTTCTCGGATAATTCCGGACCCGTTCCCCAAAGTGCGCGCGAAAAAAAAACTAATCTACTTTTAGCTTAATCCGAAAGCGTGCAACAGCATCAGGCGACGGCCATGGAATTAACGACGCATAGGATCTGCGCTTTGTTAAGTTTCAGACTTTCAAAGCCATTAATATTCTTTAGTAATATACGATATAAGATATATTTCGTCTATTTTAATACGTGGAATTTGCATATAGAGAATGAGAGGAGTGGATGAGAGGCTCTTGAAATTACAGGTAAATTTATTCGGTTTTTATGCTTCATTCTAACACGTTTGTTTATATAACGTATAATGCACCAATTACAATAATTCAATATTTTTTATAGAATGGTTTTAATGAGACTGGAGGGTTTAGACATACCTTTACTTGTTTACTATCATTTATTATTCTTTACTATCCTTCAGTTTCATTTGAGTCATCTATATTATACTCCATATTACTTGGAAATTATACGAATTATTATTTAAAAAAATAATGTAATATTTTAAAATATCAATAAATATAAAATTTAAAATTGATATATTGACCAGATTTTTTTTAAAAAAAAGTTACACAAATTTTAAATTGGATTTATAGAATTTTTTTTTAATTCAATAGTAAAATTGTATCAAATTGATATAAGAAATATTTTAGAATGATTTAAAAAAATTGAAAAAAAATACTGGGCATATTTTTGAAAACTTTCACATGTATGAAATTAAATAATAAAATAAATTCCATGATTAATCTTAATTAGTAAATTTGACTAATAAAGAAAAATGATTTGTGACTAATAACTAACCATTAGACAAAGTTTTAGTCATTACAATATTTCAATAAATTTGTGACCAATTTTTAATTGCATAGACATTTTTATCTAATGAATATATAGAATGGCTCAAATGAGACTAAAAAGTTTAGACATGCATTTACTTGCTTACTATAATTAACTATTTATAATTTTCTTTCAGTCTTATTTAGGCTAACTTATAATGCATGTTTTTGAAGATTATACGAATTATTACACAAAAAATATGTAATATTTTAAAATATCAATAAATATGTATACACATTTTAAAAACGATATATTCAAGTTTTTTTTAAAAAAAATCACAAAAATTTTAAATTCGATTTATAGAACATCTATTTAAGTCAATAATAAAATTATATCAAAAATTAATTTAAAAAATAGAAAAATATATCAGCAATATTTTTCAAGCTCATACGAATAAAATTAATATCCTATGTACTAAAATATACATGAGGATCTCTTTTAACACTTTTAAAGTTACATAATTTTTTAACATGTTTTATTCACAGTTACACGATTTATTTTTAGTGATTTTGTTCCAGTAGTAAGAAAACGAATTGATTGTATTATAATAGAAAGCTACGATGAATAAAATGTCAATTTTTTAAAAAATATTACTTTCTTATTTTCCTCAATACATTAATTTTTCTTTTATACGTTTATTAAATAAAATGTTTGAAGTAAATGCATTTGTATCTATAATTTAAATTGTTTTTTTTTTTTGTATAATTTTCGTTAGTTTAACAAAAGTTTTATCTTTTTTTGCAAATTAATTTTTATCTGACTTTTTTTACACGGTGCATTTTATTATTGGTAATTAATTTTTAAAAATTTAATTATGTATAAAATTAAATTAAAAAATAAACATGCTATACACAAACATAGAAAGAAAATAATTAAAATGTAATTAAGATTGAATTTCTTTATAAATACTTGACAACAAATTCTTAATCTGAACAATAAACTGTGAAAACTGCAATGTAACTATTTTGTATTTCATTATATAATCCTCGACATACATTCCTGCGTGAGAATCGATATGCGTCTATTTGGTACGTATTTATTCAGCTATAGAAAATTTGTAAATCGTTACTTGAAATGCTTAACGATATCAGAAAAGATAATCACTAATGAATATGCCGTTTATAAAAGACAGTGTTTCGTTAGTGAATCCTCGCTTACACGGCAATTAGCGTTTCGTTATAGGAAAAAGGCCATTGAAAAAGCGTTCAAAGCTTTCGGCAGCAACAGCACTCGTCTTCAATGTATTCAAGAACCGCAGAAACTCTCGGCGTACTGTCGCGTCGGCCGCAGAAAGGTAATTCTGAGCACAAGTTTATCGTCAATAACTAAATAGCTCCATGAATCATGAATTAAAAAAGTGCTAGCGCAGTAGTTCTCGTTCGTACTGTGTATAGAATCTGAAAAGCTTTCGAATAGATTCGCTGAAAGGTCGATTCGATGAATGAAACATACGGATTTCAAAAGAGAACGTTTACGAATTTGTAAAGACGATACAGACGTTCCAATCAATGTGAAAAATATGGTCTTGGATACAATGTGACTGTACTGTGTCGATTTATTTCTTGTAACATCTTATTTTTTCAATCGGTAGAACACGGTAGGAATCTCATACGTGATGGGTTGAATTTATTCTTTATTAGAATATAAAATATTACGAGTTATATTTTATTTTAACAATAAATAAATCTACAATATTTTACCACAAATTCTTTTCAAATAAAATGTTACATACGTTCTTTTCAAACTTATGTTCGTGATCTTTTTAAAAATTGTGTTCGAGCAAAAATGTATAACAACGAGTGGACGTAATGATTCATTTTTGAAACTTTATTTAATTACAATACATAGTTAAAACTCGTAAATTATTTTGAAACTTGAAAATAATTATTTTAAAATATAATCAACATTTAAAATACTTCTACACGATTACCAATTTATCATAATTGAGTTATAGGTGAAATTTTTACATGAGGAAATAAAAAAATAATGTTTTTGAGAATTTCATTTTCAGATTAGATTTCACAAAATTTATTAGACATATATACACACATACATACAAGGGTCGTTTGATAAGTATGGTAAAAAATAAGAAAAACTAAATTGAAAAATTTAATTAAATTAATTAATTAATTAAATTAAACAATAAATAAATTTACCATACTTATCAAACGACCCTCGTACAATCATCTGTCATGAGAAAGAAGTGAGTTCGATTCTCAGTTGGAGATATAGGTCAGATAGAGTTTTAAACCTTAATGAAAGCAACTTGCCTAAGAAATTAAACCCCCCATTAGAAAATCTCACTCCACCTTCTGGTAAGCGTGTTGAGTATGACCAAGTATCAATGAATGATAACATTCATTGAAGCGTTCACTTAGTAGTGGATTGATATAAACTGATGTGATTATTTATATAAAGATACAGGATGGATTAAATGAAACTGAAAGGTTTAGACATAAAATAAATTTATTATTATCTTTTACTATATTTCAGTCTCATCTGGGTCACCTATATATTTATACATGCATATATACATTCATACATATAGACTGTTTTTTTAATCATGACAGAACTTTAAATTAAATCTCTATCGAAAGTTCTATTAACCCTAAAAGAACACTTTTTATCATACCTTTATATATATATATATATATATATATATATATATATATATAAATATATATATATATATACATGTATATATATAATAGATGTTTTTTAGGTTAGATGGAATTTTCGATAGAGATTCAATTTAAAGTTCTATCAAGCCTAAAAAAACACCTATACATACACTTTTGTATTTTATCAAAAAGGTTTGAAATACATGGAAACTAGTATTCAAAAAGTTAAAAATTAAATTGCTTACATTTTTTTTAAATTATTATTATGAACTTGATTTAAAAAACAAATAATTTAAAAATATTCAATGTTTCTCAAATTTACATATATGAATTGTTTTTATACAATTCTTCATTTATTAATGTAAAAAAGAAATACATTAAAAAAGAAAAAAAATCAACTATAGAATGAAAACACAACGAAATTCTATTTTAATTCTGCAAAAGTCTGGTGAGGTTTAAAAATCATATACCTTTTATTTGCTATTTTTCTCAGAAATGATTATTGTATTATATTTTATTATTACAATAAAAAGGCACATTTTTGAAACATATCTTTTTCACAATTTGTTTTCCAATAAGGCGTTCAACATTTTGTAATTTTATTAAAATAAAGAATTTACTGTATAATTTATTATAAAATAATAAACATTTAGATCTATAAAATCACACCTGACCATTGATGGAAGATTCAACAACTAATCGTCGCAGGGTTAAAAATACTTTATACAATTTTTAATAGTTATTTTTTTAAAAACGAATTTATTTTTAAAAAAATACTTAAGTCAGTAAAATATTTAATAAAAATTCAAACGAAATGAAAAAATCTTATTAATGAAAAACGTATGAGTTTTTTTTTTAAATATCAATTTCAATAAATTTTACACTTGATTATATTAAATATAAAACAATGTTATAAGCATAACTAGTTAAATATTTTAAATATGTGTTTGTAAACATTTCAAATATTTATTTAATTTGCATTGAAATTACACACAAATGTAATAAAATAAAACTAATTACATGTAATTATTAAAAATATCAAAATGTATACTTTTGAAGATAAATTTAATTTTTTAGTCGATGAAACCTATTGTATAATAAGTTCAGCATTTTATTTACTTATAATGATTATCGATATTATAAGAAAAATATTTTATTGAAAAATGTTATGTATATATATATATATATCATCATCACTAGTCCTTTTCAAGCCACTGCTAGATGAAGGCCTTCTCTGAATGTGTATATATATATACATATATGTGTGTATGTGTATATTTATATAAATAAAAAAATCATCTGTTAAAAAACTGTTAAATGTCATTAAAAACATATTGATGTTTTTTGGACACAGAAATTATTACTTGACAATGTATTTTTAAAAATATATAAATAGAATTAAAAATTCTTGATAAATAACTATCTGATAAAACCCTTTTGATATATATGGGTATATTTAATGATTTTAATTCGTCAAAGTGTATTTTGACTATGTATTTATCACAACGATTTCAAATATCGTCAATTACATTGACGTACTTCGTTTGTGAAATGCACGTAATGAGAATTCAATAAATTCAGTCGAAGCATCGATCGAACAAAGAGGTTTTTTTGTCGTCGCTATTAATCTAAAAAGTATATTAAGTATTTTTTGTGCGATTTTTTGCAATTAATACCCAAACGAATAACTCATTGTGTTATCTCGTATAGCTCTAACTCAAAGCATCAGCACATGTAGCCATAGCTCATTCCGTGATCAATGAGAGACGAGATAAAACGAGTCTTTAATGAGTTTCCACGCAGAGCTGTTGTAGTCTACGATCGTAAGATTTAAGTAGCCAATACAATTAATGACAACAAAACGAATCATCGTTATATACTATTTTATCAACTACTTTAACGTATTCTTTGTTATTCCTATCTAATTTTATTTAAAATGAATTTATATAAGGTGAATAAAAGCTTGTTGAATAGAACTTAAATTGTCTATTCAAATAAAATTAATGCATAGTACGATTTCACTTAATTAAGTATTTATAGACAAACGTTTCTTCTATTTAATTCATTTCGTTTATATAATTAAGTTCAAATAGGCATTTTGTGAAATTCAACGAATGAATATACACCGGCGTACAAAAAACCGGACCATTTGAAAAAATCTAATTTAAATGTAAGAGATTGAGAATTACGAGACTATTTTATATAATAGTAACTAAGTAGAGAAAAAAATATGAATTTCGAACCTTGATTTTAAAGTTTTTGAAAAAATCAATAAAAAAGATTATTTTTCGTAGACAATTTTTTTACAAAACTATTTTTCATAAACGAATGTATTTAATCAAACTATTTTCTTCTCTTATATTCTAATTTGAACCGAACTCTTTTTTCAAAAAACAAAACCTATATAATTTTTACGATACATATAAAACTTCTATACGTGTTTGCATTCTCGTCATAAACATCACATTAACTAAAGTTCAGACAGAAATATTTCTAATAGGGCATAGAACACGTCTCTTTGGGTAAAGCTCGCAATCAACATGTACAAGCAGTGCAATAAAATTAGTTTCACTCCGTACATTACGTATTTACAAAGCACTGACAAGAACAGAGATGTAAATACGAATTTCTTTTTATAACCTATTAATCCAGACCGGAGAAAAAATGTAGGAAAATCGTTTCCAATTTTCTTCATATGTACATATACACGTTTCTCTCTCTCTCTCTTCATATATATATATATATATATATATATATATATATATATATATATATATATATATATATATATATATATATATATATATATATATATATATATATAATTATTATACAATAGATGATTACGAAAGTGGTTTAAGTCAAAAATTAAAAAAATAAGTTTAATAAATGAAGTAATAAAGTTACAAAAAACGAAAACAAATTTTTAAAAAATATATAAATAACGATTTTATTGAAGTGATATTTTTTTCATTCAATAAAATTCAATTTATTTTAGTTTGATAGTGGTTTAGGTTAATTTTTTATTAGAAATTTTAATTTTATGAAAAAGTCTGGTCATTTTGGAGTGGTTGAAATGTAAGTGGAAAAAAATAATCACCTGTATGTTTCTGAAGATTATTATAAGTTAATACCTCAATGTTGCAGAAAATCTTCATTTACTATACATTATATAAAAAAAGAAAATTTTATTTTAAACAAAAAGATAGAAAAATCAATTACAAAACGAACAATAAATGCTAAAGGATATCGTATTAATTGGTACACATACAATGATATATTTTTTTTAATTTTGCCTTACAAAATGTTTTATATATCATTAGATGATTAAATGAAATTTCATATTTTAGTTTTTATACTTAAAAAAATAAAAACTAAAAATATATAGAAACATTTAATTATTGCCATTATATAAAGATTTCAGGCGAGTGACGAAGAAAAAAAAAGATGAAATAGATTTGTTACCATATATACCACCGATTTATCACAATTATTTTAAAGCTCTCAAGACATCACAAACTGAAAATGATATAAAAAATAAAACATAATCAAAATAATTATAATTTTTAAACCTGAAAATTTATTTTGTTAAAGAATTTTTTTTTAAAAACAATTATTTTTTTACATAAATTTTCTTTTGAATTTTTCATTAATTTTAAAAACGATTTAAGGCATTTGAGATATCAAAAACATGTTTTATCAAACGCTATCATTCAAATTTCAAAATTATATAAAAACTTTCTTTATTTGTCATCATAGAAAATATTTTTGGAAATAATTTAAATACAGAAATCAAAATATATCAAAATGAAAAATATTTAACTTAGATCATTTTCATAAAACGAAAGCATTAATAAATCTGACCATTCACTGATATTAGGTCAAAATCATGACGCTGACTAGGCATGGTTGTTGAAAATTTTTTATTCACAGTTTACTTCCTTGAAAAGTTGCATTTACTAAGGTTAAAGAACCTCTATTACCCTATATCTCTGACCAGAGATTGAACGCAATTCAATCACATGGATATTACTTATCACATATATGGGGTATCCAAATGTGATGCTTAGATTTGTGTTTTATTAAAAAGAAACTATACACATGTTTCCCTACACACCACCCTATACACATGTTTCTTTTCAATAAAACACAAATCTAAGCGTCACATTTCGATGACCAAAGATATTTGTATACAAATTACAAGAATCTATACAGCATTTCAAATCAATTGAAAACTAGTAAATATAAAGTCGTGTAAAGAAATCGATTCCTGCGATACCCTTTAATTCCTGCTACACCCTGAACGTGCGATTTGTGTGCGTATACGAAACGAACAGCGAGTGTCAGCTTTATGACACAAACCCACATGCACATATCGCATAGACACACACATTTATATATATATATATATATATATTGATAAGCATTACTCACACTATTTCGTACACACACATTAACTCACACGCGAAATACAGACAAAAACTGAATCCTACACATTCACATCGGAGCTTAAGCTGTTATTTTTTCACTTCTGCACACACTTCGACGATAAAAATGTCATTTTTCTCATTTTTATTTTTCTATTGCAAGATTTATATACATTTTCTTTCGAACGTTTAATTTCGCCCGATTTCATATCGAATGTTTATCGTTCTCTACGTTTATTGAAAAAAAAATATCTGAAAAATATTTTCTTTTGATTAAAGTGTATTGTTTTTATATCGTTTGTATCGTTTAAATGATATATTTGTTTATGTGTGTGCGTCAATATACGAAAAAATATCTTACGCACTCTCATTACATCTATTTGGACGATTGATATTTTTGATAGCTTCGCGTTATAGCGATACGATTCGAATACAGATCTGATTTGAAAAGATTCCTACAACAATAACATAAATTAAATGTCATTTCTAAGAATATAAATACAAACATTGGAAAATTTCACATTTGGGAACACATACACAAACATATAATTATATATATATAATCATTATAAAAATACTACGTTTAAATAATGATACAATTGAAAATGAAAATGTTTTCAGTTTTATAAAGAAACAATCATAAAAATTAGAAAATGGTTATGAAATAACACTATATGCTATACACAAAGATTACACACACAAATACTTTTAAATATATATAAACTTATAACTGTTTACACCAACTAAATTAGACATTTCTGCAAATCAATCTCCTATTTTGTTAGTAAAATACTGTCATCCATCATCCAAATGTGACGCCTAGATATTAGCAATGTATAATGTTTACAAATCTTGTTTTTTCAAAAGACATAAACCTTTTTGTTTTAGTAGAAGGTTACAATTTTAACCATAGATAAGCGTACATTGCAGCAATACATTTACATTATTTAAAATTATTATGAAAATGGACATTCTTTAAAAAAAAACCTATTGCAAAATTTGTGATTTTTTTGATGTAAATAATCGACCAAATCAGTCTTCAATTCAAAAATTAGTAAAAAAAATTCAAAAAAACTAGTTGTGTTATTGATAAACCAAAAACTGTACGTACAAATAAAAATATTGCTGCTGTAAATAAAAGTGTTGAAACTGAACCTACAACATCAATTTCACGCCATTTGCAAGAATTAAGCATATCTTATGGTCCTTTATGAGGGATTTTGTATAAATATTTGCATTTACAAGCATAGAAAATTCAATTAAACAAGAATTGAAATAAAGAGATCATTTATAACGTCGTAATTTCGTTAGTTGGATTATTGTACAACAAACAACAGATTGATTGTTTTCAAGTAAAATTTTGTTTAGTGATAAAGCTCATTTCACAATGGATGGATTCGTTAATAAGCAAAAATGTCGTATCTGGTGTGATGAAAATCACCATAATGTGTAAATTTTATCCGAAATGACATGAAAATATTTTTATTCTCCTGTTCAATCATTTTTTTAAATCCATTTAATGAGTTGTCTCAGATACACTTAGGATGCATTGAAAAAAAATTAAACACAGAGGAACATTTAACTTCATGATACGCCAATTTCTTATAAAAATATCATCCCATATTTATTCCCCTATTAATGAAAAAAGTCAAAAAAAATATATAAAAAAGAGATTTTATTCAGAAAAAATTAATAACAAAATTAATTTTCTCGTTTAAAAAATATAATTATTCTCAATTATGCTCCATTTTATACATCATTTACAGTTTATGATGTTTTGAGAGATTTCAAATATTTGTGATAAATCTTTGTATTTATCCTCCATCACTGATTTGAAATCTTCATATATTGGTAATAATTTAATGTTTCTATATATTTTTGATCTTTCTCTCTTTGAGTGTAAGAACTAAAATATGAAATTCTATTTCATCATTTAATGATGCTTTATTAAACATCTTATAGCGTAATTTTTTTTAAAAAAAACCTTATCCGTTGATTTTTATAGCTTTTTGGTTGAAAAAATCTTTCTGGGTCATTCTATGCAATGTAAATGGAGGTCTTCTACGAGAGTAAGATATTATCTTTTAATATATTGTATTTCAGAAACATACAGGTAATTTGGCTTTCTTATTTGCATCTCGACCACTCTTATTTTTTTTTCATAAAATTAACATTTCTAATATAACAAGTGACAGACCACTAACAAAATGAAAATAAATTTAATTTTATTACATAAAAAAAATTTTGCTTTAATAAATTCGTTATTATTTAATTTTTTTAAAAAAAAATGTTTGTTATAACTTAGATCATTGCCAAACGAATTTAATAAAAAACTCATTTTTTATTTTTTGACTTAGTCCATTTTCATAATCATCGATATATATATATATATGGTGAACCAAATGAGACTGATGGATAGTAAATAATAATAAATGAGAGTAAGTAGGTAAATGAATACCTAAATCATTCAGTCTCTTTTTGGTCACCCTATATATACATACATACATACATGTATATATATATATATATATATATATATATATATATATGTATGTATATATATATATATATATATATATATATATATATATGTATGTATAAAATATTCCTTCATAAAACATCCTTCATTATATTTTTTTATAATTTATGTAGAAAGTTATTAATGAACAGTTGAAATTCTTGAATAATTTTGATTATTTAATAAATTTATTTATTATACAAGTTCACGAAAATGTATTCATATTAAAATATGATCGTACTCTCGGAAACTTTATGAAATGTGTATAACTTTTGAAATTTAAATAGGGGCAGTATTTTAACATGAAGTCTGACAAGTTTCGCTACTAATCTGTTAAAAATCGAAGGCGAAAAGTACAAAAAAAAACAAAGACAAAACAAAGTGAACCGGTAAAAGATATATTAAAGTGTTATTAAATTTCAAAAACATATTCCAACCACGTAGAAAAATTTAAGTGACTTTAAATGCACTTGTTTCGGATTTATAAAAAACTTTTCGTAAATATAATCGTACGGCCTATTCTCGTAGAATAGCAACACAGTAACCTCGTGTACATATAGTGGAAGGCGGTAGTATGAGCATTCGTTCGACGCGATGGTAGATACACTGGGGATGGGCAAGATGGTGGCGTGTTGAGAAATCATGAATTCATAACATGAGTTGATTCTTTTGGCAAGCGAAGAACTTCTGGGCTCTCGGCAACTCGACAAGGTGGAGGCTGACGAGCAGAGGGCCGGAAGTTGGCTACGCGGACTTTCAAGGAAGGAATGCAAAATACTACAATAGTGTATCCGGCTAAGGTTGGACTCATGGGACATAGAGGATGACGAAAAGGTAATATAAAATGCCACAAAAAATAGCATGTTATGTTTGTTGAATATTAATTTTAAAAGAGTAAAAGAATCATTTTTTTTCTTTCAAACAAATGTTAAAAGAATAAAAATATAAACAAAATTCAATGAATACATTTTTGAAAGAATTAACAAAAAATAATTACCTAATTATTTTTGTAATATTCACAACGACCAACTCAATTTTACAACTATATAAACATGACCTTTTTGTAAAACACAATTACACACACACATTTATATATATATATATATATATATATATATATATATATATATATATATATGTATGTAGAATTGTATGTGTGTGTGATATTATATTTTATATTAAAATAGATATAACTATATAATTTATCACATGGATAAAAATCCAAATGAAAATAATATTTCCATTTTAATAAAATTTCATATGAAAAACTATTGATTTTTTATTATATGAGATTGATAATATTATATTACTGGTAATTAATAAAGAATGAATTTAAAAATAAAACAAATAAATATTAAAATCAAAAAGGGAATATAATTAATTCAATTTTAGTTTTTTTTGGTACACTTAACAAAATTTTTATACAATAAAAATAATAATAAAATAAATTTAATGAATCAACATTTTCGATGAAATAAGACGAATTTTATTAAAATTAATTTTATTTATAAACTAATTAAAGGTTTTTCATATAGAAAATTTTCAATTAATGACTACAAATCCAATATCATTCACTTAAAATTCACTTCTTATGTTATACAGAATCATCCGAATGTAACACCTAGATTTATTTTATTGAAAAAAAATGTGTATAGGGTGGTGATATATAGAAAAACATGTGTACAGTTTAATTTGTTTCTTTTTAATAAAACACAAAGCTAGACATTACATTTGGATGACCTATTTATTCGAATTTGAAACATTCCAAACATCTTTTTATTTTTTTTAAAAAATGGTGTTCCACCTCCGCCTCAGAGTTGATGTAAAAATTTTGTTTCCGAAGTTTTCAGAGAATTGAGAAAGAACAGATTTTATGAAATATTAAAATTAACAAAAAAATTAAAAAAGATAGTTTTTCAGGCAGAATTTTCGAAAAAATGTCTGGATAATATCAATTTTAATTGTATTTTACACAAATTAATTTTCACCCCAACATCACAATAATTTAAAGTGTTCAATAATTACTTATTGTTCACTTTAGTGGACTTATTGAACACTTTAAATCATTGTGGTGTTGGGATGAAAATTCATTTGTGTAAAGTGAATCAGCCACAGTTCCAAAATAACCAATATTTAATTGTATTATTATTATTATGTATACAGATATATTATAATAAATTTTTGTAAACGTTTTATTTTTAGTAACTTATTTACATTATTAAATAAAAGTAAATTATGAAGTCGACAAAAAATGCAAATAAGAGACAGAGCCCTTTGGTAACAAAAAAAATTATTCATAATAAAATAGAGATATATTTAGTAGCCTATTTTAATTCAAATATTAATTAAAATAGTAGTAACGTAGAAGAGAGTAAAATATCTACATTTTTCTAAAATTAAAACAATTATATCCTGTAGGTTACGATCTCTCTCTCTCTCTCTCTCTCTCTATATATATATATATATATATATATATATATATATATTCATAAAAGCTTATATAAGCCCACTGCTAAGAGAAAATCTTATCGAATATCATTAGATCCTCTTAAATGTTTTCCCAAAATTCTTCCATTATTTTCTATTCACATATACTTTTATCCAACCTACATTATTAAAAATACTTTACAAAATCATTCATTCATCTCTGATAGGATTTTTTACTAGGTTTATTTTTGTCTCATGGTCGTCATTCTACAATATTTTTTTCCATTTATTGTCTTATCTTTTTACTAAGAAATTTTACTTGTTGATCTATTATATTATTTACTCTCCTTCACACTAAATTCATTTACAGGTTTTCTTGTAATGTTTAAAAATTCCTAACATTATCCTTTCTAAAATTCGATGGATTGTCAAAAGTTTTTGCTTCATTTTTGTATTTCGTTTACATGTTTTTGATTCATAATTACAAATAAACACACATAGGTTATATCCTTTCCATTTCACACATACATGTGTGTATATATATATATATATATATATATATATATATATAGATAGATAGATAGATAGATATATAGATATATATATATATATAGATAGATAGATATATAGATAGATAGATAGATAGAGAGAGAGAGATAAAATGAGACTAAATGGTTTAGTTATACATACATTTACTTTTTATTACTATAACTTACTATCCTTCGTTCTCATTTGGATCATATATATATATATATATATATATATATATATATATATATATATATATATATATATATATAATCACATTAAAGAAATAACGATTAAAAACTTTTATTTTAATGTATTCATTCATTATACATACACATACATGTATGATTTTTGTAAAAAATTAATGATATTACTGTCTACCAGATAATGAATTTATTATTAAATACAAAAGTTACTTTAATAAAATTTATTATATTTATGTAAATAAATTACATTAACTTTTATCAAGTTTTTATTTATATTTTGAAATATTTTACTTTTAATAATTATTTCAGTGACACATTAATACCAGTTTTTAGTTACTTTAATAAAACTTGTTAATTAAATTTTACTTACATATGTATATCACCAATTATACTTACATATGTAACTATATCACTGATATAAATTAAATATTTTATTATAAAAATATTAATAGCTATACATATTATATATATGTACAATAAAAAGGATATAATGAAAAATGTTTAAAAAATGAATTAATAAAATTTATATGTCGGTAGTAAATATTTCAACACGCAATTCAATATGTATGTATATGTATATGTATATATATATATATATATATATATATATGTATATATATATATATATATAACGAAGTAATTTTATAAATTTATTTTTATTCTGTTGTGTCTGTGGTCTGCTATGTCAATGTATTATAAAAAAGGCAAAAACATAACTGTGTACAATAAACGAATATAAAACGAATCACGACCTGCTGATTCTACCATTTACTTCACGATGTCGTGTACGACAACACAAAACCAATGTTTCGCCACTCGAACTTGGTTAGTACACAATAAGTGGACAAGTTTTCCACCGTTCGTTACGTAAACATTGAACATTTGTGCATCCTGACAAAGTATATTTTATATATTTTCTAAACAGACACATAAAAAACTTACGTATGCATGAAAGACTTCAAATTGGTTTGGCTATGTGAATTGCTTTCGTAATATTGGCAGTCGACATGCATATTTTTACAAAAAAAAATTTTTTTTGAGAAAAATTACTACATAACTTATAAATACACACACAGATATATATATATATATATATATATATATATATATAAATTCGTGTATGTAAAATATGCTCTTTTGAATTTGCGTTTTATGAACACAATTGTTAGTTAATTCTGGTGTTACCTCTATTATTATACACAATTAAGGCGTGTTTATAAGACATTTGTATTTGAATTCACGTTAGAAATGTAGAATAATTTAATAATAACTCATTCATATTCATTTAATTGTCGGATATAATACTAAATAAAATAAAATAGAAATGATCATAACTAACTCTCTAGTGTATCGATCCATTAAACAATGTGTTGAATTCGAATAACTATTGAATATGATAATCTATTATTTGACTATTATTTATTAAAATGTTTAAAATACATTTTTAAAAGCTTCTATTATACTCGTATATTGTGTGCATAGTAGAAATGAAAAAAATATATATTTGCAATAAAAATTATATATTTGGTCAAAATATGATACACTAGTTTAAATCGTTTTTTAACAGCATGAAAATTAAAAATGTAATTAATAAGCAAGTATATTTTTTATAATAATTAATAATTTCTAAAAATTACTTATAATTAAATATTTTTTACACGAATAAATTTTTACCCCATCACAATAACATTATAAAATGTTTAATATTTCTTTGTTTACAACAAAGATAAGTTTTTTTTAAAAAAACATATAATAAAATATTTTATAAAAAAAATTAATCAATGATATTATCTACGATGTAATTTCCAAATAAATTTATTAATAATAAATTTAATTAATTTTCATTTCTGTGAAACTGCTTTAAATTAAGTTATAGACGTGGTTTTATCTTTCTACTGCTAGTTTTAACAGGATTGTCTTAGACTGATAGTCATAGTCAATTAGATTTTAAGATATTTCGAGCATCACATAATCTATTTAACGTTGACTATCAGTAAAAATTAGTTCTAGAAAAATATAATCTAAATAGATCGTAGGAAAATAAATATACGAAAAAAAATACTTTCAAAATATTGCTCGTTTTTTTTTTAAATTTACAAAAAATATTTATATATATAATTTCGAACCTTGATATATAAAAAGGTCCAAGAAAAGATCCATGAAGAGGTGGAACAAAAAAAAACATTCACTGATTACATATTTTAATCATAAAAATTGTAATTATCAATTTTGATAAAAAATGGTCTAAAATTCAAATTTGAGTTTAGAAGAATTTTAATTTGTAAAAAATTAAATTTTGGTTTAAAAAGTTTCTATACTTTTTCATAGTATTGAACAAATAAAATTACATTAAATACTTTTTAAAAATCAAAACGTTTCATTTTTTTTACGAAAATGTTTATCAAAAAAGTGATTAAAATATATAAAAAAATGTCAAAATAAGTACAAAAATTTTAATTTCAAAAAAACATAAATAAAAACATAACTAAATTGATATCAATAATATATACACAACACACTTTTATATATAGAATGTTTTTTTAAACGTGATAGAAATTTACATTGAAATCAATTTAAATTTCTATCAAGCCTAGAAAAACATTGTATATGTATTTATGTATGTATGTATGTATATATATATATATATATATATATATATATATATAAAATGGTGATAATGAAAGTGTCTACATCAAAAGATATAAAAATGTTTTTATTGCAAAATTCGTATAGCATGATCAAAGTTATAATAAACGAAAACAACTTCTTTAAAAAATTAAATGGTTTTATTGAAATGATAATTTTTTCGTGTGATAAAATTCAGTTTATTTTTATTTTGATACTGGTCTAAGTCATTAGTATTATTAGAAATTTTAATTTTATGTAAAAATACTGTTTCTACTGGTCTATTACTGGTTATTTTGGAGTAGTCGAGATACAAATAAAAAAGACATTTAAATTAACTGTATATTTCTGAAGATTATTATAACCTAATATTTATATATGGTAGAAAAGCTCCATTTGCAGTACAAGGGTGACATAGGAAATTTTTTCAACCAAAGACCTAAAAAAATCAATTACAAAATGAACAATAAATACAAATGAGAATCGTATTAATTGGTTACAAATACAATGGATATTTTTTTTAAAAAAATCCCCCTATAAGTTGTTTAATAAAACATCATTAGATGATGAAGTAGAATTTCATATTTTAGTTCTTTCACTCAAAAGAAAAGAATGAAAACATATGGAAATATTAAATTATTGCCATTATATGAAGATTTTAGTGACGAAGGAAAAATACAAAGTGATGGATTTGTTCCCTTAAGATTACTTATTGTTAAAAAGTACGCAATTTAATTATTTTACATGCTGTTATATATTATTCGATTATATTATTGAGAATCAAAGAAAATAATTTAATAATAAAAGAAGTTTTTTTTCTAAAGAAAAAACTTCCTATACTTATATGGATGATATGATTTTACATTCGTTTAATAGACAAATAGTATTGACTAGGTGAAATAATAATATAGAGAAAGTTGATCCGTTTCAGTAAATGCAAGTGTCTGTCAGCGGTATGAATGAATGAATGAATCATACAGATTCATGGAACAAAAGCGTGTGGATCGCGTGAGTGCTTTTGTGCATTCATAAATTATTTGACATACGGACAAGTGTGTAAATTTTCGCACAATACATATACGGGATGATCGTGTCACGATAGATTTAGATAGGACAATGATGGCGAATCGTCTATAAGATTAGATTTTCCCGATCGTCTCGGTACTCAGTTTTAGAAATATGTAGCAACAACGCCATAGAAAAGAGGGTAAGTGGTGAGTGCACTCAGTCAGTCTGACGAGCGATGAAGGCAAAGAAGAAAGCGAGGGCGGCGTCGACCAACGTTAGCCCGCAATGCAGTAACCAACACACGCGTCGCCGAAATCATTTTCGTCGGACAAAAAGCGTCGTATCGTAAAATTCTACATCGACGTGTTGCCCTCTCCGTTTAAGATACGCCGCATTGTACAGCACACGAAACACATCGGTGAAGAGAGAAAATGAGATCGGGACGAAGGCATAGACGCTGTATATCTCTCTTGGTTTTACGAGCGACAGACGATTCGTTTCTGTGAAAACGACGATCGCTCCACAGTCCCTGGAGTGGTTAAGAAAGCGGAGGCACATTATTCCAGAGGCGATTAATTCTCGAGCGTCGATGTCGATAAGGGTCTAAGGTTTTATTCGAGACTGACAATTATGCAACGAACGGTGTGCGGTTGTCGATTTAAGCGGAAACTCAGTACATATTATTCGACAGACAACGAAAACGTTTGATGATTATACAAATGCAGGTGTAACAATAACACTTTCTTTTGATTCGATTAATGATCGTTGTGTTTATTTTAATTTCGTTTTATTGTCTCATCTCGACTATTATATATATATATATATATATATATATATATATAAAGATAAAATATTTTCAATTACAAATCTAATAGATGAGATATATAATCGAAAATCCTATTAACAATCACAATAAATAAATATACTTTCTATGTAATCATAATTAATTTTTCGATTAATATTTTTCTATCTTCCTGAATATTTTTATATAAGATGATAATAAATCAATGTTTATAGATACACATATACATATATATATATATATATATATATATATATATATATATATATATATATATATAATATAGTCATCCAAATGTAAGTCTTAGATTTGTGTTTTATTAAAAAGAAACTATATACATATTTTCTTATATACATGTCTCTTTTTAAAAAATTATAAATCTAGACATCATATTTGGATGACCTTTATATATATATATATAATTGACAAAAGAGTAAAATGATAAATGAAAAAGTTAACTAATGAAAATAAAAAAAAATTATTAAGAGAAAATAATAGTTTAACGATTTTGTGAATTTAATATTTTTTTTAATTAATTTGTCGAAAATATAATATGTTATATATTTGATTGATGAACATTGAACTAGAATATAATTTAAAAATGAAGTAAGAAAACTTTCTACACATTTTTATATGATGAAAAAATATATTCAAAAGATGTTTTTTTCTGGAATTATTTTGACATATTTTTTAATAAGCAGTTATCAATTTATAAAGAATTTAATATAAACATACAAAGTTTATTTGAGTAACATGTTTTAATATTTGATTAACAAAAAATATTACGAATATGATTTCTATTTAGTGAAAAAAATACAGGATCATCAAAATGTGACCCTTAGATTTGTATTTTATTAAAAATAAACTATACACATGTTTCTTTTTAACAAAACACAAATCTAGGCACTAAGTTTGTATGACCCTCTATAAAAAAAATTGTTTTATTTATGAAATTATTTTGACATATTTTCTAAGCAGTTATTAATTTACAGAGCATTTAATTAACATATACATGATATATTGATTTTAAAATTCACTTTAAAAATATTTTATGACATTTTGTGGATAGTTCTTAAAAACGTTATTATTTTCAATATGACAGGGAATTAAATATTATTAATTTTTTTTATCTTTTCTAAGAAGTAATAGGAAGTAATTGTGTCTTATAAAATATAAAATGAAATAAGATTTAAAAATCGTCTTACTAGATTTTTATCTTGTACGTGATTTTAGTCTAATGCCTAGGTTTATGTCAAAGTTATGTTGTAAAGTAACTTTGTATTACATTTTATAAATAAAATCTTGAGGATTTAATTATATCTAAAAACATTCGAAATAAAATTAATGTATATGTATATATATATATATATTACATATATATATATATATATATATATATATATTACATATATATATATTTTCAAATTAAAAATACAATTTTACAAAAAATATGCTTCGAAGTTCATAATAACATCAATTCTTTTATATACTGATAGATAAAAACGTTCCCCATAAGTTTCCAATTATAGCGATCAAACGCTTTTTTCTTCCATTGTACATAAAATTTTTTTTTAGGTCTATCTATCTAAATATATTGTCTATCTATCTAACAATATATTTTCACCAACTCTTCGTAATTTTTTTTCTAATTTTGGGTTATCAATAAGTTATTTTTGTTGCAAATAAGTTGTTTTAATTTTTGCAATTAACTGGTGTATTTCCATTTTGAATTATTCACTTTACATAATGTTACTTCTTCTCATATATATATAAAGGGAAAAAGAAACGATAAAAGGGATTTAATAATGAATTTTAAAATGTATCTTTTATGGACATGCAATATTGTCACATACTCGATGAAAGAGTTAAATATAGAATAAGAATTTTGAACATAAGAAGAAGTTATCAATTATGAAAAGTTCAATAGCAAAAGATATGTGTATTATATATATATATATATATATATATATATATATATATATATATATATATATATATATATATAGAAATAAGTAATTTATTATACATGTCTAGACAGAACACATTTTCATAAAATGATTGCCCTAAATAAATAAAATTAAGTTTTGTTCACAAAGAGAATAAAACGTATTTAATCCAATATTTGTCTAGCAAATATATATTTACAAAAAGGAAAAATAAATTACTATAGAGTATAATTTGTGATATATTTTTTTTTGTAAATAAAATAAGTTACTTTTATAATGTTTAATTAGTGTATAATTAATTTTATTACGAATATTTTTATTGCATGTTGTTTTAAAATATTTAAAATATATATCTTCTTCCTTTTATATATTTTAACATATTTAGGTAAATACTGTAATTATATATATATATATATATATATATATATATATATATATATATATATATTTACACACATATGTATATGCAAAATTTGTTCGTTAAAGGTCTACATTGGTCGAAATTATAAACCCGAATTTGCAGAATCCGACAATTATCCAGTTCACACAGCCTATATTCCAACTAGAATTACCTCCGTTATTAACCCTCGAAAATAATTACTTTTACAAATGCAACGAATTTAAAACTTTTAAGTTTTCGCATCACGTTTATTTTTCGTCTGAAAATTATGTTAAAAATCTTATTTATCTATACAGTCAACTAAAAACGAATTAACAAACAAGAAGCCTTTACTATTCCATAAACGTTTATTTTTTATATAAATTTCGTATACAAATAAAAAAAAGAAAAAATAAATCAAAATTCATATGGATTTTAATCGATAAATTATTAAATAATATATATATATATATATATATATATAAATAAATATTATAAGAAGATAAATTATATTATAAAGGAAAATTTAGTACGTGAGATCATTTGTTAGAAAATAGCTCGTTTGTTGGAAAATAGAATAATAGTGAACAAAAAATTAAATAAGAAATCCGTCGTTATTGTACTACATTTTCTTCATTACAGATATAACTAAATGTAATTAATAAATTACACCCACATACACACCCACATAAACCCACTCACGTACACATACAAATACAAAACATACCCACACCCACATATACATGTTAGATATTTTAGTATAAAATTACGAAATATAATTTTATTACTAAATCATAAAACGAGTTTTTCTTCAAAAAACGTATAAAAAACTTTGAACCAACAAACACACTCGACTGTGGTAATTAGATGAAGAAACTGAAAAGATTTTCTGAAACAAAACTAAAAAAAATGTTCTACGAATCAGTTGCTATATCTCGACAAGAAAACACTTTGTTCATAGATGAAGAATCTTAGGTTGAAAAAAGTAATCATATTTTTGACGTGAATTGTGATTGATGGTCACGTAACAAATTGAACACAATGTAGGTCGTAGACAGCAAGTCAATCTAACGAATATGCTTTTATTCATATATTTCAGATTAACGAACATTATTGTCATGCGTTTTTCGTGAACTGCATTTTGATGATAATGATATCTATAAAACTTGTTCTTGTAGACATTTCTTTTTGAATATAAATTTGTTTACTACTATTTTTATTGTACGTTTATAGATACAATTATTGATATGTATGATATGCTACTTTTTAAGCATTTTATTTTTTTAAAAAAATAAAATCAATGTTTTTTTATGTATAATATATAGAAACGTATGTATATATGTATTATGTATATATGTATATATATATATATATTATATATATATATATATATATATATATATATATATATATAAAATTAAAAAATATCAAATCTTTCTATTTAACAAAAAATAGTGCTCCGGTATGATGTGAAAATTTCGTTTTCGGGCTTTCACGAAATTTTTCAAAAATTATTGAAGTAAAAATCTTAAAAAAAAACAATGGTGGTCCTTATGTTATTAAATAGAAACAAATTTGGGGGATCGACGAGTGAAGAATTGAGTAATAATACTATTACACTTCTTGATGTTTATCAAGGCGGAACTGAAATTGGGGATGAGCCACCTGATATCGAAAAATAATTTTTAATAACGAGATTTAAATGAGTGAGATTTTTTTGTTATTAACTATATATATTTTCTTTAAATATACTTTTAAATGACTATATTGTGTATTTGTCATGATTATTTATAACTGTTATAATTAATTACACTTAATTACAATTAATTTCACATACTGGGCACTTGTAATAATTATTTATACTTTATTTTGTAGTTATTAAATTTAATTAAACAATTTGTATTATATTTCTAAAATATATATTACATTTATCAATTGTATACTCAAATTTGTCATAATTCCCTAGATACCCATAGATTTTTAGTAAATATATGGATTTAAAATATAGGGTTATTTAAATGTGAAGCCTGAATTTTTATTTATATTTGTGTTTTATATTTCATTTATCTATGCTCAAATTTTGTCACAATTAAACAATTTTTGAATATTTTGCGTTATTCTATTTTATTAAAAACCATTACTTTATATATATATATATATATATATATACACATATATATACACATATATATATATAGGGTGTCCAATTAGGAGTGCATACTCATCATCACTTAAAAAAATGACCGCTGAATCAAACAAATGCATTTTATTTATAAATTTAATTGTGTGCTTCAGATAGGACACCTATATATTATATTTGCTTCAGTTGAAATAGATAAAACGATATTTAAGACAGTTTTAGACGCCGGCGCCAGTTTCTATCGCTTAAACATGTGTCCATTGATATCTGCAACACAATTCAAGTGAAAAATATAGAATTTTTTTTCATCAAAAATTGAATATACCTTAATGTTTTTTTGGACTGAAATTTTTTTTTCGAAATTTGGTAAATTTTACCATATAGTGCGATTATTAGGGTTTATAATATATTTCCGAGCCAATGTTAGTTTTACATTCGCATCTATGGCGCCAGAGCAGTGGAACTTTATGTGTAGTCTATAGAGTCGATATGCTACTATTGAAAATAAACGTTATTTATGGCGAGATAATTAGTTAAAAAATTTGATAAAAATATATGTTATAGAATTTTTTTTTATCTTTTCAACGATGTAAGAAAAAATAAAATTGAACTAGCCATTCATAAGATATTTAAAAAATACTGACGATGTGTATTTTATAGCACTTAAACTGGGATAGATGAAATGATATTTGTGAAAGTTTTAGACACCGGAGACAGTTTTTATTGCTTGAACGTGTATTCATGGAATGTCTCTAACATGATACAGATGAAAAATCGAGAAATTTTTTTTTTGAAAATTTTCACAAAAAATTGAAGGTATACACCCCTTGATATTTTTTTTGGGCAAAAATTTTTTATCACAATTTGGCGAATTTTTCCATGAAACACGATTACTAAGGTCTATAGTATTTGTGAATTGACATCAGTTTTGCGCTAGCGCCAATAGGGTCAGAGTAGTGGAGCTTCATATGTAGCCACTATAATGAGATACTACTATCGAAAATAAATATTATTTATAGCAAGATGAATAGTTAAAAAGACAATTAAAAATTTTGAAAAAAATATATATATTAGAATTTTTTTCTGTCTTTCCAGAGGTGTAAAATAAATTAAAATCGAATCAGTCGTTCAGAAGATATTCAAAAATTACTGATGATGTGTATTTAATAGCACTTCAACTAAGGTATATAAAATGACATTTATGGAAGTTTTAGGTACCAGCAACAGTTTTTATCGCTTGAACATGTATCCATGGAATATCTAAAATACGATTCAGGTGAAAAATCGAGAAAATTTTTTTTTTGGAAATTTCATCAAAAATTGAAGGTATACCCATTGGAGTTTTTTTGGACCGAAAAAATTTTTTTCTAATTCAACGAATTTTACATTGCAGAACGATTACTAGAGTCTATAGTATTTGTGAACTGATGAAGGTTTTTTACTGACACCTATGGTGTCAGAGCAATGGAGCTACATGTAAAGTCGTTAGAAACTACACATGAAGCTCCAGTACGAGATACTATTATCGAAAATAAATATTTTTTATGGCGACATTAATAGTTATAAAAATGTGAAAAAAATAAATATTGTAAAAAATTTATTCCTCTTTCGAATGGCATTCGAAAAATTGTAATCGGACCACTTGTTCAAAATTAAATATATAAGATACATGAATTTTAATGTATGATCAATATTTGATCAACTATAAAATTATTTATTATTTTAATCATATTTTCAACAATTCTTTCTCAAATTTCTTCACTTGCATTTTTCTGTTTTTTTTTAGTAATTAATATTAAATATATTTTTGTCTATTTTCTTCAAAATCCTCTACCAATCCAATTTTCATAAACACTAAAAAATATCTAAGACTTATTCTAAAACAATATTAAGTCCGTCAGTAATTTCTATTCTCAAATTTTGTTTGAACGATATTATAAAATTTGTAATTGTTAATAATATTATTTTGTACTTTTTATCATAGTAAAAGAATAAAAATATTAGCTACTAATAATCATTTAAGGCAATAAATTCTAATAAATAATATTGAATTTATATAAACACTAAAAATAAATTATAAAAATTATTTATTAGTAAATAACTTTACAAGATTTTACAAAAATAAACATTTACAAATTACTTCTCTGTGTTTCAAAGTTAATGGAATTCGTTAACGAAATATTTGCAAGAAATAAATAATGAATTGTTAAAAATAATATAATAAAATCTTGTTAAGACAGCTTACTCTAAAAAGTAAATCAACTATAGTTCTAAATTATACTGAAATTTCTGTGTTAAAAAATATTTATTTTAAAAATATATTTTCTTGCATATCTTTTATTAGCTTCCAGTTTTCAAATTGATAATAAATAATGAGAACATATTTTTCTTATAAATTAATTTCAATGATATAAAATTAATTTGCAAGAAATTAAAATAAAATCAGAAATAAAAAACGAGAAAATTTAGAGATTGAATATCAAATTTATTACTGAGAAACTTATATTTTGATATGTAGATGATTAAAAAATATTTTATACGTATTTTAACTTAAAGAATTAATTTCTAAATATCTTTTATTATATTTTGGTGATTAAAATAAAATAATGTATACCATTCATACAATAAAAAGATTAATTATACTACAAAGCCTTAAATACACACACATATATACATACATATATTAAAATTCCCAAATAAACTTAATAAATATAAGTAAAGTAAAGCCGGAAACCAGTCTCGTAACGTACAACATACGAATATGTCAGCAAACCTGCTCTGAACAAATATTCTTTGTCTACAATAACTGCCACCGTCAATCAGTCAGAAATTATCTACAGGAAATAACATGACATGTGACAGGAAGACGGTTCTTCAGTGGTCCCAGGACAGTCGACAACCTGACTACGACGAAACTGGAAGTCAGCCGAAATACACATTACTTGCAACAATTGTAACTTCACGTATCACAAACTCGGCACAATGGTCATTTTATTTAAATTATAATTCCAGGAAAACTATGTATTAACATTAATACTATTATATTATTCAAATAATATTTGTTTCCTGATACAAAAGGATGAATATTATACATAATATGAGAGTTCGTTGTAAGTTGTACGTTACATTTGTATCGGATTCGATTTCGATAGAAAATTTTGTAAAATAAATAATAATAACGATTTTCAGCGAACAACTTTTAATGGAATCTAATGTCAATATTATCATTTAATATATTTTAACTTTGAACGAAGTAAGTAAATAAATGTCAGGTGAATACTTCATGTTTTATATTTTAAAGGGGAATATTTTAAAGGTTTTTTTTTATTATTTTTATTATCTATCATATTAGCTATTTTTAAAAACGTTTAATTAGTGATAATATTTAAATAAAACACACATACATTATATTTATGTGTGTGTGTATAATAGGCCATCCAAATGTGACGCCTAGATGTGTATTTTATTAAAAAGAAACATGTGTATAGGGAAACATGTGTATAGTTTCTTTTTAATGAAATACAAATCTAGGCGTCATATTTGGATGACCTTGTATAAATTAACAAAATATGTACAGAAGATAACATTTTTTATTAGAGTAGATATTTTTTATAGTTTAAATTAAAATTTTAATTAAATATAATAAATGGTCAGAATTCGAAATTATATTTTAATTAATATTTGAAATAAATACAATAAAATAATATGATTTTTTTTTAAAAAAAACAACGATTTTTCAATTAAAATATCAGCTGATAGACTAAATCACATTTTTGTTTAAATAAAATTTATTATATATTCAAAATTGTATTTTTAATCATTCATTTGTATAATTTTTAACTGATATTTGATTTTTAACGAAAAAATTTTTTTTGGAAAATGTTTAACTTAATTAAAAATTTGTAGATTGTTGTATTTTAAGTCACAAATTAAAAATGTGAAAATTCAGATTATTTTTTGACTACAAATCTATCATATGATTCAAAAATAACTATTATCTAGCAAAAATTATATTCTTTTCTAGAAAGTAAAATTTTGATACTCATAAAAAGATTTTCTGATTTTTTTTTAATATAATTTTAATTTAAAACAAACGAATTTTTATCACCAACATCAAAATGATTATAAAGTGTTCAATAATCACTTATTATTTATAAATACGTCGGCTAATACGCATTTCGATGACGATGCCATCATCATCAGAGCCTTTCTGTTAAAATCTAGGATCTACTTCATAATCATTGTGGTATTGGGGATAAAAATTCATTTGTGTTAAAGTGAATCAACCACAGTTCAAAGACAAACAATAATTTTAATTCCAAACATAAGTTCTGTTTAATTAAAATATTTAACACATCTCATTATAAAAATTAAAATAGCATTTTTCATTTAGGTATTAATTAATTCACCATTTTTCCCTCAATAAAATATTGTACAAAATTTATTTTAAACTAGATTTCTGATTTTAGATGCGAAATGCAACTTTGATATTTTGAGATGCATATTGAAAATTAAAAAATTACTACAAGTCAATATATTTTCAAGAAATCAATTATTTAAGCAAAAAAAAATAACGTACTGAATTCAATTTAATATCGACTTGACAGATAATTTAAATGATTTAATTATGTCGTCAAATAATATATATTTCTGTCTCTGTAACAGCGATTTTTCGTTCACATCTCATACCTTAATTATATGTATTTGAATTATTAAAACGAGTGTATGATTTCAGGTGAATTATTAAATAGACATAATAACAAAATACCATTAGTGAAAAACGTTGTGTTGAAAGTTTTAAAACGAATCCCGTGCATAAATATATA
>CP092087.1:5930000-6060000 GCA_029203775.1 Neoneuromus ignobilis | reverse complement strand
GAAAAAACGTATAATAAGGAAACTGAAGGGAAATAATACAAATAAAAAAGAGAAAAAAAATTAAATAACATGACTATCGAAATGCATATTAATAAGTAAAGTGAATAAGTGATCATTGAACACTTTCAAAAACTATAGTGTTGGAATAAATGATTCATTTATATTAAAAATGGTTAAATATGTTAATAGAAGTATTTTTCATCGAATTTTTAATAATTTTTTAATGGATTTAAATTGTACTATTTAGATATTTTTGAACGATGAACTTGTAAGTTTTATACCATTTTTAAGATCAATTCGTTAGAGATAAAAACAGATTTTTCTTAAGAAAAATTACAATATGTTATTTTTATTCTAAAATTAAAATTGATAAAAGTTGCATTTTTTCATGATGGGGCATCTTTTCAGTAAATTGAAATTTTTTTTTAAGAGGTGGTTAAAATTGTGATGTCACTATGCTCTAAAAAGTTAAACATATAGTTTTAATTTTGTTTTAAATACAAATATATATATAGTTTTTAATAAACATTAGAAATGTATCGAGTGAAATAAAAATTATCAGTGTATTAAAATTTAAAAAAATAATATAAGTTCCATTAAAAAAATAATCAAATGAAATATTAAAAAAATACTCATAACAAAATTGACATGATTCCACAATTTTATTTTTATTGTTAATAAAAATACAGAAAAGTAATTTTTCATTTCAACAAAACATTTTTTTTAAAAAAAAGTATTTGGAACTACATGATTTTCTTTCAGGCAATTATGAAAAATGATCTTCATTTACAATGAAATATACTTTGAATACTACATAAATACATTATATTTATTCATTAACGAGAAAAACTGCAGTCAAGAGAAAAGAGCAGACAAAAACAATTCAAGAGATCCATCTACAAAAGGATAATCGAACAGCATGTTCACATTTCTACATTTTCATAACTGTCTGATTGAATTTTTGGAATAAAATTACGAAACACTATCGCGTGTTTTATTATAAACTAAGACGATTCTGATTGAATCTTAACCAAACAAATATATTCAAAGAAATGTTTCCATATTTAAATTAGCTCTGTTATAAAAATAACGTCTCGGTGTATAAGAATCAATATAAATGTAAATTATTTTTAATGACCTGCGTAAATAAAATGATGACATCAATATTCATGTTATTTGCATTTTAATTTCATTCATTTTTCCGTTGTACATAATACGCAAGTAGAGAAGTAAAGTATTTCCCGTACTGCCGAACACGTAATTACCGGAGGCACGGAATATTGCATTCGAAGCGATAAGAACAATTCATAGGCCACCGACACAGCCGACACAAGACGACACACAGCGAATTTCGACATGACGTCATCGTTAAATAATATTACTGTTCGCGTTTTGGCAAGAACGACCGAATTCGGATTATTGTAGGTAGCGTTTAAGTCAGCTACTTCATGGAAAGTGTTTCGAAATTAATTGAAAATTGTCAAAAAAATATCCTACCAACTGAGTTTCTAATATTATATATATATATATATATATATATATATATATATATATATATATATATATATATATATATATAAAACGTACGTTCAACACACAAAATAAAATGAACGAAAAAATAGAAATCTATATAAATAATCAGAAAAAATGTTCGTCCGTAAAAAAAGTAGGCGATTTTAACTAGTAATATAACAATTTAATTTGATGATGGAAATAAGTCGTGAATTTATATATATATATATATATATATATATATATATATATATATATATATATATATATATATAAATAGAGAACCATAAAATTTAATCAATAATTTAGAAATTGAATTTTATATCACGATAGAAGACGAAAAAAGTAATTGTATAAAAAAAATATTAGTTTTATAAATTCGTTCATTATTATATATAAGAACCGTTTTTTTTTTAAAAAAAAAGTAATAAAAGTTCAATTTTTTAAAATGAGTTAAAGCTAATTTCAACTACAGATGGATGTCTTCTTTTTATATTTAACAGAAAAATCCGCCTGTACTTTTGAACTTGTTTCTGTTTGAAAATGTAAATAATTATAAAAAATAAAATGTTTAGAAATATATTAATGTTTTGTGTAGACGATGTTTATATGATTGGTGGTCTGATGTGTATTTAAATCTAATTCCAATGCAATTAAAAAAATATTTTGTTAAAAAAACTGTCCAAAAATCTGCCTGAAAATATTTTTTTGTTAATTTTATTATTTAATGAAAATTATATTTCGACAATTCTCTGAAAACTTCCAAAAATTCGAAAACGAAATTTTTACATTACTTCACAAATTTTTACATCAACTAAAGGCAAAGTATCATTTTGTTTTAAATAGAAAGATAATAACACACTTAATACAATACAATACAATCATAAATTAGTGAAAAGAAATTTGGCTGTTAAATAGAATTGCATATTTTTTTATTTTTTTTTAAAATGATATAAGTCCATTCACATCAATAATTTATTGCAGAATCAAAAGGTTCAAAAGAAATATCATTTTGTTTTCTGTTTAATAATGTAAATAAATTATAAAAAAAAAACGTTTAGAAATATATTAATATTTTTGTGAAAACGATGTTTATTATGATTGGTGGTCTGATGTGCATTCAAATCTAATGTCAATACAATTAAAAAGTTATTTTGTACGAAAATCTGTTCGAAAAACTGTCAAAGAAAACTGCCTGAAAATATTTCTTGTTAATTTCAATATTTTATAAAATTTGTATTTCAGTAATTCTCTGAAAACTTCAGAAAAATTTGAAAACGAATTTTTTACATCACTTCGCAAATTTGAAAAATCTTTAAAAAACAGGGTAATGACACAAGTCTAAGTTAAAACTATAGAGAATGTGTGATGGTTCATTTAAGGTGATGAAGTTATTAAATGAATCAAATATAAAGGTACGTTTTCAAAAGAAACACATTTTGAACTAATGTTCGTCAAAATATACACAATTATTTTAATTAAATTATTGCAATATTCATTTTCTTTTATTTTTAGAATAAACTGACTATGTTGCAACGTATTAGATTTTTTTTAAATCATACGAATTTAAATATTTAAGAAACACTTTACGTTCTTACTTATATCACTGAATAATAGAACATGATATTCCACTTATACTCGTATTAAATATTGTATGTTCTGTTGACAACAAGAACTGATGACTGCTGATCAAAACGTCCAACTAAGAAACCTTGAAATTCTTGAAGATTTGTTACAATAAAAATATTTATCAAAGAAATAAGACTTGTTTAATCCTGAACAATTTTTGTGTTTGTATATATATATATATATATATATATATATATATATATATATATATATATATATAAAAAATTGCTACAAAAACATAAAATATTGATTTTATTAGCATTGAAATAGACTAAAAAAGAATATTCGTAGATGATATTCATTCAAGTGGAAAAATGTTACATTTCAAATTAAAAAAATGATGAAATGGATACATATATATATATATATATATATATATATATATATATATATATATATATATATATATATAATATAAATATATAGGATGGCCCAAAATTGTGTTTTATTAAAAAGAAAAATAGAAAATAGAAATTATACACATGTTTGTTTTTAACAAAATACAAATCTAGGCGTCACATTTGGATGATTCTTATATATATATATATATATATATATATATATATATATATATATATATATATATATATATATATGTCTATATATTAAATTTTAGATATATGAAAAAGCATTATATTGAGCAAGATTTAAATAAATTGTTAAAAAATATTTTTTGATTAAAATATGAGAAAATAAGATGAGTTCAAAGAAAAGAAAACATTCTGAAAATTATATTTTTGTAATTACTACATCTATTCTTTTTTTTAAAGTAATTATTTGATAATTTTTTCTTAATTAAAACTATAAATATTTTACTGTTAAAATTTTATTGGCGCTTATATATAATTTTAATAAATATATAAACATATGTTTAAAATAAAATCGGACATAACTCTAATTTGAATAATGACTGGTTTTTACATTTCTGGAATATGAATCATGATTAGTTCAAAAATTATTTTTTTATAATTCATAAATATATACATATATATATATATATATATATATATATATATATATATATATATATATATATATATATGAATGTATGTATGTATGTGTATCAGTATAAAGAAAAATAAAAGCTAGAAAATAAACCATTTTGTAGTAAACTGTTTTGCTAGACACGCAAGAATTTAACTTCGATTATCGCCCAATAAATTATTCATATATTTTTTCATAATTGTAAAAGCAAACATAGTAAAATAGAAATATTATAAATAAAAGTAATGTTTATTTCTTTTACAGTGTTATATACATACACACATGCATATGCATATATATATATATATATATATATATATATATATATATATATATATATATATATATATATATATTTCTATAAATAAACATTTTAGAAAAAAGTACTTTTATTCTGATTCTCTTCGCATATTTTTTAACTAATAATTTTAATTTAGAGAAAAATTATTTTCATTTTGGTACTACATAACTGTTTTATTTTTTTCTACAATTTTCTGTTATTTTTGTCCAATATTGTTTCTTCAGTAATATTTTTTGAAGTACAGAGCGAGTGAAATGAGATTGAAGGATTTAGACATACATATATTCACTTTAATATTATCATTTACTATCCTTAAATCTCATTTAGAATACCCTATATATAGGACCACCCAAATGTAACGCCTAGATTTGTGTTTTATTAAAAAGAAACATGTGTATAGTTTATTCTGTTTCTTTTTAATAAAACACAAATCTAAGCGTCACATTTTGATGATCCATCATTATTAAATATTATAGAGAAAAATATTAATCCACTAATCTGTAACCTTAATTTTCCTTTCTACATATAAATTTAAAGAAGCTAAATCTATCATATTTCTTCATATAACCAAATTCTATCAACTTTAGTTTTATCCTAACTTTTTCACACTATTTTTTATTATGATCTAGAAAATGTCTTGTTCTCAAAATCATTTTGACTGTTGAAATATATTTAAAACTTCCATAGAGTTAAGTGATTTTGTATCAAGATTAGTTTTTAAGTTTGTTTGTTTATTTTTTAGTAATTTTTGTATTCATGCAGATTTTTGATTTTTTTTCTGTCACTTGTCATTAAAAACTATATAAGAATTATAATTCCATAGATTAAAAATGTTTCTCAATTTATATAGTATAATATTTTATTTTAATAATAATTTGAATTATATTATAACTTATATAATTTTTTCTTGTACCATTTTATTTCATCAATAAATTTGTATTTTATTAACAGAAAAATATAAAAATAATTATATAGATAGACAAGTATTAAAATAAAGTAAAATCGATAATCTAATATTATTTCTAATAAATAAATCCTAATCACGTTTAACTTTCAGTGCAATTGCTGTCATTTTAAGAACATCTTTAAATATAAAAATAGATTAATTAATAAAATCAAATATTATAGAAGGAATCAATATCAGATTTGACAAGTTATCAAAGTAAAAGTATTGTGTGCTTATAATGAAATGTTAAGATACTATAAACATGAATACTGTATCGTAAAACATTGCGTGCAACCACCTTTACGTGATGAATCAAAGTCTGAACAAGTATTCCATTCGGTTGGAATAAAGATAGTAGCAATGGCCTCTATACACGAACAATAAGAAAAGAACGATTTAATAGACGCGACCAGGATGATCAGAAATACGAAAATGACTCTTTAGTCTGACCATAGCGTGATGTGACGTTACCTTAATCTACGAATCACAGGGCATGTCATGGCTTCCATCATGGTCGTTTCAGATTTTAGCAAACATGCAAGCTATTTCAAACGCATACTTCGGCAGTAAAGAATCGTTAAATATAATGGTTAATACATCATTCTTGCATAATTGTAAACTAGGTTAATAAAATACACATATACATATATAAAGAGTAACGATTCGAACTCGCAGTTTTCAAACGAAAATTGGAACGAGTCCTGCTTTAATCTAGAACTCGTTAACGTTTTAAATATAAATTGTAACGCTTTATATACGTATATTATACGTAATTGAAATTCGTGTAAAGCGGCCGTTTTATGTACGCTAATCATTTTGACAGTAAAATATATTTACGGAATATTCTCTCTTAATTACTCGATGTAGAAAAGTATATGAAGATATATCAATGACATCAATGAAAACTGATACGAATATTTATTATTTTATAAATCGTTACTTGAAATATGATATTTGTTTGATATTATACGATTGATTATAAAATATTAATTTTCAACTGGAACGAAGTAACATTTGTGATCTACTTTCTTTATATTTTACAATTTTAAATTACACTTTAACATGAACAGTTTGACATTTAGCAACTTTTATCATTATATATATATATATATATATATATATATATATATATATATATATATATATATATATACAGGCCCTTATATATTCTATTTTATAAATTTCACTGATAAATTTGAAAAGATAAAATTAATTCAGGAACATGAAAAGTGCTTTTTTAAATTTTTAAAAACTTATCATTATTTCCTTTTTAACATTATTACAAGATAACATTTTAGACACATTAATATTTAAATTTTACAAGAAATTAGTATAGATAATTATAATTATTTAGTCATTAATATATTATTTTTGTGTTATAATGAAATGAGTTTATTGTGAATGAACTAATTTAATACATTGTTAACAATTAATACTCTAAATCTAAATAGTCTATAATAATATTTTTATCATTATTCTTTGATACTGTAGATCAGTGATTCCTAATCTGGAGGTGCGAGAAAGCATTTCCAGGGATGTGAGAGAAGTTTCTAAATTTTCAAATGCAAGTGATTACTTCAATGGCGTGGCTCTTTCAAAAGAAGCCTCACTCCAAAAGTGTTATTACGAATAAACAACAACGTAGCCATTAAAAATTAAGATATTATTTTGTATGTGTTTATTTTTTAATAAAAAATATCTTGCAATAGAAGTAATTTCCTAAATAAAGAAATAGAAGCACATTTTTCAAGGGGATGCGAGAACTTATTTTTAGATTCAAGGGGGTGCCAATCACTAAAAAGGTTAAGAACCACTTCTGTAGACAAATCATTCACTCTTATAAATTTACATTTATAAATTTTGAAGTGAATGATTCATTTATGTACCTCAAATGAATGGATTACAAAATGGATTTTTAACACATTGTGGATTTTCGAATTTATATCTAGCGCTTGTGGTCAATCACACAAATTATCATATTTCTATTGTAACCATAGATATTGAAGAAATATATGATAAAATTGTAAATATTATGAGTTGTACCACATGAAATGTCCAAATATGAATGATAAAATGAAAAAAAATAGTGTAATGAAAAAACATATTTAATCAAAATATAAATTATTAAATTTAAGGATTTTTATCAACGTAATACTAAATTGGATCATTGTAAAAATTCATACCCGATTTTAAAATGAAACGCAAGAGGTTATTTTTTAACTAAACGATTTTATTAATCAATTAAGTAATTTCCATCGCATTCTATAATATTTTCCCAACGTTTTTCTAATTTGTAGATTCCATTTTTATAAAAGATGGTTCGTTTCGAGGTGAAAAACAAAGTAAGGTAACTTGTGAATGTCTTCACATTGTCATTTTTTTACCATTTAAACTGTTTTACAACGATCGAAATAAATGATTATCTAAAAGGAACATGTCTGGAGAATATGGTGGATGCTACATAAGTTCCGTCTTTTATAAAACTCAACGTTTTCAGAAGAAATAAAATGTATAAATGGGTTAATTCCGTCCTTTTGATTTATCAATGTTTTATTTAGAAGAAAGATATCAACACATTGGAAAAAATTAAAATCAATTGACAAGTCGGGTGAGTATGGAAGATGCTGTAAAATTTCATAACCCAGCTCTGTTAATTTCTGCACAGTGATTAAAGAAGTGTGGTCTGAGCAATATTGGTCCATCTCTATTGATTAGTCGAAGTAATTGTAATCTTAATTTTTTTTGTATTACTTCAATTTTTTGATAGTATTAAAGAAAAAGATAATTTATACACACACACACACACACACACACACACACATATATATATATATATATATATATATATATATATATATATATTTAAAGTTTTGTCCGATTTGCGTTATAGAGCATTATAATAATTCAATTGTGTTAACATTGTTTCAAAAACAAACATTATTACATATTATTCGAAATATTATGTCGAAATCTCTCATTTAAATATAAAATTGGTTTGTTTTGAAAACAATTTTGTTCAATTAGTAATTATTGAAAATGTGAGCGTGCAATTTGCATTTTCAACATAACATATTATTCGAATTGGGAATAGGAAAAATATTTCAACAACGATAAAAATATTTATGAGGGATACAGGGAAGATTTATTAATCAATAGAACCACCATTGATTGTTATTGAAATTCAATCAAATATTTCGATTCTGTTTTGTGTACAAGTGATTATTTCGTTATCTTGATGAATTGCACAATGATCTTGTCCTAAATTTATTAAAATTAATAAAAATATAATTTGTTGATAATCATTTTAAAAGAAATTAATTTTTACAACGTTTTTAAGTATTTATTGGTTCTATATGAAAATACCACATTTACTAACCTAAAATAATATAATTACATTTAGTGTCGATAAAATAAAAGTAATAAAATATCTGTTTAGAACAGAAAGTATGTTAATAGAAGTTAATAAAAATTAAAGGTTTTTTTTAAAAAAAATATTAAAATACAATAAGAAATGTCTGAATTCTGACTATTCTTGTTTTACAAGCATAAGAGGATTTTTATAGGTTTGTTCCTGTTTTGTCATTATTTACTACAAAAACGGCTACTGCTGTTAGTATTCATTTGATATTTTAACAAGTGCTTTCTTTGTTAACTTTCGAAAATATATTGTCTGTGAAACTAAAGCGAACTTTTTTTGCACGACTTTAAATTGGAGAAGAAAAAAACAATAATTCAGCATTCAAAAAAGAACTGTTAATCAACGAATAATACGAAGATAGTTTCAGAAATTTTAAATTGGCAATCTAAGTATTGAAAATGATCCACACAGAACACCCACAATCGCCCTAAATAATGGAAGATTGAAAGAAATTATAAAAGATAAATCTGGGGATATGACACAAGAATTTGCTATACATCTTGGAGTTTCAACCATGACAGTTTTCTGTCATTTATGGTGATCCCTAGATGTGATGAGTCCAGAGATATTTTTAATAATTAAATACAAATGCGTTAATCTTGAGATTTGTAATTTTATTATAGAAAAAGTTAACAAGAAATACTTCTTTGGCAAGAATGACATTACTGAACACTTGTAAATTGGTATATATTGATAAGAAACTATGTATTTTATGTGTAACTTATTGAAAGAGACGTTGTTACATTTTTTTTTAATAGAAATAAATTTCAGACAAACATTGCATATCTAAATAAATTATCTCAATTTACTTTGCTTTTATGTTTTTAAAAAATATACAATTCTATACCACCGGACGCATAAAAATGCCAAAAGGCTTCATTTTGACGATGTAAAAATTAAGTTTTTTTTTCATTTCTCGATTACTGTTGATAAAAAGTTAGAAATGTACTAAATAAAAAAAAAATACAATTATGGAAAATGTATTTGAACAGTGATGGAATTGAATCACTAGTGGCCAGATTAGTCATAATCAACTGTATTAGAAAGTTTGATTTTAAAAAAAAATATTCACTTTTTTACAAATGTACTAAAATTAATAAAAATAATTTCATTAAAATTCATATGAACTCATTATAAATAAAATATTCAATTAATTTACAAATCCAAGTAGTAAATAAACACTACATTGAAATGTTTCAATTAGTTTGATAGTTTTGATATTTCCAATATAATTTAATTATAATTATCTGATTAAATGTATATAATCGAACAAAATTTCCATCTAAGTTGAAAGATAACATGACAAACGATACAATCGATCCATACATTCTAATTAATATATGTTAATTAATATTGAATAAATCTAAATCGTTCAACAATGTATACGCATCGTTCAGTTCAGATCGTTTTTTTACAAACATATTTTTGGTTTATGTTGACATTCAATTATAAAATAAAAGAAAAAATGGAATGAAGAAACTGCAACTCTGTTTGTTCGATGATTGCGCGCAGTAATTCAGTGTTGGAGATTATAATGGCATTTACGAAGACATTTATGTCGGCCATTGTGCGTGGCTATTATTATACCATTTCAGAATTCAATTATCGTCCATGCAAACGCGAATCGCGTTTTGATACGTATCGCATTCACGCCTCCCAAATTTCGAACTGGCGGCCGTGCAGAATATTATTTGAATTTCGGTTTTGTGTATTTTATACACATTTTCATATTTATATTGCGTTGTTGTTTTCCGTTACGCTTCGTACCGAGCATCTGATAGAATATTGGTAGACTGATAACAGGTTCGTATGTTTTTTTATATTATTTTTTTTGTTATAGAGAAAATCGTATTTTTAAATCTATTATACGATTAGTGTTATTTAAATTTATGTTGTGTTTGAAAACATGCAAATTTCACATTTACTTCTATTAATAATCAAATCGAAATTCGAATAGTTCAGTAATTAACAAGTTACGTTAATGATTAGTAATAAATAAGATTAAATCTTGAATAAAATTATAAACCAATAATTTTCATACTTAACGTTTATAACGATTAACAAATGTTCATAAAAAATCATTTTGCATAAATTAAAATGTTTAGCAATTTACACATTTTAATAAACTTCATTAAAATAAAATAGAAATTTTAATATTAAACTTTTTTTAATAAAATAAAAAAATCTAAAATCAAGTTACTTTCCACGAATTTTATGGATAAAAATTGTTGTATTTATTTTAACTAGTGGTTTATATGTCATCAGTCTTTTTTTATCCACTGCTGGACAAGGGATTTTTTCAAAACTTTCCACTTGACGATTCAATGTCTTTCTTTTCCATTTAATACATATAAACGTCAGAATTGATTCAAAAAAAGCATCAGATCAATCAAAATGGAAAATTTCGAAAAAATCCTTAATTATTGGCTATTCTCTTCGTACTTAGCTGAATTGTTAAGTTTTTTTATATTTTTTTATTCAATATCTATTTTTCTGATCCATAAATGTAAGCAGGTAGTACAAATCGATTATATGATTTCTATTTTACACTCAATAGTACTTTACTTTTCATTATATTTATTCTTCCAAATGTTTCCTATGTTTCCCAAATTTTGATCTAATCTTTAGCAATATGTTATCATCATATATTTTCTCCATGAATTTAATTTTAAACATCTTTATGAATTATTTTCCATTGTGAGTTGCAATAATTTTTCATTTATTAAATATTTTTTATACGTTGAAATAACTAAATAATTTCAATTTAATAATTGAAATTAAGTTACAAAAAATAAAAAATAATAATTGTTACTCACCAAATACGAATGATTGAAATTTAAAAGATGCTTACCTGAAAAAACAGAAAAAAATAATGTAGAGTACAGATAAAGAAAAATTCAATTAAAAATACAAAAATAAAATTCAATTAAATAAATAAACTTAGCCCGTTGTGGATGAGAAGTTTTTTAAGTGTACTTAGTTGTAAATCAAACATATTTTCTGTATAAAACGAGATTATGTACAGAAGACTTAAACATTAGGTGATATGGGAAATATTTAATGTTTATGAAAATTTCATTAATATTGTTTAAGAATAATATTGTATCGTTAAAAATACCAAATTAGTTATAATGTTATCGTTAATAAAATATTTTTTTAGCTTGTTTTTCAATGTATTTCATGGTTTTAATATGACAACGAAATAAACTAAATCGTATAAGACAAACTCTAAAAAATATATTATAATCAAGCACAATAAAAGTAAAATAATAATGAAATTATTTTTGCTGCCAAATTGGTAGCTTTTGACCCGAAAACTAGAAGCATAACTAAATATTCAACGGTTAAATTTTATGTTCTATGTAAATAATTTAAATTCGATGAATTCAAATCAAATCAAGAAAAAAATACAGGTCATCTTTTTATATAAATACAAATATCTAAAATTATTGTACATTTTTAAATCTCGATATGATAAATTTTGTGACATATTTCATAATTTCAGTACGATAATGCAATAAACTCAGTAATATAAAATATAAACTCCCTTCAAAAAAATTATAATTAAGCACAGTCAAAGTAAAATTAATGATGAATTTTTTTTGATGTCATAAAGACAATCTTCAACCCAGTAAATTGAATCATGATGCCAAATATTTTAAGGGTTAAATTTAAATGTTTTAGGGAAATAATTTAAATTCGATAGACTGAAATCAAGTTAAAAAAATATATGTCATGTCTTTATATAAATATAAATATCTAAAACGATTAAATATTGTATTTCTAAATCTCGATAAAATAAATTAGAATTGAATTAAATCATATTCTGAGCATAAAATTAATAATAGAAAAATTTCTCACTTTTTAAGCACAAATAGTTTTTTTTGAGAAATTAAAATAAGTTAACAAAACATAAAACTTGATTGGAAAGTAAAGCAAAAGGCATGAAAAATAATGTTGAAGAATATATGTGATCTGTCTTCAACGAATCCATCATATTATTTGTACAACGTACGAACGGGCCCGAATAAAACATATGCGCTCTGTTATTTTCAATGAATGGCAGAAGGAAAAAAAAGACTCGAGAATACATGTATAACGAAATACATCAGGTATTACGAAATAAAAGCAACCATAATATTTCGATACACGTTTTAACCCTCGAAAAACGACACACATCGATCAACTTAGCACAACAAGTGAACGCGGCATTTCTAGGGAACACATTATTGGATGAAAGGAGCCTCTCAAAAGGCGTCGAGTTACGGTATGCGACGACGACGACGTCATCTTTATACGTTTGACGTATGATCGACGCGGCGGCCCCCATACTCCACGTTTCCATATTCAGCCGACACCTATGAGCAAGGGTAAACTCGACTGAACTTGTAGTAGTAGTCGACTGACACATTTATGAACGCGTTAAATGTGAACGCACCGGCTCACACGTACAAGGTAGGCAACATATCGGGTACACGCGGGTGTAAAATACGACCGGGCGACATTTGACACGACGCAATTCACATTCGTACGATGAAATTTTAATTGTATTTTTATGGATAACTAATTTTTTACAAAAAAAACTCGGTTAACAATTCGTCGAGGGTGATGTAATTGTTCGTGATTTTTTTTTATGATCATAACACGGTTTAATTTTTAACAAATACGCAAAGCACGCATCATTTATGGGTATATGGGACCCAATCAAGCTTTTGTACAGGCTGTTTTCAAAATTGTATCAAGCATTTCATTACACTGCACTTGTTAAAAAAATGGATGAAACTATTTTACTGCCTCAAACAAATTTTCAGAAATGAAAATTAAAATAGAACTAATGATTTTTATTTCAAATAGAGGGATGGTCCCAATGAGACTCAAGTATTTAGACATATTTAATATAATTTTTTATCTTTCAGTCTCACTTAGACCACTCTATATAACTGAAAAAATTTGAAATAATATCCACGAATCCGCAAATTTACTTTCACACAAATGAATTATTACATCCAATACTTAGATATTTAAAATTGTTTAATTTAGGATTTTCCAAAAAGCGCTTCAGAAATTTAAATGGAAATAAAACAAAAAGTATTTAATTATTTATTTATTTTATTTTTTAGTATATTCTATGGCATTAATGATAAACCATAATTTCACTTATATGACTACTACGACTTTGCTCGACATAATGCATTCGTTTAGTCCAATTTTCAGTCACTCTTTCACATAATTGTGGTCCAATTTTATGGAATTACACGTTTTCAATGTTTATTTTTAATGCTTTTATTGTTTTAGATTTATCAGCACAAACCAACGATTTCAAATAACCCCACAGAAAAGAATCCAATAGAGTTAAATCATATGATCTTGGTGGCCAATTGATGGGTTCATTTCGTAAAATAATGGACCCATTAAACTTTTATTTCAATAAATCTATTAAAGTTTTTACAATTTCTAAGTGTTGTTGAAGTGTTAAACGTTCCATGATAATTTGCCAAACTATACTGAGTTGAAATGTCAAAATGAGATTAAAAAAGTTCAAACATAGCTGCCACCAGCTGTCAAAATTCTGACATTTTTATTGGAAAATCCTATACTTCATAACACAATGATCATTGAAATGATAATTAACTTATTATTGTTATAAAAAAATAATATGAACAATTTTTATTATGTGGTGGTGTAAATGGTGATCATATATTTGTGTGAAATTGTCAATAGTTATTATTCCTAACAATTACTTTAGTTCTTCACCCAGCAAAACGATTTCTAGGTCCTAAGAGCGTCTGTAATTGCCCACTTAGAAATAATTACGCCATTTATGTAAAATTTATAATAAATACAATTTTATACATAAAAATATTTATATTAACACAGTAAATTGATTGAGAAAAATACAACTCTTGAATGTACTCGTATATCTGGGAGCTACATAAATCCTAGACTTCAATTATTAAAAAAACGAATTATTTTTTATAAAATGTTAAAAAAAAAATATAAATATTTTTTAAAATTTTTAATATTTATGATTAATAAATCTACTATATTTTTAATATTAATGAATTCTAGTATTTTATTTGCTTCTCGATATAAAATAACAACATACAAAAAAGAACAAAACGTATAATAATTAATATCATCATTTTTAATTTTGAATTTTTGAAAGTAATCGGCTGGAATCATAGTTAAATCTAGTTGAAAGCTAGTCGATGCACAAACTAAAAACGAAATCAAAACTGTTGACTAAACTAACCGTAAAAATGAGAGCATTTTTTAAAAAAATTAAACTGATATGCGAACACTAATCAATCATATTTCTAATGATATGTATATCTGGTTTGTTTTATATTTCTTTTTTAGTTTTAATAATCATTATTTTAATATTTATTAAGAATGAAATACAAATATATCTACATAATAAATTAATATACATTTGATAATTTAACTTACGAACTTCAGAATTTGCATAGAAAAAAATATTGATAAAAAGTAAAAATAAAGAAAAAGATTTTTAGTAAATAAAGAAATAAAATATTGAATATTAATTAATATTAATTATATTTACTAATTGAATTTATATTTTCTTAAAGATTACAAATAAAAATATTTTAATAATTAAAAACAATGACCTTAATATCGACTGAATGAAATCTTTAGCCAAAATCTACAAACAAATCCGAAAAGTGTGTAGTAAAACAAGAAACATCAACGAATTCAATTTTCCATTTAATAATCGTGTACTTAAAGCCCTGAACAAATATCAGTATTTCATCGGAATTAAAGTGTCCGCCGAGATTTATAATGAATAAATATCAAAGATGACATCAGACCTCCGATTATTAATATTTATAAACGCTTTTTTGGATTAATTCCAAGAAAGAAGTTGCAACATGCCAACATTCAATTAAAATATGAAATTGTGTAAAAAGTCTACGAAATCAATTTTCCAATTGACATAAAATAATGTTTCTAAAAATATTCTGACATTTCCATTCGGATTTATCATGACACGACCTGTCGAATTTGATTTACATACGTTATCAGAAATTTTACTTATTAAGCTCTTTTATTCATTTTTACAAATACTTTTAGTTTATTGTTTGAAAAATTATTTTACATATTAATTTTATTAAAAATTTATATTTTTTTAAAAATATTATTCATAATTTCAAGAAAACTTTTCTTCAAATACATAAATATATATATATATATATATATATATATATATATATATATATATATATACACACACAGGGTGATAATTTTCTATCTGCACCATAAAAAATATATTAAAATTTCGACTTAAAATCAAATGAGTTAACAGTAAATATTGGGGTCTGTGAGTTGTTTCATATGTATTTTTTATGATAAATCGATTGATGTAGATTTTAAGTCAGTACGATTAGTAATATTTGAGAAAACAAAAAAATATCATCGTACATTTTTATTGCCCTGTCTCCTCAAAAAAAAATTTAGTGCCAAATCAGATAGTCGAAGTGGTTAATGTATATCACAGTCTCTTTTGATAATCCTTTTTGTGAATTCTGAATGAAAAAAATCCTTACTTGTACAAAGTTGTAAGTAGGATAGCCATCCATTTGGAACTCTTATTGGCTTCAATCACCTTTGATACTAATTTAAAAATATTTTTCTGCAATATTACCAGAAATTGGTTCTTTTTTTAATATGTGCTGATAGAATAATCCAATTACGTGACTGCCTAAGAATCTGGTCTAAACATTGATATGTGATGTGGTGTTACAATGCCAAGATTTTTTTGGGATTGTATTTCTGAATTTTGAAAATTCAAACTATGTTGAAATTTCGAAAAACTTTGATTTGTAAAGTATATTTCTATCGGCATGTATAATCTTTTTTTAAGCATGATAGAACTTTAAATTGAATCCCTCATCGAAAGTTCTATTTAACCTAAAACACCCTTTATATATATATATATATATATATATATACAAACACACACACAAATATATACATATAGAGTGTTTTTACGTTAGATAGAACTTTTAATAAGGATTTCATTTAAAGTTCTATCACGTTTAAAAAACAATTTATATTTTTTCTATCACTTTAGAATGAACAAAGATTCTTTTTTCAAAACCAGATACTATTTTAATTCTTGATGTTTATGCAATAACTTTTGTACTTATGTTTTTCAAAATCTTTAAAAATGCACCTTGACAATATTTAAGGAAATGTTTTTTTTTTTTAATATTTAATTGTGTTTTTTTTTTCAATCATAGAAAAAACATTAAATTCATTTTCAGTCTCCTTTCGAATTTTTTTTTTGATATATAATGACCATCGACTAGAAGACAGTCTCTATAAATTATTTACTCGAATAACTATGGAGTGATTAAAATATTCTATATATGAATGCCACTGAAACCAAATGTTCCTCACTGCTTTCGCAATAATACCTGCATAGTGCAGTTTTACTAACTCTAAATTATTCTCTACTGGAAGATCAATTACTTATAAAAGCAAAAAAATGAAAATATTAAAAACGTTTTTATTATTTTTGATTTTTTAAAAAATATTAAAAAACATCATCAATATTTTAATAAATAAATCATAATTCAATATTTACATGTCCACCATTAACAAATATAATTTTAAAGACAAGAAGTAAACACAATTTTGTTGTTAATATTTCTTTAATAATATAGATGAAAACAAAAACTGAAAATTTAAAACTTTTTCTCTTTTAATAATTTCATTGAAGCTACAAAATTACCAGATTTTTCAATAAAATTAACGTGGAATAATAATATATCATATTTTTGAACAAATTATTGTCTAAGGTAATAAAATTATCAGAATAATAAAAATGTGGATACTGAAAAAAATATATTATATTTTTATTTCACAATAAAATGAATTCAATAAATAAAAATATTCTTTCAACCCCAGTCTGAAAATTTTATATATTTAATTGTATTTAAAACTATTTTTCGTACTTTTCAAATTTTACTTATTATATATATTTGGTTAAATTATCAATATAGTTTTAAGTACACATATAACATTTATTTTTTTAAAAAAATATGGTATCATTTATTTTTTAATGTTAAAATTTAAAATAAGAATGAAAAAGTTCAAGAGATTAAGATTATATATAGGATGGTCCAAATAGATTAAAGTGTTTACTTGGTTACTATCATTTACTATTTTTTTATTATCCTTTATTCTCATTTAGTCGGCCCTATATAAGTACACACAGATGTATACAGATCTATAATGTATACATACGTTAATTATATTATATATATATATATATATATATATATATATATATATATATATATATATAAGATATAAAATGATATAGTGTTTTTTTCGACTTTTGGTTTCGTTACCGATTTGAATTATGGTTTAAATATCACATTAATTGGTTTATTGTAGAATAAATCAAATAAATAGACAAAACAATTTCAGAAATAAATGTCAATATAAAATATGATCGAAATAAAATATGTATGTCTTTTTTATAAATCGTATACAATGTACAAATATGTGTAATAAAATATAATAAGATAAATATGTATATATGTGAACCGTAATAAAGCTAATTGGAACATAATTCCTGAAGTAATAAATAAAAACGAAAAGAAAACATATCAGATAAAAAAGACGGAGTTAAAGGACACCCATTGAGAAAAGAAACAAAATCGAAATGATATATCGATATAAACGGTCGTGCGGAAGAGGATGGGAAATGAACGAAATTAGCATTTAGGAGACCCCGCCACGAAGATGTATCCGCTGCTGTTGGAGCAGCTGGAGAAAAAACGAATTCAGTAAAGTCCCAAGGCGATCAATAAAGCAGCAACAGCCACACCGCCCCGAACGAACGCCCACCACACTGTGTGTCGCAGTCATCGTCCTCCACCACCATGTACCGGCTCCTCGGCAAAATGGAAAAATCGTGACGAAGATTTCAAATCAAGATTGATCTGGAACCTATTTTTCTTTGAGATAAAAGCCCAAACATACCGAACTTGTCAGGCTGAATACATAAGTAATTTGGGAGAAAAATCCAAAGTATCAACATCAAAACGCCATATCTGACTACCACTCACCTACCTACCTAATACTTACAATAGAGTAAAAATATCTACGATGACGACGTTCAACCAAAACGGGGATCTCTCGTGACCGCTACGTGAAATGTAAACAACTTTGTTTTGTCGAACGATTTGATTTAATGGATCGAGGAGTTCAACGACAAAATGTCTTCAGTCATTTAACGAAAAGTATGAATAGTTAACGAACGACCTCGATTGTATATTAATATCGGAATGAATTAACACTGTACGAGTACATTTCGTACAATCATCATTTTCATAACAACATTTCAAACTCCCTTTTCAATACATGCACACATTTAGATACAGACATAAATATATATATAAAATTGAAACGAGTTTAATTAGACTATTTACAAATGAAAAATATAAAAAAAATCTCTACACAAAAACACAATATTAAAAACTAAATTTATTTAACAAACAAATAGTAATATATTCTTTACAATAAAAATTTAAAATCAATTAAACTCACATAACTTTATATCAATAATAAATAACCAGTTTATATCAACATGTGTTTTGAACTCGAATCTATGTTTCGTGACTCTCATAATATTTTATTATTCTCGCTTATTACACAAAAACACAAATATTTTTCTAATTTATTTTTATGTATATATATATATTTATGTATATATGTATATATATATATATATATAGAGAGAGAGAGAGAGAGAGAGAGAGAGAGAGAAATTTATTATATAAAATAAAAGAGTAGACAAAATATTTCCATGCCAATTTTAAAATAGCAAAAAATATTTTTTTACTAAATCATTTAACTGTCTGATACGGTTTGAAATCGATATTTTATGACAAATATATACACATAACAAATAATTTAAATAGAAATATCGCACTAAAATTTATAATAGTTCAATGTTGAGGGGATAAAAATAATTATTCTGATAATAAACGAAACATGCAATGAATATAGTTATTTTATAAAATATAAGTTATTATTTGTCACGCTCTTATCAATCTGAAATTAATAATCGTACTATTTGGTATGGAATTGTGGCGAATTCACTTTCATACAAATTAACTATCACCCTAAACACTACAAGATATTAAAAAGTGTTGAATAATTATTGATCATTTTGTTTGTTTGGAACAATAATAATTAATGTGCATTTCGATAGCGATGTCACTATCAGTAGAACGTTGTATTATAAAATCTATTAATATAAATAAAAAAATAAATAATAAGTAATAAATAAACACTTTTAAACATTTTGTGGTGTTGGTAATGGTAATCAATTTGTGTTATAATAATTATTTTTAAAATTTAAAAGTGGATTTCAATTAACGAAAGATTGACGTGGGGTATTTTTGAACCTCATAATTTCATTAATTATATTAATCATAAAATATACCATTATTACATTTTAAATCCATAATGAAAAGCTGGAGTACAAAAATATCCCATGTTGGATTTCGTAAAAGGTTAATAGGTCAATATTTCATACATAAGTACTTTATAATAATTTAGAAAGTAAATCATAATATACGACTACATGTTTTTCCAAAAAAAATGGTAATTTTAAAACAAAGTAATTTATAAATTTCTTCTCTCTCTAAATATATATCGTGTTCATCAGAATGAATAATCTAATATTTCGCAATTGTAAAAAAAAGGTGGAATATATATATATATATATATATATATATATATATATATATATGTATATTGCTGAAATGTGCATAGTTTTAATAAAGTCTAGATTAGGTTAATAATTTCTTACAAATTATCAAAGTTTAATCTGAAGCAACGAATGAATATCTGTAATTTTCATTTCTGCAGATTGGAAAAGGAGATATTCTTGAATTGAATTGTTACTGATGATGAAAAATTGATTTTTTACATTATTAAATGTCAAAGATAATGAATTAATTGCAACAGAACACCATCTTCATAATCTAAAAAAAGAACTTCATTATTTTATCGATTTGGTGGGGCATGGATAGAATTATCAGTTATGGGTTGCTACTAGACAATCAATTCATCACGAAAGTATTTTATTGTGACAAGTAAACCAGTTAAAGCAATCTTTCGATGGAAACAAGTCAAAATGTATTTTTTTCACAATTACAATTCCCGATTTCACATTGGATAAGAAATACTTCAAAAACTGAAGCAGTTTGAATTGGAAATTATGACATCCACCTAATATCTAATATCTGTTTCAAAGTCTCCAAAATTACATTTTTGAGAAACAGTTTAATAATCAGACTGATATTCGAAAGGAGCTCGATTTATTTTCTAACACAAAAGCAAAAGAGTTTTATCGTCAAAGTATTAGAAATGTATGATTAAGATAGGAAAAAGTTGTGATTATTCACAACTTTTTCCTTATATCCAAAATATATTTTCCATTATTATTAATGGAAAATATATTTTGGATTAAAATTAAAACATCAATTTTTTGTTTCATTTCGAAACTTTCTCTAAGAAAATGCATTATTTATAAGTTGACCCAAGGAAAACAAAAATAAAATTATGTTCAAATTAAGAATATTTCAAGTATGAAAGTTATTTTAAAAACGAAACATCACTAATCATTTTTTTAATAGCAAGGAGCTCTATCCTCTACTCACTTTACTTTTCGACTCTCGAATTTACTTCTACTTAACAATATAAATAAGTTATGAAAAATAAAACGTTTAGGCTTCTATATACACAATATTATATATATATATATATATATATATATATATATATATATATATATATAGGGTGTACCATTATAAGTGCAAACTTACAATCGCTCACTCCAAAAAATACATTTTACTTAAAAATTAAGTTTAACATTCTTGATAGGATATTTTATGCATAATATAACAGCAATACAATCAAAATTTATTTTGTATGAAAATCTGTCCAAATATTCTGCCTACAAAATCTATTTTCATTTTAATATTAAATAAAATAAGTACTACGATAACTTTTAGAAAACTTTTAGGAAAGTTCGGAAATGAAATTTTCATATCAACCCGGAGACGGAGGTGGAGCACAATTATTTTTTAAATAAAAAAAATATTTATAATATATGGTCATTCTTTTTAGACGATACAGAGAAACATTTAACTGATATACTTTAATGATAAATACCTCATAAAAAATTAAATCATTAATAAAATGTTTTACTTTATAACACAATGCTTTGAAAATGATAGTATAAAAATTAAAATGTGTATTAGGAGATGTTAATAATTATTGAATTCTTTCATAAAACCTTCTTAGGCTTCTGAATGAACATTTGTGTAAAAATTGAATTAATTTTATTAATATAATTTTAATAAAATAGTGTTATCTATTGACAATTTTCAGTTATCAGAAATTATTGAATTCTTTTATAAAATATTGTTAGGTTGCTGAATGATCATTTGTGTAAAAATTAAATTTATCTGATTAATATAATTTTAATAAAAGAATCCATATTTTACATTTTTCAGTTATTATTTTTACAATAAAATATATCTGAAAATAAATCATATGCATATGTATAATAAATTAAATTTATGCCAATCAATCCTTTGTATATGACTAACCCTTTAATAAATTTACGGTATCAAATACAAGAGTACTCAAAATAAATAATTAAAACATATAATATGCATTAGATTTTTTTGAATAAATTAATCATATTCTAAAAGTACTCGAGCATTAAAAAGTTCAGTTTGTTTACCTCCAAGGGACATAAAAACTTATTTAAAAGATTATTCGTCGTTGATAAATAAATTTTCGAGGAACAATTTTTCAAGCCATATTTACGACAGAGGGTGTCAGAGAATGTTACGTTACTCATAGGTTAAATTTATACAAACCTAGTTGCGAATTTCGTCGGTATACTTTTCACTTGTTGTAACGAAAATGTTTCATCGCATCAACAAAGCATTTCATCAATATGACACAGTTCACTTCCATTTCATTCCAACTAAACCAGTTCCGGTATCACACGTCTTCATTCAAAAATTTACTAAAACGATGTCGATGGTTAGACCGCCACACAAGTACAGATATCTCTTGTGCCCTTTATGGATCTCGCTCATCATAACTGTATAACTGTTTGCCCGTAGCTCCGCCGCTTGCAAGTTTTACATAACTACGCTCCGGGGAGTTATTTCAGCCTTTATCTTGCTTCGAATTATCTTTTGTACAATCACATATCTCTGTTCAGTATGGTACCGCCTAGAGGATCCACTACACCATTATATCTCCGACACCATCAAGCCAATGTTTCAGTCATCTTCTTCTTTGTCTTCTTATTCTTCTTCTTCTACTTGTTACCAAACAGCTATGAAACACTTCATCCTGAGATTATTGTATTTCATACTGTGACTTGTTCGTATTTTTTGACTATTATTTTTGTCCGAAAATGATACTCGATAGGGAATGGTCTGCACTAAACACTATGTCGTCGATAAAATATTTTGTGTAACGGAAATAACACTGATTTAATTTATGTTATTGATATGATTTTTTTATTCTCAAAATTACACTTTTTATCTCCAATTCCATTTGAAAATTAATATTTCGCGTGTTTCTGCATTATTAATTTTACATATTATAACTATGTTAATGGTAATGTATTATTCAAAACATACACACACAAACGTACATACATACACACACACACATTTATATATATATATATATATATATATATATATATATATATATATTTCTTTAAATATATTCTTAAATTATTGTAAAACGAAATGTCCTTAAAAATAAAAGTCGACACAAAAATGAAAAAGTTATTTATATATAGGAGTGGTTTTTTAAAAGCGTGATAGAACTTTGAATTGAATCCCTATCGAAAGTTCTATCAAACCTAAAAAAGAACACCTTTATATATATAATTATGTGTGTGTGTATGTATATATAAAAGTATGATAAAGGTGTTCTTTTTTAGGTTAGATAGAACTTTCGATAGGGATTCAATTCAAAGTTCTATCACGTTTAAAAAAACACCTATACATATATAGTATGACAATATTTTTTTTATTATACCAAAATTATACAGGATGGTTACAATGAGATTCATTGGTTTGAAATATTCACAAATTTTATGTTATTAATTTTTCTTTTTTCTTTATTGCTGGTTATGAAACATAATTTGGAGGTTTACAATGGCTAATTATGATGTACAACAACGAGTAAAAAAATCATTGAATTTTTTATTCTATTCAACGATTTATTATTTAACTTAACGAAAATACCGTCAGTATTTTTATATCGGAACTATTAGTGACAATATGGTTAGGAAATTAGTTTCCCGGTTTCAAGACCAGGGATCAGTTATAAAAATTCCTGGACAAGTTATTCATCGTTCTGTACTCACTAAAGCAGTAATGGAAGTTGTATGTAAGAGTGTAAACAATGATTTATATGTCTTTACTTATCGTCATTTTACTCAATTAAGGATTTTCAGATCATCGATACAATGGATTTTGAAAGTGGACATTAAAATGTTTTCATACAAAATTCAACTGATACACGCTTTGTTATCCCAGATTTCCTAACAACGCCTATAACATTCCATTCATTTTGTGCAGATAGCCAAAGAACACGACAACTTTTTAAAGAACCTTCTAATGAATAATGAAGCTTATTTTAATATAAATGGCTATGTGAATAAGCAAATTTGCAGATTCGGAGATATTGAGAATCGCAAGACATTCCATCAATATTAATTACCACTTCCTCAGAAACACAATTTTTTGTTATAGCTGATAAAGTTATAGGCCCTCATTTTTTGAAAAGGTCACCCAAATAAGGTCACCCAAGAACTATCACCGGCCTTTGTATAGAATTATAATTAATATTTTTTTTAAGTCCAGCTATCCAGAATAGTCCTGACGTATATTTCCAGTAACAACGATTAATTTAAAAAAATATTTTGTTTGATCTCGCCGTTTATTATATTTGACATTTTTTTACCTCCTTCTTGAAGAACTACTTGGAAGACGTAGATGTTAATCAATAAATCACAAATAATTCAGCATTTGTGACGATATAAGAAAATTAGAGCCCAAAATCTTACGTTTAGTAATGGAAAATAACTTTGAATAGAGTAAATATTTGTCGAAAGGAAATTGGGGAGACATTTAAGAGATGAGATATTTCTTACATAGTTTTAAAAATGTCCATGAAATATATTTTTCGATAAAATTAGAAAAAAGAGAAAAATATTTGAAAAAATTATTTGTCTTTACATCATTTAGTCTCATTTGGGCCACCCTGTATCTTTCATTAAAATGCTTTTCGGTGTGTTTAAAATAATTATGCGTTAAGTGGACAATACTTTTTAGCAAAACTGATATACATTTTAATAAAGTATTTTTTTATTTAGTTGGTTGATTTTTTATTTAAAAAAAGTAAGATATAAAAAGTTACATTTTAAATATATCTTTGTCTATTTTTATATTAACAACTAAATTATTTTTTTTACTGAAGTTTTAGTAATATACCATAAAAAATTAAATTCATAATTACAATATCATAATTATCAACAACTTTTGTAAAATTTAAAATAATTTTTGTATATATACTTTAAAATACAATATATGTGATTTAATTGCTAATTCTCTTGCATATTGTATTCAATTAAAGGATTATTTTAATTAAATTCGTATGCTATTCAAACATAATCAATAATAACTGAAAATTTTAATTAAATCATTTAATATTTTTGTACACTATTCAAATATCAGTATCCTTTGATTTTTCACTTTTAAGAATTGACGATATTTACACAGAATCAGTTTTTCAAAATAACATAACAATGGTATATAATAAACTCAAAGTTTTTTATCTGTGAACGAGTACAATTATAGCTTCTATTTTTATATAATTAACGAAGTTATGACTAAGTTAGTATTTTTTAACTCTTAACTTATTCTATTCTTTTTTTGAATAGTAATAACAAACATGTTTTTTATATTAATTTTAAGAGCAGATTTAAAACTTATAAAAAAGTAGTCTAAGTTAAAAATTAAAAATAATTAAAATTACTATTTATTTCGTGTTATATTGATTGATATTAAATAACATATAAGTATTTTTGTAAAAAAATCAAATACTTGCATTCTTTTCGATATCAGTATTCTCATTAGTTTTTTTTTTAATATTTACATTTTATTTACATTTTCAATCATCTTGGATTATTCAATGAATGAAAATGTTCGATTACTTCAGTGACACAATTTTATATTTTTATTTAACATACATCAATCATATGTGAATATATTCAGTATACGTTAATGTCTCATAAATGCACTTATCACATTTTTTAAATTTATTTTTCAAAGTATCTACGTTATAATGTTAAATAAAATATCTATCCAGCAGTGGACAGGAAAAGATAACTATTACTAATACACACAGAGAGACATACATATATATACATACATACATACATATATATATATATATATATATATATATATATATATAATTAAATACTTTTATTTTTTAATAAAACAAAGTTATACATTATACAATACAAAATTTTAAATCCAATTTTTAAATTATTCTTTTTTAATGAAAATGATTTTTTTAAAAGCCAAACAAATGGTTCTAATAAAAAAGGCTCAATACAATTCAAAAGAAAATAGAATAAAAAATTATTGTATTCAATTTTATTTTATTTAAAAAAATATTTTAGCATTGCGTTTAATCGTTCGTATCCTTTTTGGTGGCAATGCTATTAATATTATTCGATTCAATGATCTGGTGATAGTGGAATTTCTACATTACTGTAATTTTTTTATATACTATAATAAAAAAATACAGTGATCGAATATATTTTATATAAAATATTAAATCTATATAGTTTGTTTTTTCATCTGTTGATAAATTATTGTATCACATCTGATAATTCGATTTCAAAAGAACTAAACTAATTTTTATACACATATAAGGAGAATAAATAATTAATGATTCAATAAGAATAATTTTTAATATATCCAATTCGTTGATTTTTAAGCTACGATACATGTATCCCTGAGGGGATACACATTTAACACCAGAAATATTCGTTAATTGCAGATAACACATGTTCATTTTGCATGTCATGTTTTTATATTGCACGAGTGATAGGTGATATGCATGATTATATGAACACGTATAGGCAAATAAAAAATTATATGTGATTGCAAAAGGAATTATAGTGTGTAATTTGAAAAATTATTACGTGTAATGTACATTATCCGCAAACATTTTCAATGTGTTAGTTTGCCATATAAATAAAATTCCAATTAATTAAACGGAATGATATTTTGTGAACTTAAGTTTGAATAAAAGTGTTTGTCAATAGATATAAACACGATTAATATTTAATTTTCGAGGAGAGACGGATTTAAAATGAACATTTTATTCAAAATTAATTAATATATAATTACATATAAACAAATATATTTAAATAACGATGAAGAGAGTTGAAAAAGTATGAGAGAAATTGAACAAAACGTACAGAACTTGAGAAGTAAATTAAATCAAACAAACAATAGTAAAAAAAATAATATTTTAACGCAGATTAGCTCGATATATAGTTAAGTGAATTCGTGTTATTTTATAATTAAATTTGAACAAAATTAATATTCAAAACAAACAGTGTCGCTGTCACAACAAATCGACACTTAATAACAAATTAAGATGTTAACCTCGAAGGCAAGCTATGGAATTCAATAAGTTTATTAAATCAGTAATCAGGGATAAGTAACGGACTTCGCAAAACAAACAGACTTGTCCTGCAATGAAAGGTGTTGACCCGAGAGTCCCTGTACGCCGACTGTCTATAAGCCAGGCCTAGGCAGCAACAGGAAGCCGGAAAGGACCCCTGACTCGATCAATAATGCAGTCGCTAACACAAACATGCCACGCACAAGTCATCTCGTTCGCACTCGGAACAAACTCGATCGTATCAACTCTGTTCAAGTCGTATGACAATCTAACGAAATCGACTTTGGCTGATCCCCAAAGAATCCCCAACAATTTAACATCAACAATCTCTCTATGTTTTACCGTTACTTTCTTTATACGTACATGTATGTGAACACACACATTCATTCAAAATATATATATATATATATATATATATATTTAAAAGTATATATATATATATGCGAATATATATATATATATATATATAAATATGTATGTATGCATATACAACATTCACATATACACATATACATAAATCTTTTTTCTTGTTCAAACACAATCGTCAATTTGAATATTCTTTTAACATTCAAATTGTATTTATTCTTTCTGATAAAGTATTTATGAGTTAATATTGAAGTATGTTTACATTTCAAATTTTAAATTGTACTCATATACGAATTCACGTATTTATGTAAGTTTAAATATATATATATATATATATATATATATATATATATATATATAGGCTGATCCAAAAGCGACGCTTAGATTTGTGTTTTACTGAAAAGAAACTATACACATGTTTCTTTTTAATAGAACACAAATTTAGGCCTCATATTTGGATTATCATATATATATATATATATATATATATATATATATATATATATATATATATATATATATATATAAATAATACATTCAACTCTCCTATAACACCGTTAATTCATTTCGTGTTGTATCTAAACCGTGATAAGCGAAATTTAGAAATAATACAAATTAGGGAAATTACTTTCGTGTTATATCGAAACCGTGTTTTTACAGTGTTGTGCTATGCCGAAACCGTGTTGATCGAAACTTAAAAATAATAAAAATCCAAAGAATACATTTCGTATTATATAAAAACCTTGTTATAAGATATAAAGCCATAAAAAACGGATATATCGTTTTATAACATAAATATACATATATACAAGAAAATAAATTTATTCCGAGTATTTTTTATGATTTTAAGAGTTCATACAGTGATATTAAAATAAACCACAAATGAAATAAACAAAAATTCCACATTTTAGTAAAACTAAAAAATACAAATTTCAGTAGTAACAAGGACTTATTAGAAATTAACCACTATTAATTTTCATCATTACTGTCATCTAAAAGAGAAAAAAATAGTGTGATGGAAAAAACGTGTTATATGAGAATAGTTAAAGTTTATTAGATCATACTATATGGAAACCGTGTTAAAAATATCGTGTTATAGGAGGACTGTCGCAATTTTTGCAATAGTGTTATATTAAAATCGAGTTATAAGAGGGTTGAGGATATATATATATATATATATATATATATATGTGTGTGTGTGTGTGTGTGTATGTGTATAAAATGGGCATGAACAGGACACATAACAAAAAAACAAGACAATAGATGGACAAAAATTATTATATAATAGTAACCAAGAGTCAAAAAAGATCTCATCAATGGAGGAATGATATTTAAAGTATTATTAAGGGTTGAAAAAGATTAATCACAAGTAGAAAACAATAGAAGAATCTTGAAAAAAATTTTAGCCCTATGCACTAGAAAAATTGGTTTGATGTGCGATTCGAATGGCGATTGAAGAAGGAAAATAATTGTTTTACCTACAAAAAGACATTTGTAACTATTTTACAAACAAAATTGTTGATATTTAATATTACGCCTTGTATAATGTGAAAATATATGAAATATTGAAATAAAATAGTTCTATACGTTAATTTATGTATGATTTATTTTTATGTTAGTTGTAAAAAATGTCATCATCTTTTAACCAAAAATAATCCAGTTATAAAAACTTTCGAGGGTAATTTTTTATATCCCATTTTTCTTTATATTAAAATAAAATAAAAAGTAGTTAAATTACTGTCACAAAATATAATTTCAATAATTTTCTTTTTCTATTATTAGTTTTTGTTCATTTTTCTTAATTTAAAATATTGTAAATACAAGGTCATCCAAATAAGATGCCTAGATTTGTGTTTTATTGAAAAGTAACAAAAGAAATTATACACCACCCTATACACATGTTTCTTTTTTAAAAAACACAAATCTGGGTGTCACATTTGGATGGCCCTATATAATCTAAAATTTACTAAAACAGAAATTTTAATAAAATCGTCTATTTACAATAATAATAAATTAATTTACAGAAAAAATATTTTATATTTAGAATTGAAATTTCAACCCAATTGATACTTGTAGGTTTCTCTCTCTCTCTCTTTATATATATATATATATATATATATATATATATATATATATATATATATATATATATGTACATGTATGTGGATATACAAAATACATATCTGCCTCTATGTATCTTTTCCGTATATTTTACATAAAATATAATAAAGTTACTTGTAATAACATTAGGACAAATTCATGTCAGTACAATTTCATAAAAAAATTAACGAAATAAAAAGAAAAATAAAACCTGGTAACGAAAAATCAATGGCAAATATTCTAACCGCCGAAAAAAAATAAACACGCAATACAACGAAACGTACAAATAAAAATAATAAAATAAAATACGAAAAAAATACATACAAGCTGAGAGTAAAGAGAAAAAATTTTTTTTCAAAGCCGGGTCACATTGTAACGACTATTAAAAAACGGCGACTTTTTAGAACAAAGAAAGAGCACAAATATACTTCCTTTATAACAGGCCTCGAAACACGTACAATAAACACAAAACGACCAATAAAGATTGAGGGGAAAAATGTATAATATTTTGAAAAGGGGAGAGTAATTCGTTTGTTATGTAATGCCTTTAGCACCGTCGCCGCCACTGAACTGGTCCCAGTTGGCGATGGGATACGTACACACGAGCTCTTTGTTTTGATTGCAGTAATTGGCTCGTGATAAAACAAATTGTAAGCGGGTGGCACACTGTACGCATGATGGCGGATAGTGTGAGTGACGGAGGTTCGTAGTCATTGTACACTCACACTCTTTCATACGCTAAATACACATCACACAACACTACTAACGAATTATATATATATATATATATAAATAAACAAAATGGCATCCATATTTAAAAAGGTAAAAAAAATATTTACAACAATTATATAGATATTTCAATACATGAAAAATATTCTCAAACTAAATGTGTACAGTTCTTTAAACGAAATTTAAAAACAACTTTTTTATTTTTCCTTACTTCTTCCACTTATGAATACTTCATTTGTGTTTTTGTGCTTGTGCACCTTTGTGTTTTGTGGTTAATTATGAGCCAATCTCTGGTGCAAACAATCCAAGTAATTTCAAAATGCCTGTTGTACAAAATCAAATAAGTTCGTATGTAATGAAGTATTTTTCCGGATTTTTAAGATTATTTCATTTACTCGTTTTTCATATAAATAGAAATTAATTAAAATGTTTCGTTTTATAAAATCAGGTGAAATATATTCAAAATTCAAATCAGAGATGTTTTTTATTGTTCGTCTCAACTGGTGTTAAGATTATTTAATGGTTTTCTTTCTCATTCTAGATATTTTCTGATTCAGCCAAGTGCATATATATATATATATATATATATATATATATATATATATATATATATATATATATATATATATATATATACAGAGTGGTCTAAAATTTACCATTTAAAATATTACATAAATAAAAATAACAGAATTCACTGAGTAGAAATTTTTGAACTACTGTATATATAAGTAGTGATTATTTTTTTAAAAAAGTATTAATAAAAAAAATAGAAGAAGAAAATCTATTTAAAATATAATCATTTATTTTGGATATCTCATTATTTTTGGGGAAAAATTATAAAAGTTCTGAAAATTAAATTTATTTAGTTAATAAAAACAAATTTATCATTTTTGTATTCATTTAAAATTTCGGACCGCTGTATACACAAGTAGTGATTTTTGTAGAAAAATATTAGTTAACATAAAATGGAAAAAATATGTTTAAAATATAATTTGTAATAATATATTAGATTTTTCAATATTATAATATTTGATAAAAAACAAAAATTCTGAAAATCAAATTTATTTAGTTAATCAAAACAAATTTGTAATATTTGTATTTATTTAAAATTTAGGACCGCTAAATGCACATGCTGTGATTTAAAAAAAAATAGTAGAAATTAAATGATAAAAAATCTGTTTAAAATATAACTTATAATCCATATACTAGATTACTCAATATTTTTTGGATAAAAATATAAAAATTCTGAAAATTAAACTTTTTTAATTGTTAAAAACAAATTTATAATATTTGTACTGATTTAAAATTTCGGACCGTTGTGTACACAAGTAGTGATTTTTTTTAGAAAAAAGTAAAAGATTAAATGCAAAAACCGTTTCATATATAATTTATAATTATTTACTAAATGTTTTATTATATTTTATTAAAAAAATATAAAAATTCTAAATGTCATTAATGAAAACAAATTTGTAATATGCGTATTGATTTAACATTTTAGACCTCTGTATACATAGAAGTGATTATTTTTTTTAAAAAAAAATATTACTACAAAAAATTGACGAAAAATCTATTTAAAATGTAATTTATAATCGTATACTAAATTTCTCAATATTTTTTAGTTGAAAATTAAAGAAATTCTGAAAATTAAATTTATTTAATTAATAAAAACTATTTTGTATTTTATTTATTGATATCAAAGAAAATAAAAAAATATAAAATTTTAAAATATGTTTAATAAACATTTTCAACAGTTTCATTAATTTTCTCAATATCTAAAATTATCTGAATGTTTCTTTATTAAAAATATTTTATAAAAAAATGTAATTTATTTTAAATGAATATAAACATTATGACAAATTATATAGGGTGATTTAATGAGATTGAACGAGTAAATGATAGTATACAAATAAATTTATGTAACTAAACACTTCAATCTTATTTGTGTTATTTTATTTGATTTTAAGGATTTAAAAATAAAATAATTTAAAAATAAATACCTAATATTATTATTAGATAAAAATTACGCGCAATTATTAAATTTGTAAAAACAATTCTAAGAAATATTAATTAACTTGAATAAATATCAGGTACCTAAGAAAGTTTCTGGAGTTTTTTATATAATTTAAAAAAAACACACATGTATATATATATATAGTTAAGAAAGTATAGAAATAATGTAATACTGGTGCTATAATAAATACCAAATATTCAAAAAAAAACATACAAATATTTTTTAGTAAAAAATCCGAATATTTCACAATATGTTCTTGATTTTAATAAAGTAATCTTGTGAAATATGATACATAAAAAATAACAACATATTATACACAACTCGAGCATAATTATAAAATATAATTGACTATTGACATACACAATAACAGAACTTTTTACTGACGATATATATATATACATGAGAATTAATTGAAAATTTATTCAAATAGACAGATAAACCATTGAAAAATGAAAATAATCCGCAGTAAATAATATACGTCCATACATTGTGTATATATATGTACATCATGAATGAACGTGTTATGTAAAGCGTAATAGCTTTTCAAACCATTATCCTGTGATTACCGACTGAACGTAGTATTAATATATTATCAATTTTATTTATAAACTATGACGATATATTCGTACTGTGTAAATAATCATATAATAAATTTAATTAAATAAATTTCTATTAAATAAGAACGATATATTTTTATAATAACCTAATATATTATCAACTTGGAAATTTGAATAGCACGTATTGTAATATTTTATCATTTTTATTTTAATTAAATCTACTAAACACTAATCTACAGTTCTGTATAATTTAAATTTTATACAGTCGTAAATGGTATCATATAATTGAGGTTATGGTACGACCATACAATTTCTATACGTAAACAAAGTTTATTTCAATTTTAATTTATTTATTGACAAATGTATTAAAAATCGACCTGATTAATTTTTAATACACAAAACCAATATTTGTATTTTTTCAATTTAATAAATAAATTTGATTACAAATGTTGTAAATATTGGTAGATATGTCATAACAGTGACTAAAAAATCACTTGTGTCAAAAAAATTAAATACTGTAAAATAAAATTGAAAAATACAAGAAACCCCCATGGAATACAGTTATTGAGTTTATAAAAAATTGTTGTGTTAAACGAGATTAAGAACTAGTGAAAAAACAGAATTAGGTTCGAATAAGTAGAAAAATATAGTGTTTTTCTTCCACATTTATCAGGAATATGCTCATTAAAAATTAACGGTTAACACTTTTTTATAATATACCCCTACAAGATGAAAGAATATTGGATAAATTTAGAGAAAATATTTGTGATAATAAAAACAGAAATAATAATTATATAGGATTTTCCAGAGGGAATGTCAAAACTTTGACAGCTGGTGGGAGCCATGTTTGAATTTTTTTTAAGCTCATTTTAACATTTCAACCCAGTCTCTTCTTCTTTTTTCAAAGATCCTTAGAAAAATATAAAGAATTTTAACATATTTTTAATGATTTCAGTGAATATAAATTTCTTGTTCACATTTAATTAACAGATCAAATAAAAACCAAAGAATTTAAAGTCAAAAACAAACTTGCAAAGCACAAAAAACACTTTTCCCTCAAATTCGCAATTTTAATAGCTTATAATGGAAACTCTTCTCACACCGTTCTGATATACTAAATCTGCTTACTTAAACAAAATGTATTGATTTATTCAATGATCTCATTTGTACTTGAAATTCTCTATCACTTTCCCTCTATAAAGAGGTTTCCCCATCCTCTGACAGTGTTGAAACAATGTTGTGTTATATGGGATTCCCCCAATTCTCTAATCGTATAATAGTAAAATCGTGTTATATGGAGGTTTCCTGTATATGTAATTTCATAGATTGTTTCATCGTTATTTTCTAAAAACTATATATTTTTTTGCACAGAATTTTGTAATCACATTGACAATCTCTGTTAAATATATAAAATACATTAAATGAAAATTAATCTAAATTACACAGATAAAAAGACTATCTAATAACATCTATGTGTAAAAATGAGATTCCTGCAACATTTCATAAATAAAATGGTTATACAAGAGTGTGATTATAGGAAAATTAGATTCAGTAGAAGAACTGAATATCTCTAAGAAGATTAGCATAAATGAAATAAAGTTTTCAGAATAGACGATATACAATTTTAAAAATAATACAAAATGACATTGATTGAAAAATTTAAATAGATCGTATAAAATAGTTATAGTGATTAGTTTAATTAAAATAAAATAGATAAGTCTACTTAAAAACATGAAGTCGATAAAAATAATAAGATATATTTATGAATAGAATTTTTTCGACACTTGACGTCTTTTTAAAAACATTTTTTTAATTTACTGATAAAATAAAATACCATTATCTTTGTTTACTTTTTAAATTGTGTAAAAATATAATTTTTTACTATTTGATTTGGAACTGTGGCAAATTCATTTTTCACAAAAATGAATTAATACTTCAACACCATAAAATGTTGAAAAAATATTGAATAATTACTTGCTTATTTCGTTTGCTTAAAAGCTGATATACATTTCGATAGCAATATCATTATCAAAGTGCTGTATTACAAAATCTTCTTGCTTTTTATTTTGAAATTGAGTGTATAACCCTTTTCAACACTAATAAATTATCATTTCAACATCACAAGATATTAAAAAATGTCTAATAATTGCTAATTATCCACTTTGTTTGTTTTTTAAAACAGTAAGTTGATGTTATAAACAAACAAAGTAAATAATAAGTAATTATTGTTCAATTTTTCAATATCTTGTAGTGTTGGGATGATAATTTATTCAATTTTTTTAATAATCATATAATTCAATTATGTAGCTATTTTTCTAAAATTATTTTGTAAAAAACATACATGTTTTTTCTATTAAAATTTGAAATCAGTACACTAAGGATTAAAACACCAATGATAGAAAAACGTTGAAAGATAAATATTTTTTAAAAAAATGTTATATTTTGCAGAACAACAAAAAATATTCTCTCATAATTACTTTACTAACCTAACTATTTCTCAAAAGCAAACATTATCAGAGACAATAAGTGAAAAATAATATATTCAACATTGCATAATAAAAATTTCTATAAATATTATATTTAAGGCGTAGCTAGCCAAATAAATAGTAATATAACAATATATTACAGCTGATATTTGGGACCGGATCACATTTACAATTCATACTGCGCTGTCATCCAACTCCTAACCTTTTCCCCCATCGTCCTGTGCTGTAACACAGGTAAATTGACTTTACCTATATTATGCTTTTCGTACAAGTGTACGAGTATGTGTGTGTATGTGTATATATAGATGTATGTATATATGAATAAGAGTTTAGCGCGTGTGAACCTGCAGGGGTTACAATATAAGCGGCGAAAATAGGAACGGGTAAAGAGGAGAGGGTGTGTTCGGACAGGGGAATATAAATTCGAAAGTCAGACAGTCAACGCGAGCAAGTATTATCAACTGTTAAGTACTTTGTGCAGGTGATAAAACGATTTTAAATTTTCAAAATGTAATTACTGTTTGTAGGAAAAAGAATGGAATTTGGTTAAGGTTGACGTTTTTATGGGAAAATGTGAGAATGTGGCTATCTTTTGATAGTTGTAGAGACCATAATTACAACAGTTTGAGAACTAAAATAATATTACTAATAATCAGATGTTTGAAATATGGATATTTGAATTACATAAAAATGTTCAAATGATAATAATCATTTTTCAATATATTTGGTGTTGGAATAATAATTTATTTGTGCAAAATTCAACACAACTTTGAAATAAATAACAACTGTTGAATATTTATAAAATCTTGTGGTATTTCGGACCAGTGATTTGTATATAATGAGAAAAAAATATTTTTTTAATTACTATTTTTAATATAAAATGTGTGAAAATCACATTTCTTTTAAAATATTTTCAATACTTAGAATTAATAAAAAAAGATAAAAATTAAAAAGATATATCATTGTAATTCGTTTGATATATATAAATGAATCATTCAGTTAACTCCATATTTCATAAAAATATTCAACAAATACTCATTTTTTACTCAACCGCATTTCAATGGCTATGTTATCATCATCACAGTACTGTATTACAAAATAAAATTTGAGATTATGAAAGTGGTAAAAATTTAAAAAAAAATGAGTTAAAGGTTAATTTTGCATGGAAATAATATAAGTTATGATAAACGAAAACAATTTTTAAAAATATTTAAAAAATAATAGTTTTATTGAAATAATAATTTTAATGAAATTCAATTTATTTTATTTTGATAGTAGTTTAAGTTACTTGTTTTATAGAAATTTTTAATTTTATGAAAAAATAAGTACTGTTAGATCATTAAATTAAATTCAGTAAATACTGATGTCATTAGAGAGTGATTCAGGTAAATTACAATATTTATTTTAGAATTTATATTTAAAATTGTGTGTTTAAATAATGTGCTTTATAATAATACATTTAAAATAAAAAGACAATTAATTCAATTGAGATCAACAGATAAAACTTATCAAAACATCTTTATAAATACATTAGGTAAAAATTCAGAGACCCTGGACATCTTGGAAGAAAAAAAAGAAGAACAAAAATGAAAAAAATAATTTCAAAATATTAGAAAATTAAAAAGAAATCGTAATAAAAATCTAGAAATACGCATTGTGGTTGTTCCAAGAAATGTACAAATATTTAAATTTTTAAGAGAAAATAATTTTATAAATTTTTAAAAATTAGAAGATTTTGAAAAACTAAATTTGTATTTATGTGGAGTTGTGCATAAGAAAAACATAAAATAAAGAACTTTTGATAAAGAATTCAGAAAAAGTTTGATAATTGAAAATTCAGTTAAAATGATTGTACGTAAAAAAATTTTCTGGAAACATTTTAAATAAGTGATGGACACTTAAACCTTGTTCTAACCGTTCCAATACTATAGACAGATTTTCGTGGAAGGATGCCTGAATTATCACGAAAAATATATAAAAAAATAATTGCTGTAAAAGATCATATTTCGAGTTTTCCTGCATTGGAAAACCATTAAACTAGAAGATATGCTCCAGGATGAAAATATTTAAGTTTGGAATTGGATATTAAAGAATGTATGACGTTTTAGTTTAAAAATGCAAAGAAAATAATATTATATCATATGTGAATGAATGATATATCGAAAAATATTCAAAAAACTATATAGAAATATTGAATTATTGCTATATCATGAATATTTTACGTTAGTGACAAAGAAAAAATACAAAAATGTGATAGATTTGTTACCATATATACAACCGATTGATCACAACTAGTTTAAAGCTCTCAAAACATCACAAACTGGAAATGATATGAAAAATTAAGCGCAATGAAGAATAATTATAATTTTTTAAAGTGGAAATTTATTTTGTTATTGAATTTTTTGAATAAAATCTATTATTTTTCACACAAGTCTTTTTCTGACTTTTCCATTAATTTTAAAAATAGTTAAGTTAATTGAGATATTAAAAAAATATTCTGTCAAACGCTATTCTTAAAATTTTAAAATGATATAAAAGAATTATTTTTCAAGAATAAACACACATTTTCTATTTGTAATTTTTTATATTTTTTAAATAATTCATTTGTAGACGTCAAAATATCTCAAAACAAAAAATATATAACTTAACCACTTTCATAACCACCAGCTTAAATATCCGTTAGAATAGAAACTTTCAAATCAACTTAAAACTGTAGAAGAATTTTACACGTACGAAAAGATTTGTTTTATAATAAAACTATTTAAAAATATCATCAAGACAAGTAAAACTAGTGAATCCTACATCGTAGAACTTCGATCATGCCAAGGGTCGTTATTAAAGAGCAAGGCGGAAACGCGTTCTAAAATAGGTTAATCCATAATTCGCACCTACATACTGACACGTCAAACCAATGGCACGCGTGCCGGTAATAAAACACTGGTTTGACCGGCAATGTTTTGTTCGTTCCAAGTTACAGTAACCCTTTTAACTATTACTCTTTTTTTAAAGTAACCGGTATAAGATGTTTATCATTAGTTCTTTTTACTGTACGCGGTAATAAAAAATATATATAATATGCAAAGATATAGTTGGAATTTATTGAAGTAAAAGATTAATAATAAACAGATATATATATATATATATATATATATATATATATATTATATATATATATATATATATATATATATATATACATATGTAAGTATGTATGTATGTACGTAAATGTAAATAAAAATATTCATATTTAAAACATGAATGTTTAAAAAATAAAATAAAAGCAAATTTCTGACAAAGTTTTGATAAATTGTGAATTTATATATGTATATACACATACGAAGTGCTTTGACAAAACTTGTGTTTTTAAACATATATTAACAACGGTAAAGAGTTCACGTGAAAGAAAATATAAATTTTATACAGTAGTTTTCAGACGACGACCTTCAATTTTACGCAGTTTTCAATGTTAAATATTAAAGTTACACTTTCCAAATTATAATTTAATATTTTTTTTTCTAAATTTCATACCATTGCTTAACACAATATTATTATGATTTTTATTTTTTAAATATCTCATAATTATCAAAATGTGATTCAAAATAGCTATTAACGAGATTTTCTACAATTATTACTATTTTTATTTCCAAAAAAATAATAATTGAAGTAAATTGATGAAATTAATTTTGGAATTATTTTATCTCTCTCTCTCTCTCTCTCTATATATATATATATATATAGAGAGAGAGAGAGAGAGATTATTTCAGTTATGTGACTAACTCCAATTTATTGAAAATAATCAAAAATTTTACAATCATCTCTTAATACAAAAAATATCCATTGTAGTTAACTAATTTTCAATTTATTAATAAATATTCGTTTGTATTGTTTAAACATGCATTTTATTCGTATATAAATCAAAATAACAAGAAAAGATTTCAACTTATCAAGTGCAATAAAAACAAATTTAATTTTTTATCAATCGTTTTTAATCGAAATAATGCACATAAAATAGTGTTTATATATGATATTTTCATATCGAAATTATGATATTAAATCTGTTTTTAAATATATCATGTTTTTATTTATTGTTTTTTGAAAGATACGATTTTAAGATTATTAAATTCTTATCTCTTAGTAATCAATTCAGTGCATGATACATATCTTTTAGTTGATTAACTATTTTCTCTGGATATATGTGCGTATTTATGTATGTGTATGTATGTGTATATATATATATATATATATATATATATATATATATATATATATATATATATATATATATAATGTATGTTTTATACGTACAAGTAAACATGTAATGCAGTGTAGCCAACACATTAATATTTCATTCATGAATATAGCGTGCGAGTTATTCAACCGAATAAACTAAATGCATTTTTGTGGTACACATTCCTTGTCGTAAACCACATAATATTTCCTAATAATGTCTATGAAATATATCTCTCCTGTGTTTTTTTTTTTGGAGTATATAAGCATTATTTACGACCATAAAAATAATTTTAACAGGAACTTAATATATTAGGTACTCTTTTTTGTTAAATAAATTCTATAAATTGGAAATAATATTCTTGTTTACTCCAATATAAGTAATGTGGTGTAATAGAATTAATAAATTGATTGTTTTTCAAATAACAGAAAATATGAGGTATTATTTGCTGTATTTTTTTTAATTTGAGCTTTTAATAGAATTAATAATTAGTTGCAAACATTATTTTTTGAGGGGTTATTCTATATATGTATATGTATGTATGTTAATCTATTATTCGTTACAAAATTAAAATAAATATTTATTTATTACTGACATAAAAAAATAAAATGATACTTAAAGAAACCTGATTAAAACATTTTTTTTTTCATTTAACAGATCTTCTTTACCACTATTTTATTTCTTTCATTTTTTTTTCCTATTTTTCTACGGTAGTAATAAATAAATATTTCATTTCAAAAGTTCATTGCTTTTTTTAAAAAAATGTGAAAATTTTCAATTCTGGCAACAATAACATATGTTTTCCAATAAGAATGTCAGAATTTTGACAGCTAGTGACAGCCATGTTTGAATTATATAAAGTTCATTTTGATATTTCAACTCAATAGAGTTTGGCAAATTATAATGGAACGTTTAACATTTCAACAACGCTTAGAAATTGTAAAAATTTCAATAGACTTATTAAAATAAAAATTTAATCAGTTCATTATTTCACGAAATGGACCCATCAATTGACCATCAATATTATGTCATTTAACTCCATTGGATTATTTTCTGTGGGGTTATGTGATAACATTGGTTTATGCTGATAAACCACAAACAACAGAAGTATTAAAAATAAAATTTGAAATTGTAATTCATGAAATTGGGCCACAATTATGTAAAAAAGTGACTAGAAATTGGACTAAACGAAATTGTGTTCCATTATTAATGTCTATAATATGCTTAAATATAAAAAAATAAATAACCAATTAATTAAATACTTTTTGTTTTATTTCAATTTAAACTTCTGAAGTACTTCTTGAAAAATCCTATACTCTTCAAAAAAATGAATTGCAAATTTAAATTTTGTTCAACTGACCAGTTTCATTTAAGAAACATTTACTTGCAACCACTAAAACCCGCTGCTTTTATAAATCGTTTTAAAGTACCCTTGACAGATTCATTATTATATGACACATACCTGACACATGGTTCCTCATAAACAAACCGGCGCCATATACATCTACCTTACTTAAAGCCGTTATATAAACTACTTTGTAGATTGATGATTTCTCGTAATGTAGTTAGCTACTTGCAGTGGTTTGAAGGAAAGCACGACACATTCGGTGACGAGTGGTTTCTGGTTTTGTTATGTTGTTAAATTTATAGTTTATGTTTATTACCGGTGAAGTATTACGAATTTACTGCTTTACTATATATGCATAGGAAACTGATTGGGTTTATTTATATGAAGGTGTCAACTTGCACTTTACTGACTTTGTTAGCACATTAACAAATAGTATATTTAGTTAAGACATGTGTGGTGCAGATAAACGAGAATATAAACCACTATTGTACAAATATATATATATATACATATATAGTGGGAAATAAAACTGGATACGATAATAAAAATTTACGTTGGTATAAAAATATTTTCCTAATAAAAACCGAAATAAATATTATTATTTCATATTCTTATCACTAAAAAAATAAATAACTTATTTATAAAAAAAAAATTCTCAAAAAACTATATATAATAGAAAAAAACATTCTGATTTTTATTTATCCACTTTTGGACGTATTCAATTTAGTTGTTTTATTTAGACAATTCTTTATTTTCGAACTTCATGAAAATTACAACATTTGTCATCAGTTTTTTAAAGCCGATCAATATATTCGAAATGTTTTCTTAACATTTAAGTTTATATTACTTTTAAAAAGTTAAAAAATAAGAATTAAGAAAATTTGAGTTGATTTATAAAACAACTTTGTTTCTTTGAGAAATAAGGGGTTTTCTTCCAGAATAATTGTTAGGATGGTAAATGTGTGTTATAGTACTGAGAAAAGGAAGAATTTATTACTGAATATAAATGCAGAAAATCGTTTTAAACTTTTGTCAGACTGTGATTTCCGTTCAATGGAGCGATTAATGAAAATTAAAAGGGACAAAACATAAATAAGCTACTGAAACTCTACATAAATTTTTTTAAAATGGATAATAAGAAGAGCAATGAGAAGAATTGGTTTATTTCACACAGTAAAATAAAAAATCCAGTCAAATCAGAGAGAAATAAGAAGGCTTGATTGGAATTTTGCAAGAAATATAAACATTGGATCCATGATGACTGGAAAAGAGTTATTTAGTCCGATGAGACCAGAGTATTTTTTTTTTACTTTGGTGAAAAAGAATATTATTAGCATCGTCTACATAAAAAAGCATTCAAAGGCATCAGGTAAAAGAAACAAGAAAATATGTAACAGTGTGGAGGGCTTTTACCTGGTGGTATAGAGGTCTATTGATAAAAATTAATAGGACAACGAAAAAAGAAGATTATCTTAAAATTCTGGACACCTATTTGCCTGATTTGTTAATAAATATGTTTTTCCAATCGATGAAATAATTTTCCAGCATAAAATCGACCTCAAACACACTGTAAAAATACTGACAAGTTGGAACCAAGAGTAGAGTATGGATTTAAATCTAATCAAAAATGTATGGGCTATTGTAAAAAAGCAGCTGTACTAATACAAATAAAATAGCACAATATCAGTAATAAGAATATCGAAAATTTAGCTGAAATCTATAGAAGAGTGGGAGGGTGTGATAACAAAATAACGGTTTTTGGACAAAATATTAAATTTTTTGAAATAAATAAAAATTATTGAAAATGTGAAAAACTGGATAAAATAAAGATCAGAATATTTTTTGCGTTATATATTATTTTAAGAATGTTTTTTTAAATTTTTTGTAAATAAGTTATTTGTTATATTATTAATAAGAATACAAAATAATAATATTTAATTTGGTTTTCAGTACAAAAATATTTTAATACTAACGAAAATATTTGAATCATGTATCCAATTTTGCTCGCCACTCTATATATACAATAAAGAAATAAAATAATGATATTATTATTTAAAAAAAGTAAAAAATTAAAAAAAATATTCCCATTTTAAATCGTTAAATCCGAACTACAAGTTTCCTAATCGTCAATTAAAAAAAATAAAATACGAATCCATAAAAAATAAATAGAACATAGAGAAATAAATCCGTCGAAATAGGTTAGTAAAAAAAACACCCTAAACGGCTGCATGTTTATCATCCCTCGAAATGTTGTTTTGGTACAATGCTACCGACCGAACAGTTGGAGATCGAAAGGTTTGTTGAGAAATAGGTACGGTCGCCTCGAGAGCGCATTTCCATATTCCGCTATCAATTTTTATCCCGTGATGTCATAAATCGCGACCACAACAATCGCTTGCCCGGACCGTGAATACGTTTCGCACAAACGACACAATGAACCAGGATCGCATTAGGGACAACAGCATAATAATACTATTATGGAAAGGGAACTTAACGTATCGTACATAGATGTACATATAGAGTACGACAATACGGCAGTAGATATTTATCTTAAAGTCAATTTTATAAATTTACAATTTAATATATAAATTGAATTGTGATTCAACGATCGTTCTTTTTTTTTGATAGATGCTTTTTTAATATTAAATTATATAAAAATTAGTCGTTATGTATTTACTATTTACTTTATATTTTTTCATATATTTATTTAAAAACACACCAAATTTGGACACAATTTAATTATCTAATTTTATATAACAAATATTCAATTTTATATGTCCATCGGAGACAAAAGTATTCGTATTCTTATTATATCAAAATTAGAAGGTTTATTAAAAAACCAAAAAAAATAATAATGAAAAACATTTATTTAAATATCTTAGCTATTCTTAAGTTAAAATAAAAAAAAACAGCAAAAATTATATATATATATATATATATATATATATATATATATGTATGTATGTATGTATGTGTGTGTGTATATTAGTTAATAATTTGTCTGTTTTCAAAAAATATGTAGTTGGTAATTTTTTATATAAAGGTTATCCAAATGTGACACCTAGATTTGTGTTTTATTAAAAAAAAACATATATACGATGGTGTATAGGGAAACATGTGTATACAGGTAACCCTCTTACAACAAGGTTTCGTAAAACACAGTTTCGCTCTAATACAATAAGAAAATTGTCGAAACTCTTCTACAACATTAGATAACACGATTTTTTATTATAGAAAATATATCAAAAAATTGTGAAATAGTAAAATACTTACAAAATAATAAGTATTAGCTTATAGTCTCATATAACACGGTTTCACACAACACAGTATTTTCTAGGAACCTATCTACCGTGTTATAAGAGGTTACCTATAGATTTGTTTGTTTCTTTTTAATAAAACATAAATTTAGGCGTCACATTTGGATGAGATATATAATATGTATATATGTATATACAACAAACACCCACATATATATGTATACATGCAGAGTGACCCAAAAAAAATATATACACAATTGAGCAACTAATAACTCATTTAATTATCACTCCTTTCAAGTTTAACCAATCTAAAATAATGGATAAGACGAGACTGTATAAATTGTATTGGGACACCCGGTATATATGGGGATGCATATATATATATATATATATATATATATATATATATATATATATATATAATACACATGAGTAGAAAACGAATACAAAATGAAAAAGTAATATTTATAGAAATAAATACTTTTATTATTTTTCTTTTCAAAAAAACCTCATATTTTATAAATAAATATTCTTATTTCCATCCTATACAATTCAACAGTACTTAAAATAACAATACGATTAATTCAATACTACCAACATTCACTACATTAAATTGAACACATAAATATTGTTATATTTATACTAGCATTCGCAAGACATTCAAAAAAAATAATCGAAAATATATCGAGACCGTAACTATTTTAAAGTAAACTGACGGAAATACTTCAACAATATTTTCCTTTCAAGAAAAGTAAAAAAAAAAAAAACGAACAGTTTCTCAATCAATAAACAAACTATGCCTTCGTTCGCAACGAGTTATCGTTACATTATTTTCTTCTTTTTCTGTAAACAAACTACTTCATTAAAAAAATGTTCTATGAGCGAGAATTAAAATTTGCATATAAATAAAATTGTATACGTAGATATCTTTTCAGGCACGTTATTATATTTGCTACGAATTCATGAATAATCATTATATAGTATATAGATAATTTTGTAATATATATATATATATATATATATATATATATATATATATATATATATATATATACACTAAAAAAAAACTTCATTTAACTAAATATGGAAAAAAGAAAATTATATTAAACATATAAATTTCAAATTACAGCATGCTTTATAAATACGACAAACGGAAAGAAATAACATTATATAAAAAAGTTCTAACCGATTTAATTATAAATAATAAGTAATATAAATGAATACTATTTAAATTAGTTAATAATTTTATGCTATAAATCATATTTTTTTTCAATGTAATTTTTACTATATTTATTGTATTGATATGTTTTTATTGTGTGTTTACATTTGTGTGTGTGTATGTATGTATGCTTATATAAAAATTTAAATCAAAGTCACGTAAATTATTATTCAGCAAGTAAGAAAGTAAAACATGTTTGGATTTGTTAGCTGCATCCCTAGTGACTATTTGTCATGTTTATGGAAATAAGTACATTCTAGTGTCTAGTCCTGTGTACATGTATAGAATGACCATTACTCCATTATGTTATACAAGAAGAATAACGAATAGTTACAGAGATTTTACAAGATGAACAAAAAAAAAGAAATAGAAAAAATAGAAAATACCCGAATGAAATACCAACTTTTGTTAACAAAATGTGAAAATGGAAGAAACAATATTTTTCAAAAATAATAAAATTGATGGAGAAGTTTTCTTAATAATAAAAAAATAATTATCTTCAAAATAAAAATAAAATATAATTTTTGTATGTAATAATTTTTATTCTTGGTATTTTTTAAAAAAATAAACAGATATAATTTATCTATTACACGAAGAAGGATGAATATTATGAATAAGAAAAAAAAGTACTTATTTTAACAATAAAGCAATGAAAATTGCAACAAATCAAATGATTGAAAAATTATTTAACAGTAGTTATTAATTTTTATAATCATTAAAAATTAATATTTTTTTTATTATGTAAAAACATTTTTTGTATTAATACCATTAAGTAAAGTAAATAAGGTGAATTATGACCATAAACACTTTAAAAATAACGTTAAAACTATTTAATGGAAATTAAAATATTTTAAATATGAAGATTTTCTTTTAAAACTAAAAGTTTCATTAGTTTTAGAACTGTAGTAAATTCACTTTCATACAAATAAAATATCATCTCAAAATCACAATACATATATTTAAGTGTTCAATAATTACATATTGTTCACTTTGTTTATAATAATAATAAGCTAAAGCACATTTCGAAAGCATTTCCATTATCATCATCATTTTAAAAGAGTTATAAACAAATAAAGTGAACAGTAAGTAATTATTGAACACTTTTTAATATCTTATAGTGTTGGTATTTTATATATACGAGTATATATTAGTTAGTATATTACTAATTTATAAAATTAACCCAACTTTAAAAAACTTTATACCATTATTTATTTAATTTTAAAATGTATGAATAATAGAACTTAGTTTTTTTATAAATAATTTCATATGCTGTATGTATAAAAGCACACATTTGTTATAAAAGATAATAATAAAATATGTACACAGATGTGTAATTTCTCTTAAGATGTTTACATCTCCATTTTCACACGTACTTCAAACTAATGTTTAAGAAAGTACTGACGTTGCTTATAATGCTTATAAGAGGTACATAACATTTGATCTTATAACTAATATTTTACGTTCAGCTTAAATCACTTAAGATTATAAAGCTTGTTAGAATAGGGGAATTTGAAGGATTCTGCACTGAAAACATCAAACGGATTCAGTACAATTAAAATTAGTGATTTTTTATAATGAAATTATATCGAATTGATTATTAGAAACATATAAGTAATTGTGACAGTATATGCTAATTAATAAACTTTAAAATGAGTTTTTTTATATATTTTCAATTAAATTTCAGCTGAAATTGAACTTTCATGATTATTTATCATTTTTGTTTAAGTGTAAAAAATATTACTTAATATTTTTTTTATTTCATGGAATTTTGTAATGTTAAACCTCGTTATTTGGCATCTTTTTAGTTTATTGAACTTAATAAATGTGTGATTATTTTTTTAAAAAGAAAAATTTATAAAATGTCAATTTATCTCCTAAAGTTATATTTTAATAATACTTTCTGCAATTTTCAATTAATTTCACACACCTGTTAAATTAATCACCTATTTATTTTTTCACACAAATGAATTATAAGATATTATACGAGTTCTATAATTATTTTACAATGCAGCTGTGTGAAGATAATGGCATTAACGTCGAGATAAAATTTACTTTATAAATAAATAGTGTGAACGGTGTGTAATTATTGAATATTTTTACAATATATTTTATTGTTGGGGTTAAAGTCATTTGTGTGAAAATAGATTTTCAATAATTCCAAATTAATATTAGTTGTACTTATTCGTTACCATTCTTCTATTTCTCAGAGTTTTATAAAATTTTTAGTAATTATTTATAATCTTTTTTTGTCTTGTTTTTCATATTTTGTTGATTACGTTGTCATTTTAGGAAACGTTATAAAATTGATCAGATTTATGATTCAGAACATATTAACGATTACATTAATAAAAAATAATTTTAAACATTTTAAAATGCTTAATTTTATTATAAACATATATTTTATAAAGGTTATAATTTTTTAAATTTCATATAAATATATTTTTATTTATATCGCTTTGTAATTAATAATGAGCAATAGCAGATTAACATAATTATTCGATATAATTTTACAAAATGTCAAAGAACGCAAATTAATAAAATGTCTAATTAATTACGTTTTTTTTTCTAATTATATATATTTAACTATTCAGATGGATTGTTATTTCTAAAGAATATTAATTTAACTCGTATATCATTACTAAAAATATATATCATTTTGTTAATGGAGAAATAAGTGACCTAAATTATCAAGTTTTAATGACTTAAAAATTATTTACATAAAACTATTTTAGTTTTATATATATATACAAATGTATATATATATATATATATATATATATATATATATATATATATATATATATATATATTCATATATGTTAATTTGATTTTTCATATATGTTAATTTGAAATTAAAAATTAAAATATTTTATAATAAAAAATTATAAAATAATTATATTTGATATACTCGTACAAATTCAAATCTACAAATATGTATATACATACATACATATTTATATATAAATATATATGTATATGTGTATGATGTATATAGGGTGACTCAAAAAAAAACTAAAAGGTTTAGATAGACTTTTATTTGTTTATTTCCATTTAGTATTCTTTACTATCTTTCAGTCTCATTTAGGCCTCTCTCTCTCTCTCTCTCTCTCTCTCTCTCTATATATATATATATATATATATATATATATATATATATATACATACATACATACGTACACACACACAAGAACATTTAATGTAAAAAATCTGACACGTGCTATTAAGTTATGACGTGATAAAGTATTTTATTGATTTTAAATTTCAATTTAAAAATCTATTCTTAAAGTGTAATCATTGTTATTTCATTGCTTGTAGACATATGTTTATTAAATGCTATTTTTATTTAATAAATTACATACCAACAAACTCATTACTGACATATAAAGACAGTGTGTCTATTTGATATTTTTAGTATTTCTATTGCTTTATATATATATATATATATATATATATATATATATATATATATATATATATATATATATATATATATATATAGTAGTGTTTTATATCAATAAAAAAAAAATATTTAAATATTTTATTTTGTTAACTTAAAAAACTACTTAAATTTTTTTTGATTGTAATTAAATATAATATTTATTTTATGTAACCTTTAAACTAAATTCAATTTAAAAAATATTAATATACATTTACAATAGCACAATCAGATAAGCAGGTATAAATTATGTTCTTTTTTTAAAAAAATGTTTCAATATATATATATATATATATATATATATATATATATATATATATATATATATATATACATATGTATTCACTTAAATATAAATAAAAACATTATTTAAATAATTTGTTATTTTAATAAATTACTATTTTTTTATCAATATTAATTAAAAATAATATTTATTTTATGTAACCTTTAAACTAATTTCAATTAAAAATATATTGATATACACTTAAAATATTACAGTTAGTTACGTTTGAATAAATAAGTTTTTTTAAATGAAAATAAAATTTATTTCTAATATACATATTATATATATATATATATATTAATATTAGATGGCTCAAATGAGACTGAAGGTTTTAGACATATATTTTAATTGCTCACTAATACAAACTGCTCTTTTATTATTCTCTAGTTTTATTTAAGTTACCTATACATAAATAAATAAACATACATTACATATATATATATATATATATATATATATATATATATATATATATATATATATTTAGTAAAAAATTAGCATATGTAATAAATAATGTTGTTACGAAAAAGACAAATGTACAAATTATAAAAAAGTGATATATAAAATGATCTATAAATACTAATAAGTAATTGTGACGAAAACACAATAAATAATAAAATAAATAATTTATCATAAGCAAGTCGGCGGTAATGTTTCAACAATTTTTAAGATTATTGTGTCAGAAAAAGTACATTGTATCACATACTTTTATGCATCATTTTGTACACATTACTACTTCCGTTATAAAAAAAGAAATATAAAAAATATGCAAATGTATTCCCATTACGTGATATTTGGCATTTGTATATATTAAAATGTAAAACATCGTTACAAAAACTGCTCGGGTTTACATATACATATATATATATATATATATATATATATATATATATATATATATATATATATATATATATACGAGTATATATGAGATTAAATCGCTGTAATGTGAGACGCACTAATTTCCACACACGTGTAAGAGACCGCAACACCAGTTAAATTCACCTACCTTCTCTACCTTATAAATTATAATTACAAATTCAATATTTCAAGTTTTATTTCTTTCATTTGCGTTCTCGTAATGAATATAAATCGTTTTGTGTCACAAACATGTTCGCAGATTATTTGCATTAGATTTTGTCATTAAAGTTTATTTTCCCTTCGAAGGAAAATATTATACGAACTGAACATATGTTGCCTAATTAGTAATTGAATTAATGAAGTACGATAGTATTTATTTGAGATAAACTTTATTTTTCAAATATATCACTAAATGTAAAGATTCGAAAATGTGTTACTTAATTTAAAAAATATATATTTTTTAAATTATAATAGTCATCCAAATGTGACGCCTAGATTTGTGTTTTATAACAAAGAAACATGTGTATAGTTCTTTTTGTTGTTTTTTAATAAAACACAAATCTAGGTAAAATTAGTATATTTTTATTATATAAATTAATTAAATAAAACCCAGTAAAACATGCTTTATTTGGAATAAAACGTTTAATTTTAATACAATATATTTTTTACAACATTAATAAAATAATGAAAAATGGTATTTTTCCTAACTTAGAAATTTAAAAGTGAAAAAATTTGTTTTCTTCAATAAATGTCACTGTTTCGATTAAAAATTGATGTCTTCATCAATAGTAGGTTATTGTCTATGATTTTAGTAAAAAATAATACATTTTTCAAACTTTTGATTTTTTAACAAAATTTCCATACTATAGGTCGTGGTTTTTTTAGGTCAAAAATTTCGATTTTTTCAAAACCGAAAATAATTCAACTTTTTGTTTAGACAATGGTTATTTATGACATAAATATTACATTTGTGGTAAAAATTATTACTATTATCGATTCTATATCATTTTATAGAAGATAAGCCAAATTTTCGAAAAATCTGATTTTAATCGATTATAGAAATTGGCAAATTTCCACTTTAGAAATATTTTTAATTGATTGCACATGTATACATTAAATTTAGAAAACTAAATACTTATGTAGAAAATCATTTGTGCATTTTTTACATGAATTTTTCTTTTAAAAATGATAAAAATTTCAAAAATAACCTTTTTCGCAGATTGGAAGTCGAAAAATGGAAAAAAATAGTTTTCTTCAATAACAACCATTATTTCGAACAACAACTGATGTTTTCTTCAATAATATGTCATTATTTATAATTTTAGTACAAAATAATCCATTTTTAAAATGTTTGATTTTTCGATAAAATTTCCATACTATAGGTCGTGTTTTTTTAGGACAAAAATATCGATTTTTTTAAAACTAAAAATAATTATTTTTTTTGTTTATATTGTGATTATTTAAGATAGAAATATTGCATTACTAGCAAAAAATATTACTAATATATATTTTAATTCAATTTATAGACGAAAAACTATATTTTAAAAAAATCTGTTCTTCAATTCATTGTTGAAATTGATTTACTTTCACTTTGCTTTCTTTTAAATTAATGATACATGTATGTATTAACTTAAAAAAACATATATTTATATAAAGAAATTGTTTGTACCTGCTATATCATTTATTCCATCAACAATAGTAAAATTTAAAAAAAGATATTTTTTGTACGTTGAAAATTGTAAAAATGAATTTTCTTTTATAAAAACCATTATTTCGAACAATAACTAATATTTTATTCAATAATATGTAATTATTTATAATTTTAATGCAAAATAATTCATTTTTAAAACATTTGACTTTTTGACAAAATTTCCATATTATAGGTCATGGTTTTTTTTAGGTCAAAAATTTCGATTTTTCTAAAACTGAAAATAATACAACTTTTTGTTAATAACACGATTATTTATAACAAAAATATTGCATTTCGAGTAAAAATTGTTGCTATTATTTATTATAAATTATTTTAAGGACGAAAAACGTAATTTTAAAAAATCTGTTTTGTAATCGATTGTTAAAATTGATTAATTTTCTTTTTAAAAATTCTTTTAATTAATTATATATGTGCATTAATATATATATATATATATATATATACACACACACATATATATATATATATATATATATATATATATTTAAATAGTACATAAAATAAAAATTCTATTTATAATATTCCATACTCATTTCTTTTTCTACAAACAGGTAATATTTCAAATTTAATTTAGAAGATGTCTATAAAAAATATCTAATCAACGAGAATAAGAAAAAAAACATCAATATTTCTTCCCATGATATAAATTATTACATAATATATATATATATATATATAAAGAAAAGGAACAAAAAAAGACATTTACACTAATGTATAAATATATATATATATATATATATATATATATATATATATATATATATATATATATATATATATATTGGTTTCGTAGAAATTATCTAAAAATATCAATAAATATCTCGGCCGTCGATGTCAAATTGGCGTGCGATACTTTGCACGGTACACAAAACCTTTCTGGAAGACCATGTGGTGGTCGTCTTAATTGAATCAACCGTTGTAAGCTGGTTAGGCCGACCAACTATAAGCAACGATTGGGGAGAACATTTAATATTCCGTGCACGAAAAGCCTGCTAATACGAAATATAATTAACGAGGGCGCGGTGGGCAGACAAGCACTCTGCACAAAGCTTCCTCCACACGAGGCTGCCGTAGCCAACCGAATTATAGCCAACGTGTGATATCAAGATCGTTGTTGCTTTGTGTATGAAAATGAGGTATCTGAAGCATAGATGCTTACGATTACATGAACCAAATAAGTTTCGTTTTTCATGTATTATATATTTGTATTATTATATAATGTGTAGATATCCAGCTAGTACATTATTAATCTGATTATTTTTCGTTTTGTTTTTGTCGCGAACTCTTTTGTGAACACAGTATTATATACATAAAACATGGCTTTTTTTTCAAGTATTTACTTTAATTGGGCGTAACTTTTAGTATGTGTTTGCATTAAATTCGAGACGGATTTTATTTGCGGAACGTGTTTAATTTTCGCATGATTTATGATCTTTTACACTCGTTAATTAAATAATTACATCTATATATTCGAAATCACTATAATAAAAGAGTGATATATTTTATTTATGAGCTTGAACAGTTTTTATTTTAAATAAAACATTTTTTATAAAAAAAATTATTAGCACAATTAAAATTTTCATAGAATTCAACATAATTATACACTCAAGCACGTAATATAAAAACACACAATGGTGTATTATAATTTATTTTTATACTCATTCATAATTTATTTCTATGTAAATAAATCGACAATATAATCTATTAAAATAATCTAATTAATTAAATATTTATATATATATGAATGTTTCAATACATTAATATGAATATTGATATAACTATTCAATTTTGTAACAAAAGTACTTACAATCGATCTCAAAATAGTTAATAATTCCTCAAGGATAACACGTTATAACGTATACCTCATTGAACCCACAAGTTTTGGGTAAATATTGAACAGCTATTTACCGGTATTATTAAATTAAAAGCTAACAGATGTGGTTTGAACCCAAAGACGATCGGTGTTGTAATTTTAATGTTTAATATTTCATCAAATAAAAATATATATTAAGTATATATTTATATAATATTAATTCAAACAATTTTATTAAAAAATAATTTAACAAACAAATATAGAAAAATTATATCTAGTGAACGAATTTATTGCAGGTTTTTACATTTTAAGAGCATAGAGTGACTCAAATTAGACTGAAAGTTATAGGAAAACTTTTATTTGCTTATTACTATTTATTATTCTTTGTCTTTCAGCTTCATTTTGGCCACCCTATATATATATATATAACGGAACACACACACATTCATACATACATGCTTCATCGATATAAAATGGAAAAAAGCCATTGGAAAGTTTTACTCGAAGTGTAAAGTTTTGGTTAAGACCTTCATCTAGTAGTGGATAGAAAAAATTGATGATGATACACTTGAATACACATACACAAAAAATTCAGTAAGTAGAAAAAAATTACTGTCTGATTCTAAGCAAAAAAATTATAAGAAATAATTCTATAATATAATTTTCAAAAAAGTCTAGTTTTTTATTTGAAAAGTTTTTAAAATAGAGGAATTTAAATATTGCATTTTTTAAATATCACTTTTCATTTTATATTCTTCTAATCGTTTGTTCCAAATTAATGATTTTACACTTTCTTAATTTAGAGTATTGTATTAGTCATCAATTATATATTGACATATTTTTTATAGTTTTTTGATAAATATTATTTTTTATATAAAATAGCTTTTAATAAATTAAATTAATTTGAAAAATCATTTAATAAAAACGTTCCAAATGTCTTTTTCTACTGAATTATTTGAAATTTAATTTGTTGATATATTTTTTATCATTTTCGATTGTCAGTTCAAAAATCTTGAAATATTTTAATTTCTGTTTGAATTCTATCAAAACCAAAAAATAGACAAGTAATCCTATGACAAATAATTTATAAATAATACACTAATATTTCATTCAAATTAATAATACTAAATATTTTATAATAAATATACTAATTAAACTAGAAAACTATAAAAGAAAAATCACACCTGTACATCTGGCACAAAACAATAGTAAATAAGAAATATCAAGTAATGATTTAAAAATTATTAAACGATACTGAAAAACGTAGTAAAATTACTATAAAATAATTAATATGATTGATTAATTTGAATTAAATATCAGTGAATTATATATAAATTATTTCAAATGGATTATTTTGCATATTGTTAATGTTTTTCAAAAATTTAAACATATGTTAAAATATTTTTAAAAACGATGAACTGACAAACTAAAATGATAAAAAAATGTTTTAAATCAGGCAACCCGATATAGAATAATTTTGTATACCATGATATTATTATTGTTTCAAATCCTCATATATAATAAAAAAAAATGAGGTACAAAAATACTCCATGACCGATCCTGTGAACGTTGGGCATCGAAGGTTAAAATCTACTCTATTTATCATTATCTATGGACTTTTTGACATATTTATAATTACATAAATTTTAAATGTAGTTACATTACAAAAATCAACGTAATAAAAACAAACATATTTTCGTATAATAAATTTGCTGAAAAAATCACTCAAACTTTATTTATAAAACACCATGAAAGTACTATGATATTAATTTCAGTATTTTACATTTTCACAATTTTTTTATTTTTTCTCACAAATAGTATAAATATATATTTCCCAATTTAATAACAGTAATTTCCTTATAAATTTCAATGCTTAATGTTCTTTTAAGTATACATCATTTATATATTATTTAACAAAAAAAAAATATATATTAAATAATATTATATATATATATATATAAATGTGGTTGTGTGTGTATACTGTGAAAAAATGTGTATATGCGTGTATAATATTGTTCAACTCTCTGTGCTATCCGCAAATGTAAAAATGATTATAGTTACAAAACGAGCATAAAAATATAATCGGATTTACAAAATTGAGTCTTCTTGACCCGCATTCAGATCTACAATATTTTTGCTTTACATTATCTCCGGTGAAATACAGTGCTAAAAGCTTTTGTACATTTCATCGGTTGAATACTCGTGTATCAGACTCAGTCATATAGAAAGAACATCTTTACAAGTTTAACTATACATTATTGTATGTATATATATATATATATATATATATATATATATATATATATATATATATATATATATATATATATATATATATATATATATTTTTCCAGAACGTTGTTTTAAAAGAAAATTACTTCCATATGAGTCATTCTAGTCCTATACAAAAATTGTATTATTTTTAAAATAATATATATATATATATATATATATATATATATATATATATATACATATATATATAAATATATAACCACATGTGATACTTATTTCTTTTTACGATATGTGTTTTTCATAAATCCAATGCATAATCCATTTCCAAAATGAATTTAAATTTCTGGGTTGTGACGCTTGTTATTAGAAAAAAATATTTATATAAAATATTTCAATAATCGTACACACCCACACACACACACACACACACACACACACACACACACACACACACACACAGATATATATATATATATATATATATATATATAAATGTTTTTTTAAGAGTAATAAAACTTTGAATTGAATCCCTATCGAAATTTCTATCCAACATAAAAAACAGCCATAATATATATACGAGGGTCGTTTGATAAGTATGGTAAATTTATTTATTGTTTAACTTAATTAATTAATTTAATTAAATTTTTCAATTTAATTTATCTTACTTTTTTACCATACTTATCAAACGATCCTCGTATGTATATATATATATATATATATATATATATATATATATATATATACATGTGTGTGTATGTATATATAAATGTATGATAATTGATGTTTTTTAGGATTGATAGAACTTTCGAAAGAGATTCAATTTAAAGTTCTATCGCGTTTAAAAAATCGTCTATATAAATGCTGAATTAGTGACTGATGGATCATTGACGATTAGATTAGCATATACAATTTATTCAATAGTAAATTCAAAATTTTCAAAAATAAATCGCATATAATAAACTCAGACAATTGTCTAATGACCTTGAATTTGTTCAACCTTTCGCACTTCCAAATAATATTTTAAAAAATGTATTTATAAAATATGTGCTTGTGACTAGTATATAAAAGAAGATGTATAAAATCAAATCAGACTAAAATAGAAAAAAGAAATATATACATACATATATATATATATATATATATATATAAATGAAATTTATTTGACATTTGAAAAAGATACCTAAACAAATTTACTTTACAACTGTTCTCTTTTTGAAACAGATACGGTTTCCTTAAAACCCTTGTTCTTATTTTTATTGAAATTCTGCCTATTACAAAGAAGCAATTACAATTTGAAAAAATACATAATTCATAAAAACCCCTACTTGAAATAAAAACATTTCTGACATAAGATAACAAAGGTACGTTGTGCTACCCGTTCTTACCCCTACACAGGACAATCTGCTACAAATACCAAATTCTATTCGTTTCGAAGAAAAAAAAAACATTTACTAGAAGTAATATCGTCCACTGAAAAGAAGGATAATACTACTAAACAGTGTACATTATGTAGCACAAAACGTGATGCGAGAAGGAAATGAATACGGTAAGGAAATTCGTACTATTGCTGAATATGTGATATATTTCCTTTAGGGAAAAACCTTGCCTGCGTTTCGTATCAGTTGATTATAAATTCTCCGGCTTCTTTTTGGTAAAAAATATGTTATACGATAAAAAATTATTTTTGTATATATATACTTCTATTTTCTTCTATTTATCCTCTTAAACGCATCATTTTCTTTATAACACTTCGTATTTGGGGTAAAAATGAAAAATAATAACGTAAAATATTTTCTTTTTTAATATATATATTTCTCTGTATTTATTTTTATATTTCAAGGTTAATACATATTTTAATAAATACATACGAAGGCATTTAAAAGTAAAACTAAAGGTCAACTCAAATTAATTACATTCTGAATGTAATAAAGTATTGTCGAAAAAAAATTATCTCAATAAAATGAAGAAGAGCATATGATAACAAAACTCTTTTGAAAATAATAACTTTATTCATATTACGAAGAAAAAATGCAAGACGCGAGCAAAATTTCATTCAATTAATTCTTAAACGAGCGACATTTTAAATTTTATCTGACAATATTTTATATTTTACGTCATCGTTATTTTTTATATGAAAATTTTAGCACATTTTCATTAACATACACACTCATATACACACACACATACACAAGCACATCATGTTGATTCTGCTGTTGTATTATATTATATATACATATGTGTGTGTGTGTGAACGTATCTTCGCGACGTTCAGTTCAGCTAAAGAGGACTCTTGATTAAATTTGCGTGTCCTAACAATTCTATTGCAATGGCTATATTTTACAAAGCTATCATCCCTTCGACCGTAATGAACTGTACATTGCCTTCCGCCTTACATCGAAACTCTGTCTGTACGGTGTATAGACCCTCCGCCACTAACTACCACTATCTTGTAGGAGGTACTTAAAAATCAATTAATCAAACGCACGGCAGCTATAAGTTGTACTTTATAGCCTGTATGTGGTATTTGATGTCGCTTGTGTACAGCTGTTCTTCTGTCTGTGTGTCAACACTGATAGCGACTACGTACGTAGTTACTAACAAAATGTGTGTTTGTGAACGTAATTTGTGATTATTTTGGCTCGCATAATGAAGACCTACATTTAGTAAATGATTCAAAAACATATATTACGTACTGCACACAAAATACGACTTGTTAAATTTAAATAACGCTGTTTTGTTAACCTTAATTATTTACGTCTTTATTACAAATAAATTTTATACGCACTTAATTACGTTTATTTATAAATATACATGAATGCAAATATACACACACACACACATATATATATATATATATATATATATATATATATACATATATAAACAAGTTAAACATTTGTAATTTCAGGAGAAAAATTTTATTTTCTGGACATAAATATATGTACACAACTACTTTTTTTTATTATTTCTACAAAAAAATATGTATATAATTTTATATGATAGAAGTATTTTATTTTTTCTGTAGCTGTAAAATTATTTTATTTAACATATGATATATATATATATATATATATATATATATATATATATATATATACAGGATTTTCCAAACGGAATGTGAGAATTCTGTCAGCTCGTGGCAGCCATGTTTGAATTTTTTTAAGCTCATTTTTACATTTCAACTCAATATAGTTTGAATTATCATGGAACGTTTAATATTGCAACAATGCTCAGAAACTGTAAAACCTTATTATAAAAATCAATGTTCGGTTCGTAAAACTTATTCTACGCTTCGTGAAACTTACGGTCAACACTAAATAAAGAAAATTGCAAAATTACTTTATTTGAAAGTTTTTATTGGAAAACCTATATATAGGGTCATCCAAATGTGACACCTAGATTTGTGTTTTATTAAAAAGAAACATGTGTATCGTTTATTTTGTTTCTTTGTAATAAAACACAAATCTATGCGTCACTTTGGGATAACCTATATAGCATCTTCAGACTATCATTTAATTTGGCTATAGAAATTTTTTAAATAAAAAAAAATTAATGAAGATGGAGATTTGAAAAAATAACTGGATGATTTTTAAGCATCCAAGGAAACATTTTATCGGCGAGAAATTCAAAAACTTCCATCAGAATAGGCAGAAATTATTAATATTATTACAAATTGTATTGTTAATTAACTATTATTAAATAATATAAAATTTCATTATTTTCTTTTATTTAAAAACGGGTAGACCTTTTTGTAAACGTAATATTTACAATATTTTATTTAAAATCCAGAAATATTTAAAGTGATCTACATAAATGAACAACAGACCTTTTTGTAAACGTAATATTTACAATATTTTATTTAAAATCCAGAAATATTTAAAGTGATCTACATAAATGAACAACATATTTTAGAATACAATAACAATTATTTAAAATATTATGAGATTCTAAGTTAACCAGAATATTCTCCACGTATAGATTTTTTACTACAATTTATTCTGACTCTAGAAATTTTTTAAATTGTAAAAATTAATGAAGATGGAGATGTGAAAAAAGGACTGGATGAATTTTCAGCTTCTAAGGGCAAGTCAATTTATTTGAGAGGAATTTAAAATCTTCCATCACGATAGGAAGAATTTATTAATATTAATGAAAATTGTATTATTAATCAAATACAGGGTCATACAAATGTGACGCATAGATTTGTGTTTTATTAAAAAGAAACAAAATAAACTATACACATGTTTCTCTATACACCACCATATGATTATTTTTAATAAAACACAAATCTAGGCGTCACATTTGGATATGTTAACACATTACGATGCAGGCTATAATATTTTATTGCATAAATTATTTTAAAACGATTTAAAGAAATCTTTGGAAATTGTAGGGTTGAAGGTTGAAATTTACTGTTATCTTTTGCTTTGAATATTATCAAAGCATACAGTATTAGTCTAGTCGATAAGAAATATTATTTTTAACATATATATTGCAACATATATTTATATGTCATCGGCATTTAATGCGCAGTACAAAAACCCTATTTATATGTTTCTGGAATTTCACGAGCAGTCAACAAAAACATATTTTTATGTTTCCGGACGTTAATGTGTTAATAGACATTATAAAAATCATAATTTTCTTTCATTTAAAAAAATGGTAGACCTTTCCAGAAAAACAATATCTAGAACATTTCATTTGAAAACCAGAAATACTTAAAACTGTCTACAAAAATGAACAATATATTTTAGAATTATTTAAAAGATTGGAAAATTCTAAGTCCTGATATAGTGTCTTCCAGACAAAGCATCTTCTGACTATTTTTGATTTTCGAATTTTTTTAATAGAAAAAAATTAAAGAAGCTGGAGATGTAAAAATGTATTGAATGAGTTTTCACCTTCCAAGGACGTGTTATTTTATCTGAGAGGAATTTAAAAACGTTCATCAAAAAGGGAATAAATTGTTAATATTAATCGAAATTGTATAGTTAATTAAATATTAATAGACTTTTATTTAAAAAATGGATAGAACTTTTCATCATATCAAATAAATATATATATATATATATATATATATATATATATATATATATATATATATATATATATATATATATATATATGGTGTAATATGTTGTGTTTATGAAAATAAATCCGCATTTCATTTAAATTTTTTCACGTAGAAAGAGTAAAAATGCGAAACTTGGTACGAGATTTTCGTGTACGTCCATCCCATTGAAGTTCAGTTTCAGTTGTCAAGCGTTAGCGGCAACATTTATCTCGTAGGATTTGGGTAGTAGGAACCGCTAGCCGACACTTCAACATATATTACAAAGTAGAAAACCGTCAATTAATTCAACTGAAACGCGTTCGATAAGAGAGACAGTCCGAATATCTGGAACGGCGTCCACCAACGTGATATTTTCCATTGTCTTTATCTCGCACAGGATCTGATACACGCGATGACTGCGCGATTTCGAATACTGTCACAAACAATGTCGCATTACATTTAACGGCATGTATTTATTCGTGTTTTATGCTTGCTTTCATTTGGTTGTAATTGACGTATTGCTTGTATTCGGACGGTCAAACCGAATTCGACTGATTATTATGTATATTTACGAAAAATGCGACTCTGCAACGATTATCGAACTCTCGTGCAATTGAATGCGTTTTAATGATTTATTATTATCCATGTACAAAAAAAGTGATCGCAATTTTACATCAATGTCGATGAAACAACCGTACAGAAATATTATTGTTCCTATTTGGTTATGTTTCAATTGTATTTGCAGCTCGAACATTCACAGTTATGAGTTATGATGATAAAGCTAGTAAATGTGAAATTAGTATTAATATATATGTTTTTCCAGAAATTTACGATAAATTCAATATTTTTTTATGAGATAAATCAGAACGGAAAAATATCATATCGTACATATTTTGACATTTACGTATATTTGTCTCAAAATTTACGACTATGTAATTTACGATGACACAAGTCTTACTCACATTGAGAAGATTATGGTTATCGAAAATGTTTTCGATGTATGGGTGTTGAATTTACATCGTGCATGTAGATATCATCTAAATTGCTTTTGGACAATGAATTTCTTATTTTTCTTGTAGTCAATTATTTTATTCAAAATACAAGCAGCCAGGGAAAGATATATTTTCACGAATAAATATTCTATTCGACAATAGAAAAAGAGTAACACTATTGAAATTGATAAACTATACGACAAAACTCTTGAAAAAATTGTGACGATCCTATGTAAACAATATATGATTATACTAAAAAATATACTATTTATATTTCGTTTATAATTTGCTCAATTTTAATTTGTTCAATTAAACTTTCTCTATATTAGTAATTTTCTTATAGCTAAAAAATATCTCACCATAAAAACGTCATTTATTTTCAAAAGTGGAGATTTCAATACGGAAGACAAGAAATGTCCAGAACAGCCGAAAAAATTTTATGGTATGGAATTGGAGGCTTTGTTAAACGAAAATTTAGCTCGAATTTTTAAAAAAACTTGCTAAAGAATTGGTTGTTGATCAAAAAACTGTTCATGAATATTTAAAAGGTATGGAAAAGGTCCAGAAGGAATACAAATAGGTTTTACATAAACTGTTCATATTTGCTATCCAAAATCGCTACAACATTCATCTATATGGCATAGAAAGAAGCAGTTTTTGTATTAAATTGTGACTGATGATGAAAAATGGATTCACTATGATAATCTTGCAAGAAAAAAATCGTCGGTTAATCCTGGAAAACCACTAACGTAATATTTATAGAAAAAAGGTTATACTTTGTGTTTGGTGGAATTTGAAAAATGCTGTGCATTACAAGTTACTGAAATCAAGTGAAACTGTAGCAGCTGATCGTTATCAACAGCAATTTGACAAGCTGAAGGAAGAATTGCAAAAAAAAAACAGCCACAAATAAGAAGTGTAAAGTGTTTTTTACACGACAATGTTATACCAAATGTCGTGAGGACTGTAAGAGAGAAGTTATTTAAATTGGAATTAGATGTTTTATCACACCTCTTGTATTTTCCAGACTTTGCACCTTTTGATTACCAACTGTTCTATTTGATACAACATGGGCTTCAAGGTGTGCATTTTAAAAACTTTGATGAGATCAAAAAAATGGGTCGAAGAATGGATTATATTAAAAAATAAGTAGTTTTTTTATAGTGGAACTCATTTATTACTAGAAAAGTAGCAAAAAGTTGGAGCAAGTAATGGAAATTATTTTGTTTGACAGAAAATTGACACTTTTTGAAAAATAAATGCATCTTTCAATCGAAAAACAATCAAAATTAACCGAAACATACAGCTACATACATACATACATATATATATATATATATATATATAGGGTGCCACTTCAGAAGCGCAAATTTATCATAGTTAAAAAAACACTCAATCAATTATCATTCACTCAAAAAAAAAATGCGTTTTATTATAAAAAATAAGTTGTGCGCTCTTAGTACCCCCCATCTTTCTCTCTTTATATATGCATATATAGGCTGTGTTCCCATTAAGAGCATACAACTTAATTTTTATAATAAAATGCATTTTTTTCTACCCATTGGTCGATGACGAACTCTTTAAAAACTTTTCACTTTGACTAATCTAGCGTTTCTCTTCCAGTCTATTCGACGAATTATTTTATAAAAAATATTTAAAAAAATTTAAAATCTTACAAATTTCTAAAGAAATTTCATAAAAAAAATAAAAACGTATAATTCATTCAATAGAGTTTATTTCAAAAAAATATAATTTAAACATGGAAATATTACTAATCAAGAAATGGAAACAAAATTTCAATTAAATTGTGTTTTCAGAAAAATGTTTTGTTTATAGAATTAAAATTTTATTTTATTTTACAAAGTTCTATTCTAATTTTTTTAATCAAAAATTTTAATTATCAATGAAAAAATAAATTTATTTCATTGTCAGAGTTAATAGATTTAAAAAAAAATTTCGTACGCAGTTTAAAAACTAAAACAGAACATGAAAGATAAGTTAGAAATGTAACGATATTTTTATTTTAAAAAAAGTAACCAGACATATTGTAGGGTCGAGAGTCTAAGTCGAATGGGGAGGTCAGGATACGTGATGAAAGATCAAATATATGTACGTACGAACGTATATGTAAATAATCGTGTGCTTGAGTTTAATTAAAATCGCAGATGGCATCTGCATAGGAGTTAGAGCCACGAGACTCATAACGATGGTCTGCAGACACAGATTAGTCGAGTTGACCATGTTTTATTCAATGGTTAACGTTGCGCTAGCCACTTACTGTTACAAGACCGAAGTGTTAATAATGAGGAATGGGACGAGCTGAATAACGCCGGTATTCAAAACTGACGTAGAGCAATAACGTTCGGTTATTTCATTATATTATCTTACAAAGACAATATGTTTGCAGATGCTGCGAGAGTTTTGCACATTGTAGACGACTGATAATATCTACGATATCGTTAATAGTAATTTGTACAGAATTTATTGCCGTTATGTGTATTCTAATTTGTATTATTATGATACGTATTTCTAATTATCATACATACGATAACATTCGGCGAATCGTTATGTAAAATGTTATCTACGAACTGAATATTTCATGTTAAAATTAGAATGTCACAGTTTTAATAGTCATTAATGAACTATAATTAAATTTATCTGTTCGGATCCAATTCAGAAATATAATCTCATTTAAATAAACTCGTGTATATCTACCTATTTATATAATCTATACAAGCAATCCAAATAATTAGAAAAAAATAAAAAAGGGGACTCCATCTCAAATTCTTTCATTCATCGACCCTCGAATAGAATTCTATTTAGCAATGTACATAATTTATAAAAAAAAAACGTTTAGAAATCTATGTTAATAATTCTGTGTAGACGATGTTTAATAAATATATATATATATATATATATATATATATATATATATATATATATATATATATATAATATTGAGCGGAATTTTTGTTAACCTAATAAATTATATAATATTTATTTTAAGAATTATGTATCAATTTTTATATAATCAGTATTTTATATACATATTCATTATACTTAACAAATGTATTTTAATTGACACAAATATCATTCAAGGTTTGTTATTCGATTACATAATTCATACTTTACGGTCAAAATTCAATTTTCTAGTTTTCGTTAAATTATATAAATATTTTCTTGATTACAAAATCAATTATCACATTCTTATCCAAAAAAATAGTCGAGAAATAAATGTTACATAAGAAAAAAAAATATTTCATAACACAGGCTTATCCAAATGTGACACACAGATGTTAGCACTCAATAATATTTACACGTCATGTTTTTTCAAATGACATAAGGCTTTTTATTTTAGTAGGTTATAATTTTAATCATGAATAAGTATACATTGCACCAACATATTTACATTATTCAAACTTATTATTCTTTGAAAAACACTCTATCGCAAAATTCGTGATTTTTTTGGTATGAATATTCGACCAAATTAGTCTACAATTCAAAGATTAATGAAAAAAAAATCAAAGAAACTAGTTGTGTTATGAAACATGTTAAAAAGTCATTGAAAATGTTTCTATTCGAATTGATGCCTGCAGACAGTCGTGGTGGATATTTAAAAAAATTTCTGTTCCACGTATAATTTTAATGAATCATATTTTCAATAAAAAAAAACATAGTTTGAAAAAATTCAAAATAGTTTGTTTTATTAAAAATAAATCTGCAGGCGAGTTTTTTGGATGATTCTTTATAATCAATACTATTTTTAATCACTTTGATCAACTTATTAAATAATTTTATAAATTCATATTCAAGTCAAACCAATTTTTCTTGTTAAATATAGAAGTGATTATTGATATTTACTGACAAAATATCTATTTTTTTTCAATTTATACTAATCACTCAATACAATACTGATCAATAATCATTTTGAAAAAATAAATTGATTGGTTATATTTGAGGAAAAAATTATAATCAAAAATGCCAATCATAACATTTTTCTCTTTCACTTCACACGACACTCAGTAGCATATTGTATATATAATTATATTTCGTTACATAATCACAAACTGATTCTTTCTCTTCCTCTCTCTCATATATATATATATATATATATATATATATATATATATATATATATATATATATATATATATATGCAGAAATAAATACCTAGTAGTATAACGTGAATTATTTTAAGAAAAATATTATGATTAATTTATAATTAATCTCAGAAAATATTCTAAATTGTACATTTAAAAAAATATGTCTTCTCTATTACCTTATAAATCTCGACTGAACACTTCCAACGTAAAAACATGGTTTCTCGGGTAAGAATAAAAACGTTTTTTGAGTATCCACTGCACAAGCACTTTTATTCTTTCAAAAGTAAAACAATATATAAAAATACACATTATAAGTTTTATATTAAAATGTTAATTGCACAAATTTAAATTACACAAAATTGACGATTTTAATACACAGTACGTGTTGAAAAGTTAACCCACAAATAATATACACTAAACACATTTGGAGTGAAGTTAGTAGTTAGTAAGTTAGTTTTAAAACCATCTATCGATAAAACGAATAACATTTTTGATTAATCCAAGACAAAGATAGATTCATACAAACCAAAAAAATAACATTCTATAATATGAAACTGTCATTGTCTCTTTTTAAAAAGGTAATTAATAATTTGAAAAATTATACAGAAAGTGATTTTGTAATTAATTAAATTATTCTCTATATTTTAAATATACTAATATTTAGTATATAATTTTTGGTAAATTTTTGATCTAAGTAGAAAATTTTGAGAAAATTCAGTAGTGGACAGAAAGATGCTGATATATATATATATATATATATATATATATATATATATATATATATATATCATCATCATAACGCCCACATCAGTCCACTACTGGACGAAAGCCACAATGAATGCTAACATTCATTGGTATTTGGTCATATTCACCACGCTGACCAGGCGGATTGGTGAAGATTTTTTTATTCGGGGTTTACTCCCTTCTCGACAGTTATTTTTTTTACAAGATGAGGTTGTCGGCCTTCATGCTCAACCCTCGACTTGAAAACGAGGGACTCTCCGACTGGGAATCGAACGCAATCTCCCGCATGACACGCGGTGATGCTAACCACTGTACTACCCAGTCGGTATATATATATATATATATATATATATATATATATATATATATATATCTATATATATATATATATATATATATATATATATATATATATATATATATATATATATATATATATATATATATATATACAATAGGTAAACAGATAAAAAAGTCATAAAGAAGTTAATAAACGAAAAAAATAAATTGAAAAACTGCCATATATATATATATATATATATATATATATATATATATATATATATATATATATGTATATATGCATATATTGCTCACAAGTATGCATATATAATATAAATCTAAAGAAAAACAACGAGATTAAAAGAAGTGATATTAATATCAGTTCCATCTTTCTTACCCATCAGTGTTTCCTTTTGATGTCTACGTCATCATCAGTAGCTACATCGTTCGTGAACAGGCTGTGCACTTTTTTTTTTAGTTTGCAAAATGTCAACTTGATTGACGCGTGAACAAATTGCCACTCTTTGCATTTTACACGTTTTTAAGTGGTTATTTTAAAATTACATGTTTTAACATTTTGCCGAAACTGATGTCTCGCAGATTGATGTTCTTTTTATAGTATCGTAATGTGCATTTAATTTTTTCAAAAATATTAAGCCGCATACGCCGATATTAAAGCTGATGTGTCTGTCATATTGAAATCATTTTCTTATCAATGTGGTACATGGACGTGTTTCGGTAATGAAATGAAATATTTGTGAAAGTGTGTTCTTCGAATTTGTGTAGATTTGGTTTTTAAAAAAGAAATCTATTTTATATTTCTGTAGATTTTTGTTTAAGAAGTGAATTTAATTTAATATTCTACATTTCTAGTACAAGATTTTATAAAATTCAAATAATTGCCTATTATCAACATTATTTGCCAATATATAGGATCATCCAAATGTGACGCCTAGATTTGTGTTTTATTAAAAAGAAACAAGAAAAACTATATAAAAGTTTCCCTATATACTACTCTATACAAATGTTTCTTTTTAATAATCGTCACATTTAGATGAACATAAATAATTATTTAATTTGAATCAGATTTTATAATCCAAAACTCGACAAACAATAAATAAATATTAAATATTTTATAAAACCTAGTGATGTTCGAATAAGTGATTTATTTATATAAAAAAACAATTTGCAATTTAAAAAAAATAGCTTATTTAATTTTTAATTCCAATATAAACCTTTGTATTTGCTATTAAAAAATGGTCCTCCATTTTCAGATTGATATAAAAATTTTGTTTTCAAATTTTCACAAGTTCTTCCAGAACTAACGAAGTACAAATTTTATGAAATATTAAAATTAACAAAAAAGAAATTTTCTGGAAAACTTTTTGAACAAAATAAATCTCAATTGCATTGATATTAGATTTAGATGCACCTCAGATCACCAATTTATAATAAACATCATCTATACAAAAGTATCAACATAGTTTTTTAAACGTTTTATTTTTCATAGCTTATTTATATTGTTAAATAAAAGTAAACTCAGAGGTCGACGAGTGAAACGAGTAGGGGGTGGATCCCTCTGGTATAGAAAAACCTTTATAAATCAATAAACGAAACGAAGAATATCTTGAAAAATTATCGACTTTCTATACCAATGACATGACGACAAAAAAACAATAAGCGCAAAAAATATACGAAATGTTAATATACAAATATCTACGTTTATAATGTGTCAAACACAGATGATCCATGGAAATGTAAAACTAAAACACGGTTTACGATTCACATTCGATATGTGTTCTGTAGTGCATATTCGTGTACGTATAATACAATGATCACCCCTTATGTATCTCACTTTACTATGCGCTTATACGATATACGCTACTGCATTTGATTTTATGATCACTGTTTGTCTCAACGAGAAATTCAATGTGTTTGTCAGAACATGATGCACAGACTTATGCCACACTTACGAACAAAAGGAAGACAATGATTTAAGATAAAATTGTTTGTGACAAGTTTATAGCTTTGAAATATTCCATTTATATATATATATATATATATATATATATATATATATATATATATATATAAAGCTTCTAGGTTAAATATAAGTTGGTTCAAAAAAATATTAATTTCAAAAATCAAAATCTTTTATTCAATAAAATATCTAAAACACGAAACTTTCACTACCGTGCTTTTTATTTTTTTTTATGTAACGTGGTGAAAGTTCTTGATCTATGGGTCGTCGTACTAAAGTTTTCCCATCAGACCTAAACAAATTTACCTTACACTCAACACCCCAAAGCATTTTTTTACTTTTTTGGATTTGTATTCAAGATGTGGGTTTTAGCAAAATTTAATCAAACTTTAATATTTTTTTTAGTCGATAGTGGTACTTCTACAAGTCTTCTATGGATTGTTGGAATACTTACTGAAATGTTCATCTCAAACTTGAAGCCTTTTATGGACTTAAAAGGGTCTTTTTTGGACATTAGTACCATGGTATGATCAGCAATTTTGCGATTACAGCTGCAAATTTCTGGTTTAACTTTGAAATTTGATGTATTGTGAATCATACGAAATTCCAAGCAATTCAGCAATTTCCAGATGTCTTTCCTGGAATTTTCAATGAATTTTGAATTTCTCGTGCTTCCAGAACAATGATTTCCCTTACTTATTTTTTATAAAAAATTGAAAATTTTTAATACGTTGATGCTCACTTTAAAATCGGTGATGGACAACAGAAACCATTTTTTTTGTTAATTAGCTGATTCTTGGGGAGTTCGATCAATATTTCATACTTACAGAATTAAATGATTATATTTTCTAACAAATTTTCCTAAAAAATGGTGGTCGTCTATAGCAGTCATTTATTTTTAATAGCTCGATTTATCTGATATATAAAAGACAACTATAGAAGTTTTGGTAGCTGTACAGACTATAACGATATTTTTTAAGAATAATTTAGCAAAAAAGAAAAAATATTTTTATAAACATATAACTAGATTTTTCTTTGATACAAAATTAAAAAATTCAAGAATAAAAATTTATAATAGCATAACAAAAATTCATTTAGAGATACAAAATTCAATTTTGAAAAACATTTGTAACGAAAAAAGTAGAATAGCAAATTTGATAAAAAATTTCCAGTAATAATTTCAAACAAAATGTTTGAAGCTTCCAAAATCACACTTGAAAAGAGACTGAGACAAAATGTATGAAATGTTTGCGGCTATGCACGTCGTTAAATTCTACGAGCACGCTTGTCGCAACCAGTTTCCAATTCTGGGAATAATTGAAATAAAATGACTGTATCACTTAATGAAAAATATTTCATTATTCATTCTTGGAGAAAGATTGAAGAATTTAGAAAGAAATGGATTTAACACTAATATACGTTTTAATCATTTATTTATAATACTAAGAATATATAGGACGGCCATTGCCGTCATTTGCACCTACATGCACGAGCATTGGACGGCTATAGTGTGTAAAAAAATTAAATATTTTATAAAAAATTCTGGGATAGTGGATATTTCAAAGATGCAAAATAAAATCATGAATTGAAATTTGTTTCATTTAATTTATAATTCTTCTACTACTTTTAAAAATTAGTGATTATTGATTTGATAAATTAAATTCCACATTGGACTGTTGGTACGACATTATCAAATTTAATTTTATTATTTCAACAAAATGTATTATCACAAAAAAACATAATAGACAACTTTATATATCATCAAAAATAAAATAAAAACAATCTGCTGTTTTTTACTGTTCTTAATATATTTATAAAAGGTGGTACAAATAAAACTGAAGAATAGTAAAAAAATAATAAATAACAATAAGTAAGTAAATATATCTCTAAACCTATCAGTATCATTTGGACCACCCTATATAATGTATTTTATTAATTAAGTTCAATTTTCGTTCTAATATCATATTTTCTATTAATTGAAATTTTAAATTTTTTAGTACAATTTTTAATGGAAATATTTTTTTTCTAATTATACGAGGGTCGTTTGATAAGTATGGTAAATTTAAACAAATTTAAATTTTATGGTAATTTTTTTACCATACTTAACAAACGACCTTCGTATTATACATAGTCGTGAAGGTATAATAAAAATGTGAACAAAAAAAAATATTATAGACCATAAATTACTAATTAATTTTTTAAAATTTTATTTTTCATTCTGAAATTAAAAAATAAATGTTTAATTTTTTAAATGAATTTACACACACTATATATATATATATATATATATATATATATATATATATATATATATATATATATATATAAACTCAAAAGAGCGAATTTTATATTTCTATTCTAACCCTAACCAACATCTGAAAATACAAAAACATATTCATCATTTTGAATTATTTGAACAGGTTTAAAAATTTCCGTTTAATAGACATTCGAACGATTGGTTTTCTAATGGAAAAAGATAAAGTTGGAAAGTTAAACATAATAACATTTATTTAAATTCAATCCGGCTAGCTAGCTAGCCATTGGTATACGACTTCAGTTAAATGTCGCTTCAAAATATATTACATCTTTAATAGAGATGTTGACTGAATTTTTATAATAGACGTTTGTTGCCAAATCAATAGCGTTTATAATCTCTTTTAGTATCCCATATCTTTTTTTTATACTCAAACGCATAATACATACATACATATATATATATATATATATATAAGTAAATGGTGTAAAATCAATCCCAATACACTTCTATATTCTCTCCTATATAATACGAAGCAAATATACAACCCCGACTTCCGTATCAATGTGTTTTCAATCCATAAAATTTGACACGATGCGCGTCCCATTTCGCTGGCGGGGATTTGAACTGCGGCCATTTATTTTATATCAAAAGTTGTGACACGATTACTGTCGTACCAGTACGTGTATATACATATATTTATTTGAATAAACGAACCCTAAAACAGTTACATATAGAATATAAAAGACAGAATGTGGAAATGACTAGTGATGCTGCTGCTGCTGCTCAACACTGTGCACGCTTAATTAGTTGCTGTGTAATTTAATTATTATATGAATTAAATGCAAAAACCATTTGCACAACATATTTACTAGATAGTTAGTAATACTGCCATAAACTATTCATTAATTTATTACACATTGTTTGAATTAATTTATGGATGTTGGTAGAATCGTATTTGGTAATCATTTTTGTGTTGAGTTCCATTCAGTCAACATTTGTTCTATGAAATTAACAAAAAATTGCTTAAACGAGGATATATGTCCATTGTTTATTGTATTATTTACAAACATTAAAGTAATATATGATGAAATAATATTTTTTTAAAAAAACATACAAAATATTCAGGTCTGAAAATCGAAAATCTACTAATTATTTTCTTTTTATTTGTATTTATTTAATTTATAAAATGTAATATTTAAATAAGTAATTAGGCAATTGTATCAATTCTTTTCTATTATATTTTCAAATAAAAAAAACAATATTTAATAAAATTGAGATTTAATTATAAAATGTATTTCACATTCTGTATATAAGTTGTTTGTTTATTTATAAATCTATACATTTTAGGGATTAATTAATAAATCATATTCAGTATTACTACAAGTTTAAAAAATCGTTTTTTATTTACTTAATTTATTACTATTATCTTTTAACATTACAGCTTTATAAGAGTTTACTGTTTTTGAAAATAATTTAACTTAATAGAGATTTTCTTGTTTTCGAGTTCCATAACGGTTATGTTTTTTTTACAAGATGAAGTTGTAAGCCTCTCATAGGAAAAATATTCTATCAGGAATTGAATACATTCTTCCACAAGATATATACCATTTACTTGATTTGTTGTATAAGTAAAATTTGGAAAATTAATGATTGTTTTTCTGTTAATAAATCTTTATATTTTCATAAATAATTTAGATATATTAATTAACAGTACATGTATAAATCTAATGAGAATCGAATGGTTGGTTTTATCCATAAAAATATTTCAAATTTTAATAATTAATAGAGTTTTTTAAAATAATAAATTGTAAAAAAAATTGTCATGTAGACAATGAAATTTTATAAAATATAGTTTTTTTAGTTTATAAAGAATTTGTTGAAGGTTTAATATTTTACACCCTATATATGTTTGCATATTTACGTTTTTGCAGGTTCTAATGAAATTATGATTTCAAAAAAAATAGTTACTATTGAAATATTTACAACAATTAATAATGCTGGGAAATAAGAAAATCCGAATTTTATAAATTATCCGCGAAAAATCTAGAAAGTAAGAACTGAATGAGCATAGTGGCTACACAAGAAGCATTGGTGTTTCTTGTTGACATCAGTCGTCTTTTATGTATCTATACAAGTGAATTTCCGTTGTTGAATTTAAAAAAAAATTCTTTGTTTTCTGTATTTCTTAAAAGTGAATGAAAATATTCAAAATCTGTACATTGTGTTCAGTTATAAAAATAAAATATTTGGATCATATAAAAATAAAAAGTGAAGAAGATTTTTTTATACATTAAATTATGGAATCCTTGAATGATCAGTTTTTCAATATATTGACTTGGAACAAAATGATGGACAATTTCGATTTTTGATGAAAAAAATCACTCATTTTTAGTAAACAAAAAAGAAACGGTGCATCGAAAAAATCCTTCGTTCAAGAACTAGTTTTTTGCATCTATAAAAGCTTGTAAAATTTAATATAAATCGATGTAATCATTTTCGAAATATTTTAGTCGCCGATTTTGGAAATACGATTTTCAGGAAAACGTCTTTAAGGTTTCAAAACTAGTATACAAAAGTATTTGTAAAAAAATTAATATACTTCTCTATCAATTTTAGTTGGATTAATTTGAAACTTTCAGGGAATATTTTCTAAATATTACTAACAGAAAATGTCAAAATTCAAAAATTGAATTTTTCGACTTTCTGACTGACCATTGTGAAATATGCTTACATGATTGCAATAAATAATCTGTGTTGTGTATAGTGTGACATAAAAGCTCTTAAAATGAATTACGATTTCGAGTACAGCTTGATATAGAAACGTAAATGATATTAAATAACCTGAATTTAGGTTAAGAATTATAAACCGAATAGAGTGAATAAAATTAAGAATAAGTAAAATAACATTAAAAAACATTATGTTATATACCAAAAACAACATTTATAATTTTTTAATAATATTTTAAATTTGGATAATAATTAAAAAAAATCAATGAAGAATAAAAAAAGTTTGAAAGTATTTTAGACAATTTAATTACAAAATTAATTGAATTTTTATAAATACACAAATATGTAAAAAGTTCTAAAGTATATTTTAAATTACAACATTTTACATAAATCTTATCAAATGAACAAGAATATTCTTTTGACAGTGAATCAAATAAAAAATACAATAGTTATAGATATCTAAAAATTTAAATTGAAATAAAATATTGTGTTATTTGTAAATCATGAGGGGTATATAGGATTAAAAATGGATATAAAATTCCGATCAATATTCCTGATTTAAATATACGTCAGAATAAATTTCATCCATGTACAATTAAAACAAACTAAAAATTCGATTAACGAAACAAAAATATTCTTCATTCTGACCTGCATAATTAAAATTTTTCTCACGAGATTTATAACAAACTAAGATAAACTAATTGAGTACTATCCTGTTTAATATTCACGAAGCAATTTTTAGCTACGAATTCTATTACTATTAATACAACAGTGTAACGATTGTAATCATGTGCAAATTATATATCAATTTATAATAGTAGTATTCACACATTTGGGATGAGAGAACTGTGCGTGCTATCCTTGCTAATACGTGAGCTGCATTTTCAATGCTTCTATATGTAAATGCCCGGTGTGTTTCAAAATCAATACAATTATTTCGGTTAACGATATAATGATCAAAATCCACTGGAAACAGAATACCAATTTCTATTGTGAATTTTCAGTTGCAACGATCACGAATTATATATCGATGAATGGAATCGACAAATGTAAATTAATGCATACAAAAAAACTACGTACTTTTAGACACAATCATTATAACACACATACACAACACACACACACACACACACATATATATATATATATATATATATATATTTATATACAAATGTATTAAAAAAGAGCCTGTATGGATTCGTTATATTTCAATAACAATTAATTGGATTTATATTTGAGTGAAATATAGCACAGATGTGGTTTTTGTGGTCGACGACCGGCTGTGTGTCAATATTAATATTTAATTATTTTACAGGTGGCTCTTCGCTATACGTAATATGTTATAGTATATTTATGTGTTAATGGGTTGAATGTTATAAACGATTATTGCAATTTGGTTATTTATGTATTCCATGACAACATTACTTAAATACCAACTATCGTATCAGTGAGTTTATAAAACATCATTTATTATTTTATTCAAGACTAATTCATCCAAATGAATTTCATCTCCAACCCCAAACTAAATTCCATCCTCTCATTATAAAATAGAATTTACGATAAATCCTAACAAAAAAAAAGAAATATATATGTAGTTAGTTTGATAAATAATTGAAGCTTTTAAAGTTTTACTGCACAGTAACACTTATTCATTAAAGAAGATTATTAAACTATTATATATAAGTAATATAATAATGTTTTAATGACGTTAAGAAAGCTAATTAAAACTTTAAAACGAAGAATGACGTCATAGTTTAATGCTTGTTATATTTACGAGTATAATGACAGTTTTTATCTTTTATTATTTTACGATATTATTGTGCTAAACTGAAATTACTATCATTTATATTATCAATTTTTAATTATTTAACGAAGTATTAATACTACAGGGAGATTGAAATTAAATTATAGTTATAGTTACGAATAGTAAATGATAGTAAGCAAGTAAATTTATGTTTTCAGTTCCATTTGAACCACCCTATAAGAAGCAGAAACTAAAATAACACAAAATAGTATATCTATGAATAAACAGAGAAAAAATATTGTTATAATAAAAATAGTAAAGGGTTTTCCAATTAAAATGTGAGAACTTTGACAGCTGATGGCAGCCATGTTTGATTTTATTTAAACTTATTTTGACATTTCAACTCAGTATAGTTTAGCAAATTATCATAAAACGTTTAACATTTCAACAATACTTAAATTTTGTCAAAACTTTATTTAATAGACTAATTTTACTTATTTAATAGATTTATTGAGACAAAAGATTAATGAGTCCATTATTTCACGAAATAGACCCATCAATTGACCATTGGATTATTTTCTGTGGGGTTATGTAAAGTCATTGATTTATGCTGATAAACCACAATTAACAGAAATATTAAAAATAAACATTGAAAGTGGAATTTATGAAATTGGACCATAATTATGTGAAAGAGTAACTAAAAATTGGACTAAATAAATGCACGATGTCAAGTGAAATTGTGTTCTATCATTAATGTCACAGAATGTGTTAAAAAATTAAAAAAAAAATTAATTTAATATTTTTTGTTTTATTTCCTTTTAAACTTCTGAAGCGCTTATTTGAAAACCCTATACTTTTTATTAAAATAAATAAAAAAATAACAATTTGGTATTTAAATGAACTAACAAACATATCATTTATAAGCAAAATATCAACTTAACTTAAATTTTAAACATATTTTATTAAAAATATTAATTTAACATATTTTATTAACATCTAATGATTTATATTTATATTGGAAATAAAATAAAAGCAGAAATATGTAGTTAAAAAAATTATATATATATATATATATATATATATATATATATATTAATGCCAAGATATATATTTTTTTAAATATGATTTATTTTTTAAATAAACTGCACAAATGCATTTTCTTATTTGATCATCAAAATAGTAATTTTTTTTAAAAAATTGATTAATTTGTTAAATGATAAATCATTGTTAAACATAAATCAATTTCATAATAATAATTTAAAAAAAATGTTGTAAACGATTTATTTTTTAACTTTTTGAATACTAGTTGCCATGTATTTCAAATCGTTCTATAAAATACAAAAGTGTAGGTATAGGTTTTTTTTAAGCATGATAGAACTTTAAACTCAATTCTTATCAAAAGTTCTATCTAACCTCAAAAAACATCTCATATATATATATATATATATATATATATATATATATATATATATATATATATATATATATATATACATGTGTGTATGTATATAACAGATATGATAAAGGTGTTTTTAGGTTAGAAAGAACTTTCGATAGGGATTCAATTTAAAGTTAAATCACGCTTAAAAAACATTATACTTATTCATAATTTTTTTACTGTAAAATAGAAGATGTATTGAAAAAAACATCACAATTGAAACTAATTTAAGAAAATTCATTCGCTGGGTTTATTTGATAAAAACATTTTTGTCTCTTTTTACAATTACAACATTAGTAAGCAGAACGACAATTTTACACAAATGTGTATAGAACATTTTAACAAAATTTAATTTTATCAAATTTACTCTTTACATTTCATATGTATATAATTGTAATTTTAAATACAAATTTAGTTAATCAACTAATTAAGATGCTAGGAAAGGTTTCAATATGCATATTTATAAAATTAATAAACATGTTTTTTTATTCGTTACTGAAACCACATATAATTGTATATTTGATATGAAATACATATTACGATTTTAAAATAAGAGAATCGTTAAGATATTATGAAAGATGTGTATTATTGTTTGTGGCAATTTCACTTAACACAAATTATCTATCATCCACAACACCTTAATAAGTTATAAAGTGATCAGTATTAATATTTATTGAACAATAGCAATAATTGAATACTTTATAACGCATTGTGATGTTGGGAGTGATAATTTATTTGTGTTAAAATGTATATTAATTTTTAACTAACAAATTAATAAATATTTTTTTAATTAACCACGAAAACCATGTACAAATGTGTATTTGAAATAAACATGACGATTGACAAACGAAGAACAACATTTAAAAAAATATAAAGAATGTTAAATGAAAAATGTGCATTAGAAAACTATAAATTTAAATTTTAAAAAAATATTTATTTATCAATACACACACACACACACACATATATATATATATATACATATGTGTGTGTGCAATTTTCAAAAAAAAATTTTTATTTCTCTGATATTTTTCAGACTACGATTTATTTTTTTTAACATTGCTGAAAGAAATCAATTAGCTTAATCAAAATACTATTAAATTTTTTTTATAATTCAAATTATTGAAAAAAATATATAATTAATAACAATTAATCAATTAGCTAAATCAAAATACTATTAAATATATTTTTTTACAATTCAAATTATTGAAAAAATATATATAATTAATAACAATAGCGTGCTTCACACGAAAATATCTTGAACCGTGAATGTATGAAACTGTGAACTGAATTTCCGCATCTTATTTGAAAATTAGTGTTCCATGCCGAAATTTAAATTCATCTCGCACAGAATAATAATATTGTATGAAAAATTCATCAGAGCCGAGTTTCTATCTAGCGAACAAAATAGTAATTCAATTAATGTACCTAGTTCAACATGACACCGGATTAGGTTGCAGGTTATCAAAATAATCTCTCGGATACAGACCTGATTATAAATCGTAGAACGGTCGTTTTCGTTCGAATAACTACACAGTTACGGATGCTAATGCCAAGCTTCCTACATACCGCATGTATCAAACTTTGGTCCATTGACCACGTGAAGTTTAACAGTAGGTAATCTACAACCCGGTTAATTTGATTTTAGTAAAGGTTCAATTGGCTCGACTACCCTGTTCGTTTGTTATAGACGGATACATAAGACCGTATAGAAAGTATATAACGTTCGATGCCTTTACAATATCAAAATTCGATATTTTATTCACATTTATTGTAAGTACACTCGTGACGAATTCAATGGATTGGCGAGAAAAGTAATTGTCGAACAGTGATTCATTTTATTTCCAATTAAACAAATTGTATCATTCAATGAATGTATAAAAAGTTACGTAGCATAGAATTATTTTTTTTTTCAGTTCGTCGATGACAGATTTGTATTTGAATTCGATGAACAGATATTTGGTAAATGTTGTGACATATAAATAATTTCATTCTGATTTGGAATATTTTATCTTCTTTTTTTGGAAATAAAATAAAATCACACACACATAAAAAATTATATATATATATATATATATATAGAGAGAGAGAGAGAGAGAGAGAGAGAGAATAACAATAATTTCTCATTATATAAAATCTATAGAGACATCCAAATGTGACGCCTAGATTTGTGTTTTATTAAAAAGAAACAATACACATGTTTCTTTTTAATAAAACACAAATCTAGGTGTCATATTTGAATGACCCTATACTATATAGGTAGCCCCAATGGAATTGAAGAATTTAAAACATTTATAATTCTTTTTAATTATTTTCATTTTTTCTTACAAGTTATAAAACATAATTTATGAATTTACAATGTTTTTTTTATATAATTTTTTTCAGTGACCAATGTTTTGAGGCAACAAATGGAATTAGATTATAATATGATGTTTAAAGTAATTTGAAAAGGTCTAGTAAAATCAGTACAGCACACTAAAGACAAATTTGTATTTTTTAATGACATTACTAGTTGATGATCTTGTAAATAAATAAATATTTTTATGAACTTTATTTTCAAACAAAAATTATTTTCAAAGAAAATCTATTTTCAAAAAAATTGAATAAAGCAGAAAACTGAAAAATATGGTATAAATAGAAATTTTAAATTATCTATTGGTACATCAACACTAAAGACTGATTTGTATTTTGGAACGATATTACTCTTTGATGAGTCTGTAAATAAATAATTAATCTTTTATAAACTCTTTTTCAACAAAAATCAATTTGAAAAAAATACTGAAGAAAGCAAATAATACAGAATGGTCAAAATAAAATTGAAGGGTTTGAAAAATTGACAACTTTTATATTTTTAATTATTTTCCTTTTTTCTTCATTGCAAGTAGTGAAACATAATTTGGGGATTTATAATGACTTAATTAATAATTTTTAAATTTTTGTACTAACCAATTTTTTAAAATGAGAAACGGAATCAGAAAATTAAGCTGATTTTGATTTAAATACCTATATGAATAAGGAAAATTACAGATTCTAGGGCACTGAAAATCCCAAAACATTAGATCAACATCAGTTGCACTTCTTCAGATACACTATTTATTGTGATGTTATGGCTGATAAAATTATTGATCCATATTTTTTCGAAAAAGAGGAAGTGCATCCATAAACCATCACCAGAACTCTATATAGGACCATGATTGATAGTTTTTTCGTTTGACAGTCCAAAATAGTTCTAACATATTGCTTCAGCAGAATATAATCACTGCATATATAAAAAAAGCGACAATAAAGCTTTTTTGTGAACTTTTCGGTAAACGAGTCATTTAAAAAAATCTGATTCATCAGATTTGATGGCCCCTAACTTCTTTTTATGAAGCTACTTAAAGAAGTGGTATGTTAACACACCCCAAATAATTCAGCAACTTAAGAAAAACATTCGTGATGAAGTAGGAAATTTGGAGCCCAAAAACTTGAGTTTAGTACTAGAAAATGTTCTGGAAAGAATAAATATTTGTTGGAATTTGAGAAATGTGATATTTTATAAATAGTTCCAAAAAATGTCTATAGAATATATTTTCTAACACAATTGAAGAAAATATTTGTATTTTTACATCCTTTCATCTGATTTGGGCCATCATTTGTAAGAAAAATTTCCAAAGTTGGAATCTAGCTATACTAGATTACACACATTTAATTTAATTTAATAAAAACTAAGACTTAAGTATTTTCTGATCTAAATCCATAATGTAATTATATTTGTTTTTTCTCCTGATCTATAATATAATATTTTTTTTAAGTAGTGCTCATGAAATATATTTTCTAACAAAATTAAAAATATTAAAAAAAATATTTGTATTTTTCATCCTTCAATCTCATTTGAAACAATTAATCGAAATATATTGTATATGTCTTGATTAAAAATATTCTCAAAAATTTTTAATGATTATTAATAATAAATGGCGACTGTACACAATATCCAAATCAATAAAACTAATCGTAAAACACACACACACACACACACATACATATATAAATTAATGTATGTATACAAACCTACATCCGTAAGTTTTTATTTAATTAATCTTATAAGAAATCCACATCTCTACAACTACAGTATCGAATCAACGGAGTGTGTTAGCTAAACGCTAACAGAGTACGGCTGGACGCCCTCAAGTTGCCGTTACGCGTATGGTCACCGAACAGCTAACAAATAAAGAGAATCGCCAATGAGCGTCTGCTTGTATTAAAGCCGCTTTTTGCTCTGTAATTAAATCATTGGGGATTTGCGGCCGAGTTTATTGTACTGTACTTTCAGTAAGTCCGACACGAATAAGAAAATAAAAAACATCGGTGCAGCGTGTTTGTTTGTCGTTACTAATGTTGGCAACGATGTGATTTTTATAACGCTTTTATTTCACAAAATACAATTAGATTTCTCATTTGGATTGTTTTATGGTTTTATCCGTTTTACACTCGAGTTTAAAATAAAAACATGGACACGGATTTGTGAAGTTGCTTTTATTAGCTACTTTTTTTTCGTACATGTACAGGGAATAAAAATTGAACCATGTATATTTTTTTTAAAAAAACTACTTTTTTATATATTTTCATTTTTGTATATACACATACACACACATCAATATATATATATATATATATATATATATATATATAAATAATTTAAACAAGACTCCGTTAAAAATCAGGCTTAATAAATAATTAAACCGAATGTTAAAAGTTATGTCTTAGGAAATAACATTAAACTAAAAATACTACATTTTTAAAAAATCGTCAGCATCACAAACTTATAAAAATGTTATTGTGTACTTATTTACTGTTCTTTTTATTACCTGACATGCATTTCGACGGCAATAGCATTATATATATATATATATATATATATATATATATATATATATATATAAGTATATATGGTGAATTTTTATAAAGTTTTTTATATACAAAAAATATTTTTTCACTCAAATTTATTTTTTTTAATTACAATATCTCCTTATTTATGGACATTAAATCTATAGCTTTGTAGGATATGACATGTTAAAAAGTTCTATACACATTTTAATTTTCAAAATGATTAAAAATTCAAGTTTAAACAAAAGTAAATATTTTTTAAATTTTAAAAATTTAAAATATAAAAAAAATAATATAAAAATGATTTTGAACGAAAATATTGATAAAAATTCTGTCTTTTAACACACACACACAAATATTTGGCACTTGGAACATTCAATTCTATTTCTGCCATTACAATTTAAATTTCTGTATCTTGTACCATTTTTAAAAATTTTAATTATTAAAAGATGATATGCATTTTGATATTTAAATTTTCGGAAAGTAAACTGACCAGTTATTTGTTGTTATTTTGAAACTGTGGCTGATTCACTTTACACAAATGTAAACTAAATTTGTGTAAACTGACCAGGTTTCCTAGTACCTCCCCCCTTCTTAGTCTTACATTTTCATCATCGTTGGATTCCTCTTTTAAGAATTGTTAATGCTGGTAATAAGTTATTCTGTAATTGTCACTTTAAATGTTAATAAATTTAAAACTTGACTTTTAATTAATCATCTTAGAATAGTATTGGATTATGACACCTGTCTGAAGAACATTAACATACGCTTTTCTTTTGAATACTAACGAACAAATTTCATCGGGTGTGTAAAAAGTTGAAGCTATTAAATTGATCGATTATCAATTTATTTTACCATAGATATTTTTCCATCAAACGTAATTTTGATCTCTATTGCTTCTTCTTCTACCTTTTTAAATTATCAATCACGATTATTAGTAGCACATTGTTTCACTCAAATACTAATTCTCAGGAGGTACCAGATCTGATGCTTTCTGGGAATTGGTACTTGAGTAAGCCAACATCAAGTTACTCGTTAATGTGCTATTAAGAATCAAATCAGATATTGAGATTTCCAGTTGAAGAATAATTTAACAATTTGTCAATCATATTTAGGACAAATGGAAGGAAATTATTTTTCATAATGGCTCGAGGTCCAAAACTCCCTTTTTCTACAAGCTTTTCAGATAAAATAAACTCTATGAAAATGTCTGTTAAAATAAATATTTTATTTCAGTAAATACAGTACGAAATAAGGAAATTACATTAATTGATAAGAACAAATTTTTCAAACAGCAACAAAAAAAAACTAAGTAATTGATTTAAGAAAAACTGCACTGAAAATGGGGATTAATAAATAATGAAATAAATTAATTCAAGTTATTTTTCGGGAAATATCACTACAGTGAAAAATTACTTTCTTAAAAAATCCCCAATATTGAAGCTTTTATAAAAATGATTCAAGTGCACTTATTTTTTTACTCTTTATTCCCTGATGTACATTTCGACGGCTCTATCAATAATCAAAATAATTTATTAGAAAATCTGACAGTATAAATTCTGTAGTATTGACAAGAGTGATTTATTTATATATTTTTTTCTTATTATCTTTACACTAAAATATAATCCACTTATATAAAATAAAAATATTTCAAAGAAAAGAACTAGTAAAAATTTTTAAAAGCGACCGTGTATACTGATAGCAAAAATATTATAGAATGAAATAAATGAAACATTTTTCAATAAAACGAACTTAGTTCCGTTACATTCGAGTAACTTGCATCGTTTTCAATTAGAAGTACAAAAATTAATAATAACACTACAAGAGTAAACGATAAAAACAACTTTCGCGAAAAATTACGCCGTAAAATGACTACTTAACGCGAACAATTTAATTGAAAACGAAATCATTCGAAACCGATGTAACAAACGCCACAGAGCTTCGGTATTGGATCCCGTCATCTGGCAATAGCATCGACTAGAACTTTTAATTCGAGCTTTTATTTGTACGCTCGATGTACTTGCATAGTGAAATGTGTTTCGACATTCAAAACTAATGCACACGATGGATGGAAGAGACACAATAGAAACGTAATTCTATTTGTTTTGTACGGACGTACATCTGTCTCGTTTCAACACGTTTTGAAATACACTTCGGTTGTTTTAGTTATTTTTATGAAAAACTTCAATGGTACACATCTGCAGCCATTGCAGCATCTAACAATAAACACTATTTAATGACTGTCGGTTGTCAGGAGTTAGCATTCATGAAATTTAAAATGATTAAATATTCGAGGAAATACTTCTTCTATTGATCCCTTGAGACATATTGTACTATATATTAAATCAGTAAAAAGTTAATTTATTATTTTAATGGAACTAAGTTTTGAAAGAAATATTTTATATTATACTACTTCAGATAATTTTATATATACACATTAACACTTCTGTTCTTCTTATTTATACTTCAAGTATTTTCACACATTCGTTATTTTTAACGAAATAAATGGATTCAAGTTTATATTTTTTATTATATTTTACAACAGAAATTCTTAAATAGTACATTGTGGCAATATAAAAAATTATTGATATTATTCTAAACAACCTCATATTAAATTGTACTACATGAAATGTCCGAATTTGAATCATGAAATAAAAACACAATATTGTGAGGAAAAAATACCTTATTTAATCGAAATACGCAAAGTGACTTTGGTAATTTTCTTCAAAAATTATAACAAGTATTTCAACAAATGTTCAGATATCTAAAAACGTATTTTTTTTAAAAAGTTTGCATATTTTTTTCAATAAAAAATATTTAATAATAAAATATATATGGTTATTTTCCCGTAAGTACTCTAAAAAAAACATTTACCGGGACCACTGCTTATATTTAGATAATATAAAAAAAAATGAAAAAGATTTATTTTATATATTAAATTATGTAGTCCTTGACCAATCAGTTTTTCGAATTATTTATTTGGAAAAAAAGACGAACATTTTTGATTTTTGATGAAAAATCGCTCGTTTTTAAAAAATAAACTATGCAACAGAAAAAAAACTTTCGTTCAAGGACTAGTTTTTTATCTATAAGCCTACAAAATTTGAAATAATCGATGAAATAGTTTTCGAGATATTTTGAAAATGTGATTTTCCAAATTTCAAGTTTCTGTACTATATTTATTCCAAATGTTCGAGCAAAAAAATGTTCCATCAATTTTTATAGGATTAATTTGAAATTTTCAGGGAATATTTTTCATATATACTTACAGAAAATGTCAATATCCAAAAATCGAATTTTTCGAACTTATGACTAAGCATTACCCCTTAAGAATTTTTGCTAACGTGATATTAAACTATAGATTCCTGTTTTATAAAACTCCACATTAGAAGAAATAAAATGTATAAATGTTTCAATGATGACCTCGTGATTTATAAATATTTTATTTCGAAAAAACAGATTAAGAAGTTTGAAAAAATAAAAGTCAATTGGTGATTAGTTGATTGAGTATGGAAGATACTGTAAAATTTTATAATCCATCTTTGTTAATTTATGTAAAATGGTTAGAAAAGTTATGTGATCAGATGTTATTACGAACCAATGTATGTCCATTTTTATTGATTATTCTAGGTTGTTGTTATCTTCTTTTTTTTATGCATTACTTCAATTTCTTAACAGTAACAAGCAGCAGTAAAAACGTTTAATGTATAATTTCTCTTGCAGACCACCACACAATTACCATTACTTTACGTGGATGCAACGATGGCTTCGAGAAATACTTTGTTAAAATTCCACCAGTTGTCAAAGTTCTGATATTATTATTGGAATTCTCTATATATAGTTCTTAATTTTTTCCATTCAATTCGATTCTTTTTTTATTTGAAAATTCATTAACTTCAGTACATAATAATTCATATGTGAATCATTAATTTTTTTTTAATAACTTTGTATTAAAAAAATTAAAAACGTTAAATAAGTGACAATTTGTATATGAAATATCCATTTGACAAAATATGATATTTTTGTCAAAATTTATCACTGAGCATTGACATTTCATCAAAAGGTAGAATGATTTCGTCCAGTTTTGTTGTGGAATAAATTAAAAAAGAAAAATCAAATGTGACTCCAATCCCTTCACAAGAAGTACGATTAGGTAATAAAAAAACTTTTTCCGATTTGAAATTCCATTCGATTGAGATATAAAAATTTTAATTGCATAGCCTAAACATATCTACTTAGTGAAAAATGCAACACGGCAGTACTTTATTTTCAAGAAAGAAAATTGCAAAAAAATTATTACTTTTTCTATTTTTATTCCAATATTTTTTATTAATATACTTAGTTTATTTCTTTAAAATAAAAAAATGGACATTGGAGGATTAATATCATATAATTAATTAAATGTTTTTAATAAGTACACATATAATATATCATAAATGGCTTTGTAGATAAGTAAATGATAATAAATTTCAATATTGATGTATGTGCTGTGTAATATAATAATTTAATTTATAATATTTACTTCAGTTATTCAATTGATTAAATATATTACACTTTCAAGCTATATAGACAATAATCGTATTAGTTGCATTTATAAGATTAATTCTAATCTAAACAGGAAATACTTTTTTACATATTATATATATATATATATATATATATAAGATCTAAGTTTTCAACCATGATTAAAACAAAGTCAACTCAAAAGATTAATAGATTGAATGGTGGACAGTGTACAGTAGTGGTGCGATGCAGCTTCATAGTTTGTAATATTAGCGAATTAACGACAACGTATTTAGGAATTCGAATTAATCTCTCAATAATTCTAATACCCGAAACACCAAATATAGATTATAGAGGATTGTGTCGGCCAAGCGAACGTTGCTATCCAAATATAAACGCAACTACATTGAAACCAAAATAGTAAATCGTAATTTATATCACATATATGTATAATATACGTATGAAATGGGTCCGACCTCTTATATTATCAGATATATGGCCGTGTCCACGCTGCCAGTAACGTATTAAAATGTATTTGTATACAAATGTACAATCGTAAATAATGAAACTTCGGCGATCTGTATACGAATTTATATACAAATGGTTATAAAGTCGTATCATATCTGTAATTAATCGTTTAAATATTTATTTTTAATCTAGATTTGTTTGTAGTTTAACAACTCTCATCTTAGGTCATTAATAAATTTCTAATTTTTTTTTAATCGCTCCATAATAAAATATATAACGATTTACATAGTCATCCAAATGCGAGGACTACATTTGTGTTTTATTAAAAAGAAATAAAATAAACTGTACACATGTTTCCTTATACTCCACCCTATACACATGTTTCTTTTTAATAAAATACAAATATAGGCGTCACATTTGGATAACCCTATATTAACCTTACAATGCGCAATTTTTTATTTTAAAAAATAAATTATGTATACTAATATAAAGTGTAAGACTAAAAATGTGAAAAACATTAAACAATATTTTTAGTAGTCTATTTATTTTTCTTGAAAAAAATTTGTGTTGCATTTTTCATAAAATGCATATGTTTGGGCTAAGCAATTACGATTTTTATATCTCATTCGATTGGAAAAAGGTTTTCATTATCTAATCATGCATCTTGTGAAGGGAGTCTTTTTTTAATTATTAAATTAAAAATCAGGATGAAATCAATTCTAATGGTCATCTGACGAAATATCAATGTATATTGCTAAATTTGTAAATTTTAACAAAAAATAATATCATATTTTGTCAGATGGATATTTCATATTTGAATTGTCACACTTTTGGCGATTTTACAATGTTTAACACGAAGTTATTAACAAAAAAATATCAATATTTTTTTCCAGTTTTTGATTTATTTTTCTTGCAAAGAAAATATGTTTCTTGTGTTGCAATTTTCACAAAGATGTTTTTTAAACGTGATAGAATTTTAAAATGGATTCGTATCGAAAGTTCTATCTAACCTCAAAAGCACACTATACAAACACATCAGAAAAAAAATTAATTGAATAACGTCCTACTCTAAACTGCATACAATGTTTTTCAAATCATGATGTTTAGTAAAGTAGTTAATTTATTTGATCGGAATGATGTGGATAGAATTCAAGAAATGTTGTATGAACTTCAACAGGAGAAAAATAATTAAGATTTTTGGGTTGATTCCGATGATAAATCCAATTATGAAATTCATAATGAACATAATAATTAGAGTGATAGTACTGAAACTATGAATTCATCAGAAAAAAATCATCAAAGAAAATAATTCAGGTATTAAATTAATTTTTTTTATAAAAGAGATGCTTAAAGGTGATAAAAAAGACACCAATTAGAAATGTCTGAACAAAATTTTACAATTGAACTAATAAAAGATCACACTGCTAAAAAAATAATACAAACTTATCTTTAAAAAATCAGTGAGACAGAAAAAAGAAAGTTTACTAGAGATATAACTCCCAAAATCGACACAAGATTCAGAAAAAGGCGCACGAGGAAGATGTATAAAATGTGAAAACAGTAACACCAAGTATAGGGTTATCCAAATGTAATGCCTAGATTTGTGTTTATTAAAAAGAAACTATACACATGCTTTCCTATATACATTTTTTTTTAATAGAACACAAATCTATGCGTCACATTTGGATGACCCTATATTATTGCAAGAAATACAAAAATTGATTGTATTTAAAGCACTCAATATTTAATTGTAAGAAGTGTTTTATAGAAAATTGACCAGAATCAAACCTCAGACACGAATGTATAGATTGTTTACCTGTTATTTATATTTTGTTGAAATTTTTATTAAATTATTTGATTATTACTTTATATCAATCAAAAGTGAATAACTTTGCTTATCAAAAGATTTTTCAATTTTTTTTAATACAGCAAATATACCAGAAATAGTAAGATCTATGTAACATATTTTATTATTTCAATAAAAAGACATTTTGAGAACATTTTTTTCACATTTTCCCCCCAATAATGCCTTTGAAGTTTCTAGTATACATCAAACTGACAATCATGAGAATAATTAGCAAAAGTAGATTTTTAACATTTGTTTTTAAAATTATTATTTTGCATATATACATACATATATAGATATATATATATATATAAATATATATATATATATATATATATATATATATATATATATATATATATATATATATGCACACTTACATATGTGTGTATGTGTGGTGATGTATGAATTTAAACATTAATTTTACTAGAAGAGTCATGAAACAAAGAGTTACATATAGGAGTAATACAGGTATATTAAATCTTTGTACACAAAGATAAGTTGACATATTAGCTTGAATATCACATCAATGTTTATTATAGTACTCGAGTAATAATAATCATTATCATACGTGGAGCATGGGTTCATATCCAGACACGAGAATGTGTTGTGTTGGCATTATGGTTGGTATTTAGTTTGAATTCGCGATTTGAATGCGCCGTGATTAATAGAAAAAGATAGCAGCGAACGCTTACACGTTTATGTAATACCACTATCTCATTTTTGTAAATTCGACGAGATTATAGCGACAACACTGATAGTTCTCGTGACGTATACAATGGAGGGTGCTTCATCATCAAGACATATTACAGACAAATTAAACATCCCTTCGCATCACTACCTCAGTTCGTTACCATTGCTTATAATATACGAGATGAAATTATGTTGGTGATAATACAGTGCTATTGTTTCGTCCACTGGTACCATTGTTAAAATTATCTACGGAATGTAATCAGTCGTGAAACGCGTTTTATATTTTTTTTATATTGTGTTTTACTATTATTATTATTTCGCTAAAAAAACATAAAAGAACACGGTAATGTATTCGACGAAAGGGTATTTATTTTTAAATCTGCAAAAAATATACCATCAGATAAATGTTTTACAATGGAAAATTATACTTCTGATTTTATATACATGTTTTCGAATGATTATTATACTGAGTGGATGTAAAATTTCTGTCCAATTATTTAGTATAAAAACAATTTTATATTAAAATAAGTAATGTAATAAAAAAAATAATGTATATACTTTTTTCTACCAGTTTTTTCTCATTCTTTTGTCAACATTGTAATAACTTATAAATTTATTAAAGGAAAATAAAACCAAGAGACTTATCAAAACTGATTTTTTTAATCAACATTTCTTTATACCACTCAAAATATATAATTATATTATAGAGTGCTATTTATAGACTCACATTATTCAAAAGTACAAATCTGCTTTTTATTTCATATTATTATCCGATTCCATTTCTTATCTCAAAATATCGCCACTACAAAAATTAAAAATTATTTAATCTCACAAGAAAAAATCACATATTAAAAACAATTCAACTATGAAATCAGATTAATGTTAATTTTTGAATAATAACATTTTATTTGAATATTCACTAGACGATTTTTAATTAAAAAATAAACACAAGAATTTATAAGTCGACATCATTTACAATGGAGATCTATCCAATCTCTGTTTTCAAATGATTAATACGAATTCATTGAAGATGCAAACAAACAAATGCTTCAATTTGAATTTTGCATCATTTCAATCATTAATGTTTATTATACTTAACGTGAATAATATAAACCTAATTATTCTACTTTCCGGAGTAACGTGGAATTGATCAAATATCAAAAGGGTTACGTAATTTCAAAAAGGCTGGGGGCTATTGTTTCAGAATATAAATTTATCGTGCAAATGTAGTAAAATAGGATTGCGAATATGTGTATGAATATTATGTATAACATAAAGGAGGTTATAGATAATATTATTTATTACATCTTAAAATATTTTTAATACACTTCTAGATATTATATAAGGCATGTTTTTATACATAATTTTCATTTTGTATAATAAATATAATTCATAAAAATAATATGCAAATGGGGAACAAATTTTATAAGTAGATCTTATTGATAAAATTGGGTAGGCAATTTTATATACTTTTTTTGGATATCAGCAACTATTAATTTATACAGAGTGGTCCAAATGAGTAAATGTGTATCTAAATCCTATAATCTCATTAGATGTGCTAAAAAAAGTATCAGTACACTTACCAATTCTTTTTGTTATAATATTTTTTAATAATTTATAGTACGATCTAAAAATATTTTCTAGCATCTAAATAAAACTGAAGGATAGTAAAAAAATAAATATATATATAAACTCTTCAGTCTCATTTAAGGCACTCTATATGTATCAAAAAAAAATATCAGTACACCTACCAATTCTTTCTTTCATTATAATTTTTAATAATTAATAATACGATCTAAAAAATTTTTCTAACGTCTAAATGAGATTGAAAGATAGTAAAAAAAAGTAAATAATATTAAGCAAGTTAATGTATGTCTAAACCCTTCAGTTTCATTTGAACTACCCTATGTAAATATAAACTGTACCAAAAATATCTTCATACACCTATCAGTTCTTTTCTTTATAATATTTTTTTTTATTTTTTAATAATTTGTAGTACGATCTAAAAAAACTCAAAAAATATTTCAATTTAAAATATTCTCAATGAAAAATTTTAAGAGCTACATTAAAACATAGAAAAGGGCAACATTATGGTTTAGGAGTACATGAGTGCTGAAAAAACGAGAAAGTTGCATATTGCTAATCGAATTGTGGATCAATATTATTGAAAAAAAAGTAAAAAATTACTGGTACTAGAAAAGAGATTTCATTTTCAATAAGACACTCACTCCATATTGCACAAAAAAAGAGGAGTGGTGTTTCAATTTTCTTTCCGGATCTCAATTCCATTGAAAAATAGTGGAATAAAATTAATAACTGAATCAGGAAATGGGGTGTGATAAATAAGGAGTTATTAAAATGTGCGATGATCGATAAATGGTATTAAAATATATTAGAATTTGCAAAAAAAAACTTGTACAAACAATGAAAGGTGAATTATGAGAAGTATTTAAAAAGAAAAAAGCCCTAACAAAATTAAAACTCAAAAATAATTGTTTGCATATATTTTGAGGAAATTAAATACATGTATACATGGACTTTTCTGCGTCACACATTTTGGAAAATAGTTTAAAAGGAAAATTAAGCAGGACTGTTAAAAATAAAAGTGTATAGTTCATTATCATAAAATAAATTGATTTTTTAGAAAAAAAATGAAATTATCTAAAATATAGAATTTTCCAATAAGCACTTCAGAAGTTTAAATGGAAATAAAACAAAAAGTATTTAATTAATTAGTTATTTTTTTAAGCATATTCTAGAGCAATAATGATGGACATGGTGCATTAGTTTAGTCCAATTTTAGCCATTCTTTCACATAATTGTGGTCCAATTTCATGAATTACACGTCCATTGTTTATTTTTAATACTTCTGTTGTTTGTGGTTTATCAGCATAAACCAATGATTTCACATAAATCAGAGAAAATAATCCAATAGAATTAGATCACATGATGATCAATTGATAGGTCCATTTTGTGAAATAATGGACTCATTAAACTTTTGTTTCAATAAGTCTATTGAAGTTTTTAAAATTTTTAATCATTGTTGAAATATTAAATATTCTATGATAATTTGCTAAACTATACTTAGTTGAAATATCAAAATGAGCTTAAAAATAAAATTTAAAAATGACTGGAACCAACTGTCAAAGTTCTGACATTCTTATTGAAAAATCTTATATAAAGTTAATAAATACAAAAAAATGAAAATATATACAGAAAGTTTTAGTGTAAGTTTATACATGCACACATACATACATACATACATACATATATATATATATATATATATATATATATATATATATATATATATATATATATATACAAATACAAAAGTATATATTGTACATAAATAAAGATTTGGATTGAATGAAATAGAAATGAAATAAATAACAATCCAGCGAACGGCGAGTTGTTCCAAGTTTAAAATTTATTTCCACTCATTGTTCTGTTGTAAATTGTGGCCTTGATCTTTTTATATTACCCGAAACTTAGACAAAACTTGCGAGCAGCTATTTTAGAAACCGTCCTAATGTTTGTTGTAAAATAGAAACGTCTAACTGTGCAGACTAGCTGTACTGTATAGGAACAAAGTGCAGCAGTATTTCACAGCTCTAATACACTTAAAGACGGAAGAAGATGTACAAGTAATTTTACGAACAAACAACGCGAGCAAATTCTATAGTCATTAAGTTTTGATGGTTTTTATTTTCGTCTATAATACTATTTAGACGTAGTAAATCTTCTTTCATACACAATTCGTCTTTCTATCATTCGACATTTAATAAACACAACGAAAAACTTGCATTGTGGAGTTCATAAATGCCGTAGTGGAAATTATTTACAAACTATTTCGAGTACGTGGACTGGAATTAAAATTTCAAACTCTGTTGAATTAATGCGCCGTTACGTATATTTTTTCGTTTTATTTCATTTTAATACACTTGACTTTTATGAACGAGGTGTTAAAGTGCATCTCAAGTTTCATAATCTCGTAAACTTCTTTATTATTTTAGTTATATAACTGTAAATACGAACGATAAACAAACTTTTTATTACAAGTCAAATAAAGATTTTTTGTTTGATAAATAATACAGGAATCATTAATTTTTTACTACTGCTAAGTTCGAAACGTGCTGAAGAATAGTTTAAAATTGCATTCACTACCCTCGCATGTGTATATGTGTGTGTTTGTAGTCGTAGTGGCTCTTGGCTATACACATGTATACGTACAGTCCGTTAGTGAGTTTTTATTACCACCCCCTGGCCAATGAAAAACAAATAACTCGCCCCATTCAAATGGCGATAAGTACCACATAACGTAGCCATTGCTATTTTCCGCCTTGTTACCACAGCGGGACAGATCATTGTACTCAATGTAGCTACGGTATTCGCTGGTATTAAAATATACAGTAGATTCATACAAAATGTAACTTTGTACTTTTTTGAAATATATATTCATACATTTATATTTATACGCATTTGAAATATACATACATACATACATACATACATACATACATATATATATATATATATATATATATATATATATAAAGTGTTCGTAAAACCAAAATTATTACAATTTCAAACTTGCAGGTTTTAAATTAAAATTTATATTCTCCATTCAAAATGAAATGATGTAGAAATCATTTGTAAATAAATACATTTTATTAAAAAAGTAGTTTTTATTTTCAAAAAATAACTCTGTTGATTGTTTTATAATTAAAATTTTAAATTACAAATGACTATACTGATTAAAATGTAAGTAAAATAATTTAAATACAAAATTATTATTTTTTAAATCAATTAATATCCATAAATATATTTTTTTATAAAAAAAATAAAATTTAAAAATACATATGCTTAAGGAATAAATCTAACAATAGAAGATCTAAATATTTGTAAAATCAAACAAATTGATGGATAAATGTTTATATATATATATATATATATATATATATATATATATATATATATATATATATGATCCAAATGAGATTAAAAATAGTAGAGAATAGTATACGTTAGTAAACAAATAAATGTATGTCTAAACTCTTCAGTCCTATTTGGACCCCCTTATATATTTTTTTAAGCCTGATAGAATTTTAAATTGAATCCCTATCAAAAATTCTATTTTACCTAAAAAAATACCCTATAAATATATATATATATATATATATATCTGTGTGTGTGTAAATAATTTAATATTTTTTTATATACTTTATAGGGTGTTTTTAAGGAGTCATACTCAATCAGGAAGTAGAAAAAAACGTAACTTTTGGGAATTTTTTTCAAGAACCATAACACGTTTCTCAACAAATGTTCGGATATTTAAAAACGTATATTTAAAAATTTACATAATTTTCTCAATAAAAAATATTGACGAAAAAAAAAGACATATAAATTCTCTCGCAGGTTTCATGGAAAAAAGAACGTTTGGACTGACAACTGCTGCTCAGATTTGGATTGTACGAAATCAAAAAATAAGGAAGATTTATTTTATTCATTAAATTATGTAGTTCTTGAACGATCAGTTTTTTAAAATATTAATTTGGAACAAAATGACATACATCTAAACACTTTTTCGATGAAAAATCTCTCGTTTTTAGTCAATAAAAAAGAAACTATGGAACGGAAAAATTCTTCGTTCAAAGACTACTTTTTGTGTTTATAATAAGTTCGTAAAATTTGAAATAAATCGATGCAGTCGTTTTCGAAATATTTTAGTCACCGATTTTGAAAATTCAATTTTCAGAAAAACACGTTTAAAGTTTCAAAACTAGTTTACACAAGTATTTGTAAAAAAACACTAGTATGTCTAATACCGCTATCAATTTTAATCGAATTAATTTGAAACTTTCAGAAAATATTCTCCAGATATTATACTTACAGAAAATTTTAAAATCCAATTTTTCAACTTTCTTACTAAGCATGATCCCTAAATGTTACTTTTTTATTTAACACAACTAATTTCATTAACTAATAACTAACATAGTTTAAATTGATTTCTTACTATAGTTAATTACCTAATGTGTAAGTTCGAACTAGACTACATAAGTACGTACAAATGTCTTAAATATAAATTAGTTTTCTTGTTGAATCGTGCAAGTTAAACAATGAATTTTAAAGTTGTATAATCTTACTACAAATTAGTTTTTAGAATAATTACATTCCTCTTTTGATATAAATCTTAATGACATAACTGAAAAAGTAGTATTAAATAAAATCAGTTTGTATGCTTAAAATATTCAATTATGTGAACATCCACTTGAAATATAAATTTCAACATTTTTTTAATTTTACAGATAACAAATCTAGTAATTAATTCAAATTGATTTATAGTAAATTTTTTTTTAGGATTCTGAATATTCTTCTTGTGTATTTAGCATAATAAGGGATTTTTACATTTGTTTCCTTATCTACATATATTTTGAGAGATGTATTTTTTTAATTTCTTCAAACATAGAATTAATAAAAATGGTAATATTTTAATAATTAATTTATTTTGATAAGAAAATAACACTAATTAGCATATAAAACAAATAGATTTATTAACATTCTAATTAAAAAATATTATCTGTAAAATTTTGTCTTTGGTATACACAAATAAATTTTGATCAGTTAAATATTTTCAATCTAGTTAAAAAAAATCTTCAAACAAGGAATTAATAAAAATGTTAATATTTCAATTAAATAATTATTTTAATAAAAACACTAATTAATCTATGAAATAAATAACATGTGCTAACATTCTACTTCAAAAATATTATCCATAAAATTTCGTCAGATAAATATTTCTAATCTGGTTCAAAAAAAAAAATTTTCAAACATAGTTTTAAAAAAATGTTAATAATTTCAATTAAATAGTTATTTTGATAAAAAATAACACTAATTATCCTATGAAAGAAATAACAGATACTAACATTCTAATTAAAAAATATTATCCATAAAAATTTTCAATCTAATTTAAAAAAATCTTCAAACGTGAAATTAATAAAAGTGTTAATATTTTAATTAATAAATTATTTGATAAGAAAATAACAAATACTAACATTCTAATTAAAAAAATATTATCTATAAAATTTTGTCTTTACTATACATAAATGAAATTTAGTCAGATAAATATTTTCAATCGAGTTCAAAAAAAATCTTCAAACTTGAAATTAATACAAAAGTTAATAACAGTTATTAATTATTTTTTTGATAATAAAATAACATTAATGGTTACATATATCCATTCGATATTAATTCTATCCACAGAATGCATATTTAATTATATGAATAAGAAAAAACCAAACGAAATAAATTGAAGCATCTGTAGTTCCGAGAACAGATATCGTCAACATACCAGAAACTTGAATATAAAAGAGCGCTGAAGGCCTGGCATGCTGAATGGTGGTTGCTATTGTTTGTCGTTACACAATTTTTACACAAATTCCATTTCGTGAAATATTTATTGTGATGTATTGTTACACTGATATATTGCTCTTGATTAAATTTCATAGCAATGTACGTCGGGAGGATATTTTACGCCGATTTTTTTTATATGAATGACGTTATTATCATTTTTAATTATATAATAAAATGTGACGTTCAATTTGCGAACTACGTCGTGTATTATATAAAAATGTACTCGAATCGAAATTAGATTTCATTTATTAAAAGAAGAATCGTTTCACGTTTTTTTGGATCAAACACGAAAATGACATTGTGTGGTTTATAATCAAAATAACATTTTTATTATACGATATTCTATTCTTCGTGCAGACGAAATCGTACGCCATTGATAAATAATTTTATTTTAAATGCTACTGTAAAGATGGTGGTTTAGTACAGTGTTCTTCTTCGTGTATATTTTTTAATGGATTTTTTAACTACAATATATTTCTAGCGGATAAATTTAATGAACTGGTATAATGTAATAAGACTGAGAATATGTGAAAAACTTTTTTATCGTTTCGATGTTCGTAAAATTTATCTATTTTTCTGCATGAAAAATATTTTAGGTGATAAAAGAGAACATGGGTGTAGCAGTATAAAGTTTAAAATATGTAAGTCAGCTTAAATAAGCGATTTTAATAACGTACTAGAGAGCAAGTTATAAATATTTAATATTTGGTTTAAATTATTCATATTTTTATTTTCAATTTTATTTAAATAATTTTTAACAAAACATAAAAAATATCTTCAATATTAATCAAAAATTATCCAAAAAAATATGGTATACATAAAAACGGAATGTCTCTAGGAAAATTTTATTGTAATAAATTATTCGAAATCAATGCATGTAATATTCTTGCCGTTGAAAGCATTTTCTAAAATCTTTCTCTTTCATCTTTTCTTAAAAGTTTTTCTCTATTGGCTGTCTGACTATTTTTCAATTCTCTTTCGCAGAAATGTAATAATCGATTTACTTTAGTCATCTTTTTGAAAATAAATAAAAGTTATAATAATAAATCAAAGGTAATCAAAGTGGATATTGCAGTTTTGATAGACCAATAATTTCTCTAGAACATTAATTTGCATTTAAATACAATTAAATTATTGTATTTAAAAAAATATTTATCAAAAATCAATTTTATACTTTTTTCAGTTACTTTACCAAATTTTCCTATAATTTGATTATTTTTTATAGAGAATTTATTAGAAGTTTTTTTACTCTATTATGACTTTTTATTTATCTTCGTTAAATATTTTTAATATTTATAAACTATTATATAAGATACATAATTTTTTTTAATATTTTTGAAACTAGAATTTTTTTAGTTTTACAAATGTTACATAATTTTAATATCCATTTTTTCACATAACCTGAAAAACATATCTACATATGTGCCTTTAAAATGCGGATTTTTTAAACAAGTTGAAACATGTATACACATTTCTTATATACATTTTTTAAAAAAATATGATGTTAGAATGAGTGATATGTATATAGGTAAAATAACTACAATGCTGATTCTACAATGAGCAATTTTTTATTTTAAAAAATAAACTATGTATATAATTCAAATTCTAGACTAAAAATTGAAGTAATATTTTTTTTTACTTTTTATTTATTTTTTTGGAAAGAAAATAACGCTATATTACATTTTTCACAAACTACATTGTTTGGGCTTTGCAATTAAGATTTTTATATCTCAATTGAATGGAAATTGGTTTTTTATTATCTAATCGCACATTTTTCTGGAGTGGAAGTGTATTTAATTTTTCATTTTTTAATTATTTTACAACAAAACAAGAAATCTATTCTAACACATCTATAGAAATATGAATACACAAATTTGAACAAAAAATAGCATTATATTTTGTCAGATACGAAATTAATGTACGAACAATCACATACCAATCATTTTTTTTTTAAGTTACTAACGAAAATTATCAATAATTCAAATATAAATCATTACAAACTGTAAGGTTAATGAATAATATATTTTTAAACATAATTTATAACCAATACATATTTTAAAAAAATAAAAAAAGTATCATGCGATGATTTAATACCAAATTGTATTATTTTATGTAAAATGAATAATTTTTTTCAATACACCAACCGCATTAAATTTACAAACAAAGATCACAATAATTTTATCAATAAAAATAAATTACTAGAGAATAATTTTACTTGTACGTATATATTTTATTTATTCTGTTTTATTCGAAGCGTTCCATGAATACTTTATTTTTTTGTTTGTCACAAATAAACTTTAATGGCGTGAAAGTGAATTTTTCTCTCTACACTCACATACATACAAACTACATATGCGTATGTTTATTTCATCATTTGATCATTTAAGTACGAAAAATAGGTCAGATGATACAATCTATAGACGCGACTAGAAAAATACATACAATAAACATAGATTTTAATGTGAATGTGTTTTTCTATTGTACTTTTTACATGACTGAAGAATTTTCGTTAAATAACATTTTTGTCCTTAAAATGATTGAAAGTTAGTTGTAAACAAACCATTATTACAAGTTGCATAGTCCGTACACATAAAAAATTATTGAAATGTCCAAAAATGTAGGATAGAAATTTTTATAAGAAATAAATTAAGGTTATATTTTCGAAATATTAAAAATAACTAAATGAATTAACAATATAAAGTTAATCATAAAAGTCATGGGACACGTGTAATTTGGAAAAAATAAAAATGGTTATTTGATAAATTATATTCAAAAATATATGATAATATAAACAAACATAAATCTTAATTTTGATTGCTATAATAAAAAATAAATGAACTTAAACAGTTAAAAGTAAAAAAATGATCTCACAAACGTCATAGGACAGAATAGTTCATTTTTTTACTTTAGAAATTTATAATAAATCGGTTATCTCATATCCCACCATCAAAACAACATTCTCTTTTTCACACATAGATATTAATGGAGTGGGATTTCCATCTTTACAGTATGTTTTTTTTCTCACTACATTTTCATATGTTAATTTTCAATTTTGGATTTTAAGGTTGAAAAATATGAGTAAATAATTTGTAATAAAATTTAATAAACGACCCACTCATAAAAAATTCCAAAGAAGATTACAAACAATAAAATATTTAAATTTTTAATACAGTTTTATAAAGTAGATTGATCTTAAAAATTATTTTCCATTAAGGTAATAAAAATATCTTAGACTGAAAACTTTTAATGAATAAAGATTTAATAAAAAGTTATTGCTGAATATGAAACTAACATAAAATAAAAATCTTTATCTATTACCATTTTAATTTAACGCAAATTCAACAAGTTTTTATTATAATTTCAAAACTATTTTATTTAAAAAAAGATCATAATGAATTATTCATACAGATAGTGTTTTTAAAGAATAAAATGTTAAAAAAAATTTTTCTAGGCAATTAACATTTTTTTATAATTTTAAATTACAAAACTCATACAACTTTGATATTTGTTGTTAAATAATAGAATTCATTATAAGATATTTTATTTAATACGAGAAAATAGTTTCAGTATTGTACATATGAAATAAATTTCCATAATTTATGTAACACAATGATCGATATGTTCACATATTACACAGTGGTGGTATTTCACCCGGAAAAAGGAAACAGTACGTCAATCAACAATAGTCTATCCTCAACTAAGCCATTCTATGAATTGTTGCGAATCAGTTACTGACAACAATGGTCAATACATATTAGTTTATTCATGTTTAGTATTAACGTTTGTGTAGCATATAACTAATTACAAACAAGTACATACATGATCGTGTTAACAAGCATGTTAATCAAAATTTAGTTGGAATTCTCAAATGGTTATTTTAAAATTATATATATATATATATATATATATATATATATATATATTATAAACATATGTAATAATAAAAAAAGTATTTGTGTTTTTCCCAATTCATAACTTTTACATTTTTCGAAATTAAATCTACAATAATTGAAACTGAGTAGAAATATTTTTTTAAAATATTATTTTTATGAAGTGGAGCTGATTCACTTACAATAGCGAAGGCAATCTGGTTATAACCGATGAAAAAATAACATATATATATATATATATATATATATATATATCTAACACTAAAAGTTTATGGAGATTTTTAAAAATTTTCAGTAGAAAATTTTAAATAGAAAAATAATTACTTCTTCAAATATGATAATAGCTCCAAATATACATTTAAATTCACATATTTATAAAACTAACACAGAAAAGTACTGGAATAGGCAAAATACAGCTTCAATCAAAATTCTATTAAATATTTGTATAATTATTTGAATTAAAAAATTCGATGAGACAAATAGTAAGATAGAATTTTATTTAAAATCTAAAAAAAACTATCTAAAAAGGATTTATCATTAATATATTTAAACAAAATTTTCTTGTTACTATTACAAATAATAATGTTTCAGATACTTCTTTAACCCAACAAAGTATAAAAGTGTTATGTTAAAAGAGATAAAAATAATTTAAAAGAAAAGATCTAACATTGATGGTATCGCCATCGAAATGCGCATCAGTTGACTATTGTTATAAATAAAAAAGAGAACAATAAGTGATTATTGAACATTTTATAGCGTATTATGGTGTTGGGAGTAAAAATTCATTTATGTTGAACTAAAATAATTTTGATATATTGTAAAATAAATATATAACAAAATCTATAATTAGGAACTAAAAAAAAATCGAAAGCTATAAAAAGTGACCAATGAAGAAAAATCTTTATATACATAAAAATTTATTACTGTGAAATAAAAATAATGAACAGGAATCTCTGTATATATAAAAATATATTACTGTTCTAATACATAAATATATAATTTAACACCAATGAATTATCGCCACAAGATACTAAAAATTGTTCAGTAATTACAATATTTATAAAGTAACGCTGTGATGATGACAACTTTACCATCGAAATGTATATCAGCTTATTGCTATGAATAAAAAAAAACAATAAGTAATTATCAAGGATTATATTAATTACTTGTATTGACTGTATTTTTTTTATTATTATTTGTGATGCTGAGTGATAATTTGTTTGTGTGAGAGTAAATTCGCCACAATCCCAAAACAAATATTACAAGAATATAAATTATATTTAAGTGAAAAATTATTAAAAAAATTTAAAAATTATTTGACTGAATATATATATATATATATATATATATATATATATAATAATAAAGTAAAAATAATAAACATAAAAATATATATATATATATATATATATATATATATATATATATATATATATATATATATATATATATTTGGATGTACAATAAATGTGAAAATACTGTACCAAAGAAAACGTTCGAGTGCTATAAAATCATGTAATGTGAAAATATCATCAAGAGACTTTTATCGAAATGTGAAATGACCACATTTGAAAATGATTTTATATATGGACATATATATATATATATATGTATGTATATGTATGTATTAAACACAGAGATGTATATGTGTACATATGTATATTCCTCTGTGTACTGGGTTGTATGTATTTTGAAAATAAATATATATGTGGGGTCGTGTGGGTATATCAGAAATACCAATTTTACGAGAATCACTTTCAATATCGAATTAAATTGAATCCACGGTCCTTGAACTATCGTTCCCAATATCTTAAGCCTCTGATCTACGGCCAAGGTCCGTTGAGGAAACGGAGATCTTTCCAACATAGCACGAGGAGACGTGCGTCTCGCATTACGTGACGCGGCGAGTAAGAGCAGCGAGTTGTACGGGAGAATGTGTGTACGTTTGTTGAACGGCGACGAACAACAACACACGACAGGGTGGTGTATGTGGGTGTATCGTGTCGGCTCCCGTTCCATTTCAAGTAGAATCCACTCGTCGTCTTCTCCAGTGAATGGTCCCGCGTCGTGTGGAAAGTATGCAATATGTATGCATGCATGGGCTGGCAGGATATATTCGAAATCTCGCTGGATTGCGTCGGCCGCCACCGAACGCGCCCATAAGACGCACGCATGTCACTTGTTACGAGCGGGGGCTCTTTTTTGTGTTATCCGGCATGAGCACTATTGAGAGATGCGAGATTCTTTTACTATGTGGATCTTGGTCGTGTCGAAATCGCGACGGAATTGTTTTCGCTCATTATCATATAAGGAACGCCGCTGAATCTTTTCGTGCCCTCCTACTATAGATTTAATCAAAACACAAACAGCGATCGATTATACTCCATTAGCTACGAGTTGAGATAGTAAAATCGGAGAGTTTGCTTATTTCTCAATCGAATTCGACGCAAATCGGATAAATATTTAAATTCGATCTCAGTTTAAATATACTTCGAATTCTTTATGTACTTCATTTTCATTGATCGTGGCTAATAGTGGAAATCGAATTTATTCCTTTCAAGATTTGTATTCACTTGCGTATTTTTTTAATTAAGTATTTTTTATTTGTTACTTTGGAACTGTGGCTAATTCATTTTAACACAAATGAATTTTAACCCCAACACCACAATGGTTTAAATTGTTCAATAATCACTTATTGTTCACTTATTATTTATAAATATATCGGCTGATGCATTTCGACAGCGACGCCATCATCGTCAGAGCCTTTCTGTTAAAATCTAGACTAATTGTTCGACTTTTTTAAATATATACTAATTTGTCTTTTGTGTCTTAAGTACAAATTATTCACGTATTTTATCATCAATCATTATAATCTTTATACAGTGTGGCCAAATAAGACTGAAGGTCAGTAAAAAAATAATAAATAATCGTTAGCAAGTAAATGTATATTTAAACCAATCATTTTCATCTAGATCACCCTATACAAATAATATATTATTTTAAATTTGATTCCTGTGATAAAACAATATTGTCTATATTCAATATTTAAAAAAGAGTACTTTCAGACAGGAAAATCTAAAATATAGATACGGAAAATAGAAAAATGCCTCTCTAAGTTTTTACCAGTATCATACAAAAATCAGGTATTAATGTTTCAGAGAGAATCGTACGAAGAAGATTGGCTGAAAATAACCTCAAAATAAAAGTTACAGCAACCATGAAAAAAACGTTGTGAATGGACCAAGAAATATAAGGATGTTAATGCCTGATAATAAGTAAATTAAAATGCCTTGATGTAAAAAAGTTCAATAATTGAATTAAAATTTAAATAATTAAACTATATTTTATTTGCTATTATATGTTTGTTTTTCAGACGAGACAATGCTTCAAGTCATGACAGAAAAAGAAAAGTTTGTTAGACGTCCAATGAATGAAAAATGTCATCCGGAATGCATTCAAAATACAAGGAAAATAGTTTTTCATGTATGGTCTAATGATTTGGTTGGTACTGTAAGTATGTATATATATATATATATATATATATATACATATATATATATATATATATATATATTGATAATAATAATTATTGTATTTTACTTTTAAAATATAAAATGTTTTAATATTTCATAATTTTTAATTACAAAACAGATTTTTAAAAATATGTGTTTTATTTTATTTAGTTCAAATTAAAACATTTTTTTTCAAAAAATGTTAATAAGAAAATAATGATTACATTTGCAAATTAGTTCAAGTATTTTAATAACCACTGAATTAATTTGTTATAAAAAAGAAAAGAAATAATTTTAAAATTATTACAAATTATTATATATATATATATATATATATATATATATATATATATATGTATGTATGTATGTAATAATTATGTAAAAATATATGTAATAAAACGTAACACATAAATAAAATTAATAAATGAATCGTTTTTTAAATAATAATAATTTACGATTAAAACGTGAGATAAATTAAAAAAAAAATAAGATCAATATTATTTCACGAAAACTCGCTTATTTCATTTTAAATATGAGATTTTGTTTAGATTTCATTTATAAAAAAAATGTCAATAATAGAAACATAAGTAAATTGTATTAATTTTTTACCTGTTCGATGAAACAATAAGAAAATATTCATACCTGCAACAAAAAAAATATTTGTTATAAAATTGTGTTCTCTAATTGCTTAAAATAGTTTATGATAATGAAACAAAAATGAGACATAGAAAATTTATATAGTGAAAATAATATGAGAAAAAACTAATGAAAAACTGTCTGAAAACTTTTTATTAAAACAGTTTTTATTCGAATCACATCGAATTTTCTAGAATTAATATATCACAACGATTTCAAAAAAAAATCTAATTTTCTCCACACACACACTGGCAATTCAAGAATAGACGAATCGTCACAATTATTTCGTTTGATTTGTCGGTTTGTTGGTTTTTGAATCATAGCATCCGCCACGTTCGCATTTTAGTTACCAGGTCAGTTGAACCGCAAATAACTTCCGTGAAAATCGTCCCCAAACCATCAATGGCACCACAACGTAAAAATGTAATATAATAAATCATTCGATTCGACACAATTGAATTGGCTGCAACTTCTTTACAGTATTCGAAAATAAATTTATTCGATCTAGATCTCTCCAGTATCTATAATACCAAAATACTCTTTCTCCATGCAATGCGCTTTTATCACAGTTTTATATTCGAAATGTTATTTCATCCATGTTTCATCCGTACAAGACAGTATCACAAAAGAAATAGAATATATGAAGATACAACTTGCAATATCTGGCCAGAAAAGATGAACTAGACTTTTTTGTCTGCTCGGCGTCAGAGGCTACGAGGGTAACCGAGTGAAACACTACAATACGTTACATAGTTATGTAATTATTTTCATATACTCTATACACCGACTGCATTATGAACAAAGTATCACTGAAAAACTGTTTCACACAAGCTGTATAAATCTAATATAACAATGTTTACATTCATGCTATTATGAATAGATGAAGAACACGTCAAATACTAAAACACACACATAGATTTTCATTTTTATGAATATTGCTTTTCATTGCAGACATTGTTCGTGAAAGAAAATGTCTATAAAGAATAAGAAAATTCCACCAAGTGTGTCGAAAATAAATCTTAACATGTGTTTAAAATATTAATAAAAACCAGACATTAATACAGACTATTTTTATAATAAGAACATTTTATTATATTCGTTTATATTTACTCAGATTTATTTAATGAAATCCAATTACAATATAATCACATTTGTACGTATGTATGTAAAAAAATATATATGGTGGCTCAAATGAGCCTAAAGAGTTTAGAAATACATACATACATATACTTGCTTACTATTATTACCATTCTTTATTATCCTTTAGTTTCATTTAGACCACCCTATATATATATATATATATATATATATATATATATGATGGAGGAATGAAATTTAAAAAATAGTGGAGATAAAGGTTAGATGAAATTAGCTAGACAAGAAATAATGAAAAAATCTTGGAAAACATTTAAGAAAATCTAATGATGTTTAATAAAGCCTTGGTCTAACAGTGGATCGATTTTTTTTTGGCCAGCAGTAGGTTATTTTAAGTTCATAAAACAATAGCTGTGTGTGTATGTGTTTAATTAAGATTTATTGACGACATTATTATTTTTTCTACAAGCCTGAATAAACCCAAAAAAATTGGATAAAATAAAATATTTAGTCTTATGACAAATCTCATTAAGACAAAAATAATGATCAATAATAATCATGCTAAAAAGAATTGAAATAAAAAAAATTAAAAACTATGTATATCTAGGGCAATTCATTAACAATAAAGGAAGATTTATAGATGAAATGAATAGGCAAAAAAAAATGAAACAGAATCAGATCGAAAGAAAATTGTTTACTATAAAACTGGATATTCATCTCCCTTTAAGGAGAAAAATTGTTAATTAATGTATTCTACCTGTTTTTACTTATGACAGTAAAACATGAGTTTTGAATTTCAGAATAATTCAATAATTTCAAATAACACAAAAAATATAGAGATGCATGTTAGAAATAACAAGAAAAAACTGAAATAATACCGAATGAATCATAAAGAAAAAAATTCAAGGATGCAATAACAAAATGAAAATGGATTGTTTATATAGTAAGAAAAGAAGATCATCGATGGATGAAGAAAATTATTGATTTGGAATATAGAAATATAAGAAGGTCCAAGAAAAGGTCATTTTAGAGATAGGACAGAGATATAAAAAAATGGAATAGACTAGAAAATAAATATTATTGGATTAGTAGAAATGGAAAATTTTGGTGAGAAGTTTTAAATTAAAATGGGTGGTTCATATAGCAAGAAAAAAGAATCATGGATGGAAAAAACAAGACAAAAGTAATATTCAAATTAATGTTCAAATCAAAGAAGAATCAAACTGAATGGAAGAGAAATGGGAAACATTAAAAACTATGTACAATATATCATGGACCACTCATTAACACTAAAGCAACATTTATATAGAGGCATCTAAATGTGACACCTAGATTTGTGTTTTATTAAAAGGAAATATGTGTATAGGGAAACATGTGTATAATTTCTTTTGTTTCTTCTTAATAAAACACAAATCTAGGCGTTACATTTGGATGATCATCGAGATAAAATGAACAAGAGAATACAATAGAATCTCAATTTGGAAAAAATCGCATATTTTAAAATTGGATATATCTATATGTTTAAAAAGAAAAGTTTTTGATGAGTGCATCCAATGTGTTTTTACTTATGGTTGAGGAATATGAGTCTTGAATATTAGAATAATTGTGGTTCCAGAAATACAAAGAAATATGGAAAGATGCATATTATGAATAATAAGAAACGATATGAAGAGAACCGAATGGATTAGAAAAAAATGGTCTGGTAATAAGAAGAAAGGACAAAGAAAGATATTGATTAGGAATCTAGATATATAAGAAAGTCTACAAAAAGATCATTAGATAAATAGGAGAGAAATATAAGAAAGTTTATTGGAATGGACTGGAAAATAAATATATTGGATCGATAGAAGTGGAAAATTTTGGGAATAGCCTTTATTCATCAGTCAATGAAAAGTAGCTGGTGCTAATAATAAATATGTATGTGTGTTGAAATAAGATAAATATAACTTCCATCTAATTATAGTCTTATTATTAATATTTAAGATCATTTTATTTTTAAATCAAAACTAACATAATTTCAAAGTATTTTCAGGAATAGTAATATTTTTAAACTATGAAAACATACATTAGGAAAATTTAATACCATCATTTTTCAATTTTCTTTTAATAGAATAATAGAATTTGGAGAAAAATTAATAATCGACCTAATTTTTTTATTGTTAATAAAAATATTAAGTATAATCAGTGCCGGACTTATCTATTATAGACTTAGCAGACTAAAGTCTAGGACATCAAAACTAAAGGGTCTCTAGTCAAGATGTATAATATATGAGGATGGTGGATTGGGAGAGGCTCAGGGAACTCACAAGTGGAATAGTTTGGGCCTCTCTTCATCTTAATCCGACTCTGAGTATAGTAATAAATATAATAATCATTTAAATATGCATATATTTATTTTTATATAAAAACATATATATATATATATATATAAATTGAAAAAGAAATCTTAAAATATTCGAAAACCGCATAATTTAATCTGAACAATATAGGTTGACAAACAATTTCAGTTTGAAAACAAATATTAATTCAACACAAAAAAGCGTAAATAAATAAATAACCGTGAAATCCGTAACGATATCGACTTTAATATAAATTATAGAAACGTATAAATATCAAGAACAAAGTTTTGGAAGTCATCATAAAGTTTAAGAAAGGATTTGGATCTGTCACGGCGATAAATGGATCACTCTATGCGTTCCAGATTACCAGGAGCATGAAATGTACGACAATAATCCTTAAGATGTGAAGGCGATAAGAAGTGGGATAACAGAACGAGATGTGTCTACTTCAAGTTCTCAAATTCTTTACTGGCTTCTTTTCTGTAGCACTTGTTTTTGCAAGTTATATTGAAAAGATCTCATATAATGTTTGAGAAAAGTCTTATACGGATATATAAATGACAGCAACATTTCTCGTACGTAAACAAAACCTCATCTCAAAAATGAGATTAAATGAATTTTCGCGAAATAAAATTTATCGAGCACTTTTCACCCATCAATTATTATTTAGAAAACGTTTCATTGATTAATTTTTATATGTATACGAAGTTTTATCGTATATATTTTTATATAGAAAAATTAATAAATAATATATAATTAATAATAATAGAAATCATCATTTTTAATAAAGAAAAATAAAAAATAATTTTATAATTGAAAATAAATAAATATGCTTTTTATTAAAAAAGTTTCAATACCTATTTTATAAGAAAATAGTTTAATTTGATAAAATATTAATTTATTATACATATCTGTCTAATACAATTTCTCGATTTCATTACTATAATATTTAATATAAAACGGAAATAATTTAATAAATTTTATAAACATAACCGTTGACCTAAATAACAATCTTTCGTAGAATGTCAGACTTACATTTTATTATTTAAGAATTTCCAATATCCTATGTCTTGTCAAACGAGTTGTATGGAGGAATTTAATTTAATGCTTTTCGTATAAAGCGAAAAAACTGGTAAGTAAGTTTTCAAACGACTACGTGATAAATATAATTTTTATTTTTATTTATATTCTTTGCATAAAAATGAATTTAATCAATATATTTTCAGTTACATTAAAATTTGTAATGAAATATTTTTTCAAACAAAATACTTTTTTAAAAAGTAATAAAATGAAATCTTTTTTATAAGATTTATATTTTTTATAATAAAATAAATAATTGTCTAATTTATTGAACAAAATAAATGAAATTGTTCTTTCAGAATATAAAATATAAAAAATTAATGTAATATTAAATAAAATATTTTAATAACATTCATTCAAATATGGAGTCATCCAAATGTGACGCCTAGATTTGTGTTTTATTAAAACAAAACAAAATAAATTATACACATGTTTCTTTTTAATAAAACATAAATCTAATCATCACATATGGATAATAATATTAATAATACTATGATAAATTATGAAGATATACAAAATAATTTTAAATTTTACTCTTTTTTCTGAATTAAATTAAAAACGAAAAAATATTAACACAGAAATCTTCATTTTCTTTGAATAAAAATACAAAAGTGATTACAAAGAGATTGAGTTCTGAAACTGAATTATAAAAATGTATATGTATATGTATATGAATATATAAAATAATATGTATATGTATATATATATATATATATATATATATATATATATATATATATATATATATATATATATATAGAGAGAGAGAGAGAGAGAGAGAGAGAATTTTTATGGTTAAAAATGTAACTTAACAATAATTATACAAAATTGTATTATAAAAAATAAATATTATACACACATACACAAATATATATAGAGAGAGAGAGGAGGGATATGGAAAAAAGAGAGAAATATTTTTGTGGTCAAAATGTGACCTAACAATAATTGTGCAAAATTGTATTATAAAAAATAAATATTATACACACATACATACATACATATATACATATATATATATATATATATATATATATATATATATATATATATTCATACACACACACACACACATATCTACATAAGTAAAACAAACTCAAATTACAAAGCACATTACGAATTCGTAGTAGATGTTTCCATTTACATGTTTTATTTTTTTTGAAAAAAGCACATGCTTTTAACATTCGTTTCAATTAACTACTTCTATTTATCTTTATATTATTGTTGATATATAAACAAAAGTAGTAACTGTTATATAAACAGTCGCAACGAAAATGGATGTGTATCAAATGATAATATATCGAATTTTATATAGATTGGTGAAAATGTGAAAAGTACGTTTAAATATTTCTAATTTTTACATTTAAACATACAAATGTTACAAAATGTTGTTAAAGAAATCTAAAAATAGAGGTTCAAAGTACGATTTTTTTTAGTATAGTTTATAATTTAATATCAAAATATTTTTTTTATTTAAAAAATCTTTATGATCTCTATAATGGATGTTTCTATTAAAAATATTGATTAATTTTAAAAAATATATGAATTTTTAAAAAAAACTAGTATTTCAAATTTTAATCTTGTAAAATACAAAATTAATTTTTAAGGATATTAATTAATTAAATTAGGTAATCTGAATGAGATGAGTTGTAAAAAAATTTATATCAAAAATGTTTTTGGATATTTTGTTTTAAAAAAAAGTATTATGGCCCTTTGAATGTTAATTTACTAATAAGTATATTTCGCGTGTTTCAAAAAATATCACAGTACGTTAATTGTTAATTAATATATTTTTTTATACTTCATATATATGTATATATATATATTACATATTCGTTTATTGTTCCTGTCATTGTCAGGAAATAAAACACCGGATCATGATAAAAGGTTTCATATAATTAACGTCTCATGAATATGTAATTTATTCTACCTATTTTTGTTATCTTTGTAACGAACTTCGTCAATTATGAAAATTAATCTACTGTTGACTAATTTTATTTGAAACGGAAAAGAATATGACAGTAATTTGATTATAATAAAAGAGTTTACTAATATTTTCATATTTTCAAAATCCACCTTATTGTTTGTTTATACCTACTTTAAGTGGCTGCACATTTTTTATGTTGATTTAATGATTTATATCAGGAATCTTGAACATATAATTATTATTTATTAAAAACTTGAAAATATTTTTGTTGTTTATGCGTGTTTTCTTTCAATGAAGTCGATTAATCAAATATTGTGGAAGAATAAAGAAAATGTTGTATTATAAATATTTTTACGATTTTTGAAAATGTGCATTTTGTAAAAAAGATTGGAGAAATTATATATGTATGTTTATGAAAAGTAAAAAATAAAGATAAAATAAGTAAAGTTAGGTTTGAGGAATTGTGTTATTAAATATATTCGAATATATTAAATCTATAAATTTTGTATTGTAGAACATGTTGATAATTACTATGTGAAATTCTATGTTTTTATAAGCGAATTCTACAAACACTAGAAGCAGCTGTTGTAGTTAATTAAAATTGTTATTGAAATAAACAAACAGTTATCACAACAGAACTCCACAAACAACTGTATAGTATGCATGATAAAATCTCGAATCGATTTGGAAATTAAACAACAAAATATAATGATTTGATAAAATATATTATAATAATCTCTTGTTCAGATATATTTTAGGAAAAGTCATAATTCTTTTCTTATAGATTTATAAAAAATATATACTTGTTAAATTTTGTATATTTAAAATAAATAGTATATTTTTTTAAAATTTTTCATTTCTTGAAAAGGAAATGCATTTTTAATAGCATATTTTTTAAATACTAGATGTTTCGATAACTACTTCTAAAATTTATTAATTTTTATTTTTCAAAAAATTACTCAAAAAAAGTAAATTGTTTTATAAATCAACTGAATTTTTTTTCGTTTCTCTTTTTCTACTTTTTTTAAATATTAATTATTTAAATATTATGAAAACTCTTCGAATATAATGACAAGCTTTAATATAATTGACGATAATTGTAGTGATATTAATAAAGTATCGAAAATAAAGAATTCCTTAAATAAAATAACCGAAATTGAAAACGTGCTAAAGTGGATAAATAAAGATCAGAATTTTTTGTGTTATATGTAGTTTTTTAGGAATTACTTTTATTTTTTGTAAATAAGTTACTTAATATATCAGAAATAATAATATTTAATTTGGTTCTTAACAATAAAATATTTTAACACTAATGAAAATGTTTAAATGATGTATCCAATTGTGTCGCCACTAAAATAAATATAAATTTATGAATTTTAAATAGCAACAAAACCTAGTAAACAACCCCGGTATTTTTTTAATTCGGCCGTAATGTTATTTAAGCAAGTCGACTTGAAATAAATAAGAGAATAAAACGTCTATGAGGAAATGCCATGAATACATCAAGAAGAAGAAAAAAACACAGTAAGAGGATAAAAACATTACGTAGTCACACCCTAACCGATTCGGTTATAGAGGCGCTGGCTGTTTTGTCTAAACGTCAAAGTGCTGTGTGCAGTTTCGTCGGTTTCGCAGTCATAAAGCATCAAGTTGTGCCCCCGCGTTTTGTGAAAAACACAGCATTAGGCATCCACTTGGAAAGTATTGCAATGTGAAATGGGATACTGGCGGCGGCGTCGCACAATATCTGGCACAATGAAACTTTATATTCACTTGACTGTGAATTGATACATTAGTTTTGTTCACTATATATTCGCACAGAATGATTCATGAAGCATAACGACGTTTGAGCTGGGACGAAATACTATATACATAAACATATATATATATATATATATATATATATATATATATATATATATATATATATTAGTTAATCTTTGTTCGAACTGTACACTTACTTTATTTCTTTTTACATTTTTTCAAATACACATTTTGAAACAACCATTTTTCAAATATATATATATATATATATATATATATATATATATATATATATATATATATATATATATTAGTGAACTTAGTTGCCATTTAATTTATCTACTGAAAACAAAATAAAATAAATAGAATAAAATATACAAAGAAATGATTTTTAGTTAAATGGGTTTGAATGATAAATCCGTAAATAATGGAATATAAATTTGTATTCAAATCTTGAATTTTTATTTTACGATAAAAAGTCAAAAATAATTTTAATTAACAGTAAAATATTTTATAAGAAAAAATATTAAAATTTGTATTAATTTCGATTTGAATGATATATTTTAAAAATCAGAAAAGTCCATCCCTTACTCACTTCGCTTGTCCACCCCCGAATTTATTCTATTTAACTAAATAAATCAGTGGTGTCAAACAAACAGTTCTCAGGTCGTATATGACTCGCGAAACTATAAAATACGGCCTGCAGATCAAAACTTCAAGTCGATTTTATAAAAATAATAAAATGTAATTTAAAACGTATTTTTTTAATTTTTGTAAATTAATTACAGAAAAAATGTAAAATTTAAATAAGCTATTTTTGCATATACATTAAAGACTTCTTTTGCACTCTGAAATATTTTTTTTATACCTTTTTTCGTTTTCGGCTCACAAATTCTCTAAATCTGAATATACGAGTCTATGTGAATTAATAGTGTCAAACACACGACCCTTAGGTCGCATGTGGCCCGCAAAACCATAGAATGTGGTCCGCAGCTCGAAAATTGAAGTTGATTTTATTTAAAGAATAAAATGGAATTTAAAACGATTCTTTTTAATTTTTGTTAATTCATTACAGAAAAAAATGTGAAATTTAAATGAATTATTTTCGAATATACCAAAAGACATTTTTTGCTGCCTGAATTTTTTTTTCAAACCTTTTGAGTCTACAGCCATAATCTCTTTTAATCTGAATATATGAGATATATTATGTAAATCAGTGGTGTCAAATACACAGCTTTTAAGTCATATGGGATCAAAAAACCATAGAATGCGGCCCGCAGACCGAAACTTAAAGCCAATTTTATTAAAACAATAAAATGTAACTTAAAACGTATTTTATTAATTTTTATAAATTCATCAGAGAAAAATAAATATAAAATTTAAATGAGTTATTTTTGAATACACATAAAAAAATATTTTTTATATACCGATCGTTTTTAAAATATTTTGGTTACCGGTTTTGAAAATGTGATTTTCAGAAAAACGAGTCTGAAGTTTCAAAACTAGTTTACACAATCATTCATAAAACAACTAGTATGCCTATACCTTCATCAATTTTAGCCAGTTTAATTTGAAATTTTCAGTGAATATTTTCCAGATATTACACTTATAGAAAATGTCAAAATCCAAAAACTGAATTTTTTAAACTTCTGACTGAGCATGATTCCTTAATCGATATATTAAACAAAAGTTAAAATATAAGTGAAATTCATTCTACTAATAAAATAATAAATACCATCTAAAATATCAAAGATATGAATTTGTAAAATAAATAATATTAGGTTGGCAAGTATCTCCCTTCCGAAGTACATAGCTGCTTAAAAGACCAGAAGGCGGAAGGGAGATATTTGCCAACCTAATATAAAATATTTTAGAAGTGATCTTAGTTAAATAGGTCTGAATGATATATCTTTTAATAATGAAATATAAATTTGTATTCGAATTTTGAATTTTTATTTTAAGGTAAAAAATAAAAGACAAAAATTATTTTAATTAAAAGTAAAATATTTTTAAAAAAATATGAACATCTGTATTAACAATTTAAGCAATTAAATTAAATCTGAATGTTACATTTTAAGGAAATACGTGTTAAATTTATTTCTTAATTATTTTTTTTTTATTTTAACTGAAAGTACGTGAAAGTTTTTTTTAAAAAAAATTATTAATAACTTAACAACAGTTAAAATATAAAAAAAACTCATCCTACGGGTATGTAACAATAAACACAATCAAAAATAACAAAGGTATGAATTTGTACTAAAAAAAGAAATCGAAATAAAAAAGAAATCCAACCAAATCGGAACCAACAAAAACTAGTTTCAATGTTTGATTACATAATTACACGGATATAAATCTTTCCTATGCTGTTCAGTTACCACACGACGATCATCATCGTTACCATCAAAATCATCATCAAATTTAGCAGCAGTCCATTTATTACGATAGTTGCACTATCACGCCATTACTGAGGTATCACGTTTTTCGAGTCCATTTCAAGCCAAATTGCGCTCATTTCCTGTTCTTTATGCTATTGACTTTCTTTTAGTGTCGCACCCATCACAGCGTGTAGTTCCGTACTAAAACATCAGTTCTAGCGTTCGTTTTTCCTATTTCTCGATTTGAAGATGAATGGATATGCACACAACGCTGCGCGCGGACCCATTCGGAAAGATGTACGGTCTCTATATCGTTTCACTCACTTCAAATCCCACAGCAACCGATTTAGTAAGTTACCATCGGTTCGATGCTTGTATTTTCGGTAGTACGTACGTGCATTCTATATTTGTGTAAGCCATTTGCATTTTTTAACGGATAGAGGAATGTTCATTTCGGTGTGGTTTGATAGCATTACATAATAATAAACAAATATTAATTATTTTTTCGAATAACAGTTTAAGAACGAAAAATGAAAAGTTAAATCTATAAAAAAATAATAAATCATTCTTCATCCATTTCGTTTATTTTTCTAGTATTAGTAATTAATAATTTGCAATTTTTAAAACTGTAAATAATTAGAGTAAATAGTAAGTCGATGAATTTACTCTTATAACATAATATAAATTAAATGGATTTATTAAAAAATGTATAGATTTTATATAAGACAATAAAAGATTTTTTTTAAAAAAATATTTAGTCAAAAAAGTATTTAATAAATAAAATATATTATTACTTGGTGAAATATAAAGTGTTTCGATTAATTATAAGAGTTTTTTTTTTTTGATCGAAAGATGTAATTATTTTTAAAAAAGTGTAAATTTTATTCCAATCAAAATAATTTCTTCTACTTGCTATAACTTTTTGCCACATTTCTGACAGCAAATAAATTCCACGATAGAAAAATGATTTATTTTTTTAAGTAACCCATTCATCGACCGATTTTTTTGTTCTCGTCAAAGTTTTCGAAGTGCACACCTTGAAATTAATGTTGCATCGACCGGAACAAGTGGTAATCAGAAAGTGCAATGTTTGAAGAATATGCGGAGTGTGGTAAGACTTTCAATTTCAATTTCAATAACTTCTCTTTTACAATCCTTGTGGCATGAAATCTAGCATTGTCGTATAAAAGAATCACTTTTTGTTCGCTATTTGTAGTTGTTTTCTGTGTAGTTCTTCCTTCAGCTTCTGTAATTGCTGTTGATAACAATCAGCTGAGACAGTTTCATTTAGTTTCAGCAGTTAGTAATACACAACACCTTCCAAATTCCACCAAACACAAAGCAAAATCTTCTTTCCATGAATATTGCGTATAGATGTCGATGTTGATGGTTTTTCAAGATTAATCCACGATTTTTTCTTTTAGAATTATTATAGCGAATCAATTTTTCATCATCAATTATAATTTGATACAAAATCATTTTTTTCTATGCCATGTAAACCGTGAATGGAAAATGTTGTACTGATTTTGGATAGCCAATGCGGAAAATTCATGTGGAATTAATTTGTCTTCCTTTTAGATCTTCTTCATGTGTTTTAAACAATAATGGACTATTGTTTGATCAACATCCAATTTTTTGGCAATATTTTTAAGAGTTCGAGCTGAATTTTCAATAATAAACCCTCCGATTACGTATCACCAAACTTTTTTAACTGTCCTGGGCATTTTTTGCCTTCCACATCGAAATTGCCAGTTCTGAATCGTCTAAATAAATATTTGTACATTTTGATCGATACAATCGATTCACCATAAGTTTGTGTGATATTCTGGTAAAATTCCGTTGCTGTCTTCTTTGGAGTATACAAAAAAGCAATACGTGGTAAAAATGAAACTTAGTACACTCCATTATTTTCTGTAACAATCAATATTTTGACATCTTTGGCATGATCACTGTTAAACACTTCTTTGAAATGATCAAGTTGTTAAATTCATCAACTTTCATTGAAATAATTTGATGTGATCCATAGCTACAACCATTTGTTAGTCAATTTCTCAAAATTAACCAAAATACCCAACATTATTTTATTAAAAATGAAATTTTAGGAAGGATTTAATAAATATTAATTTATATAAATTGCACAAATGAAACTGAAGGATAATAAATAATAGCAATGAAATAAATATATATCTAAACCCTTTATTTTCATTTGAATCACCCTATGTATATATATATATATATATATATATATATATATATATATATATATATATATATATATACATATATATATATATATAAAATGTAATATACATATAAAGGTATGTATAATATGAAAATGATTTTCAATCTTTACTAACGCCTCAGTTCACAATTTAGCTAATATTAAATAGCACATTAAGAGAATATATGGTCGGTTTAATGTTTTCCCTAATATTGTGTTAAGTTGAAACATACAATACTGTTATGTTTGGAAACGGTTTACAATATTAATCTGGGATTTAGAAATAGCAAATAAGCACCGATAATAATAGACAGTGTCGTTATCCAACGAACGTCCAGTTCGCAAGCTATACAGATGCATAAAGTGGAATGAAACATTTATAATGTTTATCACTGATTCTTATCAACGACAGATTTTCAACGAACAAAATTTGAATACAATAATACTAATCAAATATAATAGAATACAATTATATATATATATATATATATATATATATATATATATAAATTACTTTTTTATTTTGATATTAAAAAAATATTTAAATATAATTTTAAAATGTTAAAAATAAAATATTATTTTTTATAATATTTCTAAGCAGACACAAAATTCTAAATAGAAAGTATACTGAAATTATATTAATTTGTTATTTTTTATTTTCTAATAGATGATAAAAATATTCATATTTTTAGGGACACTTTATTTAGTTTTATCTAATATGATTGAGTTTGGTATTCATGACAACTTAAAAATAGTTTCATATTCATAATCTCAAAATAGAATTCAAATTTTTAAATTTCAAACAGCACTCGAAATTCCATAATTACTAAAAGAAACAAAATTAATTAAAAAATATATAAGGAAAATATAAATAAGATAATTAGTAATACCAGACAAAATAAAAAATCTTAAATTATATTAACTTGTTACTTTTTATTCTCTAAAAGATAATATAAATTTTCATATTTTTCTTTCTAAAACATTTTATTTCATTTTATCTACTATGAATATTTTTGGTATTATTTTGATTTTAAAAATTATTTCGTATTCATAATCTAAAAATGGAATTCAAATATTTAAATTTTAAATATCAGTCGAAATTCCATGATTAATAAAAAAATAATAACTTTAAAAAGAAATTCATTAAAAAATATAAGATAAACACATTAAAGAAAATCAGTAATACCAGACAAAATAAAAAATACTGAAATTATATTAACTTGTAACTTTTTGTTCCCTAAAATTTAATATAATTGTCCATATGTTTTCTTTCTAAAATATTTTATTTAATTTTATTTACTATGAAAAATTTTGATATTATTTTGATTTTAAAAATAATTTCGTATTCATAATCTAAAAATTGAATTCCATTTTTTAAATTTCAAATATCAGTTGAAATTCAATAATTATAAATTACTGAAAAAAAATACAAATGTGAAATCAGTAGTACCAAGTAGAATAAAATATATCTATTCGGAAATACATTTTTTTTAAAAAAATGACCTGATTGCTTATTTATATTGAATTCTGCAAAAAATAACTACAAAATACTTTTATAACAACCCATCAAACTTTTTTTGCTTTCTCTTCTATTATTATCTTTTGAGTCTAATACAGGATGGCTCAAGAAATATTTTAAAATATTCTTTGATATAATATAATCATTTCTCTCAATAATCAACAGTTTTTATATGCATTTTATTACATATTTTTTATAGCATTTTCTATATATATATTTAAAATATTATTTTTATTTAACTAACAATTATTTGATTTTTTTAAAAAAATATTTAAACATAAAATAAATGGCACAATGATAATATGTTTAGCTTCTTATATTTGAGCATATCTAATCTATCTTATGATTTAATCATCCTTATTAAAATATTACACCATTAAAATAATAACCACAAGAAATCAAACACAAAAAACCATTAAACGGATTTTCAAGAATTAAACAAATAATTTAAATTTGGAAATTTATTATCAATTAATGAAATATATCAAAAATTAAAATACATGAAAATTATAAAAATAACTTTTTTACAAATTTATAATAGAGCAACAAATCACAAATTCTTAAGGTTCAATGACTAACATTTTTGTAACACTTTTTTCAGAGTATTTATTTTTTGTAAATTTTCTTATCAACACTATTCAAGTTCATTTGTAATAAAATAAATTTGCTTTTTTATTTGTACAAAATTCTGATATATACTTATTTCTTTAAAAATCTCAATTACATAACAAACAAAATATTTCTACGAGATTTATTACATTATTATCATAATTCACTATTTTCTGTTGCTCGTTTATGTAATTTACTTAAATTATTAATGATATGATTATTTTCAGCTAAATATGTTGTTACATTAAATTACATACGAAATCTTGTACTCATTGTAATGTTATCATGTTTATGGTTTGCTGAATAAATTTACATATGATATGAATTGTTAATTATGAAATATTAATTGTAAACTTAATAAATTATATACCAAGACAGTAACATTCTCATAATTTTCTCTCTCATATGCACACAAGAACATTTACAGCTACACTCAAAAGTATTACATTTCTGAATATGATTTCATATGTGACATTTGCAAGATATTTAAGATTCGCATTCATTTTCCCTATCTAACTTTTAAACATTGTTAACAGTTGTGTAAAATTCGTTAATTATTATACACTGGTAAATTAAATATTTTATAAAATCGGAATCAATTCAACTTTCCAAACATCGTACGTTTATTCTCTATCATTCTCTCTCTCTTTATATATATATATATATATATATATATATATATATATATATATATTTCTCAATGAATATTTCTGCAACTTATTTTTGATGAATCAAAACATCACTGAAAGTATTTAAAAATCCCACATTTAAAACTACGAGCTACAAATACATTGATTGTTGATTTGATACAAGAAAATTAATATTTCACTAAAATCCGTACAATATATCAAATAAACAAACCATTCGTGATTGTAAAGAACTTAATGAAATGTATTGTTGTGGCGATGTCACGCATATGTAGATAACGCAACTACACGTTTGCAGTTGCAGATTTTAAATAAAGATTATAAAATAATTTATATCACCCTTACATTTTCTATCAAAGTTAATATATGGTTAGTATAAAATAACTCTATACTTGTTTGTTATATTAATAGCTGTACATAAACTTTTGAAGTTGTTAAACTGAATATAAATATATATATATATATATATATATATATATATATATATATATATAATCGTATCAATTTATTGCTAAATGAAAACCTCAATGAGTGTCACCATTTATTACTATTTAGTCATATAAACCATGTTAACTAGGTGGGTTGGTTAGAAACATTTATTCAAACTTTATCTCCTTAGACAGTTGCTTTTAATAAAGCTAAAAAGTTCCATTTTTTATATTTTTGACCAGGGATCAAACACAGTTCTCCAGAATGACAAACGGTGACCAGTTGATATATATATATATATATATACATATTAGTAGCAAAAGTAGCCTTTTTCTATTCACTGCTAAATAAAGGCCTCTCCCAAAACATTTCAATTCGACTAAATCTAAGTTTTTTTCTTCCAGTCAATTGCAATGAATTTTCTTATTACTCTATCCCATCTATTCAAGGGTATGTCTCTTTTAGGCCTTTCCTCAATAACTTTCCTTGTTCATGAGTGATTTTCTCTTTTTGTTACAAGACTGACCCATTTATTTATTTTCTAACCCATTCGATTTCCTTTGTCTTTTCTTATTATTCCCAAAATACATTTTTCTATACTTCGTTGTATTTCTGGAATCGTTGAATTATTCCGGTATTCAAATTCCATGTTTTCTGTCATAAGTGAAAGCACGTAGGATACATTGATCAAAATTGTTTATTTTTAAACATAGAGAATTATCCGACATCAAAATATGTTTTTCCAAATTAACAGCGTCCAATTTTTATTATCCTGTAAATTTTATCTATAAATGCTTCTTTAGTATTAATAAATTGTCCCAAATATACAAAAGTTTTAACTTTTTCCACTTCTCTTCACTTAAATTTAAATTTATTATATTTTTTTTAAAAAAATATCTAACAAGTTATCTATTTTTTACTAAATAAATAAACTTGTTTTTTTTTAAAAAAAAAATCAACAACAATTTTATATATTTTTTTTAAATTCCCAGTACTCAACTGCATATATATATATTAATTAAACATTCTTAATATAATTCTAAAATACTGAGGCAATAACCTTATTTAATTAAAATTTTAGAAAAATTGTAGAAAGGATTAAAAAAGCAAAAACAAGATTGCAAATAGTAACTATTAATTTTTTCTCAAATAAACTACTCTTCAACACCACAAAACTTGATAAAAACGTTCCATAATTATTATTGTTCATATTGTATTTTACTTGCACTTTGATGACAAATCCGAATTTATTATATATATTTTTTTAAAAAAAAGGTGGTCAAAAAATTATGTATTTTTTATAACACTAATACATCTTTTATAAATATTTCAATAAAACTATTTTAATTTCATATTTGTGCTTTAAAATAAAATAGCAATTTTTATTTACAAGTAATTCATATTTTCAATTTTTAGTAGAAATTATATGAATCTCACAACACAACTTTAAATTACAATTATTATTTCATTAATTATATTTCCTTTATTTTTACTACTAAATTTCTATATTTAACCAATATCAATGTACAATTTAAACAATTATTAACTTGATAAATAAACAACCGTATATATTTCCAAAACGATTTCAAATTACGCACATGTTACTTTATATAAATTTACATATATTCTTTCTTTCGATGGAGTAGGATGAATTTCTAAACCATTTTGTTTGTAAACTGACTAAAAATAGACTTCCATGTATTTCGTTTTATACCATTACGTTTCACCTACAGAAATATTCTATTTATATTTTGTTGAAAATGTCGAATGTAGTATTTTGAAAAATTATTTATTTATTAAACAGTACCTCGCAGTGAAATGTTGTTTTGTAATTCAGTAATTATTCAAATAAATTTAAAAAGATTTGTTAGAAACTTATTCCATATCCATTACAAATCCAACGTAGAATTGCGAAAAATAATTCTTTTATTTCGATTAACGCCCACTGATTTTTTTAAAAATAAATATAAAATATATTAGATTACAACTTGTAAAATCAAAAGAAGAAATAATACAAAGATTTAATTTTAATGTATAAATAATACAAAAAATCAACCAATTTTCACATATTAAATTTCAAATTATTATTAAATTTTCTTTTTTTTTCTTTGAAATGATCAATTTAATTTTTATAAAATTTTAATATGATTAATATTTATTGTTTCTTTGATTCAGTTCTAGAAATATCTAAAAATTTGTTTTAAATAACATAATCGAAAGTACAAATGTATTTTATAAATATTTTCCCTAACAGATTATTTTCATTTTTTAAATACTAACAAAATTATAAATTAATTTATAAATGTTCATTTTGTTATAATTTTCATTAAAAAAATATTTTTTTAAAAAAATACAAGAATCCAATTTAAATATATAAATAATACAAAATCTTAGCCAATTTTCACATATTCAAGTTTTCTTTTTTTTTAAATAATTCATTTAATTTTTATAAAATTCAAATACGATTAAGTACTTAATTTTTCATTCTTTCATAGATACAAATATTTACAAATTTATATTTTAAATATTATTTTAATTAACAGTGATTATAAAAATATTTTACCAAATAGATTATTTCCGATGTTTTAATGCTGATAAAATTAATTTACAAATGTTCATTTTTCTACAATTTGTATTTAAACTAACAATTTTCTTTAATAATACAAGGTTATAATTTAAATATATAAATAATACAAAATCTCAACCAATTTTTTTATATTCAATTTTAAATTATTATTTAATTTTCTTTTCCATTTTACTAAATTATTTATTTAATTTAACTTTAATTTTTTTCAAATTCTAATACGATATAATTATTTTAATATTTTTTGATTTAGAAATAGAAATATCTACAAATTTATGTTTTAATTATAATAATTAAAAGTTTATTATACACATATATATATATATATATATATATATATATATATATATATATATATATGTGTGTGTATGTATGTACATATAACTCTGAAATAACGTAGAATCTACTCACCCGAATAACAGTATAATTCTAAAGCTATTTTGTCCGAAGCTTATTTCCAGTTAGTACAAATATGAATTTATCGTCTAGTTATATTATTAACTAAAGTGATGATATTATCGGATCAGTAAAATCGTCTGTTCTATGCATCTTTATCTCATAATAGTAGAATTCTAGTTTAAATTGTTTATCTATATATGAAATGAAAATGGTTTTATGTTAATTTCGAATTATTTCCTTCCTGCGATTATTTAATTTTATTCAAACGATCTATAGTTACATTTATTTACTCTCAATGCACACACACATTTTGTATTTATATATATATATATATATATATATATATATATATATATATATATACAATTGGTTCCATTGTTATAATTAAAACGAATGAGTAAGCATTCTAGTTCCTCTTTCATACATCGCTATATATAAAAAACTTTGTATCGAATCTACAAAAAATAAGAAGAAAAACCTTCTGGTAATGTATTGATTAAACAATCCACCGTTCACGTGAAAAGAGTACACCGTAGAAAACAATATTTCATATCATTTTTTGATGAAAAAAAAATCATTAAATAGCAGTGTTGTTATTCAATTGTGTTTTTTCGTATCTACTTGAATTTAATTTAATATATTTATATATAAATATAAATTGAAGTATTATATCAACAACATAACCGTAATTCATTGAAAATATTTATTTATCTCTGTATCAATCGAGAGCAATCATACGTATCATTCACCATTTGCACGTGTGGCTCACACCGCAGTTTCACAATATTGAGTTCCATCTTACATCCGCCATGAGGTCTGTTTATTTACACTAACAAGACGAAAACATCCATCCAAATGAAAATAAATTGACGAAAGCGTTCGGAAAAAAGTATACGTACACACACACACACGCACGTACGAAAAAAATATATACATAAAACTCATTCTACATTGTATACCTCTGTACTGTGCATCTGACATTCTACTCGTTCCATCATGTTAAGTTAATATTTTTTATAGGCTTTTTTTCACATGCATCTATCACACAGTTTTTATTGGCGCACATATTATTTTCGGCTTGATTGATGGCTGTACGTTTTTGAAAAGAGAAAATTTATAGTCGAAAGCAATTCAATGCTTAAAAATATACGATGAAAAATCTAGATATAAAATTCCACTTTTTCAGCTTATCATATATTCAAAATACAATGACAGAGAAATATAATTTAATCAACACATTTGTTTATGTAGTATACTAATAAATTATATCAAAGATATATATGTACATAGAAAGTTCTGAGATGCCAGAATCTAATACAAATAAAATCAATAATTTATACATATATATATATATATATATATATATATATATATATATATATATATATATATATATATATATATATATATATATATGTATGTGAATGTATGTATATATGGGTTTATGTTTTAAAAATCCAATTAATTAACCGATTTAATTAAAAATTAATTAAACTATAAATAATAAATAAAATGTTAAAGTATATTTAATTAAAAATAATAATAATTCACAATTTCTATGAATTAACCTATAAAAATAATAAATAAAATATTAAAACATATTTAACTGAAAACAGAAAAATAGTTTCTCTGCGAATTGATTCATTTTTTTACTATTGACAAAATTGTGAATAAATTCATATATATTAATTTTTTCATAATTTTCATTAAAATTAACAATTTTCTTTAGTAATGCAAAGGTATAATTTGAATATATAAATAATATAAAATCTCAGCTGGTTTTTATATATTAAATTTAAAATTATTATTGGATTTGTGTTTTTCTCAAAAAATGTTTATTTAATTTTTAAAAAAATCTAATACCATATAATTATTAATTCTTCTTCGCAAATAAAAATATCTACAATTTTTTATTTTAAATAAAATAGTTAAAAGTACAAATGTTTTTTATAAATATTTTCCACAATAAGTTATTTAATTTTTTTTTAACACTGATAAAATTATAAATTAATACATAAAAATTCATTTTTCGATAATTTTCTGTAATAATACAAAAATACAGTTTGAATTTATAAATAATATAAAATCGCAGCTGATTTTTTGATATTCAATTTTAAATTATTATTAAATTTGAATTTTTTTTCGTTTCAATTATTTATCTAATTTACATTTGATTTTCATAATATGACAATTATTAAAATTTTCTTTCATTCAGATATAGAAATATATCCAAATTTACGTTTGAAATATATAATCGAAAGTACGAATGTATTTCAAAATTATTTTCTCAAATAGATTATTTACATGTTTTTAATACTGAGAAAATTATAAATTGATTCATAAATGATCATTTTTAGAGGATTTTCTGCAAAAATACAAGGATTTAGTTTAAATTTATAAATAATATAAAATCGCAACTGATTTTTAGATATTCAATTATTATTAAGTTAAATTATTATTAAGTTTTAATTTTTTTTCGTTTTAATTATTTATTTAATTGACATTTAATTGTTATGAAATTCTAATATGACATAATTATTAATTTTTTCTTTCAATACAGAAATATCTACTAATTTATGTTTTAAATATATAAGTACATATATACAGGGTACATATATACATGTATTAAATATATAATAGTAAGTAAGAATGGATTTTAAAAATATTTTCCCAAATAGATTATTTCCATTTTTTTAATACTGATAAAATTATAAATTGATACATAAATGTTCATTTTTCGATAATTTTCTGTAAAAATACAAAGATACAGTTTGAATTTATAAATAGTATAAAATTGTAGCTAATTTTCAGATAATCAACTTTCTTTTCTTATTCTCTATTTAATTTCCATTTATTTTTTTTAAAAAATTCTAATGTGACAATTATTTTATTTTTTTTTATTCAGAAAAATAAATATGTACAAATTTATGTTTTAAATATATAAGTATAGTTATAAGTACATATATACAGGCTGGCCCAAATAATACTGAAGGTTTAGACACACATTTAGTTATTACAACCTGTAATCTCATTTGAGCTTTTATATATATATATATATATATATATATATATATATATATATATATATATATATATATATATATATATATATATATAGTGATGATTATAAAAACGTACATGTTAGAAAAACGTCTTTACAAGAAAATAAAATTGAATATTCATATAAACTGTATTAAAAATCTCGATTTAATTATAATATATACTGAAAATTGATAAACTTGTGAATAAATCTCAATGTATAATAAAAAAAAAGAAATATTGTGAAAGATATTTGTTTGTGACAGTATAAAATATACGGTAAGAGTTTTAACAATGAATCAATTTCCATATATACGATAACAGTTGACCAAAATATTTTTAGAATATTTTTTTTCACATTGTTCTCTTATTTCCAAATGCATAATCAATAAATGTCAGTTCTTTCTAGTCAAGAAAATGCGAAGTAATACAGGAAATTATACTTCCGGAATTAAAGTTTCTCTTTTGTATTGGATTCATGAATTGCAAAGCTTGACCTGGAGAAAAGTTTTTTTTTTTATATAAACGAATCGAATTTATGAAACATCACATGACTCGATAATATTAGAATAGTTTTGTACAATTATATACAGAAATATAAATCCATTTTAATCAGTTTATTTCATATATATATATATATATATATATATATATATATATATATATATATATATATATATATATTTATAAATCTTGTAAACATTTATGGATAGAAAAATATTGGTATTGATACAGACATAATAAAATTTACATATACAGTATATAAAACTACTTTATATATATATATATATATATATATATATATATATATATATATATATATATATATATATATATATATATATATATATATATATATATTCAATTTGCAAATGAAATAGGTTCATAAATATGTTTTATATTTATTTTGGATTTCTTTGCAAGGAAAAAAGGATGAATTTTTTTTATATCTCCATCTCATTTATCTATAGGTTTTTTCTTGGACCTTCATATATACAATATATATCTAAGTTCACAATCAATAACTTTCTTTGTCAATTGGTGGTTCTCTCTTTTTGCTATATGATAGGCCCATTTTCATTTTAACGACAGGGCTCTGATGAGTTGGAACCAAATTTGAGCTCATACAATCACATGAATAATTTGTTTTTGGTCAACTATATTAAATTACTAAAAAAATGCGAATTATTTTTTTGCTCAAAGTGCATTAATTAAATGACTCAGAGGATGTAACTTTTAATTCGACATTGTCATTAGTCAGATGTCATGAAATTCTAAGAATTATGATTAACAAAAATTGGTAAGAACTTTCTTGAGTACTCGATATATTTATATATATATATATAAAGAGAGAGAGATTTATGTTAAATATCAAATAATATTAAAGTACATTTCATTACATCAATATCTACTAAAAATATCTCAAACGCTTTTTTCCTTTTACTCCTCCATATAAAGACACACGCCCATTTACTTTATCTCATTTGCTAACTTTTGCAAACATTATTTGAATTCTATGAAAGAAATATTTATACATTTATCTACTGTTATACGAACTCAATTTATTTCAAAAAACAAGCACGTAAACTAAACTCGTATAACAAATATCGAATTAATTTTCCAATAAAAAAAACTGATAAATGTGCCCCACGTTAAAAACGTGCTGCGTTCCTAGAAAATACAAATGTATGTATTCGTGAAGTTTCTTTCTGTACCAAGAACATTTTTCTATTCATTTATTGTCTATTATTTTCGATCTATTCAAGTACAACTGCAAATCGAAATCTTAGAGATGGTTTTAAATGCGACGTACAACGAAACATATTTATCAAGAAAAATTACTTTTGTTGAATAATAAAACTTTTATATAAAATTTAAATAATGTTATAACTTGTAATAAGAATAGAATCTAAAAATTGTAATAAAAATTTTTTTTAAAAAAAATATAAGATAGAAGTAGATGTTGTAATAAAACTTTTACAAATTATAATCGTATTAACTGAATATTTTAACTTAAAGTTTGAGTTGAACAATAATAATTAAATATGTATCTCATTCTATATATAGAGTTTTTCAATAAGCACTTCCGAGGTTTAAATGGAAATTAAACAAAAAGTATTCAATTAATTCTACTTCAAGTGCTCAAAATTTGCGTAGATGGACAAGAAAGTACAGAGAAGAATTTAAATACTGAAAAGTTCGTAGAATTATCAGAAAAATTGGTTATCGTAATCGAGTTTCACAAAAGAAGTCATAGATAAAAAAATGAAATAGACAAAATGCTTGAATTCTCTGAAAAATATATAAAAACATCTAAATATTTTTAGGAAAAATGTTTTTTTAGTGATGAATGTAAATTTTAAATATTTAATTCATCTAATAAAAAAAGATATGAAGAAAACCAAATATTAATAATAAAGAAAAACTTCAACCAATTAAAACATAAAGGTAGTTCAATAATGGTGTGGAGTTGCATGTCGATGGCTGAAGTTAGAAAACTTCATTTTATTACAGAAAAAAATTGAAAAATTTCTTTATATCTAGTTTTTGAAACATAATTGAGACCAGTGAAAAAAAGTTAGGATTAGAAAACAAATTTGTAT
>CP092087.1:5867500-5925000 GCA_029203775.1 Neoneuromus ignobilis | reverse complement strand
CGAGCTTTTTTGTGTATCCAACTTTATGCAAATGACTCAAAATGGTTTTATGATCAATGTTTAGCTACCATGATTACTTACATGACGATTTTCTTCAATTTTTTGCCAGATTTCATCGACACTTTCCACAATAGGTGCATCTTTCACTTCATAATTTCCATCTCGAAATCGACGAAACCAATTTGTTGTTATTTGTCTAGATAAAGCATCGTCTCCATAAACACCACAATTTTTTATGGTATTGAGCATCATTTTTCCTTTTTTCATAATTAAAAAGTAAAATGTATAGAAAATGTTCCTGATTTTCACCCATCTTTAATTTTAATAACTTTTTATTGAATGCAACAATTTTGTTTAAATATATTTTAAAATATTTTATGAAATATCACCTTTCAAATGATACATAACACTAATATGTCACAAAATGGAGTACTGTCAAAATCAACCAAACATCCATCTATCAGTAAGTAATAAAAATAGTTTTTTTCTAATACAATATATATATATATATATATATATATATAAAAGCATTGTCAGTAACAAACATAGTATTGAAATAAATGTTTCTTGGAATTTTGGTTACAATCTTACCGTTCAGAAAACGAAATTTCAAATAAAATTAGATTTCTTTTCCCATAAATTTAGGTTGATTTTCCTTGTTAAATTTAAAGGTACCACGTACTGCTGATATCAAGTTAAACAAATAGTGAAAATACGTGACGTTGAAGTGCGTTCAAGTAATGATTTGCGGTAGGAGATAACACATTTCGAGCATAACAGTGATTCTAAAAATAAACACCGATCTTTATTCATAGTACGTTACTATAAAGCAAAATAATGTGATATCATTATCGTTGTGCAAATTGTAAGAGAATACAGAAAAAAACTCATGAAATATCGGCTACGTGTAGTAGTATCAAGTTATATAGTGAAACGTTCCAAAGCTAAATGGTGCGAAAACGCATTACATTAAGATTACTATCTGCAAATCCCATTGGCTTTTAATGAAAATTGTATCCAACTCGGCCGAGAAGATAAAGGGATTAAAAAAAATTAGAAAACTTCTACTCACTGAAATTTAGTACGAACGATGGACTTTAGTTGAGCTTACTGGATTAGACAAGTAGACAAGTTTTCAGTTTTATTGTTTGTGTAAGTATGGATGTACGCGGGGCTTGATGTGTGTTTTATTATTATTTACACTTATGTCGGATTTTATGTGAAGAGATTTTAGCGCTTGCTGATGACCGAGATACGAACGAATAGTTTTCGATTAGATTTAGGATATTATTTTTAATCCAACGTTTCTCAATGAAAAAGGGTATTCGTGTTTTACGTTAGGAAAAGTCGTTCTTCCTTGTTTCAAGTCGATTTAATTTTTTATGTTTTATTCTTATTTATTTGAAAAAAATCTATAAAAATCGCTTTTAAGTAAAAAAAAGCAATTTTAATGATCTAAATAATATTTTCAAGACAAATTATTTTTTTGGAATTATATAAACATTTTAAATATTATTTCTCAAAAAATATTAAAACATTTAAGCAAAAAAAAAAATAGAAAAACTAACGAAACATATATTTAATAATAAAATATTATGAAATTAGTTAAACTATTTTCTAATATAACAATAAAAAAAATAAATATTATGTTCAATAAATTGGGAAATGAATTTATTTTTTTATTACCAGGAGACTACACTCCCTACTCCTTTCTCTTTAACAATATAAATAAATTATAAAAAATAGAACGTTTAAAAAGCTATGCTAATACTTCTGTGTAGACAATATTTATTATTGATTACAGTATACATTTTATGAAAAATCTTCATATTTTATGAAATTTTTAATTCTTCAGAAACAATTCACATCATATCGAAACACAATTATTTTTAAAATGCAAAAACTATAGTATAAATATTAATTTTGATCAAATAGTTATTCATGATAAAAAGAAAATATTTCTCTAATAACACTACGCAATCAACAATAAAATACACTTTTCTTTTATATATTTTTTTCTAATGTTTGTATTGATACAAATATTAATTATTTATTAAAAAAATTTTGAAATAAAGAAAAACAAGAAAGAGAACAATGTATGAAAGACTTATGTACGATGATAAGTTGAACAATATATGTATTTAATTTTAATTGAAGATTTTTTTAATAAATAACCTGAAATTATTTTCATATTAAAAAAAATTACAAATATAAAGATAATTTTAATTAATAACTCAATTTTTCTCTATCTATTACATTTTTCAAAGATCGTAATTTACTAATATTATTCTTCCATTTTGGATAGAATAATTCAAAGAATCTAAAAAAAATTCCAACATAAAAACCTTTAATTTAAAACATTCTATATTTGAGAAAAAAATAATAAAAAAGGGATATTTAAGATTTGTGACAATATTGCAAAAAAAATTAAATTTCAAATTTTTAAAAATATTTACAAATTTTATTTGAAATACTAAATGAAAATTTCTATGAAATGTAGTGCCTTAAAATTAAATAACACACACATACACATATACATATATATATATATATATATATATATATATATATATATATATATATATATATCACAATCAACTTCCATCCACTGCTGGATGAAAGTTTATTTAAAAACTTTCCATTTCGACCGATCCAATGTTTTTATCTTTTAATCAATTCTGATATTTTTTTTTGTCTCTGTCATATACATGTATATATAGTAAACTTATATTTCTCTATATAAATTCTTAATATGAATTATTGTTCAATAAAAAAATATCACTGTAAACTTCTGAATTATTTATTTTTATTATCGAATTTCCATTTCAATTTTAATAAGAAAACGCTGAATAAATGAATAAGTTTGACAATAATAACCTTTACCAATTAATAATTAAAAAAATGAATGTAAACGATGATTAATTCGTCGATTTTTAATAAAACAAATGTTATTCAAGATTCAAAACATGCAACATTGAAATAACAAATAAAATCTAGACTTATTATGAAAACATACAATAAACAACACTAGTTATAATTGTAATTTTAATGTTCACTAATATTATTTATTGCACATTAATTTTTATATACACGCAATAGACATAAATAATTACTTTTATGGTTCACAATTGTCAAATTTTACTATGTGTATAATTTAATATTTTATTTGATTAGCTTTTATAAAATGAAATAAAATTAAAATATATTCATGTTTACAATTTTCAATAAATTATTTTTCTCGAAATTAAAATAAAACTGCATCAAATCTCCAGAAAAATATATTCACAAGCAATTTAAATGTAGAGAAAATATGGAAACAATTTTCATTTCTATTAATAACATTTGAGAAAATCATATTTGTCAATCAGCAAAAATCAATATTACAGGAATTTCATTTAAACAATAAAAATATATTTTATTTATTCACAATATATATATATATATATATATATATATATATATATATATATATATATATATATAAATATATATAATTTTATTGCTATAATATTTATTCCCTGCAGTGTTGCGTGCTTTATTTTTTAATAAGTTAATATGTTTGCGCCTATGTGTATATATACATATATGTGTTAATATAAACATAAACGCTTTCTATTTTATATATATATATATATATATATATATATATATATATATATATATATATATATATATAAATTTATATATACCTATATATAACCACGCACACACATTTACATAAACACATATAAAAATACAAATGCGTGTACGAGAAACGCGTGCACGTTTTGACCAAAATATTACAATATGTGTACATTAATTAAAATTTCAACCGTTTAATGAATTTATTGAAACATATATTAAAACCTTAACGACGAAGCCGTTTATAATTAATTGTTGTTAAGAATTCCTAATTGTAATAAATCTTCGTTTTATGAATCTTGTCTTTTTAATTAGTTGTATACAAGATATTGTTGTTAAAGTTCGTCTTTATTAATTACTAATAGAAGAAAGCTGGCTTACATTGAACAAGCTTTGTTTAATTTAATTTCACTCACAGGAATATATCATTCAATAATGAAAAATATATTAAGAAATATTTTGTTAATATATTTTTCAGGATATATATATATATATATATATATATATATATATATATACATATATAAAACATTTTTATATTATATTCTACATGAATAATGAATTTTACTCCCTTCCATAAACTATCTTTAATTAATAAATAAATTAATGTTAATTTAATATAAATTTTCATGTCAAAGTTCACTGTTATTTCAGAAAATATCTTGTTATTTTATGTTATATTTAATAATTTTATTACTAAATATTTTAATAATTATATATATATATATATATATATATATATATATATATATATATATATATATATATATATAATATATATATACACATGGGTCGTTTGATAAGTATGGTAAAAAAGGAAGAAAATTTAAATTGAAAAATTTAATTAATTTTTATTTATTGTTTAATTTTATTAAATGTTTCAATTTAGTTTTTCTTACTTTTTTACCATACTTATCAAACGACCTTCATATATATATATATATATATATATATATATATATATATATATATATATATATACAGAATGATTCAAATGAGACTAAAGGATGTAAATCGGTTCTAAAGGTTACATTGTTCAGTTTAATTTAGTCCACCGTATATATAGGGTTTTCCAATAAGAATATCAGAATTTAGACAGATAATGGCGGTCATGTTTGATTTTTTAAGCTTATCTTGACATTTAAACTGAGTATAATTTGGCAAATTATAATAGAACGTTTATTATTACAACAACGGTTAGAAATTATAAGAAACTTATTATAAAAATCAATATTTGGTTCGTAAAACTTTTCGTGTGCTTTGTGAAACTTATAGTTAATACAATTTTCTAAATGAAAGTGTCATTTATCAAATTGTTGAAAATTTTTAAAACAATTTCACTCTACATGATACAACAGTGCCTGTAAGACTAAGAAATGCAAAAAATGAAGTCAATATTGCTTCTGTTAGTGAACATTTCAAAATGAAGCTGGAGATTACATTACAGTAAATGGAGTTGTGTTATCGAACCATGATGATGATTTTTTCCAAAAATGATTGAAAATGGTTTGCACGATTTGCAAAAATTTAATAAAATGGACACATAAATTGGTCATCAAGATCATGTGATCCAATTTTATTGGATTATTTTTTGTGAGGTTATGTGAAATCATTGGTTTATGCTAATAAATCACAAATAACAGAAACATTAAAAATAAACATTGAACGTGTAATTCATGAAATTGGACCACAATTATGCGAAAGAGTTATTAAAAATTTAACTAAACGAATGCACTATGTCAAGAAAAATCGTGGTGGTCATATGAGTGAAATTTTGTTCCATCATTAATGAAGCACTCATTGGAAAACCCTATATAAATGGAAAAAAATACTTTAATATTATCGATTTAATTATATTGACAGTGTTTTAAAATACGATTATAATAAATTTATTTTTATTTTTCAAATAAATTTCGACTAAAAAAAGATAAGTCTGTATCAATCATAAGACGTATAAATAAACGATTAAAAGTACAGTACGTCAAAATTGAATTCAACGTATGTTCAAAGTTTAAGAGAAGAGACATCAACTAAATGTTGTTTGTACGAAATACGATTTCCCGAATACGATAAAAAGAAATAGTCTCCATAAGTAGAAAGTTGGTGCTTCGTCGTCAAGACAAATTCATAAAAATACTTAGTTTTGAATCCATGTTTGAAATCAAACAGAATGACAGTTCTTAAATTCAATTCTGACACAGAAAACACAAAAGGATTGTTCAAACATGTAGTATATCAGAGCGTGCAATCACAAAATCCACATTACTGCTACGACACAGATCTATCTGTACACATCTATAAAGCTTTATCAGACTGAAAAGCAAGTGCCCGACGTCCTCCCCGCGTCTTCCGGATCATTGTACTTGTACCGTTCGCGAACGGCGCTAGATATCATCGAGTACATCGCAAGCTGCAGTTGTTAATCTCTTTGTCTCATTAGTCGATGAGATGAGAGAAATGAGATGAGTCCGTCAGACAAACAGACAGTTCCGTTAATTATAAGAATAGAAACGTTCTGAGAAAATACAAACGTAAATAGATCAATCCGTTCGGTGCGACTGAAACGGTCACGAGTCGAACGTATGTCTGTTCGTGTCTTTTTCTTCACCGTTCGTTCAAAATACATTCGCTTCGATCGCTACACACAGATATTTCTCAATAGCGACGAGCAAATACGACCGAGTTCCCATCCCACGCAAGTCTTCCGAGTATGACAGAATATAAATGGTTATATTTTACATGATAATGTGTTCTCTGTCAACCCTTTGCAATTCTATCTTTTGATTATTCGATATAGATGTATTCATTCATACTGTAATAGCCTTTCTACTCGTAACAGGCAAATGGGGCTGATTCAGCAAACGGAGATATTAGAACGACGTCTCGGAATTGTTTATCTTGACGAAAAGTAAGATGTCGGAGGATATTTGTTATTAGTAAACGAATAAATATGCTACGCTGATGACTGATTACTTCTTGCACCCTTCCATTCGAGCCGATTTTTTGTATTTGTTTATCGCGATTGTCCTCGATCGGTTCATTAAGTGAACTAGTACACGCATTCCATTTGCCTACATTATTTTTAACGCTTTTTTATTTTTCAATTATTTCAGACAGCAAATGCTGTTTATTGGAATCGAAATATTCGTTTGATATGTTTTATTTGTTTCATTTTCAACAGATGTTGGTTGAAAGCAGCAGTTTTTAATAATTGCCACCCTTCATTTTTACCCCAGAGTCAATATTCTAGTCAGTTCTATGAAAATGAAAAAATAATAATAAGCGGAACGTTTAGTACTATAAATCAGTTTTTTTTTACAAATTACTATTTTAATTACTTTTTAATTATATTCAGATTTTTAGAAACATAAATTCAAATTAAATTTTAAAATGATTTTAATATTTAAAAATAAAAAAGTCGACTCTTTTTAAAAATAATTAGAATTTAGTATTTGGTTAACCCAGAATGACTGTGATATGAGGTATTTTTATACCATTTGATTTTATTAATTAAATTTTAAATTTAACACACATGGATTTTCACTCCTAACATCACAATATATATGAAGTGTTCAATAATCACTTTTTGTTTATAACAATAGTCGGATGATGCACATTTCGATGGTAATGCCATCGCCAGAATTTTTTTGTTAAAATCTGTAATAAAAAGGCTATGACGATGATGGAATCGCCATCGAAATGCATCATCCAACTATTGTTATAAACAAAAAGTGATTATGGAATAATTCATAACCATTGTGGTGTTGGGGATAAAAATTCATTTGTGTTAAAAAAAATTCGTCTCAGTTCCAAAACAAACAATAATATATTTTAAATACTCATAGAAAATCTGATTAATTCTCTAATTATATATTTTCTGTTTTTTTTAAAAAAATTGTGTCAAATTCACTTAAATATAAATGATTTATCACTCCTAATATGTGATATTGTGTTTAATAATTTTGTTCACTTTGTTATTTATAACATGAATGGATTAATGTGCATTTCGATGACGATACTATCATCGTCAGAGCCTTTTTATTAGTCCAATGTCTTTATAAATAGCTAAATAAACAATAATAACATATAGTTGTGTTGGGGGGTTATAATTTATCTGATTTATTAGTGTTATTATTGAATTTCTCATATTCTCCGAACAATACATTCCACTACCCATTTTTTTCTAAAAAATTAATTATTTTTGTTTCAATTTCTTTAAATTATAGTTTATTTCACAAAACTCACTTTTTTCCTATTTTATCTTTTCTAACATCTAATTATTAAACAACACAATAAACAAAATGTTTATCCTTATTATTACCATTTCACAACTTATTAACCACTTTGGGGATTTCCCTACTTTGGTTTTATTATGAAAATTCTTTTACAGTCTCACAATGGAAAATTATTGCAACTTTAGTTACAAAAACAAGCACACGGTATTACATTAGTATTGTCAATAAAGGCACAAAAAAATTAATTGAAAGAGAAACTTTTAATTAGTTCTTATTATTTTGAACGTAAGTGTATAAATTATAATTAAGCAGAGATGACGTATTAAACAATACCTACAATCAAATACTGAACATAAACATTCATATTATATATGTAAAATAGAATGAATGTATAAGTGATTTCAAAATAATTTATTATGTACAATAAAACCTAAGTTCTGATGACAACAAAGGCATGTCTCAGTCAACAAGTGTCTAGTATAATAATTTAATACATGTGTATAATGAAACTTTTTGCACAATTATACGTTGATATGAGTATTATATTATTTTCCATATGTGGCACGAATAGATATTCTTGGAGACAATATGTGATATTTATTTGTAACATCTTACACTACATATATATTCAAAACTTCAAATGACTGATATTTTAATGATAGGTCTTTAAAATTCTTTTTATTTTTCAATCTACTAATTTCAACCGAATAGAGTTACTCTAATAAAAAGGATTGAATTTATTAATGGAACTCACAAAAGTAAGTACTTTATTATAAAACATTCTATTTAATTTGACGAGAAGTAGAATTTATAGACAGTGACTGAAATGTATAAATTCAATTGGAAAATGTTATCAGTTTAAGTTCACTATTGTGGCAGGAAAAAAATCCGCACGTATAAGCATATTTTTTGTTACCACATCACAAAAGACAAATCGTAAAGTTCCATTAGGTTTATCAAAAAAGTTACTAAATCAAAACGTGCAGGCGTAACAACATATTTTTAATGAAGAATTTTTACAACACTGTTAAAATATGTCATTTGTGAATAGCGATTTCGCATTTTTGTTTCTCGCAACTTATACAGGGGTTACAAATATATATGGTAATAAACTCTACGACAGGCTAAAACATACTTTCAACTCTCGACGGATGTTTGTAGAATAAAAGTCAATCTTCGTTCGAATTTATTTTTATAGTAGAATGTTTTAACTTTTTATTTCTTTATTTACTACTTTTACATTTTTTACTACTCTTACGAGTTCGATTTAGTTGTTGATACGGACGTTATTGCAGCAATTAATCATACTTTTACTACAATTTCGTTTTATAATTTTAAATGACGAATTATTGCAATTTTTCCGTTTCAGTCTTATGTAACACGGTTCAGTTGATGCGGATTTTGTTTACGCACGTCTAAAATAATGATTGAAAATAAAATATTCATAAAATGTTTCTTTATTGTTACACATATATCAGTGTATGAATATATACTATAAAAATATGATGCCCTCTTTTTATTTGCAAACCATGAAAAAGTTATTTGTTCAAAACATGGCAAATAAAAACTCGAAAATAACACTTCCTTTATTTCAATATTCAAAACAGTATTCGATATTTTTATGGTTAATTAAAAAATAAATCTTTTTTTATTTTTAATTTCACTATACGAAATTAAAAATTGACATTTTATATATATATATATATATATATATATATATATATATATATATATATATAACAAAAGGATGAATCGGAAAGTTTCTAGAACAAACCACAAAATGGCGACGCAAGCACAAGTCGACCCAATGACATATTTTGAAAAATCCATCTGGCAAACAACTACTATAACATTTTCAGTCAGATTATATCATATAATATAGCTGTGACAGTGAAGTAGAGTAAAAAAAGTTATTTTAATCTTGAAAAAACTCGAATATGTAGTGATTAATTTTTTTTTAAAATACTTAAATACAAAATGGAAAAATAAACTGCCAGGCAGATTTTTCCATCTTTGGACAAAATAAACTTTAATTGTATTGGCATTAGATTTGAATGGATATCAGATCATCAATTGATAATAAATATCAACTACACAGAAGTATTAACATAGTTTTCGAAAGGTTTTATTTTTCATAATTTATTTATATTGTTAAATAGAAGCGAATTGAAAGTCGTTGAACGAAGCAAATAGGGGGTGGATATATAAAAGATATATAAAAAGAAAACAGCTAATTAGAAACCGGTATAAACCACTTTATTTCATACTTTATATCAAATAAAAAAAAAAAATTCTCTAAATATAATTTAATGTATACTTCAGGTTTGAAAATTGTTAATTAGAAGATAAATTTAAACGACTACAAAAGATATTTTTTCAAATAAAATTCATATCAACAAAATAGTTGCGACAAAATTAATATATATATATATATATATATATATATATATATATATATATAAACTCAAGTGTAAATAATTATTCCGCTTTCTGTCAACATTGGTTGAAATTTCGTCGTTTTATGAGGACCTGCGATGACAGCGAAATTCTGTGTTTTGAAATTTTAATTTAATAAACTTTCTCGTCTTTTTATATGACGCACAAGAATAATAAGTAGCTGAATGCTGCATAAAGTTAAACGATGACTGGGGACATTTTCTCTGTGAATATCGTTCTTAGGGATGACCTTCATATACATTCACTTCTTTCTTCGTTCAATTCTTGAAAAATACGTTTAATACTTTAAAACTCCCACAAGCAGAAATGTTTATATATTTCTACCCCTCTTTATATAAATATATATATATATATATATATATATATATATATATATATATATATATAACCACAATTATTAACTTTACAATAAACATAAAAATAAGCTCAGAGTCAATTTAAATATCAAACACATGTAATTATATTTCACAAATACAAGAGTACACAAAACATAAACTTATATACATAATTAATTTTAGCTGTATTCTTATTTCAAGACGTTAATCATTTTTATGGACAATATAATACCTGCGATGAAGCACCTTGAGCTTTTAAAAGCGTCTCTGAAGTTTAATAATATCGTGCTACAAAATAAATGTACAGGTTTTACGAACTTTTTCAAATTTTATGAATTCGAGAAAGAACGAGTCTGTAAATTTACAAAGAAGAATAAATATTATTTTAAGGAATGTCAGAAACTACAGGACTCGAAAATAAATGCGCTTTATTATTTCTTTTTTCATAATTATAACGTTTGTTCCAAATTGTTAATTACTTTTGCTTTTTTCGTATATAAGGTAAATATATCCATTTATACACACACAGATATATATATAATATACATCCACATTTATATATATATATATATATATATATATATATATATATATATATATATATATATATATATATATATATATTGAAAGAGAAATTAATCCAATTATCCAGTCATGTACTTAGGATTTTTTCAATGTATTTTTTCTGGATAAAGCACAAAAGAAAAATCATTCATATTAAATTCTAGTTATAATAAAAAATTATAATAGTATATTTTTTTGTAAAATGGTCCAATGATTAATACCGATTAATACCCATTAAATAACTAGTATTATCTTATATATTATATATAGAGTTACTGAAATGACCTTGAAATAAATTATATTGAGTGACAAAAATGTTATTGAAAAATTTAGACATATTTTACTTCCTTACTATCATTTACTATTGTTTACTATCCTTTTATCTCATTTAGACCAACCTTTATAACGATAAAACTTCGACACAATTTCATTTATACTGAGTGGCCTCAATGAGACTGAAGGATATAATATTTTGACCTGATTTACATCATTTAGTCTCAGTTTGACTACTCCAGGTAAATAAAAGAAGTTGACTGTTCTTAATTATTACAAAATTTCCATATTTCATCAAATATAATATTTTTTTTAAAAAAAAAAAACATAATGAAAAATAAGATAATAATGTGTATTAATTATATTGATGTTTTACTGTAATAATTTATTCGATTTTAAAACTAAATAACACAATGAACAAACAAGATCATAATTTGTATCAATTACATTGACGTTTTACTGTAATAATTTATTCAGTTTTCATTAATATTCTTTTTATTTTTGAAGTTCATACAAATACTACTCATAATCACTATTCGTTTGTAATTGTGACTAATTTGTTATCGTACCAATGAATCACTCATTTTAACATCAAGAGATTTTAAAAACAAGTTAAATAGATATTTAGTGTTCACTTTATTTCTTGATGCACATTTCAACGTTAAGATTATGAAAGAAAAACTTTCATTATATGAATTTTTTTCTTTAATAACGATGCAATTTTTAAAAATAATATTTTTCGTAGGCTGGAATTTAAAAAATAAAAAATTCTAATAAATGTCATTATTTTTAAAAACAATTCATGTTTTTGTCAATGGTACGTCATTATTAATGATTTTAGTGCAAAATAATCATTTTTTGAAACTTTCGATTTTTTGATAAAATTTCCATACTATAGGTCGTGGTTTTTTCAGATCAAAAATATCAATTTTTTAAAAATTAAAAATAATTAAATTCTTTGTTTATACAGCAATTATTTATGATAAAAATATTACATTGCTAGTAAAACTGTTGGAATTATTTATTATTTATCATTTTATAGCTGAAAACACATATTTGTGAAAAATCGATTTTTATAAGATTATAGAAATTTACATATTTCCTGTTTAGAAATTATTTTAATTAATTGTATATGTGTATATTACCTTAAAAACACAAATATTTACTTAGACATTTTTTTATTGTATTTGCTATATGAATTTTTCCTTCAAAAACAATGAAAATATAAAAAATGATATTTTTCTTAAACTAGAAGTTGAAAAATGGAAAAAAACTAATTTTTCCTAGTAAATCTCATTATAACTATAAACAACTGATGTTTTCGTTGATGATACATCCTTATTTATGATTTTAGTGAAAAATTATTCATTTTTAAAACTTTTGATTTTTTGACAAATTTTCCATACCATAGGTCGTGGTTTTTTCAGATCAAAAATATCGATTTTTTAGAAACTAATAATAATTCAATTTTTTATTCATACAGCGATTATTTATAACAGAAATATTGTATTTCTAGTAAAAATTGTTGCTATTATTTATTATTTATCATTTTATAATCGAAAAGCCATATTTGAGAAAAATCAATTTTTTCAACGATTGTAGAAATTACATATTTCTTGTTCAGAAATTCTATTAATTAATTATATATGTCTATAATAACTCAAAAAAACATATATTTATTTAGAAAAAAATTATTGTACTTGCTATATGAATCTTTCCTCCAACAACGAAGAAATTTGACAACACCAACCACAAACCTCTTTGAAATTTTACTGAATCCTCCATACTTACTCGACTTGTCACCAATTAATTTTCATCTATTCAAAAATCTTTATCTCTTCGAAATAAAACATTTATAAATCCAGAGGTCATAGTTGACGCATTTATAAATTTTAGTTCTTATAAAGACGAAGAGTTTTACAAGAGAGTGATCTATAATTTGATAATACATTGATAAAAAGAAACCCTTAATGTGAACGGTGCATATATATATATATATATATATATATATATATATATATATATATATATATATATATATATATATATATATATATACATGTGTGTGTGTATATGTGAAAGTAATAAATATGTTGTATACAAGACAATAATATTTCATGTCCAATTTTATATCCTCCATTATATCTCGCCAACTGAATTCAACGATTCGGTAAACCTCTTCGTTATACAATAAAACTATACAGAAAACGAGCAAATGAAACAATTTTTACTGTTTGTGCATTTTCAGCTTGTTTATAATCTCATTGCATTACATCGTATAGGACAAATAGATTTTCTGAATAGCAGCCAAAGACTTATTGCTGGATACCGTTAAATTGCATCGCTAAGATGTCGAGCTACACGAGTATTCCGTTTCAAGTCGACTGAACATGACGTTTTTCTTACATGCATTTGTATTTGTGGCGCGTTTTATATGTACGTATGTACGATTGGAGTGTATTAGCACAACTTAGTATTCTTGTAGAGGCTTTCGCTAATGCCAAGGGCGGTGTAACCACCGCGTCCGATGAACGTGACCGTCACGTTTGAAATACAGTTGGAACACCCAGTCGAGAGAAATGTGCGCTTGTTACTCTTCCGCAGACTTCACTATATTCTGGTGGCTGCTCCTTCGGCTCTGCAATTTGCAAGCACGACGACGGGAGCAACGCGTGCACTCACAACTACAAATTATTTCTATGTCGGTGCATTATTCTTTTGTTTGTCTTATGTATTTGCTCAAGTACGGCAATGCAAGTCGTTTTGTAATTCGAATAAATTTGCATACATATATATATATATATATATATATATATATATATATATATATATATATATATATATATATATATATATATATATAATACAAAACAAACACCATATACAGGCATTCTTAGTTTTACAACTAAAATAATAAATACAAAAATAACATTCAAGAACATTTATACAGACATTTTAAATGAACAAAACTTAATTGTTTATAAACTACAACCAATGTATAAGAATTTAAAAAATGAAATTAAATATAATAACATCTATAATGGTAAATATTATTGCTAATTATTAATAGAAAGTGACTGATAATATGGGGTGGTTTAAATTAGACTGAAGAGTTTTGACATACAATAACCTCCTTATTATCATTTACCATCTTTCAGTCTCATCAGGGTCACCCTTTGTAACAATATAAGAAAAAATAATTAACTCTTGAAAAAAGGTTCCAATTTAATTTCATAAATAATAAAAACGTTATTGAAAAATAAATAAAAATTACAAGAAAGAAAAAGAGTAGAAGTAACATATGTTTCTCTAGAAAATTTTCTAATTAAGAATGTAATAATCAAAGTAGGGCGTTATTCGATTGAATTTTCATCCGATTAGAATTTAGTCATAATTTCTTAGTCACAAAAATGATTAAAAATTTAATGATAAAATTTTCATTCGATTAAAAATATGATTAAAATTTTGTAATAATTTCTCACTTAAAATGATTAAAAATTTAGTTATAATTTCTTAGTCATGAAAATAATTAAAAATCTAATGACAAATTTTCGGCCAATTAAAAATTCTGCCACAATTTCTGAGTCATGAAAATGATTAAATATGTAATGACAAAATTATCATTATATTAAAAATATAATTAAAAAATTATCATAAATTCTTAGTCATAAAAGTGATTAAAATTCTAATAACTAAATTGTCATCCAATTAAAAATATGATTTAAAATTTAGTTACAATTTTTTGATCATGAAAATGATTAAATATTTAATAACAACATTTTTATCCAATTAAAAATATGATTGAAAATTTAGTCATAATTTCTTAGTAACAAAAATTAATAAAAATTTAGCTATAATTTCTTATTCATAAAAAACAATTAAAATTTTACTTATTAAATTTTCATTTGATTAAGAATATTATTATAAAGTAAGTCATAATTTCTTAGTCACAAAATGATTAAAAATTTAGCTATAATTTCTTAGTTGTAAAAATGATTAAAATTCTAATTACTAGATTTTCATTCGATTGAAAATGTACTCTTATTTTTTTTAATTATAAAAATGATTTAAAATCTAATAACTAATTTTCGTTCAATTAAAAATTCAGTCAGAATTTCTTAGTCATAAAAATTATCAAAAATCAATTTATCAAAAATCTAATAACTAAATTTTCATCCGATTAACTATCCAGATAAAAAAATAATCCTGTTATTTTATTCGATTTTCAAATAAAAAACCTAATCAGATAAATATTTAGAAAGATTAAAATTTAGTTGGATAAAAATTTAGTTGAATGAAAAATATAAAAAACCGACTGAAATTGCAAGTTAAGTTTTTTTCTTTCATAGATGTGTGCATATGTATGTATTTATATGTATATATATATATATATATATATATATATATAGAGAGAGAGAGAGAGAGAGAGAAAGGATCAAATTATATATCACAGTATTAAAGTTTATTTTAATAAATATTTAATAAAATTTCTAGTGTTTTTAAAATCACTAACAAATAATCTGAATTCCACAATATTTCTTTTGAAAATACGTGAATGATCTTACGAATAAATTATAAAATATATCATTACTTCTGCTCTAAATAATAAACAAAATAATTCTGAATAATTAATATTCTCATACAGTTATATAAAATGTAAATCATACTAAAAAATTCATTTGAAATTTAGAACTGTACAAAACAAAGACGAATGAAACGTAAAAAAAACGGAATCTATCACTTGAGTACTAAACAAACACATTCATTAATAAAATACGTTTTACGATTTCATTATTTAAAAAAACATATCACAATGAGACTCTCATCGAATAATTAATATCTGTTTACTTTCTCAAAATAACGCTCCTTCGTAAAATAAGCAAAAAAGGCACGCGGAGTTTTTTCCCGTTAATGAACACAAAAATTGAATCAAAGAACATCTTTGCATTCCGAATATCGTATAAACAATATTTCGTATTCTCTCATTGAATTCAGTGACAACGAACGACTTTAAATAATGATAAATTAACTTTAACGTTAAATACAAAGCCAGTAAAATGAGTGTCTGCAAAATATTATTCAACTCTGTAACAGTGTAATTAAGTTCCATGAACGAATACGAAATATTTGTAATTTATTACATTTCGAGAATGATGAAACTTTTAAAGAGACAACAACTTCATAAAGAAAATAGTCATTTACAGCGAAAGTTTTTTTTCTCTTCTCGTATTGTAGTAAACAAAAGAAATCAAATAAACTCGTTTCGTTTTTATAAAAAACTTTACCATTTTATTGGTCGTATGTGCGTCTCTCATTGTTGAATTCATAAGAAGTTTATGTACGGCGAAAAAGTTGACGGCTGCGAATCGTTAAAAGTATTGCAATTTCACGAGGGATTCAAGTTTTATACATATAGAAAGAGATATAAAAATTTGATCTCGTTCAAATAACATACTGTGCCGTGTATAGCTCGACTTGAAAAGTTAATGCGAGCTCAGATTTGTTATTTTCACTATGCGAATGATAATTTTAATTGTACGAAACGTACACTCTGAAAATTTATCTATATATTTCTCTCTCTCTCTCTCTCTCTCTCTCTCTATATATATATATATATATATATATATATATATATATACCATCAAACCAGAAACTAGCGGAATTTTCTTATTTAAACTGCGCGCGCTTGTGAAATGTCATGTTGTAATTTGTTTTAAGTTGGTACATCTGTCAATGATATCTGTGTCAAATTTCATGAAGCTGCACTCATCAGTAAAAAATTTACAGTGGATTTTGTTCGACAGTGATTGTTCACGACGATTAATAATTTGTATTATTTTTTTTATTGCAAATCAAATAAACTTTTTGCACACATTGTAAATGTTAAGAAAGACACATATCCTGAGGATTGTCTATCGCGAACAAGAGTTTTTAAGTGGCATAAGATGTTCTAAAATAGCCATGAAGCCATAGATGATGAACCACAATTTGGACGCCCATTCACATCAACTGACAATGAACACATAGCCCAAATCAAAGCATTGGTGTTCAAAAATCAAGATGGGAATCTCAAAAACACAATGTCAAGTCATTTTAGCTAAGAGATTGGGCATGAAACGAGTCGATTTTCGTATGGGACTAAGAACACTGAATTGCTCGTAAGTTTTTGGCAAACAAAACTCAATCAATATCGTTCCGAAAGCTCCGTATTTGCCTGATATGGCTCCGTGAGATTTTTTCTATTTCAAAAACTCAAGTTATCACTCCAAGTGCATCGTTTTGAGTCGATTAAAGCTATAAAAGAAAATTTGCTGCGTAAACTGAAGACTATACCACAAAGCACGTTTGTAGGAGACGTTTGAGGACTGGAAAAAAGAGTTGGAATATGTGTATTGCTTTTAATGGGAAGTACTTTGAAGAGGACAAAATAAATATTGATAAATAAATAACTTCTCATGTGTTTTATTTCAAAAGTTCTATTATTTCCGGATTCCAAAAGTTCGTATCCGATTTTAAAATGAGACGCAAGAGGTTATTTTTTTAACTAAACGATTTTATTAATCAATTAAGTAATCTCCATCGTTCTATATTTTTTCCCAACGTTTTTCTAATTTGTAGATTACATTTTTATATAAGTTAGTTAATTTGAGAGGAACAACGAAGTAAGGTGATTTCTAACTGTCTCCACATTGTCAATTTTTTTACCGTTTAAACTGTTCTGCAGCGATTGAAACCAGTGATATATAGAAACCGATAAAACCAGTGATCATCTGAAGGGGCCTATTTCTGAAGAATATGGTGGATGCAGTATAAATTCCTATTTTAACTAATTCAATTTTTGCAGTCAGTTTTGAGACATAAATTACCAAAAAAATGGGAAAATACTTCTCTATTCAAAAAATAAGTTGACTTTTTAATTTGAAACTCGCAGTACATTTTTTTTTCATATATTGGCACAACCTTCAGTAACATTCGCTCCTAATTTCAGTTTAATATATCAAATATTTTATAAGTTACAGCAGTTTATTTACATAAACTTTTTACCTTTTTTTGATTTTTAAAATGTCTAATATTGCTGAACAAAGAAGTTGCATTAAATTTTGTGTTAAAAATGGAATTAATGTTACTGAAACGTTTAAAATAGTGCAGAACGAATTTGGTGATCAATCTTTATCGAGAAAAACTGTATTCCAGTAGCATAAGCTGTTCAGAGAAAGTTGTGAATCTATAGGAGATGAACCTCGTTCTGGTCGTCCATCAACATCAATAACCGAAGAAAATATCGAGAAAATTATAAACACAGTAATATGAAATTGTCATTTGATTGTAAGAGAGCTTTCTGAAGAATTGGCATATCAACAGATTCATTAGACATAATTTTAAGCGATGTTTTGGGCTTGAAACGTTTGTCAGTAAAAGAAATGTTTTAATTCGTGATGTAAATATTCGTAAGTTTTTCGTTAAAAATTCAACAAATATTGATCCACAACAACCATATTCTCCAGATATGTCTACATTCGACTTTTTTCTGTTCAGTTGATTAAAAAAACCATTTCGAGGGAGCCGATTTGACTCAGCTGAATCGATAAAACAAAAATCGAAAGAGATGCTGATGGAAATTTCAAAAAGTGAATATGAAAAGTATTTTCAAGATTGGATTGAATGTTGGCGTATGTGTATAGCAACGAAAGGGGATTACTTTGAAGGAGACAAAATACATTTGGATGAATAAATAAAATAGTTTGTTTTATTCAGACAGTAACCTCACTTTTTAAACAGAGTAGTATTGTAGCTAACGATGGAAATTATATTGAATAAAAAATTATTTACAATTTTTCCAAAATAAACGTGTTTTTATTTGCGAAAAAACAGCGGAATCGTACTTGTATACCTAACATATATATAAAATCGTATGAAAAAACACATAAAATATCCATTCACGTACTCACAAACATGTAGAAAATAAGTACATAATATTATAAACATAGAAAGAATAATTTAAAAACTAGGTACTCTTTACAATTTTCTTTTGATTCTATAGAAATCTCGTTTTAAAAATGCTGTCAGAGGAAACTGTATTAGATTTCAACAATATCTGTAGATGTAGTTTTGAAAATGTACTATATGTGTGTGTATGCGAATGTAGATATGGTGTTGTGGCGACCTAAAAGAAATAGAAAAACATTGCTTTTGCAGTATATATGTATGTATGCGGGTATATATATATATATATATATATATATATATATATATGTACACATGTATAAAGAGGAAGGAAGGAGACGAGCGGTCGTGTCGGCATGATTTACGCGTAGTGTTTCTGACTTTAGTCGCGTACGTGGTGCACTCCTGTGGAAAGCTGCGCTGCGGGCGATGCTATTGCGACCGACATGAAATATTTTGAAGTCCGGATCTCGAACTCGCAACAGCACACCTATAGACCATAGTTTTCTGGCGCGATATAAATAACTAACTATCATATATCAACACAGGTGACTTTTTATTTGCGACTGCGACACTTTAATCAAAGACCTGTAGTTTGTGAGCTTTTTTTAGCAGACTGTTGACCTTTAGTTCGCCAATTTGTTTAGTTGGTAAACAACGGCGAGGATGTAGTTGTAACTTTATTGTATACAGACTCAACATGTAACAGTAATTTGTACAATTGTTTGATTTACACTTTGCAAGATTTACTCTTATTAGGAACAAACGTAACATAATTTAATTTAAATAAATAATTCGCTTCAATTGGAATAAATAAGTTTGTTTTATTTGAAGTAGTCCATTAAATTCGATTTTTATTTCGATTAAAAATCTTTTTTATACATTTTCTTCGAAGTTTATCAATTTTTTTTACATTGATTTGTTAATTGATTTATAAATTGCAATTATGAACATGTCAAAATATAATCATGAATAATTTTTTACTACTTTTTCAAGAAAAGTGTAAAAGAAATTTATTTTTATCAAGACATTTCGTTGATTTAAAGAATTTTTAAAATCATAAATTATGATTTTGAAAAATTCTCAAATAATTCATCATTTTTCAGTAATTTAATTTTTTACCTATATTCATTTTTTTATCTAGTATTTCGACACTTTTGCTATTATTTTTTAATGATTGTTAGTAAATTAATATAAATACTTAAATTTATATTATAAAATATTAATTTTTAATTTGTCTCGTAGCTGATAATTTTTTCAAATTAATTGTTAATAATTATTTGCAAACATTGTTTTATTAAGAAATATTTACAAAAATCTTGTTTAATTTTTATATATTAAGACTGAATAAAATAAGATGGCCCCAGTGAAACTGAAAGATAGTAAACGATGGTATGCAAGTAAATGTATATTTAAATTCTTCAGTCTTAGTTGAGTCATCCTATTTAAAAACTGTCATTTAATCCAATAAAGAATTTTTCCATATTTAATAAATTTAATTATTTTTTTTATAATTGAATATATATTTTTTTATGAATGTGAAACATTTATTATTCATTTAAAAATTTAATATCTAAAAAAATGCTGACTTAATTTATTTTAAAGAAATAAATAATTTCATTTACTTTTCCAAGAAAATTATAAAGATGAAAGCTTGTAATAAAATTGATTAATTTTTTTTATGAGAACAATTGTTAAATTAATTTTTTTAGAATAAATATATTTCAATATTTATAAGTACAGTAGATCACAAAATTATCCAACCACCCATCATACGTTTTTCATTGAAAAAATATTAACTTTCCTTTCCAATATATTTATTTTGTGCTTTTTGGTATTATTGGAATAATAAAAAATTTTAAAACAGAAAAGAAAAACAACTAACATAAAATCTAATAACAATGACGAGATTATACATTCGCATAACAATGGAAAATATTTGAGAATTTACGAATTTTCAATATAATAAGTTGCATGGCCTGTCTAAATATGTTGAATAAAAACAATTTTTTTCTGGAATTTATTGTTTGTTTCAAATTTTAAAATACATTTTTTTTAAGTACACTAATAAACGATAATAAAAATATTTTTCAATATTTGCTTCTTTATCGTCAAGTTAATTTATCATATAAAATATACTTAGTATCACGAATAGCCAGATACTTTGTGATCAACTGTATATAAATTTTAAAGTTATGGAGAAAAAAAAATGTAATATTAAATTATAAATTTAATCATAAATGTTTATATAAAGCAGTGCATGGTAATTAAATTGATTTTATAAGATGAAAATGAACTAAACTTCAATTTAGATAGAATTTATTTCAGTTTTAAATCCTGAACTGAATATGAAATTATGTTAAAAATATTTTAATATTAAAACTGGATTTAATTAGTCATATAATAAAATAAATATCTGAACACATTTATACGACGAAGAATGATAAATTCGGATATCAAAAAAAAAAAAAAGTTTAAAACTATCGAATAACAGTTTATGTTACAATAAATAAACCTGTACGATATTTTTAAACCCGAGAAGCGAAAAGACAACATTTAACATTTTCAACTTTTTTATTAATTCCATTATAAATAAAAAAATATGTGAACGGATTTAATTTTCACGAAAATATTATTAATTTTCATAAAACGTACACATACGTTTATACAAACAGACACAGAGCCCTATATAGGCCGAACACGACGATGAGACATGTGTGTTTCATTCGATTCGTATTTATGTAAAACTTTTAATTTTCGTTGAGGGATTTCATAAAATTTCCAACGGTTTAAAACCTGTCAAACGCATGCAAACATAAATTAATAAATCATGAATCTAAACCAAACATTCAAAATACACAACAAAATTACTATACATATCATACATTCCCCTTTAATACGGTTTTCGAATTAATAGAGGCGGGGGTGAATATTATGACGATATGTGATCGGGATAAGTGAATTACGCACGCTTAATCCTTTCATGAACTTCATAAGCTCGTAAGGGTAAAGTTTTAGCGTACGTCATTCAAACATGTAAATTGTACATCAATCATAGACATACGCTTAAGTAAGATTTAGATTATATTATATTGGGACGTGAGAACACACTTCTTGACAATTATAGATGCAAAGTATAGAACGGGGGATGGATGTGGGGACGATGGAGATGGTGGCGATGGTGTGCCACTTCATGCATTCACTCTCTGTTCGAGATATAAATTTCTACTCGACATCATACACGCACGCATACATACATTACATTATATAATACTCTATAGAAGATTCACTAAGATGTATTATGAAACATATTTGACTGATATCGCCTGTTTAATTTCATTATTGATACATACTTACGCACACAAATATATACATGTGTTTATACATACATAAATACATACATATAAACATATATATATATATATATATATATATATATATATATATATATATATATACAGAGTGTCCTATTAGAAGCCCACATTCATCTCCACACACTCAAAAAATGAGTTTTATTTAAAAATTAAAATAAGCGCTCTTGATAGGATTCCTTATATATATGAAAGTTTTTGAAGTGAATCTTTTTTAGAGGCATTGGGGTTAAATTTTTACATGCAACGGAAGTTGCGCACGCACAGGGAACGAAAATGTAAGGCTAAAAAGTGGGGAGAAATATAGAAGTAGCTCTAGTATATACGGAATATAGGGGGGAGGAATAGTGAGGCTCATCACGCATGCGTACCGTGTTAACAATTATCAATAAATAATATCTAAAGAGAGGCTATTTATTGCAGTGATATATTATTTTATACAAGTTTTAATTTGAAAATAAATATTAATCTTACTTTATATGAAACAATTATAAATGTAATTTATTTAAAAAATGGATGAGAATAAATATTTATTTTTTACTTAAATTTTTATCTCGTGTATTTTACCGCCTCTTTCCCTACTGCATTTCTTCCTTTTGTTACTTTTTTTAGTCTGACGAATTTTTATATTTACGAGTTTTATGCATGCGCTTGACCATTTACCTTTTCATTATTTTACGCCAAAGAAGTTTCACTTATAGCGTGCGTACATAAGTACACACATCCTTTTTTATCACATAATTTATTCTATAAGTATTTCTAATCATATTTTTTCTATAATTGAAACTATTAATTTAATTCATTGTCGAGGATAAAATATTCGTACTCTGCTTTTAAATTTTTCACAACTTAGACAATAAAAATGGAAACTGTGTAAATAAAAAATATGCACAATTTATTTAAAGGGTCAAGCTTTGTCAGAATATTGAAAAATTCGATTTTTGGATTTTGACATTTCCTATACATAAAACACGAGAATATTGCTTGAAATATCGTATCTGGAGAATATTGCTTGAAAGTTTCACATTAATCCAATTAAAATTGATGGAGGTATAGGGATACTAGTTTTTTTTTGGAAAAATTTATGTAAACGAGTTTTAAACTCTAAACGTGTTTTTCTAAAAATCACACTTTTAAAATAAGTGATAAAAATATCTCAAAAACACTGCACGTATTTATTTCAAATTTTACAAACTGATTATAGATACAAAAAACTAGCTCTTGAACAAATGATTTTTTCCGTTGTATAATTTATTCTTATTGACTAAAAAACAAGCGATTTTTCCTCCAAAAATTAAAATTTGAAGTTAAAATTCCCATCATTTTATTCCAAATTAATATTTAGAAAAACTGATTATTCAAGGACCTACACCATTTAATGTATAAAATAAATATTCTTCATTTTTTTAATTTCATACGATCCAAATTTGAGCAGTAAACGTTATTTTTTAACACACTAACTGGAGAATGATCATATCTCTTTTAATTTTAAATATTTTTATTGAAAAAGTTATGTAAATTTATTTTAAATATATGTTTTTTGATACCTGAACATTTGTTTAAAAACGTGTTATAGTTCTTGAAAAATTTCTCAAAAATCATGTTCTTTCGACCTACTGACTATCACCCCTTAAAAATATTTTTGGTATATTTTTATTATTCGAGAAAACTCTTGTCAATCCTATTTTAACACATTTCAATACATTGCTTTCTGTATAGATAAAACTATTGATACGTTTACGTTTCGATTGAAAATATCGTTTAAATGAACGATTTATCTGTTTATGTTTTACATGTATCATTAGTATTGCATGCACAATTTATCAATGTGTATCATCGCAAAAATGTTATAGTTTGTGACTTTAGGGTGGACAATATGTCAAAAACGCGAGAAATTTCAAACGATATGAGGAAATTGGTTATAAATAGTCAAAACACTGGATTATCATTGGATAATACTGTAAAAAATACAATTTGTAAATATCAATACTTGTATCCATTATTCAGTGATATGTAAAAAAACTAACCATTAATTTTCACATAACTGACAGACCGTGAACAACTACTAATTGGAATAATGCACATGTGGTAAAAATAATGGAAAGGATCCTATTTATTGGCAATAAAAATCAAGAAAATATTGAATGATGACATTTTTGAAAAGACAATTAAACATAGATGAAAAGAATGAGATTTTAGAAGTTATTTGAAAGTTTAAAAACACTACATACCTAAAAATAACAATGAAATATGTATATGTGAAAAATTAAAAAAAAATCTTATTATTATTTTTCCCATTTTTAGTTTAGTAATTTTTATCAATACAAATAGTTTATTTTTGAAAATAGAAAATTTTGCATTATAGAATTGAGAATAATTAAGCTATTTAAATAAATGTTTTCATTATGTTATTTTTAGGTTTTCTAAAAAAAACTTCTTTATTTAATAGAACAAGAGTGTTAATACTTTTGTTCTCTATTGTATATAAATATAACAAAAAATAATTGCAATCTGATATATTTATCTGGTTAATTAATCTTTCTATATAAATTGCCCGCAATCTTAAAAATTTGAATAATTTATTTTCAAATTTAGTACCAATTTTGAATTATCTTCACTCCATTTTCCTACTTTAAAAATTATTAACCTGTCTCACGAGATCGAAACGAGGTTAATGTCCTATAATATGTTTATTATAGAAGTTTACTAATATTCTATGCGATATATTTATAATATATTCAAATTATATCAATCGTATATTAAGCAAATGACACATAATCAATATATTTTGAATTTAAATTAGTAATAAAAAAATATCATAACCTAATTTTATATTTTAGTTTATAAAAAGCAAGAAAATGTATAATAAATGATTATTTAAAGTGAATAGAAGCGATATTTTAAATTATTAATACTGTATTATTATTATTTTAAATAAATCAAATTTAGGTACCAATTATTACACATAAATAAAATATTTGTATAGAATATTATTTTCAAAAATATCTAGAATTTTTTTTAAAAAACGTTACCTATTACATAAATATTTTATTATTTATAATTATTCATAAATAAAAATTAAAATATTTTTTACTTACAGTTAATTCATGTACAAGATTTTGAAATCTCTTACCTGTAACAAATTAAAAATAATTAATTCAATAAATAAAAATTATATTAAATGAAAATGATAATAATAATAATAAGTACATTTCTTAGAAAAAGAATACAACATTTAATGTCTGAAAATAAAACTGATACAAACGAACAAATATGCTACTTGAACAAAAAAACTTATACAATACACACACACAAATATATATATGCTTTTAAGATGTTGACTTTGTGAGTTTATCTAAAGTGTCACCTGGAGTGTAAAACTTCCAAGTTTAATACTTGATGTCAATGTTTTATTCTTCAATTTCCAACATAACGAAAACAGTAAGTTTGTGTAATATGAATTGTTTAAAGAAATAAAGTTGGAACAAAAAGGAAGCAATGCATGTTGCATGTAATTTACTTAATAAGCAAACATTTATTTTCTTTACTTTTTTTAACTGTAAATAGTAATTAGTTTTGAATGTTGTTTGACTTTTCTCAAAATAAAAGAAATAAATGGTGATTTAGAATCACAGTAAGAATGATATTTATAAAAGTATAATTATTATCTCGTTTTCAGTTTTTCAATCCTCATCGTTCGATCAAATTCTCGCCAGTGCATGACCTTTTTATATTTTTATATTTTCGTACGCTTTTCAGAACTTCTTTTGAGCTCGTCCAATAATTGACATATCTAGGTTCGCAGTTCGAAAGTAAGACTTTTTTTGTTAATGGTGTCATCTTGTGGACATATAACAAACCATTGAAATTGATTCCTCTCGCGTATTGCATCTCTATCGTTGTCAACCGTACAAAAAAAAGATATCTATAAATTTCGACTTTTTCTCCGTTGCAAAATGACAATTGGACGTAAACATCGATGGCTGCGGGCGGGAACGCTGTGATTTATGCTCTTGTAGTGCTGGCAGCGGCTGGGCGTGTTACTGCTCAACCCGGTCGCTCGTAAAGTTACTCTGCCAGAGGTTGTCTTGATGCGAACTAGACACGTGCACGAGTAAACAGTTATCCTGTTTGAAGACAAATATAATGAATTAAACAGTTCCCGATTAATTAGAACGGGGGATTTATTGATACTGGAAAATTAAATCCAAATATATATTGGCCTATGTACAGTTATTATCGGATAGTGTAAACAATTAGAAAACAAACTTGTTTGTGATTAAACTTTCAAATATATTCTCATAATTACAATTTATCAATGTGACTGAACACAGTTTTCATCAAATTTTAATTTTTTCATCAAATGAATTACTACCCCAAACGCCACAAATTTTTAATTAAAGTGCTCAATAATTGTTTACAATAAATGAACAATAAACAATTACTGAACACTTTAATTAAAAGTTTCTGATGTTTGGGGTAGATTTATTCATTATAGCGAAAATAAAAATTCTCGTATTCGAATCAAAAATTCATACTTTTTGTTTGATGTGTATGCTTTTCTTGTTAATATTTACATTATTTGCATATAACCAAGTACTTATGATTTATAAATTAAAGGGAAACAAATTAACATTCCAGTTTTTTCAGATATTTTAATTAGAATACAAAAAGTTTTTATTACTTCCTTTATTTTTCAGAACTTTTATTATTCTTCATTTTCTTTGTAGAATGATTTTTTTCGTTTCGATATAAAAATAAAGAATTTATATTTAAATAATAAATATTCAGACGATTATTTCAAACTAAGAAATTCAAATAAATCGTTAAAATGTTTCATATAAAAAATATATCGAGTAATAACAATTTTTAAGAATAAATATAATAGAATTATATTTTTAAGTGAATTTTTACAAATAAATCAAAAAGTAAACGAAATTCAGAATTTTGGTATTTCAAGTACTAGAGTTGCATTTGATATTTTCATACAAATAAATTATAACCACAAGATATTAAAAAGTGTTCAACAATTACTTATTGTTCACTTTGTTTATAATAACGATATAAATGTGATTTTTGATAGCTTATTTTTTTTAAATATTACAGATATAAAAAAAAACGATAAAGCAATAACAATTTATTAATATTTTTTACTTTTGATTTAATTTTATTATTCAATAAATTCAATTATACAAAAAATAATTATTTTAATTAGTCAACAAATAAAATATTTAAAAAATGTAATTTAATTATTTATTCATCTATTTTTTTAATCTATACATATATAAAGTCATCCAAATGTGACGCCTAGATTTGAATTTTATTAAAAAGAAACATGTGTATAGGATGTTGTATAGGGAAACATGTGTATAGTTTCTTGTTTCTTTTTAATAAAACACAAATTTAGGCGTCGCAGTTGGATGATCCTATATATAATTAACAGCCTCAGCCCCTTTCAATCCACTGTTAGACAAAGGCCTCTCTCAAATCCTTCCATTTCGAATGATTTAGAGTTTTTCGTAAAAAATAATTCAAATGCTTTATATATATATATATATATATATATATATATATATATATATTGAAAGAGAGAGAGAGAGAATCCCATTAGAAGCGAATACTCATCATCATTTAAAAAACCATCATTGTTCAATCAAAAAAAAGCGTTTTATTTAAAAATTAAGTTTTGCGTTTTTGATGAAATACCCTATATGCTTATATATATATATATATATATATATATATATATATATATATATATATAAATTAATCTGTTTGAAAAAATGAGTTCAATATGAACGCTTAAAACAAATCATTTTTTTTTTAAATGAATATTATCATTTAAAGACATTTTACGAATGGCATAGGAAATATTATTATTCATTGTGTTTAATTTAAAATAAAAGTTTTTTTTCTAAATTGGTCTTTTTATTTATTCACAATGTCAAGATAACCTCTTACTGAACAACAGTCGTTCATTCTGTCGCTCGCTCGCACGGGCATGACGGAGACATTCAAAAATGGCTGCTGGCGCGCTGTGTGGCCGCCATTTCAGCACCAATCTGCGAAAATGGTGCGAGTATATGCGTGCGTGCATACATACACGTATATATATATATATATATATATATATATATATATATATACACGTACACGTGGCGTATTTGTATGCGAGAATTCGAATTTTTTACGTATGCGTGGGTGGTGTGTCGACATAAATATGGAAATAAAATAGATATACGGACAGTGGTAGCATTCGATAGCAATTTATATATATATATATATATATATATATATATATATAAATGTATATATATATATATATATATATATATATATATATATATATATATATATATATATATATATATATATACATATATGTATACACATACTTATATACACGTAAATATATTAATTTTTTGTTCTCCAAGATTGATCAATTATTCAGAGTTTTATAATAGAACAGAAATGGCATACAAATAAATAAAATTCTCTTTGATATATAAAAAAATAAATTTTCATATTTGGAAATCTTTAGAAAAATACGTTCACTAATAAATTTACTAGTACCTAAAACCAAATAACTTATTAACTATTTGACATGATACACCGTGCAACCATATATATATATATATATATATATATATATATATATATATATATATATATATATATATATATATATATATATATATATAGTATTTTTTTAAGAGTGATAGTAATTTCAATTGAATCCCTATCAAAAGTTCTACCTAACTTTAAAAAAAACCCTTATATGTATGAATATATATATATATAAATTATTTTTTATTTTTCAATTTCCAACCTACGAAAAATGTCATTTTTACAATTTAGTAATCGCTTACATCAACCATCAAAGCCTTATATCTTTTTTACTGTACAGAAGTTCAGATCTTACTTCCTCGTTTATTTTTTTCAAGTTCCATTTCCTTTAATTTCATTGCTATTAAAGGAAAAAATCATACTATAAGTATAATAAAAAAATTTGTAGATAAATATATGTATTTATAAATTAATATATACATATAAAATAATTTGAAAGATTTTTTTAAGTAAAAATATGCCAATTTCTAGATTTGTTTACATGCTGATTTTTCTAAAATATTATTTATCGTCTATAAAATGATAAATAATAAATAATAGCAACAATTTTTACTAAAATTACAATATTTCTATTTTAAATAATTGCTGTATAAATAAAGAATTGAATTATTATCAGTTTAAGAAGAATCGATATTCTTGACCTAAAAAAACACGACGGAAAATCTGTCAAAAAATCAAGTTTTAAAAATGAATTATATTACATTAAAATCTTAAATAATGACGTATCACTCACAAAAACACCAATTATTCTTAATAAAAATTGATTCTACTTGAAGAAAAAAATTTTTTACGGTTTTGTTGACTTCCAATTTATGACAAATGTTGTTTTTCTATAATATCATTGTTGTTGAAGAAAAAATTCATATATTAAATACAATAAAGTTTTTTTCTAATAAATATATGTTTTTCTAAGTTAGTATATACACAAATAATTAATTAAAATAATTTTTGAACAGAAAATATGTAAATTTCTATAATCGTTAAAAAAGTGATTTTTGTCAAATATGGATTTTCGGTTATAAAATGATAAATAATAAATAATAGCACCAATTTTTACTAGACATATAATATTTCTATCATAAGTAATTGCTGTATGAACAATAAATTTAATTATTTTTGGTTTCAAAAAAAATGATATTTTTGACCCAAAAAAAACACGACCTATAGTATGGAAAATTTATCAAAAAATCAAAAGTTTTAAAAATGAAATATTTCTCTCCTAAATCATAAATGGGGAAGTATTATTGTCGACAACATCAATTGTTAAGAGAAATTATGACATTTAATAGAAAAAAATATTTTTTCCCCGTTGTTTTTGACTTTCAACCAGCGAAAAATGACATTTTTAAAAATTTCATCGTTGTTGAAGGAAAATTAATATAGTAAGTATAAAAATGAATTTGATATATAAATATATGTTTTTTTAAGTTTGTATAGACATATTAACTAATTAAAAGAATTTTTAAATTGGAAATAATTCATTTCTATAATCAATTAAAAAAACTGATTTTCCTAAAATATGACTTATCGTGTATAAAATGATATATAATAAATAATAGCAATAATTTTTATTGAAAATACAATTATTTTATCATAAATAATTGTTGTATGATCAAAAAATCAATTTTCAGTTTCAAAAAAAAAATCGAAATTTTTGACAAAAAAAAAACACGACCTATAGTATGAAATTTTGTCAAAAAAAAAAACAAGTCTTATAAACAGTGTTTGTGTGAAGTTCATTTGGTCTGAAACACAAAATTTAATGCAAATTCTCTGATCCACTGATTTTGACATCGTAAAAATCACCGTGAACAAAATCACCGCCTAACAAAAAACACTATAAATTATTTACTAATGAGTGTAACATCATGAAATTTGACACAGATGCCATTGACAGATGTACCAACTTAAAAAAATTACAACATTACATTTCAAAAGCGTGTATAGTTTAAATGAGAAAGTTCTATTAGTTTCTGGACTCATGATTCCTTTAAATAGACTATTCATTCCTGTACGTTTATAAAATAATCAACAGTTTCCAACACTGAACATTTCATGTACTAAGATCTTTTTAAACTTGCCAATCTTGCACATTTTCCCTTAGTTCGTATAATACAGAAACAGCTCGGTATTGATATTAAATAAGTAAGCGTACCTATTAAAATATAATTACAGCACGTTGTAAATTTACCACAGCCATACGTAATTCGATATCAACTCATCTACATGGTAAATACATCATAATCGAAAGTTTGTCAACAATCAACAACTCGCACTGTGCAAATTAAATAGCAGCCGTGGTTTGAGATGTGGTGTCGACGAGGTTAAAATGCAAATTGTGTCGTAAATAATCCCAGATAGCAATTATGTCAATAGCTTGCGCAAGATTAAGACGCTGGAGGCGCGCGCGGGTCATTAGCATACATTATTCCCTCTATTATACACAGTATTAGAGTCATTAAGTCAGATTATGCATAGTTTGTGGAGTCGCGCGGCGATGGAGAAAAAATTAATTATGAAAATAGCGGAACGGGCGAATGAAAATACGCAGATATAGACTCGTGGCGGGTTATAAACGGAGTCTCTTGGCCTGGCGTTCGGGTGGAATGGAAAACAGACACAGCATCGATACCGATAAACTCGTATAGTATATGGATTATTACTCATTTTCGTATCGGTGATGTAAAAAGATCAAAAAGTGAAATATGTACTATAGACACTCTAATTTACATACACATACATATATATTATTAATTTTATTAAATATCTGAATATAAATATAGAATGTAATTATTTAAAAAAAATTGATAAATATGAAAATTTTTTTTATTTAATAAAAATTATAGAATATACTAAAACATATTTTTCCTAGAATTAATCAACTTCAATTTTTTTGAATATTCTTAATTTTTTTAAAATGTACATACACGTATATACGAGAGTCGTTTGATAAGTATGGTAAATTTAAAAATTTATGAAAAATTTAAAAATTTAATGGTAATTTTTTTACCATACTTATCAAACAACCCTCGTATATACAGGTGTTCCATCAGGATCACACACTCATCATCGCTCAAAAAACCATCATCGCTCAAAAAACCATCATCGCTCAAAAAAACATCATCGCTCAAAAAAACAACATTGCTTACTAAAAAAAATGTGTTCTATTTTATTTAAAAATTAAGTATATTTATTCTTAAAAAATAATTATTTTATGTAATTTTAAAAATGAAAATGCATAATATAGGATGACTTAAATGAGAGTTTTACTTTTTTACTATCTGTCATTCTTTTTTGGTCCACCTTATATTTTTATAACCATTATTTTACAATTTTTTTTAGAAAAATGTGAATAAACTGTAAATAACCATTTATTGTATTATAGTTTTTGAATTATTTTAAATCTTTTTTAAAATTTCAGAGAGTTAAAAAATGCAATTATGGATCTTGAAAAAAATAAACGAGGAAGTAAGATCTGAACTTCTGTACAGTAAAAAAGATATAAGACTTTATTGGATGATGTAAGCGTTTAATAAATGTGTACTTGTATAAGCAATCAACTTTAGTTTTCAAACTGAATAAAAATAATATTCTCTTCTACTAAATTTTAAAAATTAACTCTGGATATATAAGGTTTTCCAATAGGAGTGTCAAAACTTTGACAATAGGTGGCAGCCATGTTTGTTTTTTAAACTCATCTGGACATTTCAGCTCAGTATAGTTTGGAAATTACCATGGAACATTTAACATTTCAACAACACTTAGAAATTGTAAAAACTTCAACAGACTTATTGAAACAAAAGTTTATTTCACGAAATGGACCCATCAATTGGTCGCCAAGATCATCTGATCTAACTCCATTGGATTATTTTTTGTGGGGTTATGTGAAATTATTGGTTTATGCTGATCAACCACAAACAATAGAAGCATTAAAAATAAACACTGAATGTGTAATTCTTGAAATTGGATCACAATTATGTGAGAGTGACTAAAATTTGGGCTAAACAAATGCATTATGCATAGGGAAGTCGTGTTGGTCATATGAGTGAAACTGTATTCTGTCATTAATGCCATAGAATGTTTAAAAATAAAAAAAAATACGTTTTGTTTTATTTCAATTTAAACTTCTGAAACGCTTATTGGAAAACCCTATACATACGGTCTGAATAACAACCAACAATAGCAAAAAAGGAAGAACAGCAAACAATAAAGAAAGAAAGTAATAACAGCGAACAATAAGGAAAGAAAGGGGAATTTGTCTGATTAATATTTTCATGAAAACCATCCATTATTGTTCTTTGAAAGTCTAGACATGTTCTGATCACTATATGTCCAATATGACTTTTATATTTGATTTAAGTTTTGATCTATAATGATTTAATTTTTATCATATTTCATATTTTGTCATTATTAAAAAAAAAATTGAATTTATTTAGAATTATGTACAATATATATATATATATATATATATATATATATATATATATATATTCATGTGTGAGATTTGTATGATATAAAAGTTTGAATCAACGTTAACTGCAAAACTCCAACGTTTCAATGTAACGTCAAAACGTCTCTGATAAGAAGAAAAAAACACATGGAGAACAGAATAGTGCATCGTCAGAGTAAAACACGAACTGTAGAAATGAAGTGACAAACTTTCGACGGACGACAAACTATACTGAGTGCTGACTTCAGCTCATTTCGAGAAATGAAATAGTACCGTACAGTGTATATACTCGTTACTTCGTCATACTTACGACTTCAATTTGGTTAAAGGTGTCGTCTGACGTTCAACTTGTGTAATTATAGCAATAGAGTGTGCAGAATGGAGCAGCTTTTTGACCCTAACTAAGTATATTTAGTATAATTATCAAACTGAATTGATTCATTTACATAGTATTACTTTTGAAACATAATAAATTTCGTTTTTAATTGCATTTTTTAATCACTGCAAAAAATATACATGAATATTATAAAGAACTATTTGCCTATTCTAGAAGTAATATTATATATATATATATATATATATATATATATATATATATATATATATATATATATATGTATATTAGGTATGGATTTTTTTGTAATAAAAATGTAAATTTGTCATTCACATTATTTTAAAAATAAAATAATACATGAAACAAAACTAAAAATACAATACAACTAAACATCTGATTCTTCAAAACATTATACAAGATTTATATGAAAATTTACATTTAAATTTTGCAAATTAGTATTTAACACGAAGTTGTCAGTCAAGTGTCAGGTTACATGTACACATTTATTTATAGATATACTAACTATTTTTTGTATAATTATACATGAATAAAATTAAAATTTATTTGACAAAATAATTATTTACTTTATTCAAAAATTTAGACAAAATATAGTTTATATATATATATATATATATATATATATATATATATATATATATATAAGATAGTGATTATGAAAGTAATTTGTTATATATTTTTCACATAAAGATATTTAAAAAATATTTTTCTATGATTACAAACAAAAAAAGTAAATGAATTTATTTTTAAAAAATATCTCTTTTATGTAAATTTCGAATTTTAAAAATAGTGTGTAACAAAATATGTTCTTTAATATCTCAAATGACTTAGACCATTTTCAAAATTAATGAAAAAATGAAAAACTCAAAAGAGGAGTTATATAAAAAAATAATAATTTTATTCAAAAAAATTCAATAACAAAAAAAAATTAATGTTATAAATTATAATCATTTTTCATTTTCCATATAATTTGCAATTTGTGATGTTTTGAGAACTTTAAAATAGTTCTCAAAACATGATAAAAAAATCCATCACATCTTTCTATTTTTTCTTCATCAATGACTTAAAACCTTCATATAAAGGCAATAATTTAATGTTTCCGTATATTTTTGGTTTTTCCCTTTTGAGTGAAAGCAATAAAATATAAAATTTCATTTTATCATCAAAAATCATAAAACATCTTATAAGAAGAATTTTATAAAAACCTTATCCATTGTATTTGCAACCAATTAATACGATTCTCATTAATATTTATTATTCGTTCTGTAATTGATTTTTCTAGCTCTTTAATTGAGAAAAAAATTTCTTGGGTCATTCTATATACAGTAAATAGAGCTTCTTTTTTCGACAATAAGATATTAGATTATAATAATTTTCAGGAACAAACAGATAATTTGGCTTTCTCATTTACATCTCCATCACTTCAAAATGACCTAACAGTACTTACTTTTTCATAAAATTAAAATTTCTGATAAAATAAGTGACTTAGACCACTATCAAAATTAGAATAAACTGAATATTATTCAACGTAAAATTTATCGCTTCAATAAAACCATTACTTTTTAATTTTTTTAAACCGTTTATTAGACCGTTTATTTTATTTTTTTTATTATAATTTAAATCGTCAGAAAATTTTTGCAATAAACTAATTTTTTTAATTTTCTATTTCAACCACTTTCGTAATCACCGAGTAATATATTTATCAACCTCTTTTTATCTACTGCTGGATGAAGAATTATCTATCTCTCTTTCTATCTCACTCTATTTAAGATATTAATAATATTTTTTCTGTGTTTTTAAAAGTAATAGAACTATAAATTGAATCTCTATCGAAAGTTCTATCAAATTTAAAAAAAACATTTTTATTTAAATATATATGTGTGTGTATGTATATAAAAAGGTATAATAAAGGGTTTTTTGGTTAGATAGAACTTTCAATAAGGATTCAATTTCAAATTCTATCACGCTTAAAAAACACCTCTCTCTCTCTCTCTCTCTCTCTCTCTCTCTATATATATATATATATATATATATATATATATACATATTACTCAAACTAATTTCTTCAATTTAAATTCAACTTGAACTTAAATCAAACGAACTTCGTTTCGAAAATCAAATATCACAATCTTTTAAATCGCGCTAATGAGGAGATATCAAAACAAATATAATTTTAAAAACTTAGATTTATTTTCAGTACCATTAAAGACTAATTATATTAATTCTGAAGATATTAGAAACTATATACAATTTATTGAAAATATTTAATACCAAACCATAATAGACAATTGTAAATTATTAAGAAAAACACGAACCATCATCCGAAAAAACACACGCCCACACGTTCGTTCTAAAAACATAAAAGAAAATGACAAATAATGCGATTTGGTCGTTTTGTAGTCGTGCTTTTTAGACGGCTACATAATACGACAGGATCACGACTGAGACACCTTTTACGCTGCTAATGATCGCGGAACTTTGTTAATTAAAATCGGTAATCATCACTGGGGTCGACATAGCGTATATTCCGTCTGCGTTTGAGTGTTTCTTGTCTTTATCGCCATTCTTTGAAATCCCACGTAGCATTTGACTTATTCGCTTTGTTTGTGTATATCTCATTACTCATGACAGATTCAGACATAGGTTTTCGAATGGTGCTGTCATAAAATTTACATTTTAGTTCTGAACGAACATTTTCGAATATATATCTTCGCAACAAATGTTAATTAAAACATACTTGTTTGTTGTTTTCATTATACAAGTTATTTATTTCGAGCCATTTCTTTTATTACTCGTATAATTTGTATTTATTTGGAACAACGGATGAAAAATGCAACAATGTTCAATTATATGAAACACTGAACAATAAATAAACAAATGTGTTATTTTTTTAAAAAAATAATATATCTTGACAATTCGAAGACACTGAAATCTAAACTGAATTACATTTTATTTATCATTTATCCATAAACGTACAGTGGGGAGCAAAATTGGATACATGATTGAAACATTTTCATTAATATTAAAAAAAAAGTTATTAAGAATGAAATTAAAAATTATTATTTCATATTATTATTGCTAATATATTAAGTATCCTATTTGTAAAAATAAAAAAAAATCATTTTAAAAAATATATAACAAAAAACACCATTGTGATCATTTATTCACTTCTGCACGTTTTCAATATATTTTTTTAATTCAAAAAATTTAATAGTTCATCCAAACAATTATTCCTTATCACACTTTCCACACTTCTAGGTATAAATTCGACTAAATTTTGAATATTCTCATTAATGATATTGTACCATTCCGTCTGTATGTTACTCCATAACTCATTTCAGTTTTTAGATATTTATTTGTATTGGCACAACTCTTTTTTACAATAGCCCATAAATTTTTGTTTGGATTTAAATCTGAGTTCTGTGGAGGCCACTTTATACGTTGAAATTGTTGCTCTTGAAGCCAGTTTGTCACTATTTTCGCAATGAGTTAGGGGTTATGGTCATGTTAGAAAAATATATCATCTACTGGATAAATACATTTGTCGTACAAAGTCTGTATAATATCAAAATAATCTTCTTTTTTCATTGTTCCATTAATTTTCACCAATAAACCTACATCACACCACATTAAATCCTCATACACAATTACATCTTTTCTTGTTTCTTTTACCAAATGTCTATGAATGTTTTTTTTTAAGTAGACGATACCAAAAATGTTTTTTCATCAGACTGAAAAAAATGTACTTTGGTCTCATCAGACCAAATAATTCGTTTTCAGTAACCAGGGATCTAATGTTTATGTTCCTTGCAAAATTCCAATCAAAAAATCATCTGTTTTTCTTTGATATAATTGTCATTTTTTGTTTTACTGCCGATACTAAACCAATCCTCAATTTTCTTTTTGCAATTCATTCATTAACGTTTTTATGCAGAACTTTGGTAGCTGAATGAGATGTTTTGATCTTTTATTTATCATTAATTGCCTAATTAAACAATATCACCGCTTGAAAAAAGTTTTGGTTATCTTTTTGCATTAATTTTCAACCATAAATTCTATTTTTTACCAAAATAACAGTCTGTGACACACCTTTATCATTCCAACAATTATTTTAAAAAATACTTCTGATTACTCAAAGAAACAAAATTGAAATTTTCATCGTTTTTCTTTTTTTACTTTCTAAAATAATATTAGCTTAAATGTTGAGAAAATACTTCGAATATATTGATCAGCTTTAATATGACTAACAACAAATGTAGAAATATTTAGAAAGTATCATAAATGTGGAATTCCCTAAATAAAATAACCAAAATTGAAAATGTGCAAAAGTGGATAAATAAAGATCAGAATGTCTTCTGGATAAATACGGTTTTTTAATAATATTTTTTTTTATTTTGTAAATAAGTTATTTAATATATCAGCAATAATAATATCTAATTTGGTTCTTAATAACAAAATATATGAACTAACGAAAATGTTAGAATCTTGTATCTAGTTTTGCTCACCGTTTGTATATAACACAAAGACATGGAAAGTAGTTAGAGATAAATATGGAAAAATACACTTTTATTTACTTGTATTAATTTGGAAAAAAATACTAATCTGAATCTCATTTTTTTATGAAATACGAAAATTTCAAACACATATACAAAACACAAAATATATATAATTTATTTTTCTCGTATTAGTTTCTTACAGACATTATTTTACGAAAAATAATCATATAGCAGACGAATGGTATGAACCGAGAGAAAAAAATCATAAAAGGAATATATACCGCGTATAATAAAAAAAGAGTAAATGTTTGGATGCGTTAGTGGATGGATCATTTATTCACGTTACGAAAAATGATTGCATGAAAAATATATTTCCGAGCGTTTAACGGTGCAGATGCCCATTCGTTGTGCCGTTCGGATGAATATAGAGGTTTCTTGGCTGGATAAATGAAGATCCGCCAGTAAACGACTGATAACTTTTCCGAACCTCGAGGTTCAGGCGTAAACATCAATTTACAAAGTCGAATTTTGAAATATGGTGCACATTCGTCTGTGCCACATCCACATATCGATGTATCACACCAATAAAAATAAAAATAAAATAACTGCTTTGCAGCGGTCGCGGAAAGAAACGGAGACGTTCACAAGTCGTTCGAAATTGAATGAGTCGGTAATAAGGACGGAACATACACGAATATCGGTACGAACAGGGATAGAAATGAAACGATTCGTTACCAAGTACACAAATTTAGTAGATGTCAAAATAAGTTATTGAACATTTTCGCACGTCAGTCTTAAATATAAGTTGAAACCCCACTGGTACAACGATTGTAAACAGAGATATACGAAATGTGTGTAGAATATGTCAATTTTAATAATAGTTAAAAAGGAAAGAAGTATAAATGTAAATTCGATCAAACGTTCCGAGTAGTATTTTCGTTTCTTTTGATAAAATACGTAACATTTATACTGAAAATGCTTTGATAAAATGAAAGATGAATAATGACAATTTTCAATACGTACATATATATATATATATATATATATATATATATATATATATATATATATATATATCATCATATAACGCCCACATCAGTCCACTACACGAAAGCCACATGAATGCTAACATAATATATAAGTAATAATTTACAAACTATATTGGAGTATATAAAAATATTCAGAAATGAAATAAAAAAATATTATACTAAAAATTATTCGTAAAATACAAACAATTTTTTTTTAAAAAAAGGAAATAAAATAAACTTAAATTCAATTAGTAAAACACAAATGAATTAAAACCTCCAACACAACAATATATTATGAAGTATTCAGTAATCACTTATTGTTGGGCTAATGCGCATTTCGATGGCGATGCCATTATCGTCACTAATATATTTTTTGTACATATAAATTTTACGTTCATTATCTGTCGAATTCACTTTCACACCAATTATCATCTTAACACCACAATATATTAAAAAAGTATTCAATAATTATTTATTATTCACTTGCTTTGTTCATAAACTAGTATGCATTTCGGTGGCAATGTTATTATAATCAGAATACTGTTTTATAAAATTTAGATTAATTATTGATTAAAAATTATTCATATACTACATGTTTTTTATCTCTTTTCAATCGATTATTAACTAGTGGTAGGTTCTTACTTTTCCATTCATATGTTAAATTATCTTCATTTACTTGTCTGAATCTAAAAAATCCATCATTTTCAAGTCAAGAGATGTTTTTTAATGTTTTTTACAAAATAGTTCGTATAATGGATTTATATCATTTTGAAAAAACTAAATTGTCATATTGATTATAAACAATAAAAAAATAAACAATAAATAATTACTGTACATTTTTTCAATATCTTGTAATGTTGGGGTGGTAATTCATCTGTGTTCTATATTCATATCTAAAATTTCAAAAATGATTTTGTTCACTAAGTAAACTTCAACTTTGGCGACATTTACGAATAACTCATATAAAAAATAATTAATGATAACATTAAAATGTAAGATATTAATTTTATGAGAAGAATAATTTGCTTTAATACATAAAAAGCATGCATGCTTTTATAATTTAAGATTTTATATAAAATATCTACATATATATATATATATATATATATATATATATATATATATATATATATATATAGAGAGAGAGAGAGAGAGAGAGAGAGAGAGAGAGAAATAAGAAAAATATTGCTGAGGCGAGGAAAAATTATTACTTGATTTAAAAAGTTTTGGGAGAAGTCTTTATCTAGCTGTCAATAGAAAGAAGATACAATGATGATAATTATTACTATTCAATTATTTATTTATGTACATATATATATATATATATATATATATATATATATATATATATATATATATATATACACTTAAACATACACATGTATAGGGTATTTAACCACCAGTGCAGATTCATCATCGCTCAAAAAAAATCATTTTTACTCAAAAAAAGATTCATTTTACTTAAAAATTAAGTTGTGCGTTCTTGATGAAACATCCTCTCTCTCTCTTTCTCTCTCAATATAAATATATACATATATATATATATATATATATATATATATATATATAATAGAACCTATTAATATTTTAATTTGACAAAAACAGCCCTGTTTATTATTAGTTTGATTTGATCATAAATAACTATATTTTCAGAAATGATTTTTGAACCCAATTATAGATTTAAAAAATACTAGTATATAAGTATATATATATATATATATATATATATATATATATAGAGAGAGAGAGAGAGAGAAAGAGAGAGAGAGAAAGTCATCCAAATATGATGCCTAGATTTGTGTTTTATTTAAAAAACATGTGTATAGATTATTTTGTTTCTTTTTAATAAAACACAAATCTAGGTGTTAAATTTGGATGACCTTATATACATATATATATATATATATATATATATATATATATATATATATATATATGTATATATGTACACATATGTATAAAATATTTCAAATGGTAATATAAATTAAAAAGAAAACAGAAAAAAATAACAAATCTATATCACAACAACGTGCGACTAAGTCTAAAAAGAGAATAAAACCCACAAAGAGTTAAAGTATCCGCACGGAGCAAACATTAAAAAAGATAAAGGAATAACAGTCGAATCGGGCGCAACACAATAGTGAAGATTTATAGACAAAAGGCTGATAACAATAAATGTAAAGTCCGTCCACTTGAAAACGCCCGAACACGAATATAAGTGGACGGGAGCCGAACTAGCAAATGAACGCGGAATGAATAAAAGAATGATGAGTTGAAGAGCGTGACGTAGAATGGGTCGACGATACGCGACCACCACCACCACCACGACCATTACACGTCGGATCACGCCCGTCCGTTTGTCGCGGTTCCCTCCGAGCGCAATAAAAACCTAGCACCGATAGCTCACGGGCAATTTACAATCGCGAATAAGTGAGTTTGACAATTCCGCTAGCGCCGTTGACGCTGCCGCCACGCTCTCAGTTTTCATTCAAATGATATATATTTGTGCAAAGTGCCAGCCACTTACGAATAAAAAAGTTTTTTTCGACGTCAGTGCTAGTAGTGGTGCTGGTGCTCGATTACTACTACAGACTCCGATGCTGCCGCATCATACCAACACGCCATACTTCTTCTTCTTCCACATTCCTCTGTTTGCCAGCTGGCGCAATTTATCGGAGTCGATGCGACAATTGTGATAAAAGCGGTTCGGTTTCGAACGGACGGGAAATATTTTGACGTTAAAGAAGTACTTGACTAGTACAAAAAATTAGCCGCAATGTGTTCCGTTTCACAACTGGATATGTAGTTTTTAGCGCGCTTTTATGAAATATGATGCATACGGTACGGTACATGTATAATTGGCATAAATTACGACCTATTATTCCTGTTCAACAGACATAAAAAGGAGAGCTTCTTGTTGAACATTTTTTTTTTGTACGTAACGTGTTAAAAACTATAACATAAATATATTTATCTATGTTATCACACATGTATGTGTGTACAAAATGAACTAGATTTTTTATAGAAATTTATTTTATTATTTTTAAAAAAAAATATTTTCATAGAAAAATACTAAAAGGTTTAAAAACAAATTATCGAATCGTTTATAACAAACTTTTCAATAATTAAAATAAAATTTCATTACCGCAAAATCAAGCAAAAAAAATATACAAAAATTATTTTCAGATTTAAAAAAAACGATTTAAAAAATGACTAAGTATTTTTTTAAAAACATAACTAACAAATGAATCTCCTATAATTCGGTAGATAGGTTTCTAGAAAATACCGTGTTATATGAGACTAGAAGCCAATACTTATTATTTTGTAATTATTTACTATTTTATAATTTTATGATATATTTTCTATAATAAAAATCGTGTTATCTAATGTTATAGAAGGGTTTCCGCAATTTTCTTAACGTGTTAGAGCGAAACCGTGTTGTAGGATACCGTGTAGCAGAAAAAATACTTGTATTCAATATATCATATCTACAATGTAAAAATTAAAAATTAACTTGAAAAAATTAAATCCTCAAAATTAATCCGATTAAAAATGTAATTAAATCTAAGAGGAGCATAACTGAGTACATACTATATTAATAAGTAATCATTGTTTTTTTTTACTAATTTTTTAATAAAATTGATTAAACTTTAACGATTTAATTTAATTTGTTTTGTTTGTAAATTTAAAAAAATTCACAATAAATTTAGAAAATTAAAAAATAAATAAATGGCAATAATTCGTTATTTTTATCTATAATACACAGTGTATTGGAAAAGAAACTGAATTTTTTGAACAAAAAAAAACTTTTTATATTTTTCAAAAATCCAAATATTTATCCTTTAACAATAATTTCAACTATAAATTATTATATTTATATATATATATATATATATATATATATATATATATATAAATTTATCTAAAATGTTGGTCTAAATTACCTAAGAAAATAGACTTTGAGAATTAAACGTTAAAATGTTACTTTGCAATGCATAACAATGTGTCATTAATTTTTATTGCGAAAAGTTTTTACTTCGTAGTAAACTTGAAGAACTTAATAAAAGCGAGTAATTGTATTTCACGACCACTATATTCATAAACAACAACATTTCAGAATATCATTCGTTTTGGGAAAAAGCACAATGAAATATATCAGTTAGAAAAGACGCCCGAACGCCACCATCTACGGAAAGAAAACTGAACGCAACTTTTGGCATCAACAGAAACTCTGAAAATGTATTAGGCGGTGGGTGTACGTCTACCACTGCTACAACAGTGAGAAAAGTTTTGTAGTAAGCAGCAACCAACATGTCACGAATAAAAAAAAAAAACTTTCGGTTCTGTTTTAGTAATATACGTGTTCGTAAGATGGTAACCCCTTAATACGATCATAATTCAGATGATTTTTTTTACATGGACTTTTTGTTTTGACGAACCATGTCAAAACGATGTTATGATAAATGGATGCTGCAAACAACTTTTTTTCTCCTTTTATCATGAAAATGATACATATTATACATAAATACAACACACATACACACACAGACACACACACACACACACATATATATATATATATATATATATATATATATGTTTTTTAAGCGTGATAGAATTTTAAATTGAATTCCTATCAGAAATTCTATGTAACCTAAAAAAAGCAACCTCTCTTTTTCTTTCTCTCTCTCTCTCTCTCTATCTATCTATCTATATATATATATATATATATATATATATATATACATAAATGTGTGTGTATGTATATATAAAATTATGATAGTGTTTTTAGGTTAGATATAACTTTCGATAGGGATTGATTTTAAAGATCTACCACAGTTAAAAAACACCTATGTATAATTTAATGAATTTTCACCCCAACACCACAAAATTCATTTGTGTAAAGTGAATCAGCCACAGTTCCAAAAAAACTAATAAATACCTATGTATAATATTAATAATTTGCTGCTTAACTAATTGAAGTACATTGTCAGAAATTTTTAAAAAGAATTTTTTTTAATTATATATTTGAACTCAAAAACACGTTATTTTCTTTTTTATTTTTTTTATTCATTAGTAATAAATTAAGAAGTTTGTTTTATGGTGGATCCATTTTTGAAAACTCTTAAATATTTTTTATTGTGTTTGAACTTATAATAACATGTTTTTATTTTCTAATTTTTTCTATTTATTAATAGTAAATTATAAATTTGATTTCTATTAAGTCTATAGAGCTCTTAGGACAGAGAGAAACAGAGCTATGTAGACAGAGTAGTTTTATGGTAGGAGATCCGTATAATAAGCTAATAATCGTTTTTTAAGAGGTGGTTATATCATAGAGTCATTGTGGTTTGAAGGGTTAACTAGTGTTCGTAAAATTATAAGAAAATTTGATGTTTTCTATTTTTTATTTGCTATATTTTTATTGAAAACATTTTATTGCGAAGTATTATTTTCTAATAAGCTCCAATTATATTTATATAGTAGATTTTATTTTGGAAGTAATTATATTTCTATCAATATAAGCATAAATAATATTTAACTGAGAAACCATTTTTCGGGACTAAAAAATTTAATTACAGAATATTTTTTATAATGATTTCAAAAATTAATATTATAAATTAAAAAAATTATTAGAAATAAAGAATAAACAAATATTAAGAATTTTCAGAATATTTTTTTAAGACCAGGTAGCTCCATCCCCTACTTGCTTCGTTCGTCAACCCCTTAATTTTTTTTGTTCAACAATGTAAATATTTGTCAAAAAAAAATCTTTAGAAAGTTAAATTAATATTTCTCTGTAGACTAAATCCATGCAAACTACGGCCCTTTTGATATTTCTGTGCGGCTCACAACACAAAATTGAATATTTTTAAAAAAATCAAATTAACGCAATAATTTGTGTTTTTTCAAAAGTTTTTATTTATTTTTACACATACGAATATACAAGTGTTTAATATTAAAGTTTTTGTGAAATTTTTCTACCAAAGAAGTGTTTTTTTGTTAACTTTTTCTATAAAAAATTTACAAATCTAAAGATTAACACATTTGATCTTAATTATTCAAAATATCTCTAGACTCACCACACCTAAAGAACACCATACCCCCTATCCTTGATAGAAAATAGTGCGACTCGCTAAGATTTCACAAAACTTGTAATTGGTTCTTTCGCTTAAAAGGTTGCACGGGTCTGATGTAGATAATATTTATTGTAAATTGATGGTCTGATGTATATTCAAATCTAATGTCAATATAATTAAAATTTATTTTGTACGAAAAACAACCCGAAAATCTGTCTGAATTTCTGAAAATCGATTTTTTTAATTTTTTGATAATTTTAATATTCTATAAAATTTGAACTTTGGTAATTCTCAGAAAATTTCAGCAAACGAAATTTTCACATCACACTAAAAAAACAGAATGATGTTTATTAAGAAAATATTAACATAATTTCAATTTCGGAATGAAAATATTACCTATAAAAAATTATTACAATATACTAATTGAGTAGAATATAATTCGGAATTCGTATAATTCATCTCACCGAAATGAAAAATAACTTCGAGCGCCGCAACGATTTATTTACCGCACAATACGTACCATTGATTCAAAGTATGAATTTCACAACACAAATCTTTTATACGTACATGACTGTTTTAACACGTTAATGAACAGGACCAATTTATTAATAATAGTACACGGCGGCAAAAAAAAAAAACAGTCCCGCTTTTCAAACAACTCTAATTACAACCATTTTTCATTTTACGCGAAACAATTGCAACGGGGACACATTTGTATGCAATCTTGTCATTAACATGCAGCCACAAAACGATATGAGGTCATGAATTAAGCCATTAAAACTCGCATTATCATGCTCGTCGACTTTGTATGGACATTTTCCACATGCAATTCGAATTTGATTTTATGCACTTTCATCCATTAAACCGTTTCGACAGTCGTTATTCAATTAAAAACATGGATGACATGAAAGCAGCTGAAATAAATTTTAAGTATAATTATATTTACGCTTCGTATAAATACATGTTTTGACATTAATATAATAAAATTCTGTTGAATATTTAATACTATGTACAACATATAAAGTCAATGAAAAGAAAAGGAACAAAACATATTGTGGAATATTCATATATACAAATATTATTTTATTATTATTACATAAATATATAATGTCATGGAATTAGAAAGAATTATATATTTATATATACAAACACACTCAAACACAAAAAATAATAATTACGTATTTTACATCTTAAATCATTTTTTTTAATTTCTAAAAAAAATTCTAGGAATTAAAAAAAATATTATAGCACTAAATATTTATTACAAATTTTTTCAAATACAGTTTTACGAAAATATTGATTTTATGTAAGTTTTTTTTAATCTGTTAACTGTGCAATTGAGTTTTAAAAATGTCTCCTGGGGTTCTTAATTAAAATCAAAAAATGACAAGTATACAAGTCAAATGCACCTATTATATATTTTAATAAAAAACTAAAGTAAAACATCTTAAATCATTTTGTTAATTTCTGAAAAAATATAGGAATTTAAAAAAAATATTAAAGCATTTGATATTTATTTGAAAACTTTCCGAATGAAGTTCTAGGAAAAGATCTATTTTATGCAAGTTTTTTTTAATCTGTTAATTGTGGAATTTAGTTTTAAAAATCTCTCGTGGGAATCATAATTAAAATCAAAAATGATGAGTTTAAAAAATCAAACATAGGTCAAATGCACCTATTATATATTTTACTAAAAAAATAAAGCAAAATGAAGAAGGATTGCATGTTTTTTGAAAAAATAAATAATTCATTGTTGAAAAAATTATTATTATTAAAAAATTTATAATTGTAAAAAATATTAAAAGAAAAATAAAATATACATAAGAAATTCAGTGTGGTATTTTTCAAAATAAGATACCACACACAGTGGCACTTCTTCATAGGTCGAGCACCAACTGACTCCTTATGAATTCCATTTTTTGAACACACGACACTTTTTCGGATTGGATTTAGTTTTGATGATGTAAGTGGTATAAATTTGGAAAATGTTTTCCAATGAGACAACACACTTTAAAAATGTTTTAATAAGAATTTAATATTGCAATTTTAATAATAATATAGATAAAATATACAACCGAATAAGATTTCTTTTAATTTTTACTAAAATTATATATTTTTAGAATAAATGGTAATTTTTCTTTTCACATAACAATTATACTCAACAAATGCACCAAGTTTAGGTATTAAAATGACGTGTATACTCGTCAAACGCAGTTAACTGGTTAATATTTATTTTAATTCATAAATATACACTAATGGGAATCGTATTAATTGGTTACAAATACAATGGATCAGTTTTTTTTTAAAAAAAAGATATTTTATAAAACATCATTAGTAGATAAAGTAGAATTTCACATTTTAATTCTTACACCTAAAAGGAAGATAAAAAAAATATGGAAACATTAAATTATTGCAATTATATGAAGATTTTAGGACAGTGATGAAGAAAAAATAAAAATATGTGATAGATTTGTTATCATATATATCACCGATTTTATCACAACTATTTTAAAGCTCTCAAAACATCAAACTTGAGATGATATGGAAAATTAAACATAATTAAGAATAATTATAATTTTTAAAACTGAAAATTTATTTTCTTATTGAATTTTTGTGATTGAAATCTATTATTTTTTTATATAAATCTTCTTTTGATTTTTGCATTAATTTTAAAAACATGTTTTGTCATAAGCTATTCTTAAAATTGAAAAAATAGAAAAAATCAATGTCGTTTATAAGTACTGTTGCCTTTTTATGTTTATCCGCAATACTTTAATACTCGTTATGTTCAATTAAATAACACATTTTCGCATTCAAATCTATATGAAAAAAACGAACTAATCTCATTTCTTCCCCTCGAATCTAATCTGATCTGTAATAATACGCTTACTAAAAAAAGAGAAAAAGCGATGAAAATATATTAAAATGTTTAAACGTGTACAATTCCGTGATAGATTAACTCTTGTTTAAAAGTGCTGTTATCAAATGATGAAACAGAAAACGTTTAATACAAAATCACTACGAGACTATTTGTGAAATTTGTTTGTTAATTAATTTTTCAGCACGATTATCCCTCGAGTTTGTAACCAGTTGTCATTTATATTTTTAGACAATCGACGTTTCCTTGTTCTTTGTCCGAACAAATCCATTTCCTTTATTGGAATTGCACGCTAAGTTAAAATGAGATTTAATTTCGGCATTCGCTGTCATAAAATTTCATCATCAATGCTCTACAGGAATTAGACGATAGATATTATCACGATCGATGAAGTATTTGTTCACAAAGTCATCCGTTACACGAAAGATGGTTGGATCGAGTTTCGCTTGGTTGACCACGCGGACGTTCTCTTCTCTTATAGTTCTTTCACTCAATCGCTTGATTGCTTTGATATTGTTTTAATATCAAGTACTTTATATATATATATATATATATATATATATATATATATATATATATATATATGTGTGTATACAAGCACGCACATGAATATATACAAATACGTACAGTAATTTTTGTGAGTATGTGTGCATATATAACTATAAAAAAATATAAAGAAATTTTAATTGATAAAATACTATATATATATATATATATATATATATATATATATATATATATATATGTTTTTTAGGTTAAATAGAACTTTAGATAGGGATTAAATAGGGATTAAAATTCTGTCACGTTTAAAAAACACCTATATATAAATATATAAGAAGCATTTATTTGTTTATATTTTTTTTAAATTGGTATAAGTCGATCTTTCTTTATTTCGAGATATTTAATGTTATCTACCTTAACCTATTTTTTAAAAAAATGTTAAACCCTAATAAGTATTTTTTACGTTTTTAAGATTCCAGACATATTTAATTTTATTATGTAATTATTTTTGTAAAAATTTTGTAAGTAAAATAATGTTTTTGTTAAATGGAAATGGGCTTATATCATTTTCAAAAATAATAAATTGTCTAAAAAGTAACTAATACCAAATTTAATACATATTTCAATTCAAGTAGATTTTTCTGAAATGTAATTCTAAAATATAAATAATAATAAATGAATTTTCACCTTTAATACCATCACATTATAAAATATCAAATGATCATTAATTGTTTACAACAATAATGGGCTAATGCGCATTTCTATGATGATGCCGTCATCGTCAGTCTTTTTGATATTTATCGATAGAAATTTTAAAAGCAAATAGTCTCTTCTGACTATGATAGGATCGCCATCGAAATGCGCATAAGCTAAATATTGTTATAAACAAAGAAAGTGAACAATGAGTGATTGAACAATTTATAACCTATTGTGATGTTAGGGATGAAAATTCATTTGTGTTAAAATGAATTCGCCACAGTTCCAAAACAAACAATTAATTAATTTAGTTTATTTGAAGGGACACAAATCCAAGGCCAGAATAATATTGTAAAAATAACAAATAACATCTTACCACTTAAAAATGATAGACAAGTAAATAGATATACAATAGATTCAATTGCATTCATGTATCATATGACAAAACAGAAAGAATCAACCTCCAGATAAAGATGGATTAAAAATAGGTATAAAAGTAGATTTAGTTTCAAAAAGGCTCTGATAATGAGGCATCGCCATCGAAATGCACATTGGACCATTACTGAAAAATTACTATTATAAACAGTAATTATTGAACTCTAAACATATTGTGGTATTGGGGGTGAAAATTCATTTCTATTAAAGTAAATCTGCCACAGTTTAAAAAAAACAGTAATAAATAGTAATAATTTTAATAAAAATGAAAAAGGCATATTATCGAATGTAAAAATATATTCATTTGATATACATTTTTGAGAATTTTTATTATAAGTATAATAAAACAATAACCTGATAAAAATAAAAATAAAGGTAGATAAAATTAATATTTTTTTTCACATTTTGTTCTTGATTTTGCAACGTTAAAAATTTCTTGAAATATTCGTAATAAATAAGGGGGTATATAAGGTAATAAAACCACCATATCGTTAAATTTAGCTGATTTAACAAGTCTTTAATTTGTATAAAAAGGCAATGATATTATTTTACTAGAATTTTTTTAGTGAAGATAAATCTAGAATTTGAAATTCCAAATGTTCTTCCATTGATATTTTGTATAAAACACACTTTTTAAATCTCATCCAGAAAATATTTATATTTTTTATAATTTCTCTGACAATATTTTTCTGTCTTTTTAAAATCGCCTCTGCTAGAAATTTTGTTGAAAAAAATTTTCACATTTTATTGCATATAACAGAAATATCTTTTTTAGGTACTGGGCAATAAATAAAGAAAATTTAAATGAATATTCTCTTTTAAATTTATGATTTATTCAATCATTTCATTATGTCTTTTTAAAATAAGCAAGTCTAAAATCTATTATCTTCCAATTCTTTATTTCAAATCATCAAAATTTGAATATAGAAAAAACAAAATTACTATTTGTAAGATCCCACAAAAATTATTAAATAAACTGATCAAATTAAATTTTATATAGATCAATTGATATAGAGCAGCCCAAATGAAACTGAATGCTTTAGAGATAATTTACTTGCTTATTATCGTTTACTACCCTCCAGTCTCATTTGGGCTACCTTATATATTTAATTTTTATATACATTTTTAATTGAACCAACTCAATCAATAAATATCTACCAATTTTCAATTATAACCTATTTATTTCTAGGCTTATATAATTTTTGTTCAAAATTTTCAAAAAAAGAATACAATAAATATTATACTATAAATATGTTTCGATTCTTGGCAAAACAGTAAATTCGATCGAATCTTCAATTCTGAATATTAAATTAATTTATGTAAAATGTAACGTGTACACCGCAGGAAAATATAACAACGAACGTCTTGTTTTGCTCACAATTTAATATATATAGTCTGTACTGTTTTATTCATTTATATCAATATGAACACAATTCTATTGCAAAACATATATTAATAATACATATTACGAAAAACACCAGCAAAACTTATATGCATCGTACATAAAGCATAAGTGAAATATGAAAAACGAGCCATGTGTTTACTGTTTACTAAGAAAAAAATATATAATAACTTTTTATCGTAGGATGTATAAATGAATGTTTGTGTTTTGTACACAAGACATTTATATGTGTGTATTTGTGTGAATGTATAAATGTATGTATGTACGTGTAAACGTATATTCAGAATTAATATTCGTTGGAATATTCCTTTATCTTTTACATTTCAATATTTATATCGTTTTTATCAAAATCTTACCACTGTTTTTTTTCTTTTTTAAGAATTCGATTTTTATTCAAGCCACATTATAACCAATTTCACTTTCAATTACTTTATTTATAATATTTTATTAAGGGGTCATATTCAGTCATGAGATAAGAAAAAACGTAATTGATAAAAACTATAAAACGTTTCTCAACAAATGTTCGGGTATATAAAAACGTATATTTAGAAGAAATTTACATAATTTACAAAAAAAATAGTTTTTATTGAATAATTGAAAAGAGAAAATGTTTCATGAGTGAAACAATTCGAAAAATTGATTAGAATTTGCACAAATTAATGACAATTTAAATTTAGAATATTGGAAACATAATATTTTCAGATGAAAATATATTCTATATTTTTGGGAGTGATGGTTGTATAATTGTATGACGAAGGTCTAATGAAGAATTTAAAAACGAAAATTTAATATCGACTGTAAAGCATGGTGGTGGGGTATTATAGTTTGAAGGTGTATTTTGGTGGTTAGTGTAGATTTGGTTTTTAGTGATGAGATAATAAATCAATACGTATATTTCAATATTCTCAAAAACTATTTAAGGAGCAATGCTCAAGGAGGAAGTCAAAAAGAAAACGTGTTTTTTGAGATTTTTTCAAGATCTATAATACGTTTCTCAATAAATGTTCAGGTATCTAAAAACGTATATTTAAAAGAAGTTTACATATATTTTTCAATAAAAAAAATAAATATAGAAAAGATACGATTATTCTCTTGTAGGTCTCCTCTGAAAAAGAATGTTTGTAGTGACTACTTCTGCTCAGACTTAGATCATATGAAATCAAAAAATGAAGAAGATTTATTTTATATTATATAGTCCTTGAACGATCAGTTATTCGAAATATTGATTTGGAACAAAATGTCGAATATTGTAATTTAAAATTGTGTTTTTTGATTAAAAAGTGTATGTTTTTAATCAATAAAAAATAGCTATACAACTGAAAAAATCTTTCAAAGACTAGTTTTTTGTATCTACAAAAAGTTTGAAAAATTTAAAATAAATCAATGCAGTCGTTTTCGAGATATTTTAATCACTGATTTTGAAAATGCAATTTTCAGAAAAACGTGTTTAAAGTTCCCAAACTAGTTTATACAAATATTTTTTTTTTTAAAAAAATAATATGCCTATATGTCCATAATTTTTAGTAGTATTAATTTAAAACTTTCTATACTCACAGAAAATGTCAAAATTAAAAAATTAGCATGACCCATAATGTTAATTATTTTATGTGAAAAAATTTACATTTTTCAGAAATTATATAAAATAATCTTATTTAATTGTAGATTTATTTGTTCAAAAAAGACATAAATATTAAAGAACTAAATTTTAAAACTCTAGAAAAATAATATATTTGTATTTACTTTTTGCCAAATAACAGAAATTGTTGATTTCAGAAAGATTCATTATTTAAAAATTCAAATTTTAATATTAACATTTTTCTAAATATCTTATTTGAAGTTTTAACTCATAGTACTGAAAAATATTTTTAATGTTTTATTATTTTATGTAATTCGTGAATAAAATTTTATACATGGATGTTATAAAAAAACTTTTTTTAAATAAATTTAAAAATTATATATATATATATATATATATATATATATATATATATATATATATATATATATAGGAATATCAGTTCCAAAAAGAAATGTTCTCACAAACAATACTTTTAATAGATATTGTATAATTTATAATGCAGTAGTAAAACCAATCAAAGTGGAATTTTGAATGGTACATCCATCTCATCTACACAGCATCTTTGAAAAATATGTAGAAGAAATACTTGTAAAATGATACAGAAGATGTAAACGAAGTGTCATGGAATACAAAACTTGTGAATATGGCTAAATAAGAATTGCAAATGTCTACGTGCCCATTTAAATTCATGACAAAGTTTCAACTTTAGCTTTACATTCCGGAATAACAGCGTATGAATCTACTACTCTCGTTTCACAAACAACCGGCAAGGTGAGTCGAGGGAGTACAGTTATAATTAGACGGATAAAATAATAAGATGTAAATACAAGCGACTCATTTAAAACTTTGTTGTATAATTCGAGATACAATAGAATCCCGATACAACGAAGTTACATATATCATTTCGTTATAATGGAACTTTGACTAAATATGCTTAAAATGTTTCACTGAAATCTATTACTGTCATCAACTAGTTACAATTTATCATTTTGTTCTCGATTTATATACAATAAACATTCATTTGAAATTTAAATTTCGTTCTACTGTTTCATTTGAGAAATGTCTCCAAGAATTATTAATTTTTTTCAAAAATAAAAAAATATTGTATATATTTTCCAAGTCTTGAAAATGTTTTTCTTTAAAATTTAAAAATATTCATAACTGAAATTTAGCTTAAATAAATAAAGTAAAATATAAACAAACCTGATATAAATTAATTAAAAAATATTTTTACACAAACGAATTACTTGCTTCAAACCACAAGATTTTATAAAAGTGTTCAATAATCATTTTTAACATTTCAAAGACCAATCATTCTAAAAAGATTTTATAATAAAATGCTCTTATAATAATATCATAGTGATCGAAATGCAATTGAAAATAGTAAAAATTATCTCATTTTTTAAACACAGAAATAGTTTAAATATCCAATTATGGTTCTAAAATAAACTATTTTAAATTAAGAAGGTAGATGAAAATAAATAAAGGTATTTATTTGAGTTTTTGTATTTTTCCTCACTTGTTATTACCTATATTATTAAATATTTTTGATTTTTACTTTTTTTCATTCATATTTAATGTGTGATGTAAACTAAAACTGAAATATTTTCACAAATCATCGTTTTTAAAATCATATCAATCAAAGACTCTTTCATACATATTTTGTAATGCATTTATTTTACAATTAAGTTCTCAATGAAAATAGCTTGGAATTAAAATAAACATATGTTTTATAATTATATTTTATTTTTAAACTGTTATACGGAGTTATAAATAAATAATTTATGAAACTTGAATTAACTAAAAACGATTATAAAATAAAATATATTTAGATAATTACAAGTCAAAAAAAAATGTAAAATTCTAATAAATACGTTTAATAGCTACATTTATTTTCAGTGGTCTTTTTAATTTAAGGTATTTTATTTTAGAATCGTATTTGGATTTTATTTTTTCAATGAATTTTAGTTCTTTTAATCCATCATTAGATTTAAAATGATCATCTGAATATAAAACACTATCACAAATTTATATTATTGTTAATAAAATTCCATTATATATATATATATATATATATATATATATATATGTGTGTGTGTGTGTGTGTGTGTGTGTGTGTGTGTGTGTGTGTTTATAAAACAGCTTGTTTCTAACATCAGCTGGATTCTCAACAATTTTAATATGATATTGTGACGAATTTATTTCGTTACGAAGTTACTTTTAGCTACTCTTTCTCTCTCTCTCTCTCTCTCTCTCTCTCTATATATATATATATATATATATATATATATACATGTGTGTGTGTATGTATGTATACTCACATTTACATACATTCACATATAATTTAAGATCCATCTTTCATTATCATAAACGAAGAATGAGTAAAATTCATCAATCAAAATTTTTTTTTACAAATGGAGGAATATTCAATTATATAATTTTTTTTCTGAATAAGCACCATTCCATTTTTATTCTTCTATTCACTTCATTTATCATTATTTCTTTTGTGTTACTGAGTTGTCGTAAGAAATTATAGTTTTTTTCCTATTTATAGTTCTTTCAATTCGATTTTTCTCTGAACTACAAATTCATTATACATTAAGTTCATCTTTCTTCTTTCTATGATTCATCAGTCTAATTTTTTGATTTGCTTCATCTAATTCATCTATTTTTTTAACTTCATCTCAATTTGTAATGAAGTAAATAATTTATCAGATAATCATTGATAATTCATTATTTCACCATTATATAAATATATATAAAGAGAGAGTGGGCAAGGGAGATGGAGAGAGAGAATTGCTTTGAAATTTTTTTTATATTATTATCTTCCACGCCAAAAAATTATTTTAATACCCAATTAATGACAAATATATAATTATTCTATTAAGTTTCTAAACTCATCTGAGCTTATTAAGAAAACAATTTATTAGACAATCACAGGTAATCAATTATTTCATCATTATTAATGTTTTTTCACAAACATTTTTAATTTTGTTATCATACGCACTAAAAAAATATTTTAATACCCAATCAAAAAGATAAATGCATACATCTTGATAAATACAATATCTGTCATATATTTTCTGTATCTAATCAGCAATATAATGACAACATATAGTTATTGTTTGGTTCGTCAGTAAAAATATAATGACTTTCTTTTCATTCCTATTATTTTGTAGACTTTATAGGCAATTAAATGTGTGAGTTTGTTTGAACAAATATATATATATATATATATATATATATATATATATATATATATATATATATATGATTTTTGAGTATAAGAATGTGTTTGTATGTTACAATAAAACGAAAAGAGAGAAGTGGACGTAGTAAAAAAAAGTTCAAGCCATTAACCACATTCTTATTTTCACTACTGTTCACCCTTTTGAATGTTTCGCTCGAAACGATTCATTTACGTTAAATAACAGGAAACACACGTATACTTAAAGCTGTATACTTTCGCTGACGTGGCTATCTAGCGACGAGCTTTAATAAATGATAAAACCTCGCCCGCCTGTGCCGCAGTGTTCACTGATGAAGCAGCGTCACAACAGACAACACCTTTCACTCCTTTGTTAATCCGCGTGGATAATGGATGATGATTCGCGACAAGAAAGAAAGACGCTACCGTCAAATGCGTAGTCGTCTCGACTGACGTCACGACATGGCCTTCCCGTTCTTGTTATGGCCAAACGTAACACAATTTTATACGTACGTACGAAACACGTTAATGTATAGAATGTTTCGCAAGTTTCATTCTTGTACAAATCACGTTGTTAAAACTGTTACATGGAATTGAAATAGTTTAACAAAAACGTAATACTGGTCAAATTGATACTATTCTTTCTGTTTATGTGCTTCAATTCATAATTGGAATTGTTTTCAAGTTCTACGATACTGGTTTATATATTTTTCAACAATTTTCATATGATAAAATTATCAATTAACAAAATTAATTTTATACAAATAAAAATATTCAGGAATTCAAACACTAATTTTTTTAATATACAATAATTCCCAATAGTCATAGAATACATATATGAATTGGATAAAATAACAAATTTCAATATTTATTTTTTTAATATAAATAAATATAAACGTCTCACAATTAAAGAAAAAACTAGTTTTTTAACTTAAAAAAGTATAGAGTTTTCCAATAAGAATGTCAAA
>CP092087.1:5622500-5862500 GCA_029203775.1 Neoneuromus ignobilis | reverse complement strand
AGATACCTACAAATATTTTTAATTAGTTTTCATCATTAATATACATAAATATGTTTTTTAAATTATTTTGGGTTTAAAAAATGCATGTAGCTAATTAGAAATAATTTATATTATATGTGAGTAGTATAAGGAGTCATTTAGGCATCACATTTGGATGACCCTATACATATAGATAATTAATTAATTAACCTTTGCAAAATTTTAGTTCAAATTTATTTTGTAACATTTTTTGACTAAATATTAAAATATTTATTCTTATTTCCGAAAAAAGTGCTTTAATAAAAAAAAATGAAATTATTTATTAAATTATATATATATATATATATATATATATATATATATATATATCAGTGAATCATCATAATTAGCTTGATTCTATCTACTGATGGATAAAAGCCTCTCCCAAAACTTTCCACTTCGACCGATGTGATGAATTTCTCTTTTAGTTTAAATGAATTTCTTATATATCTATTCCATCTACCCATGAATCCCATCCAAGGCCTTTTTATATATCTAGTTTCTCAATCAATAACATCCTTATAAAAATATTTTTTATAATTATTAACATTTAGTTTTTATTTATAATAATATCAGCTTTTTATAAAAAAAAATGTTTGTCAATGGTATTAATTTTTCGGTTTTGAATGATCATTATTAAATATACTTTACATATCTACTATTAATGTTATATTTTTACTATCTTTATAAGACCATCCAAATGTAACGCCTAGATTTGTGTTTTATTAAAAAAAAAGAAATTATACACATGTTTTCCTATAAATCATCATACACATGTTTCTTTTTAATAAAACATAAATCTATGCATCACATTTGGATGACCCTGTAGAAATAAAATATAGTAAAACTGGCAGTAAAATACTGAAAACAGGAACAATTTTTTATAAATTGATATAAACTTAAATAAAGTCTTATTTTAATTAAAATAACTAATAATGCAATTTTGTCAATAGTAATATATAAATAAAATATAGTATAATTGGCAATAATACTCAGAAGAGAAACGATTTTTTTATTAATTTCAACCAACATAAAAACATAATAATATATAATTTCATTCGCTAACAATGCAATTTTATCAATTAATTTTAGTATCAACACTAACTCGCAAATTTAATTAAATAACAGGATATTATAAAGAACATTTGAATTTAATAAACATTAATGGTAGATCGTTTGAAGACGACATTTCTGCTCTGTAATTTGTAATAGAATGCTTGCATATGTAAAGTCATAGCTTGCAGGCTTTTACTCTATCAGTAAATGTCTTTACCTTTCCCATAATTGTATACACATATGTGTATGCGTACGTATATATAAGTACAAACGAGTATATATACATACATATATATATATATATATATATATATATATATATATATATATATATATATATATATACAATTTAGTTCATCTTTACAAATGAACGTTATATATTATATTATAAGGCAAGTTCTCGAACAAAAACGATTCATAAAGTTGGATATCAAAGAAGCTATATAGTTGAATCATATAAATTAACCTCTGTTAATGTCGTCGTTCCAAACATATTTCTTTATTTATCGAAACATGTGTCATTTTTAAGAAAAGAGAAAAGCACATAATGGAACATATTTTGAGAAAATAGTATCAGTGGTATATATATAAAAAAAAGATAATTTAATAACTGCAAAATTATATTTTGAGTAACAAACATTATTTGTTAATAAAAATTAACTGGTAATAAATATTAAAGATTCACTTTTGGCCCTGAATGATATTAAACTATAGTAAAAGTTAATGAAATTGTGATTTTATAAAATATTCATTATGTTTATAACATTTAAATTAATGAATCAATCATCCAAATGTGACGCCTAGATTTGTGTTTTATTAAAAAGAAACGTGTGTATAGGATGGTGTATAGGGAAATATATGTTTAGTTTTTTTTGTTTATTTTTAATAAAACACAAATCTAGACGTCACATTTGGATTATCCTACACAAATATATATATATATATATATATATATATATATATATATATATATATATATAGAGAGAGAGAGAGAGAGAGAGAAGAGAGAGGAAGAAATAGACCAAATTTTTTCTATAATTACAGAAAAAAAACAGATAAAAGTTAAATAAAAGTCAGTTTTGAATTAAGCATATGCAATGTAAAATAAAATACTTAAATTAATTTAGTATCTAAATTGTGTTCAACTAAGTAATAAGTACAATATATAATTTGTGTTAAAATCAAAACATTTAACTACAAATAACGTTTACAAGAATTTTACTGTAATGAATGGTATTAAAAAAATTTTTTTGTAAAAAAGTTCAATCATTCAATTTATTGCAAAAATAAGTCTCTATAAAACAAAGAAGCCTTGTTTTCTATTTTAAAATCAAAATAATTACAAATAAATAAGTTTTATAAGAATTTTACTGTAATGAATGTTATAAATTATTTTTTATAAAAAATCAAATCGTTCAACTTATTGCAAAAATAAGTCAATATACGACAAAAAAGTCTTGTTTTTACTAGGAATACTTGTGGACAAAAAAAAATACTTTAAAAATCTGTTCTTGTTTCTGAAAAAAATAATAAATGATTCTGGAAAACTAGACAAAAAATTGAAATTTCTAAACAGTTTAACTACTATCTGAAAAAAACTTAATTGATAATTCATATCAATTCTATAAACATTTAATTTGAGTGTAATTATACATAAATTGAAATTGTAAATTGTATTAAAAGCATATGTTCATACAATATTTGTTTAATTTAAAAATATTTAGATGGATTCAAACCTAACATGAAGAATACTAACTAAGCTAAATTTAATTCATACAAAATATTATATATATATATATATATATATATATATATATATATATATATATATATATATATATATATATATATATATATATATATGAGATATAGCGAAGGTAATACACATAATACATAGTATATACATTAATATTAATACACAATTCTAAGCACATGTTATCGAAACAACTAATTTATGATTTTATAATATCAAATAAACTCAATTAACATTAACGTTTACCATTATTAATTTAACATTAACTAATTTACGAGTATAATCAATCAACAAATATAGACTAGCATCATATGGTCTAAATTAGCACAAACTGAAATTTAGTGAGTGGTTATTGATTTGTTGTGTCGACTATATAAGTATATTCTTATATTAACTAATATATATATATATATATATATATATATATATATATATATATATATATATATATGTACAAAAAATTATTTCTATACCACAATTTTCGATATTTCTTTTCAACGACACAGAAAAATTAGTAGACTTTTTAATATAATAAAGTTATTTTTTTTTATTACTTTTCTGATTAATTTTCAATAAGTGATCTTTAAAATATTCTATATGGTGGCTCAAGTGAGACTAAAGAACAGAAAAAATAGTAAATAAGTAAATGTATATCTAAACCCTTTAATTTCGTTTTACCACCTTGAAATAATTTGTAAATATTTTATCTATATTAAATTTTTATAAATAATAACAATTTTCAAATTTGTCAAAATTTGTGAGGTCCGCTATAAAAATATATTACAATCATTTTTTTCTTGTTTCCAGTCAGAAATACAATCACTTTTTTTAAAAAAAAATTACAAATTCTCATTTTTAATTTCCCTTTAAAAATATCATCATAATTAACGTTTTTCTATCCACTGCTGGATCAGAATTTCTCATTATATATATATATATATATATATATATATATATATATATATATATATATATATATATACATACATACATACATACCAACACACACACACACACACACACACACACATATATATATATATATATATATATATATATATATATATATATATATATATATATATACACATATATATGAATTATTTTGAATTAAATGGCTTCAATTTTTTAAAAAGACAAAGATAGCAATTTTTATTAATTATTTTTTCCGGAAATATTTTTTTTGTTCACCATTTTTCCTCTATATCAATATATATTTTAGTTAAAGTTGCTTGTTTCAATTCCAATCTATATATACATTGATGTATTTAATTCTTATAAAATATATTTAAATCATTGTTCTTGTTTTATTGGCTGCAACAACTGTCAATATTTTTTTATCGCTTAATAAATATTCAAGTATATGAATATCACTAAATGTATATATATATATATATATATATATATATATATATATATATATATATATATATATATATATAAGTTATCCAAATATACCGCTTAATTGGTATTTTATTAAAAAGCAACATGTGTATAGTTTCTTTTCAATAAAACACAAATCAAGGCGTTACATTTGAATGACCCTATATATATATATATATATATATATATATATATATATATATATATATATATATATATATATATATATAATAGTAATTACTTTTTTAAGAAAAAAAATGTCTGTTTATTGAAATGGAAAAAATATCGATTTGTTTCCTTTGAATATGTCTATAAATTTTCCTGTACGACTTTATGTTTATTTGCGCGTTTTCAGTTTTGTCAAACATTTCGTCGTTTCAGCATTATTATTGAGAAGAACGAGTGTCGGTGTACGTTACGTGGATGAGAAAACAGCAAAAGCCGTTACGATTTCCGGACACGTATCCATACTTTCATGATTTAATCAATTAATCTTAATTTCCATATTATGCATTATTCATCGCATACCGTGGATGTCTGTAGTAGTAGTAGACCGCGCCCCAGTGTCCTTTCTCTTTGTAGGTATCTCGTTCTACGGACATTGTTTAATATTGCACGGGGGTTGTTACTATAATTCTTGTTACTGTTGTTGGTTCGAAGATTACTTACAAGGTAGCCATACTTATATTACTGTTACTACAACTATTACTCGGTCACATATTAATATGAATTGATTTACGTGCAACAAATACAAATAAGGATTTTATTTGGTCACCTTGCTAATATTGTTGTAAAAATGTGTAAATGGGTTGTGTTGAAATTTGGGATATTTTCTTCCTCATTTATTGTATATATATATATATATATATATATATATATATATATATTTGAGGGTCGTTTGATAAGTATGGTAAATTTATTTATTGTTTAATTTAATTAATTAATTAAATTAGTTTTTTAAATTAGTTTTTCTTACTTTTTTATCATACTCATCAAACGACTCTCGTATATACATAAGTTCCAAAAAATGTATTACATTGAACAGCTGATAACTCTCTTAATTTTCACTCTTTTTAGATTTAACCGATCTGAAATAATAGATGAGGCCAGACTATATACATTTTTGGAGACTCTCTATCTCTCTTTATTTATTTATTTATATATATATATATATATATATATATATATATATGTATATATATGTATATATATATATATATATATATATATATATATATATGTATATATAGCAAGAAAAATTTAACTTCATAAAACTACATAGGGAAGTTTATACATTTCTTTAGTAATTATTTATTTACTTAAAGAAGAATAGTCAACGTAACTTATTGTAAATGTTTAAAAAATTCAAATAAAAAATATCATCATAATTTCAAACTAATAATTGTTTCGAAAATATATTTTTTAAAAATGATAAACTCATCTAGTAAAAAAAATATAGTTACTAAATCATTTATTGCTTACTTTATTCGTTAATGAACATAATTTTCATAATCGAACTTGAAAAAGTCTATAAGTGATTACTAAAAATTTGTTCAAAATCTTGTAGCGTTGAGACAAATAAATCATTTTGTAGAAAACGAATTTTTCATTAAATTTTTTTTCTGAAATCACTTAGTACATAGAATATTTGACTTCCATGATTTAATAATTTTTGATAGAAAAATATATTTCATTTACTTTAACTGTTTTCAATATATAATTTCATAAAAATGATAAATTTATCATTTTTGAATATAAATTTATCAAATGATAAATTTATCTAGTTCCAAAAAAATAGTTTAAAAATCACTTATTGTTTACTTTATTCGTTAATGAGCATTTCGAGAACAATCTCATATTTTCATAATGTGGCATAATAAAGTCTATGTTTGATTACTAAAAACTTTTATAAAATCTTATAGCAGTGAGATGATAAATCATTTTGTAAAAAAAATTTTTTCATTTTATTTTTTTCAAAAAAAATAAAAATACTAAAATCAATCAGAATGTAAGCTATTACAATTTCCATGATTTTTTAATTTTTGGTAGAAAAATGATATTTTAATACCTTAAACTGTGCTTCAAAAAAAAAAGTTTTGAAATTTATAAATTTAACTAGAAATTATTTTAACTTTCATTTCGTTTTTAAATAAAAAAATAAATTTCGATATAAATATATTATATTTTTGGGAACAAATTGAGTAATTTCAATAAAAAATTCTTTATGGAATCTATTGTGACTTTTTTATTATTAATTTATTTCTTGAATATAAAGTTAATAACAAAAATACATATATAAATTATAATGCTTGTTTATCGCGTTAGTTTTTTTTTAAAAAAAAGACAAAAATAATAAACGCTACTTAGTATTAAATCCACATTGTTGAAAACATGTCACATTTTATTGTACAGAATACTTTATATAATCTCCAATGATAAAAACCTCCCGAACATCGGTATACACGTACAAAACATACGCATAACAAACGTTCGCTAAATGCTTATATAAGAAATTGTGCCATTTCCGTTTTACTACTGTGCGAAAAAGCAAGAACAACAAACTAGCAGGTGATATTTCACAGCTCGCGCACAAAAATAATTCAAAGAACCCAATGCCAATAAATATTAGTCAACGAGGACGCATTATTTACTCGGTACCGCCCTGATAGCGTCAGTTTTTTTCATTTTTATCGCGACATCTTTCGTCCCGCGACACGGCGGCAGAGCACAAAGACAACAATGGCCGCATTATCGGGCGGAGTTTTTCAGTTTTATGGTCTCGCGCACAATGCAATAAGCGACGACGTAAGAGATCGGGCTGACTGGATGGCTGGCTGGATGGCTAGCGGGATGTTGCTGCTGCTGCTGCTGATGCCAGGGGCCGCTATAGTTGTACGGTACGGAAAGGAGAAACAGCGGGCGAACACTATATAGCTGCCGGTGTTTTCGTAAGCAAACGGAAGACCAATTTCGCAATAAGCCGATAGAGTTGGAAGCGTGAGCAGGTCTGAAGTGGATCGAAACCATAATGCTCGAGATACGCTCGCTAGCCATTCACACGTTCAAATGAAGTGTTTTATATTTCACTCGTCAACGTAATGTTTTATACATACACATGCAAATGTGAACGCAAATCACATGCATTTCGGCATATATATATATATATATATATATATATATATATATATATATATATATATACAGTGACAAGCAAAACTAGATATATGATTCAAATATTTTCGTTAATATTAAAATACTTTGTTATTAAGAACAAAATTAAATAAAAAAATTTCATTTTTATGTAGTACTTGATACACAGGTCAAACCAGACAAATATACTTTTTTGATACAAATGATAAAGAGTTCCAATTCTAAACTCTAACATAATAATTTTATATTAACATAAAAACCTTGTATAAAATAAAAAAAAATTAAGCATGTTTTCAATTCATAAATAGAATGAAACTAAATTCACTCACAGAAAAATTACACAATCAAAAAAATACATAGAGTTGCTTAAAGGAGACTAAAGAATTGAGACATATATAATAGCCAGCAAAAGTATTCAAATAGTTGACAATTTCGAATAAAATGCCAATTTTCTTTTTAAATTACAGGCGTTGTTTTACAATTTTCAATAATTTAATTGCTTAAACATATTTTTCTTAATTTATAATTACAAATTTAACTTCCATTAATTTACTTTTAAATTGATCTAAAAAATAAGTAACAGAAAAGTATTCAAACATTAGATATACATTTTTCTAAAAATGATGGATTTCTGGAATTTTTAATTTACCAGTCACTGAAACTGTAATGACTGAATGCATTTCTATTCAATCGTATGTTAAAATCGCTAAAAGAAACCATGAATACAAAATTAATCTATATTATACAGTATGGCTGGACAAAAAAGTTTGGAAACTAGTGTTGAAATACGAAAATTAATTATAAAACCTAACGAAGAAAAACTGTAGGAAGAAGTCATCATACTATTTATAGCATAATTAGGAGTTATAAAATGAAAAAAAAAACTTAAAAATAAAATTCGTAGTGGTCGATGGTCGAACAAGGAAAATAGGACTTAAAGAAAAAAAATTCTGTATAAAGTCACCTAAAATCCTATAATTAGTGCTCCTTAACTAGCTACAGTTATTAGTAGCAATAGTAGAAATTGTGTAAGTGCTGATATAATAAAAAGAACGATTCCCTGATCCGAATATAGATTAAATCCTGAATTAAGTGAAACTAACAGAAAGAACGTCTTGAATTTGCAAAAAAGTGCTTAATGTGGCTCCAAATTTTTTTTATAACGTAATTTTCTCCGACGAGAGTAAGTTTTCCATTTTTGGATCAGATGGCCACGTTTTAGTATGGAGAAAAGTTGGAAAAGAACTCGATATTAAAATCTTCAAAGAACTGTCAAATTTAGTGGCGGAGGACGAATAACACTTATCTCGAATTCGAAATTTCAATAGCATGGAATAGAAACTTCTATACCATTATGATATACCAAATCTACTTACTTTAATGAAATTTATTAATTTATTCAATAATTACGTTTGTATTTAAAAATCTTTATCATTTTTTGTGTAATACGAAGATTTCCTCAATTCTCTAACCATGTAAGAGCAAAACTATGTTGTAATAATATTATATTATACGAGGTTTCCTGTATATAATTAATTTTATGAAATATTTTTTTTTTAAATATTTCAGAATATTTTTGTAGCTAATTAACTTCAATTGCAACAAGACAAGAATTTTATAAAAGTATTCAACTAACACTTGTTCCATTTTAAAATATATTTCGCTAGCTATACCATCATTATCGACAGAATTGAATACTTTGAAATACATATTAATAATTAAAATGAACAACAAATAATTGTGTACAATATTTAATGAAGAAATAAAAGATGTAAGAATATAAGATTACTTTATATTAAATTACTTATATGTATTTAAATTCTTTTAATGAAATAAATATAAGCAATTAAAGTCATTAATAGAGTAATTTTGTAAATCTTATGATAAAAATCGATGTACAATTGATAGTACTTAATAAAATTACAGCTTTAATAAAAATATTCTTGGACAATTTTATAAAATCTGGTGATGTTGACATCAGTGATTTATTTATACAAAAAACTAACGTTTTTGCTTTAATATCCACTTTGTTAATTCAAATTTTCTTTAATCTTCTTAACACATTTTCGACAGGAAACAAGAAATTTCGTATGGAGAAGAAAATAAATACTACCGTCAACAAAAATACAAATATAAAGTTGTGAAAAAAATCAGTAAAAAACTGATACCAAAAAATAAAAAGGTAGTATTAAATTCTATCAGGAAGGAAATATGCTCTTGTTGCAATGTTGGTGTTTAACAATAAATGACAAAATAATAAACAGCATAATTTAAATTAAACCTATAATCAATAATCATGTTTTAATTGTGAAGAATTTTTGATTAATTGAAATCAGTTTAAATTGTTAAAGAGGAAGAAAAAATACCAGATCCGTACATATGAGTGAGTGTGTGTAATAGATGTCAATCTTGAAAGTACGAAATACGGCCGAAATCTGCTTAATTTGATTAAACAATTTAATTGTAACGACCTAATTAGTATTCAAAGTCAACAGAGGAACGTTACCTAGAAGAGACAAAAACTATGAACCCGTTGTTGACGTTAGATTGAGGTAGTATTTTCGTATGCAGCAACAACACTGTTAGATAACTAGTGGAATACAACAATAACAGAAATATGCAAATGAAAACTTGAATGATGTCAATTTATGCTACGTACGCGACGGTGCGAACGTCACAAGACGATATTGCTCTAGGACGCTTCATACAGTGTTATTATTGTGCGTCGTTACAGACGGGGGATGGATACTGTACAACTATTTACAATTTACGGAAGCACAACATCACTATGTACATTGATAACTTCCCTACTGGGTCAGTCGTTTCGTTCGGTCGTTCGTATGACGCACGCACATTTTGTATTTGCATTTGTATTCTGTTTAATACTGACTTATCATAAATCTTCATATTATATGAAATATGTATGCAGACGTTTCAAGAGATGCTGCTTTTTTGTATGTACAACGGATAATTTATTACTGTGTTACGCCGGATCGTTCATATTTATTAAAATCATAATAGATATGACGTAATCAATTATTTTAGAATTTAAAAAAATCCCCAAAACACACACACATGTATATAGATATATTTACAGTGTGTGACCCAAATGAGACTAAAAGATATTAAGGAATAGTAAATGATAATAAACAAGTAAATGTATCTATCTATATCCCTTCAGTCTCATTTGGGTCAGCCTTATATACAATAAGAGAGAAAGGCATATAAAACGACATTCCTTCAGCACGGTTTGAGAATTTTAATGATATAAATCCTAGAGATATTTAAGAATTACTGATGGAAGAAGAGGTTAATGAAGAAAATTTGATGAAAATGACATCTGAGATAAATTAAATTAGAACAGAAGATGAAAGCACAGATTAAAATGCAGAAATTCCAAATTTAACCCTAAAAAGCATAATGAAAGGTCTAAACTTAGTAACACCAAATGTAAATTTATTAATTCGATTTAATATATAGGGTCATCCAAATGTGACGCATAGATTTGTGTTTTATTAAAAAGAAACATATGTATAGTTTTTTAATTAATAGGACGTTTTTTTCAATAATTTCATTATTAATTGAATATTTAATAATATTTATAGCTGGTATTAGAGCTAATTTTGAGTTTTCTTTAAAATCAATTATTGCTTTATCAACATTAAGACAATTAGGATTAATAATAAGACTTTTATCAATATGTTAACCAGTTTTAGCTTATTTTCATTATTTGAAATTAATTATTAAAATCGAAGCTAATCTGACTTCAAAAAAAAATACTCTGAGCAACAGTACGTAACCCTCTCTAAAAAAACATAATTAAAATTAGAAGATAAACCCAAAAATATTACAATATAAACCCCTAATCTTAAACAATATAAAATAAATAAAATATTCGAATTAAAACTTCATATTCTTCATTCCATTGGAAAAGGTATTTAAATTATTGAAACAAAAAATATCTAATAATATTAATTTAATAGTCGTTAGTCTATAACAGTAAATAATGAAGAAGATTTATTTTATACATAAAATTATGGAGTCCTTGAACAATCAGTTTTTAGAAATATTGATTTGGAACAAAATGACAGACATTTTTATTTAAAATTTCAATTTTGGATAAAAAAATCGCTCGCTTTTAGTCAATAAAAAAAGAAACTATGCAACGGAAAAATCCTTCCTTCAAGAACTAATTTTTTGTATCTATAATAATTCTGCAAAATTCAAAATAAATCGATAATTATTTTTGAGTTATTTTGATCATCGGTTTTGAAAATGCTTTTTTTAGAAAAACGCGTTTAAAATTTCAAAACTAGTTTACACAAGTATAGGGTCATCCAAATGTGATGCCTATATTTGTTATTTGTTGTTTTGGAACTGTGGTTGATTCACTTTACACAAATTAATGTTAACCCCAACACCACAATAGTTTAAAGTGTTCAATAATCACTTATTGGTCACTAATTATTTTTAATTATATAGTCTATAATTATATCGGCTAATGCATTTCGATGGCGACGCCATCATGTTTTACTAAAACAAAACTATATTCATGTTTCTTTTTAATAAAACACAAATCTAGGCGTCACATTTGGATGATCCTATATATTACATGTAAATATTTTAAAATATAAAATATTTTAATCAAATTCAATTTAGATACGTGTCTTTTAATTTTCAATTTTATTATAATAAAATCTGTACATAAAATATATAAAATCAAACCGAAGGCCATTAAATAAAATAATCACATATATAATTTTCTTCCTTTGAAATACTTTGTACAAATAACTACAAAAATGTTGTAATTAATAAATTATTTACACGCTGAAGGTCGGAACGATTAATTTGATTTAATTGTTTAATAGAGTTTTAATTTAGATTGGAACCCTTTTACTATTGAATGCAATCCATTGATTAAATTTCCTGTTCCCCTAAGATTTATACAGAGATTATTCAAAAGCTCTGTAATGTAACGACATCAAGAGAAAAGGTTTTTGCTAGCCATACATTATTTAGTTTGGGTTTAAGATATACATGTATACAATTACGAAGGCATTAAATTAACACAACAAATACTTTATTTACAATCAACAAATAGCACGAACATTAAAAGTGCGATAATCACTATTATTAGATTTTATACAATACTCTAGATTATGTAATTATAATTTGTATACGATTTTAACAATTCTGTTAAAACCGTATACTAATTGTAATTGTAAAATCTAAAGTACGAATAAAAATATTAATAAATAAAATAGAATAAAAATATTTTTCTTTTAATTAAAACTGTATTATCTTAAAATATTTTTAAAATTACTTTTTCTTACTAAAAAAAAATTATTAATTCTAGTGTTAATTATAATCTTTTAAACTTATTATCGTTTAATTATATACAATAAGTTAATAAAAAAATAGATATTAATTTACTATTTTATAAAAAATTAAAATTATAGATAAATGTTTATTAAAAACTTACTTAATTTATTTACATAAATAAATAAATTAAGTTACAATTATTTATACATATTTTCTATTTTTTCTTGATATTTTACAAAATTTTTTTGAAGGTAGTGTTAAAAACTATCACCACTTTTAATATTTTTTTTTACTTAAGTTTATTCTAAAAACATACTTAAATATATCTCTCAAAGTGGAACAAATGCTTGAAATAAAATAGCAATCACTTGTCAAAGCCAGTAATATTTTTATTTGATGTTACTATTATACTTGAATATATTACCAATTGTAATACCAATTTTTCCAATTTGTCTTACTTATGTAAGTATGACAAAGGCATACAATGGAATTTTTCATTCATTTTCACCAAATTATAAACTATGATTATCTGTTTTGATCGATATAAAAATTCAGCTTTTATTTTTAAATATTATAATTTGATGCATAAATTCTTGTTACTCTTTTATAGATAGACTGTATTAAAAAATATTTTATAAATAAACACACCGACGACTAAAAACAGGCCATCTTTAACTCTAGAATACACAATGATTAATATATAAATCATTGATATATTTCAATGATTGGTATATTTTAATGAATAAATGAATCGTTGATAAATTTCAAGATTTTTTATATATTAATTATGTAATCCTTAAACGATCAGTTTTTCGAAATACTAATTTGGAAGAAACTGACGAACATTCTAATAAAATTTCGATTTTCTTAAAAAAAAATCGCTCGTTTTTGATCAATAAAAAAGAAACTGTGCAACGAAAAAATCTTTCTTACAAGAAGTAGTTTTTTTTATCTATAATAATACTGCAAAATTTGAAATAAATCAATAAAATCATTTTCGAGATATTTTGATCAACGGTTTTAAAAACAAGACTTTTAGAAAAACTCCTTTAAAATTTTAGAATTAATTTATACAAGTATAGTGTCATCCAAATTTGACGCCTAAATTTGTGTTTTATTAAAAAGAAGAAACTATACACATGTTTTTTTTAAAATAAAACACAAATCTAAGCATCACATTTCGATGACCCTATATTTGTAAAAATACTTCCATTATTTTAATCGAATTAATTTGAAATCTTCATAAATTATACTCCAGATTACTTACAGAAAATATCAAAATCAAAAAATTGAATTTTTCGACTTTCTGACTGAACAGAACCCCTATATATAAAGTTGTTTTTTTTTTATTTTAAACATTACAAGAACTAATTATTTTTAAAAAGTTTTCAATAAATTATTTGTTCAAGTAGATATAATTATAAAACTGAATTTTCAATAATGTATGAATATAACGTTTGACTATTTTTTTTTAATTGAGAGATTTAAATTCATCTTTTTCAAATAAATAAATAGATTGACTTTTATACAGAAAATAACGTTCGATTGCTATAAGTGAATATGATTTCATTTCAAGTTATACATATAAAATGAAAAGCTATACAATTTTACTGTTGATATTTAAAATAATTCACGTGATGTTACGTGAAATATTATTCAGCTCACATACAGGTAAAGATATGATCATAAAATAAATGTTGAAAATTGAAAACGAGCACCGTTCGATTATTGCATTTTGTGTACAGTACTATCCGCATTACTGCCTCTCCTATACATATATGTTCACGTATTGTGAATGTTTTCTCCTCTGTGCGTGTGTAATAGTAAAATCTATGGTTCACGGTTGAGGTTTTTGATCAATAATTCACAAACGAAACTGGAAATTCACACGAAAAGAACACACTTATACATACACAATGAATGCATTTTCGTCGTTCATTACCGCAAATATATTTTCCAACGACTAAACTGAATTGGCACGTATGCTTTCTATAGTCCACACTAAACTAGAATTTCTAGCATTTCTTAGATACGATCTTATAACTGAAACGAACAGAAAAAATATAAAACTAGCACGTATCTATAAAACGAACATTCACTGATCCATAATACGAAATTAAATCGAACGATAGACATCTGCAACGCGAATGTTTGTATATTTCTTTTAATACGCCGATCCCATTTTCTTTTGTTGTTTTGTTCTCTAATCGAATTACTTTTTATCAAAAAAAGAGGTCGCTTTTGATACACGTTTATGCTCATTACAGACCCGATAATAACAGGGTATTGATTGAAAAAATATAAATGAACGTACTTGTTTCACATACACACAGAAATCAGATTGTGTGTTTGTGTATTCTCGAAATACGTTTATACTGTTTTTCTTTCAATTCGAACGAATAAAAGTAAACATCTATTTAAAAAGATTCTTCATTAATGAATAGAAAAATGCATACATTTCGTATCAATTTTTTATTCAATTAAGATGTTTACGAAAAAAATATATAAGCATTTATTACAAAATTTCTGTCACTTTTAAAACACGTTTGGTAATTATTTCACAATTTAAAACATTATTGAAATTAATCAGAATGGAAAATTTGATAAACAATTTCAGCCATTTGAAAATGTACATGTTTAAACGACTTTATGTTTAGGTAAACAATTTAACATTTTATTTATCTTACTAAGTTTTCTCATGAAAATAAATAAAAAAGAATCATGGTTTGACTACAATGCGAAATAAAATGCTTATAAAGTTTAAAAACAAAAATGTAATTAATTATTTCACAAACCCATACATAAATTACGCTGTTTGTTTTTTAACACAAAAGAAACAACCATGCACAGCAAACACAAAAACATAAATTAGTTCTTTTTGTATTTTATATATACATATATATATATATATATATATATATATATATATATATATATATATATATATATATATATATATATATATAAACCCAAATTTATATAATTATCAATAATCATAAAAACATTTATAAGCACTCAATTAATATCTCTAATTAAAAATAATTATTATGTGAAATATTATAAAATGTAAAAATCAAATTTATTTGACATAAAGAAAAGTAAATTGCTGGAAATTTAATATAGACGTTTATAAAAATTAATAAATATAATATTATTGAATAAATATGAATACTTTGTTTGTTATTGTGAAATGTCATTTAAGTTACCTTTATTATATAAATTTAAGAATTTTTTTTAATAATAATTAATACAAAATATTAAAACATCTAGCTTAAAAATTAAAAATGATTCTAATTTTTTTTTATTAAAACTGAAGATTTTAATTCAACATTTTTCAAATATGTATTTACTGATATTAACTGAAGATTTTAATTCATTTTTTTTTTAATATGAACTCATTGATATTGTAAATATATCAACATTTTTTTTCTATCTACTAGTAAATAAAAAACATTCCCAAAACTTTTCATCTATAATGATTCAATATCTTTTTCTTACATTTATCTCAAATGAATTTTCTTATCTCTGCCCCATCCATCCATTCATGAATCTTTTATTAAACTTTTTATCTCTGAATTTACAATCAATTTTTGTCCATCGATGATCTTCTAACTACCTGATTAGCCCATTTCCACTTTAAACTTTTTACTCTTTTTATAAAATCCATAACTTTGGTCTTCTTTCGAATCCACATATTTCTCTTTCTGTCTCTACATATTATATATTTATATATATATATATATATATATATATATATATATATATAGAGAGAGAGAGAGAGAGAGAGAGAGAGAAAGAGAGAGAGTCGAATAGAAAAGAGAGAAAGCAAAATTTAAAAATTTTACAGAAAAATTAAAAGTTTGAAATGGAAAAATGTCGATCATTTTGCAACAAGAAAAGAGTCCAATGGATAAGGGAAATTACTGATTATGAATCGAGATATATAAGAAGTCCCAAAAAAAGACTCATGGAGAACTGGGATAGAGTTATAAAAAAAATAATTGAAACAGACTAAAAAAAGGCAATAATTGATCAATGTGGAAAATTTTGCGAAAAGCACTCATTCAAAAATGAATAGAAAGATTATGACGAATATATATATATATATATATATATATATATATATATATATATATATATATGTGGAGACTTGGGTCTCCGTTTAGTGGAAATAAATAACAAGTCGTATAACAAAAAAATAGATAGATAGATAGATAGAAAGACGGTGAGTGAGAGGGTGGGAGTTTATATATACAAATATATATTAAAATAATTATTTTGAAAAAAATACTGTTTTGAAAATTAACATGTATAATCTTGAACACATGAATGACATACATTTTCCTATTTAAAAAAGAATGATGTTCCAGTGTGATATCAAAATTTTATTTTTAAACTTTCATGAAAATTTCCGAGAGTTGCCGAAGTACAAATTTTATGATATAAATTGATGTTACTCCGTATATTTTTAAACAAAACCAAGTTCGGGAGTTAATCAATGAAGCAAATAGTGGGCAGAACACCCTGGTAAATAAATTCTCAAAAATTTAAATTAAATGAACAAATTAGGAAAAAATTATAACAAAATATATTATAAAAAAATCAGTATTTGATTATCAAAAATATAAAATGATACAAAAAATACAAATTATTAAATAAAAAAGTATGTTTATAAAGAAAAATTGAATAAAATCATTTTAAAAAAAAATCTTTTTTATACATTAATTGCTCTACGTTAATAAAGCTTCTCTACAATATGAATACGATATTCTTGAAGAAGTAAACTTGTAAATAGCAAACGCCTTTCATAAATAAAGCACATACAAACTTAATCTCACAGTCAAACAGAAACCGAACGAATGTTGTTGATTTAACTATTATTTTTCTTTAGTTGTTTCTTTTTAACAAACTTTTCCGTTCTCTGTGCGCAAAAGATTTAAAAACACTCGTCTTAAAATGATCAATATCTATTCTATAGAGTATTTGTAATATAATGAAGAAACTTCTAGTCGAAATCCAATAACGAAATATAATGTTACGAATTTATAATGTTAAGGAGTTCACTGATCTTCCTCAAGTATCTTTCAAATAGAACATGATTTCAGTAACGTCGTCTCGTATAAGAGAATCTTGATCAACAAATAACTAAATAAATCCGCATTCGTGCATTAGAGCTATAGAGGCAAGCAGCACTTGTCGATACAATCCGAGACCTACCCGACGACCTCGTATAAGATGTGTACGGAAAACCCCAAGAGACCGCACCACCGTTCCATTAGATAGCCCGCAAGTTCGTCCTACTGGCGGGAGAAAAGTAGACCCTTAATTCCCTGTTTCAACGACAGCCGTTATCATTATTTATTTGGGTGGGCGCCGATGGTCGCCTAATGCGACAGAAGCGCTGTAATGCGAGGCTGTAAGGGGCATCCGTTACGCCTCGAGACACAACGGCGGACAGAGACAAGGCCACTTGTCAGCTGTTGTAGAGTCATCGCGTCTCTGCAACGACATCGTTGATTGCTACTCATAGTCATTATAAGACGATATTACATACGAGTGTAAAAAGAACAATATAATATTCTCGTCTGGAATCAACACTCGTCTTGAACGGAGCAAGTACAGAAAAAAAAACAGTCGTATTTATTTTATTTCAGTAAACCGACAGGGTAACTGAATGAACATTTACATTCAGAACGTAGAAACATGAAATAAAATGTCAAAATACGAATGAAATATAATTTGTAATCAACTTGTAATAAATTGTTTCATATAAACAATTTCTTAAATGTAATATCAAGTGAAAATTAAAAAATGACACGATTTAAACGGGTCAGTTAAAAAGTTATGTTTGTATTTTTCATAACTTGTTTGGAACTAAGACTTTTTGTTACGAATGAATTCCTCCTCAATAGCATAACAGTTTGTGGCGGTGAGAAACAATTCATTTCTGGAAAAAAGTGTAAAACAGACTAATAAATTTTATAAAATTATTAATAATTAATTTAAAAGATTATCATTTATCATAATTCTACTAAAATATATCAAATTGTATAATTTATATACGTGTGTGTATGTATATATAAATGTATGATAAAGAGATTTTTTAGGTTAGATAGAACTTTCAAGAGGGATTCAATTTAAAGTTCTATCACACTTAAAAACACCAATATTACACACACACACACACACACACACACACACATATATATATATATATATATATATATATATATATATATATATATATATATATATAATATAATTATTTAAGTCATTTGATAAGTATGGTAAATTTATTTATTGTTTAATTTAATTAATTAATTAATTAAATTAAATTTTTCAATTTAGTTTTTCTTACTTTTTTACCATACTTATCAAACGACCCTAGTATATATATTGATTAGATATCAACAAGTCATCTGATACAAAATTCGACACAAAAAATCATATGATAATTTCGAAATTCATCTCGTTTGCTTAAGACGCAACAGCTTTCGAGAGAAAAACCCATTAGACAACAACCTTATGTAGGAACGATGTCATCAAGCTAAGAAATTTCGAATCGTATTGGACGTAGGGAGGATCCGCGTGCCAGAAACAGTGGTCTAGGCCGAGGGCTGTTGACTTGGCAGTGAGTTACGCTGATGCATTTCGGGCAAGAAACATGCCATTATACACGCCCAGACAGGCCGCCGTGGGGATACTTTACACGAACTCGACTTTGGCGTTATCACATTTGCATGAATCCATGTTTTTCGATGCTTTCAACTGATCCAATCACTTGATTTAGTTGTAGTCTAACCCGAAAACAACGTGAATGTATACAGATTATAAAATCAATTATTAACTATATTGGGATAACAAAAAAATGATCGTTTAATAAGTACGAAAGAGGATACGGAATTCGTACTGAAAACAAACATTTATCAAAATAATTCACAATTTGAAAACTATGTAATTTGAAAATACATAATATATAATTTATTGATTTTTATAAACATACTAATTTTTATTCAATTTAAATATTTTCTTATTTTTTTGAAAAAATAGATTACACATTATTTTGTCTATCATTTTTAAATAACCATTTTTAAAAAAGTCATATTTTATCTTAAAGAATTTTTTATCATATATGTATATCAATAAAACATGATTAATTTTTAAAACTGATCTGCTTTTTCAGAGTTTAATAATTTTTTTAAAATAACTGATAATGTAATAAATACTACTAATCTTATAAATATACATACTTATATATATATATATATATATATATATATATATATATATATATATATATATATATATATATATATATATATATAGGTAACACAAAAAAATATATACATTTTAATAGTTGATAACTCAAATTTTCACTCCTTTCAGGTTTAACTGATCTGAAATAATGTACTTTATAATCATTTAAAGTGTGAATACATTTTATTAGAACTCCTGTATACGAAGGTCGTTTGATAAATGTGGTAAAAAAGTAAGAAAAACTAGAGTGAAAAATTTAATTTAATTAATTAATTAAATTGAACAATAAATAAATTTACCATACTTATCAAACGACCCTCGTATATTTACACATATATATATACACACATACATACAATAGTTTGGAAATACATAATGAACAATTTTTTGATTTTTATGTACGATATTAAATTTCATTCAATTTAAATATTTATTTTTTAAAAAAATAAGGATGATAATTACATTTATTCTTTTCTAAATCGATTTTTTAAAAAAGTCAGATTAATTTCAATCTTAAATCATTTTTTTTAATAGCATGTCAATAAAACATAATTAATTCTTGAAACTAACCTGCTTTTTTGAAAGTTTATTATTGTTATTTTTTTAAAAGTTTAGTTTATAATAATGTAATATACAGGTGATTTTAAAGCGTGATAGAACTTTAAATTGAGTCTCTATCGATAGTTCTATCTAACCTAAAAAAAATCTTTTATCATACCTTTATATGACAGACATGTGCATATATAAGTGTTTTTTTAGGTTGGATATATTTTTAGTAAGAATTTAATTAAAGTTTTATTACGATTAATATATATATATATATATATATATATATATATATATATATATAAATGATTGTTAAAAAGACCGCAAAAAATTGAAAAAGAACCAAATGGATCAAAAAGAAAACATAAGTTTCAAATGTAGCAAAGTAAAAAAAAATATTAGAAATGGGCCGGTTATGTAGTAAAAAGAGAGAACCACTGATAAACAATGGAAATTTCATTGATTGTGGCCTAGATATAAAAATATATAAGAATTTCAAAAAAGAGACCCATGGATAAATGAGAGAGATATAAGAAAAATCATCGAAATGAGTTGAAAGAGAAATGCATTGGATCAACTGAAGTTGAAAATTTTGGTAGAAGTTTTTATCCAAGTCTCCAGCAATCCTTCATCCAGCTTTATATAAAAAGATAATGATGATGATATAAACTACAAAATAACTTAAAATTTTATTTATGATCTTTTTGAATAAATATTGATATATTCAATTCAAATTCATATTTGAATTATAAAAGTGTCCATACAGTTAATTATCAAATCATTTCAAATATTTCTTTATTTGTATCAATTAATGTTCAGAACGAGGTTCATCTTTCATTTCAAAATTTTTATCTCAAAATTAATGAAACCGTCGTCTTCATAAACACGATAATTTTTTATGGTCTTTTGCAGCTTTTTCTCTTTTTTATAACTAAAAAGTAAAATGTATCGAAAATGTTCATGATTTTCACCCATCTTCAATATTAATAACTTTTTATTGTATGGACCAATTTCATTTAAATCCGTTTTAAAATATTTTGTGAAATATCACCCTTCAAACGATATAATATATCGTTGTTATAATATAACCCTAATATGTTACAAAATGGCACACTATTAAAATCAACCAAACCTCTATCAATAAATAGTAAAAATATTTTTCCCTGACCCAATATCTAATCTGATAACGTATTACAAAAAAAAAACATTTTTAATTAATTTACACCGTGATTTATTGTAAACAAAGCCGTATTTTTTGGAAAAATAAATTATATTGTTTTTTTTTCAACAGCTACATACATACATATGTATGAATGTTTTTAAAGAGGTGTGTTTAAGCAAATAAGGTCATAATAAATTAATGATAATAAACAATCTTGCAAATACATCCCGATTTAAATGAAGACAAATCGTCGCATTTGAATTATGATTATATTGTAATCTAGTCCAATAAGTTACTGTCGTTGCGGGTTGACATTTAAATTGTATCCGACATATATTAATAGCAAAAACAAAAACTCATTTTGAATATATTAATCTCTTAATTGTATGTAACACCGTCGGTTTCGTATATCTGTCGTAAGCTAACTAATGCGCACGCAACATACCGAAATGACCTCAAATTACCCCACTGACTTGCGGTGAGTTGTGCGTTTCTTGCTGCCTTTCTGGTCAGACAATGGATGGCACCTTCAGACCGGATTTGTGTACACTGCCATTCTTGCCCGTGGCAAAATTTCAGCTTCGTTTTATCTACAACGTCCTTTGACGTCACTATGTTTCAAGACACTCTATTGAACCCTGTTTTTAACAGCATTAAAATGTCTTGGAACACGTACGTATGTATACAAGTATCCCTCGTTAGTTGAATATATGTAGATTATTGTAAAGTATCTATACAAGGGGATAAATATCTAAACATATTACTTTGTAGAGATATTTTGTAAGACTTCAATCTACCTGTTGTACCATCTTTCAAAAACATTTTCTTTTTTAGTCAATTAGAAGAGATAATAATTAAATAGTACAAAATTTTTCACTAAAAATTAACTTCATACATTTATCATATAATCATTTTTATTTTAAGTTTCAATAAATTATGAAAAAGGACAACCCTAAAGAAAAATATTATTTTTCAAAATTTAATCGCTGTTAAAAGAAAAATTTATATAACAAGTACTAAATATTTTTTCTTCAAAGCTATATGTTTTTCTAAGTTAATTTATACATGTGAAATTAAATAAAAAAAATTCTAAGTGGAAATATGTTAATTTCTAAAATTGATTAAAAAAACATTTTTAAAATATAGTTTATAGTCTATATAGTAATGTAAAAAAGAAAATAGCAATAATTTTGACTAGAAATGTTATATTTTTATCATAAATAATCATTGTAAAAACATAGAAGTGAATTATTTTCAGTTTTAAAAAATTTGATTTTTTTGGTCAAAAAAAAAACACAAGCTGTAATATGGAAATTTTATTAAAAAATCGAAAGTTTTAAAAATGAATTATTTTGCACTGAAATCATTAATAATAACATATTATTGACAAAAACATCAATTATTCTTAATAAAAATAGCATTCACTAGAAAAACAATATTTTTTTCGATTTTTTGACTTCCAACATACGACAAATATTATTTTTTATATCGTCGTTGTTGAAGATAAAAAATTCATATAGTAAGAACAAAAAAAAAATTAGTACGTAAATTTATGTTTTTCTAAGCTAGTATACAAACATATAATTAATTAAAACAATTTCTAAACAGGAAATATGTCAATTTCTACAATCGTTAAAAAACTGATTTTTCTGATATATGTTTTTTCGGATATAAAATGATAAATAATAAATAGAGGCAATATTTTTTACTATAAATGCAATATTTCTATTATAAGTAATCGTTGTATAAACAAAAAATTGAATTATTTTCAGTTTCAAAAAATTCGAAATTTTTGACCAAAAAAAACCACGACCTATAGTATGGAAAATTTGTCAAAAAATCAAAAGTTTTAAAAATAAATTATTTTGCACTAAAATCGTAAATAATGACCTACAATTGACGAAAACATAAACTGTTTATAAAAATAATGACATTTATTAGAAAAAATTAAATTTGTTTTCTTTTTTCTACTTCCAACCTGTAAAACACATCATTTTTAAAAATTTCATTATTGTTGAAAGAAAAATTCATCTAATAAGTACAAAAAACATTTTTTTTGGTAAATGTATTTTTTTCTAAGTTAGTATACCAATGTGAGATATTTTTTTTAAAAAATAATATAGAAATAAGCTAATTTGTGCAATCAATTAAAAAAGCGATTTTTCTAAAATATGCTCTATCGCTAATAAAATGATAAATGATAAATAATAGTAACAATTTTTACTAGAAATGCAATATTTCTATCATAAATAATCGTTGTATAAATAAAAAAATGAATTATTTTCAATTCCAAAAAATCGATATTTTTGACTTAAAAAAACTACGACCTATAGTATGGAAATTTTATCAAAAAATCGAATGTTTTAAAAATGAATTATTTTGCACTCAAATCATAATTAAGGACATATCATTGATGAAAACAATACTTCTTCATAGTAATAATGGGATTTACTAGCAAAAAATATTTTTTTTCGATTTTTCATCTTCATATCATTTTTATATTTTCATTGTTGTTGAAGGAATAATTCATATAGCAAGTACAATAAAAAAAATTCTTGAGACCATTGTTAGGGCCTTTAAAGTGCTCTAGATTAATGCATTTGTAGGTTCACTATTGGTTAAATTAAAAAGTCAAACACTGAATCCAAAATTTTCAGAAATAAATCGTGTATAACAAACTCAGGCAATTGTCCAATAATTTCAAGTTTGTTCAACGTTTGGTACTTCCAGAAATAATATTTAAACAAGTGCAATTATAAAACACGTCGTGATACTAATATATAAGGGATGATGTATAAAATCAAAACACTTTTCCCTTAATATAGAAATAAGAAATATAAAAATGTAACATAAAATGTAACATATGCAGATATTCAATCTATCTTAAATAGAATTTGCAAAATGTTAAAATTTGAAATACTTTTGACTGTAAGGAAATATGCAATGGCAGTATGTCGACTGATTTTTTTAAAAAAGGGATATTAATAAAATACACAAACCATAGAATAGTAATTATATTAATATGAACTGAAACCCAAGCCTGCAAAACAAATTTCTGATATTTTACATTCTCATTCAAAAATTTCAATTCATAATACAAAAAAGTGTCAACATAACTATATAAATATAATTCATAAAAACCTACTAAATAAAAATATACGCTACAGCAACACCAAGTGTATAATAAACTCCACTCGCGAGTTTCTATTTAAACATAATTTATTAGATCAGAGTAAGAGGAAATTTATAATTAACAGTAAGTCGAAAACACGCGACAGCCACAATGTCTACGCAAGTGAGAGTATGTATATCATGTCCCAAGGGGCGCACAGTTCAGCAACAGAGGCCACAGATTTGTGGATCAAATACGATTTCGTATGTTGTCTAGAATTGCCATCGTATCTTTGAACTCGTTCTCAAACGACTAAATTTGAACTGTTTTTGGTTTCAAGCAATGCAAGTGTATTTACATTGAAATGTGAGAACTGGCGCATTAAAAGGAAATTAATCTCCATTTCTATTTAATCAATTTATAATTGTTATAATACATTTTTATAAATAACAAATTCTGAATAAATTTTATATTGAATTATTAAATTGGATCGGTCAAAATGGAAAATTTTGGGGAAATCCTTTATCCAGCAATGAATGCTTAAAGCTGCTGCTAATAAATGTATATATATACTATCCTTCAATCTCATTTGGGCTACCTATATAAACAAGAAAAAAATTCGAAATCTAATATAGATTCCTTAATAAATTTAAATACTTATCGCAATGAAAAAAAATATTAATTTTCAAATATCTATACAAATAAAAAATAAAAATCTGAAAATTTAACATAAATACAGATTATCAATTTATTTCAATTATTTTATTTGAAAAAGCATACGAAATATAAGTAAAAATATTAGAGAGAGAATCAAGTGTATCGCAGTGATTTAAAACCCTGAGTACATAGCTAGTAAATTTATTATGAAGTTTGATGAAGTTCATTGAACACAAACATAACTTTGTCGCAAGCAATTTCTATACCACGTGAACTTAAGTAAACGATTTTATCAAATGTATACTTTGTACTATATTTACATAAATCTATCATTGGGTTAAAAACAATATTAGCTTTAGAAAAATATTATTGATCTTAGATTTTTTTGTAGATTTTTTTTATTCTCAGTATTACAGAATTACATTTTTTAAAACAAATATATAAGTAAAAATATCCAAGTCATACTCTAAACCAGGTTATAAGTACAATTTTCTAATAGTGTAGACATGGAAAATACACTAACAAATATTATTATCAAGTTTTGCAAAGATATTTTGGGAAAAAAATATACATTTTTTTTGGACCTGATCTGACCTGACCTGACCAAACAACTATTCGAGGATAAACCCATTTAGTAATACGCTTAAAAAATCGTTTACTGACAGAAAAAGTACATTTAAAAAGCTTAATCGAAACTAGTTTATATCAAGAGAGAAAGAAACGATATAATTATTTCCAAATGAAAAGTCAGGTGAAATGTTTTATTTTTTTACACAAAAAAATATGAAATTTATAAAAAAAATTCATTTCAAATTCATTGATACAATGTTGATACCTCGTCATAATTCACAATAAACGATCCTGTTGTCTTTCGTTATTTCAAAATAATTAAGTAATTTAACAAGACATCATTAATTTATAATACGATACTACATTCATCACAAATTAAAAAATAATAATTGTAACAATAACATTTTTCGAACCGCAATGAAACACAACTGAAAAGCTTTTTTTATTAAATATTTTTAATTGGTTTTATATTTATAAAAGGATCAATTTCGAATAACGTTGTAATATTTCATTCGTTTAAAATGCAACCAATTAATGTTGAACATCAATAGATAGTCTTATTGAAATTCTTGTAACAAAAAAAAAACTTTTTTAATATAAGAATATTTTATATTTTTTAAAATAAAATGTTTCAGAATATTGTGAAATCGTTTAGAAACATGATAATGACCGTATATTTCAAATTCGAATAAATACCATTCTTTGATTTGGAAACAATGAAAAGTATTTGTATTTCAAATAATTACAATGCATAATTATTTTTAATTACAATCGGTTATTATTTTTCTGAAACAATGTATGAAAAAGTAAAACAATTTATAGAATAACACTGATATACAAATGTCTGTGTATATATGTATGTAGAAATATATATATATATATATATATATATATATATATATATATATATATATAAATGAAATAATTTCTATCTTCAAAATTCAATATTTTAAAAATTTAGGTTTATCTTATAAATAAAAAGATAGTTAATTGTTTCAAGTACAAACATTTTCTAAAAAAAAATGTTTTCAATTATTATCTTCAAAATTCAATATTTTAAAATAATTTAGTATTTAGATTTATCTTATAAATAAAAAGATAGTTAATTGTTTTAAAAATAAAAAAATTTCTCTAAAAAAAATGTTTTCAATTATTATCTAGTTAATAAATTTTTGATATTACAAAAAAAAATATAAAATAATTAGTAGTATTTAGATTTGAAGTTCATTTTTATAACAAAATTTTTGTTATATATTTTAAGTTGTTAAATAAATTTAAAATTTCTACTAGAATTTTTAATTTTTTCTATTAGGTGATCTAGTTTCTCAAAATTTTTGATACTTACGAGATAGTTAGTTTCAAAGTTACATTTAATTTTAACAAAATTAATCAATGACGTTTCAGTCCAGAATTATTTTCGAGTCATAAGATAATGTATTTTCTCTATAAGATTTGGTTGTATTAATATTTTTCAATAAGTAAACTTATATGTATATATATATATATATATATATAAAATGTGACAATTATTTGTGTGTGTATAGTTAATGTTTTAATAAAATTAATTAATGTGTGTGTGTGTGTAAAAAATGTCTTTTCTCTTAAATTTGTATGTATCACTATTATTCAAAATAAATTTTATATATAAAAATAATATTATTAAAATATCGGATATTTAAAATCTTATAAACACAAAAAGAGATAATCATAATTAATACAAAAAAAAATGCCTGCAATTATAATCATTAACGAATCTACATATTAGAGAAAAACAATAATAATACAATTAAATCCGTATTTTAATTTTATTTTTTTTTATGAAAATATTTTTGTAGTCTATTGTAGTTTATTCAATAATGTATAAAAATTTACCAAGACTTTTTTTCAATAGCTGCTCTAGTTCCTCAAAATTAATTAGTAAAATTAGTTTATGGATAGTTAATTTCACAGTTACATTTAATTTTAATGAAATTAATCAATGACATTATTTCAGTACACAATTATTATAAAGTCACAAGAAATTATATTTTCTCTTAAATTTTTGTTCAAAAAATTAAATTTTAGAAAATATGTTTTTTTTCTTGAATTTTAATTGTTTAATTGCTTATGATAACTGCGAGTAATAATATATTGGTGGATAAATTATCTTTTAAACGTAGTTGTATTATTCAAGTATTAAAAATATAACATCTTTTTTTTAACAAACCTGAGTTTTTGAACTAGATTTATTTCCCTCTCACAAATATTAAAAATAATTTATAACAAAAAATTAGTTTTTTTAGAAACTAAATACAATCACATATTCCTTGAAAAAAATTACTTACGTATAGTTGAAAACAAAGATGAATTTTCTTACCTGAAACAAAAATATTTAATAATTAGTCAAATTCAATTAATAAAAATTACGAAAATTAATTACAAAAAATATTTGTGTCATCATTTTCAGTATTTAAAAATTCTATGAATCAAGAACTATTTGAACAATAAAAAAAATATCAGTAATAAAACACTTACTATAGAATAATATGTTAAGATTATTGAAATATTTAAACAAGTTTCATTTTTATATTCATTCGAAGACATATTTAATTAAAAAAGGATTGATTCAAAATTTACTACAGATCAACAAATAATTTATACAGATAATAGACTCATTAAACTCGTGTTTCAATAAGTCTATTGAAGTTGTTACAATTTCTAAGTATTGTTAAAGTGTTAAACGTCCCATTATAATTTACCAAACTGAGTTGAAATGTCAAATTGAGTTAAAAAAATCAAACATGGATACTACAAGCTGTCAAAGTTCTGACATTCTTATTAGAAAACTCGATATTTGTACAAATAAATTAAAAACAAAAAAGTATTTCGGAGAAAAAATTAGTTGTAACAACGAAAGTTACACGAAAATTATGATTTAGATTCATACTACTGAGAGGCTTTATTTTAGATATCAAAATAGTTGTATTTCTGTCTCTGTTCGTATGTGCGTGCATAGTTATTTATGAAAGTGCGTAAATAGATATATGTTTTTGGTTTAGTACAAATATGAATTGTACGTGTTGAATTATTATTGTGAAGCATAGAAATTAAATTGTTGGCGTTTGGAAAATGTCCCATGTTAAATTATAAACACAATCAATTTATTTTGTCTTGTGTCTTTGTTCATTCAATGTGCGTTATCCCTTAGTTACGAACACAAAAGGTATCAGCTGTGCTATCTTTCAACTGCACGTGCGATAACAACATGGATGGCGACATGAATCACAATTTGTTTGCAAGTAAGAAACATATATTACACAGAAAAGCACTGTCCTGTAACTTATTACGTAATGAAACCCTTGTTACTCTTAATATGTGTCTCGTTTGTATTCACTGGCAGCAACAAAAAGAAGCATGTATGTGTGTGTGTGCTGGTGTGGCTGCGAGACCACTATTCGTAGTTTCTATTCATATCGAAACACGTAAGTTTTATAGTACAATTTCAGTTTAGCTCGTAATTAAATAAGCTGATTACAGACTATGAAGTTGTTAAGATTCAATCTTTGCTAACATTTATAGTCTATAAAAATACTTTGTAGTGTATTTAACACAAAATAATAAAAATAAAATACTCCAAGAAAAATACTGTTATTTATTATGAAAAAATATCAGTCTTTTTAATTTATATTAACAATGGCCTAAATGAGACTGAAGGATGGTAAATAATAGAAAATGATAGTAACAGAATAAATTATTGAAGAATAGTAAATATTTTATCTCACTATATTTTATTAGGGTGGGAATAAAAATGAAAATAAATGATAGTAAAGAATAGTAAATGACAATGAGCAACTAATTGCATATCTAAACTCTTTACTTTCATTTGGGTCATCGTATACAAACAATATATCATTTTATATTTGGTTCCAAATGATAAAATATTTTTTAAACAAAATATATTTATGGTCAATATTAAAAAAATGCACTTTAAATCGAAATATACGAGTACTTACACTTTTTCTTAAAGAATTTTACAATCTGTAATCTTTTTTTATTTCAACTTAATTTGCTTATATAATAAAAATATAAACTATAAATTCCATTCCTAATATTTTATACAAAACAATTTTACATACAGTACCTAGCCAGGCCAGATTATTGGACCCACTGCTTAAAAATATTATTTGATGATAATAAGTAAAAAAAATTACTAAAAGCAAAAAATTTGTCCCAATAAAAGACGACTCCACGAGCTAATCAAAAAATCTGAAATATATGTATAAAAAATAAAAAATGCTTCGCTAAGTTCTTATCAATATCATACAAGAATCAAGCTTTAATGTTTCAAAGAGAAGTATAAAAAAAGATTGGCTAAAGAGAACCTGAAACCCTAAGGCCTGCATGAAAATCAAAGCTTATAGCAACCATGAAAAAAATATGGGACAAGAAATATAAGAATTCCATTATTAATAAATGGCAACAACTTATTTATAGAAATGTATATTATTAAGCTATATTTTATTTGCTACTGTGTTTGTTTTTCGGACGAGTCAATGTTTCAAGTCATGACAAAAAACAAAGTTTGTCAGAAGTCGATTGAATAAAAAAAATCTTCCAGAATGCATTTTTTTAACTGAAAAGCATCCTTTCTCTGCCATGGTATGAGAAATAATCAGCATTAAGAGCCCGGGAAGTTTTTATGTTGTTCACGGCACGATAAGAGCAGATTAGTATAAAAAAGTACTGGTCGAATGGTTATTTCTGTAGATGCCATCCTGGTATTTGGGCATAACTTTCATGCAAAATGAGGTACCCTGTCATAAGATGAAGACCGTCTGGAATTATTTAAGTCACAGTAATGTTACAGTATTGGATTGACCTGGAAATTCTCCAGACATAAATCTTATAAAAAATATATAGGAATTCATTAAAATTAAAATAAAAAATGTAATAGAAATATTATTGGATACATGGCACTACGACCCATTAATCAAATCTACAATAATAAATTTTATTAACAATATGACTCACCAAAAAGCAGCATTATTGGTGAATAAAGGTTGAATTATTATTTTTTAAATTCAAATACAATTAATATTTAAAAATGAACATAGTTTTTATTGATTTAAGATACAGAGAAACTAAATAATTGAAGATAAATTACAGAAATCTCAAACACTAATGTTTATGGCACTCAAAACACAAATAAAATAATTTTTAATGTACGAATATAATAATTTGGCCAGGTTTGTAAATTGACAATTTTTAAATATGAATAACGTTTGAAAAGCGAAAACTCGAGAACAATTTCTAAAAAAATTACAACATAAAACTTATATTTTATTTGGTAATAACGTAAAAAATATCGTTAAAATAAATTAAAGATTGATTAAAATTACTAAAAAGAAATACCACTTTAAAAAATGAATTACAGTAAATCGACGTTATATAACAATTAACACCTTATGGCGCACAGACATTAAATCTAAATATAAACATTACTTTCAACACATTTACAACTCGACGAATTAAAATAACCACCACATTGGCTTTTAAACTATGGCCTCGTCATAGAGCATAAAGTTCCAAATACGATCAAAAACATTACACAGAGTGCAATTTCCTAGAAGCAAAAACCAGCAAATTAGATTATAAGTTCATCGTCTATATAAATTTTCATAATCCTATCATCTTCAAAGGCCGACGACAACACTTCCGGTGGTGAAAGAAGCCTGTTTTCGCCACAGCACGGGCGTGTTCTTTTATGCGGAACCGCCGAGCGTTCATAAAACAGTGCAGACGAACGTGGATGAGTAGGGCAGAACCGGTAACGCCATTGGTTATATACACTTGTGGAAAAATGTAACAAGTTGTGTTGGGGATCAGGATAATGTAATCAACTGAGAAACTCGTTTAACACATATCGTTTTGTTTCTAATTTCAAATAAACTTTCCGGATATGGCATACTAACGTAGATATTCTTGCTTCGTAAATCTATTTTCAAAATACAACATGGTTTTTATAACAAGAGAAAATATAATCGATGGTAACAGTCTTTAAAAATATACAATAGAACATTTTTCTTAATACTTTTTTGAATTACTTAATGTTATTTCAATATTAATAATCATAACACATGATATTCTAGTTTAAAAAAAAGTTTAACATCTTTTATAATCTCTAATTAGTCACATACAAACACACACATGCTTTAACACGTGTTAAGACATATTTAAATTTGATGTAAAATCAATATTTCATTCCAACAAACAGTACACACAAAATTTTCGTCGTAGCTACAAAATATTGTTATTAAACATTTTATCATATCTAAATAATAAAATATGAATATTTGATATATCTGAGCTATGTAGAATTCTAATATCTATATTTTGCTTACATGAAAAATACGACCATGTTTTCACATAAGAAAATAATCGTATAATCCAATTCGCAAAAAATACAAATAAGAACGACAATAAAATTTTATACATAAAAATATTCTTCTTTATTGTCGAATAAAAAAATAGTGCGACTCAAACTACTGATCAATCTAAATACAACTTAAACAATATAAGAACACAGTTAGGAAAAACGCTTCAAGCATTCGCATCAGTCGTGAAACTGCTGAAACTAAACAGGAAGAAGTGACAAGTTATTGTCGGCGTATGTCATTATTCATGTCAACTTCCATAAGTTCAATAGAAAAAGTGATGGAGCTTTATATATACATACATACATACATACATACAAACACACATACATACATACATACATACATACATACATACATACAAACACACATACATACATTAATATATACATATAAAAATAAATATATATAAATACACATACACGTACATTGTTGACGTGTACTTTGCACAATGTGTTTATTTTCCTTTTTTAACGTTTTCATCAATCATTTACAAATTTTCGTAATATTTTTTGCTCCGTAACTCTTTTTAATAGTTAGTTTTATGATATATTGTTGTATATTAAAAACGAGTTCTTTTTTTAAAAAGAAATAAAAAAACATCAACATAATTATCATTTGATAAAAAATATTAAAATAAATAAATACTGTAAAGACCGAAATTTTAAATATTTTTGTTGTTGCTATTAGGTTGTATAGCAAGAAATTGCTAATTATTATTTTAGTTCTATTCAATGGAAAAAAAAATATGTTCTATGTAGATAATTTTTTTTGTAGTAAAATTTATTAATTCTTTTACAAATGAATAATCATTACTCAATAATTATTTATTGTTTAAAACAGTACCAATTGCTAAATAATTGGAATTATTTGAAAACAAAGAGTACTAATTCTTTATTTAACAAAAATAATTTGATTACTAAAAATGATTTAAAGTATAGATAATTTATAAAATAAATTAAAAAAAATAATTAAACACAATATTATCATTGAAAAAACATATTTTTTCCAATTGATCCTACTTCTTAGATCTGACTGTTTTACTTAGAAAAATTGATCATAATAATGTCTGTTAATTATTTCGTAATAAATTAATAATAATGACCGAAAACATAACAGAAATTATTTTTTAATAAAACACTTTTTCATAAAATACTGAAAACTGTTTACCTCACACTGGTCATCATTTTTTTTATAATATATTTTGTCTTCAAATATTTAGATAATGAAAACTTTTTACTTCACCCTAACCAATTTTTTTCTGAAAAATAATAACATATTCGTATCTAATTAAATAATTTTAAACGAAATTTTCACCTCCTATTTTTTAATAAAATTAAAATATTTAGGTAATATATAAATATACAAATTGAGTTATACGTAAAGACAAATATTTAAGATGGTCCAAATGAGATTAAAGGATTACAAAAATTGTTCCATTCGTAAGTGTTCTGAAATATGGAGAATTAAGACAATAAATTTAAATTAAGGTAAAGAATAGTAATCAAACTAAAATAAAGTACACATCCACTATTATAAAAAGATATTTTTTCCAATTAGAAGATTAGAAGGGGAATTACTTATCTGATTTTTTTATACATTGATTTTTTTATTTGATTTTTTTATTTGAAAAGGGGAATTACTTATTACTTATCTGATTTTTTCATTTTGAAAAATTGACCATAATAATATTTGTTAATTATCTTGTAATAATAACACAAAATTCAGCAGATATTATTATTTATTAAAATATTTTGTTTTTAGGATCTGGAAACTATTTAGCTCACACTAGGGTAAGCAGAAATATTTTTAATAAAATATTTTGTCTTCAAATATTAAGATAATAAAATCTTTTTACCTGATACTGACCAATTTTTTCTTTGTAAAATAAAAATACAGAGTTTTCCAATAAGAATATCAGAATTTTGACAACTGGTGTCAACCATGCTTATTTTTTTAAAGCTCATTTTGACATTTCAACTCAGTACAGTTTAAAAATAAACATTGAACGTGTAATTCATTAAATTGCACCACATTTATGGGCGAGAGTGATTAAACCTGAATGCACTATGTCAAGCGAAATCATGGTGGTCATATGAGTGAAATTATATTCCATCATTAATCCTTGAAAATAAAAAAGAACTAATTCATTAAATACTTTCTGTTTTATTTCCATTTAAATAAACTTCTGAAACATTTATTAGAAACCCCTATATAAACCCTTTATTTTCATTTGGGCCAGCCTATACATATTATATTAAATAATACAAAAAACTGCAAACACTAATTACAAATAAACTGAATTGAAATTTATAAAAATCGTATACAATTAGATTTTTAATGAAAAATAATCAAATTAATCATCACAATGCAATTTAAACGAATAAATAGGTTATAGAATGAATTCTATTTGAATGTACGTACGTATGTATGTATGTACGCATCTTATATTTGATCAAAAATATTTTCTTGAATTCATGTTTGTGTGTTCTTACATAAGAGAAAAAGTTTTAATAGTATTAATAAAACAAGAACTAAGCTGAAACAACAACACAACCATTCGCAAAACTTGGAGTCTTTATTATGACAAAAACCTGTTTAAATATAATTGGCTATTTAAAATCTCGTCAGTTTATTCTGGAACACAGTTTTTCATTCGCTGACAACATGAACGGCGTAGATACGGCGTTCCCGTCGCGCAGGATGAGGTCAAATAAGGCATCGGGATGAAGAATTATAGCGAATGATTATTATACGCCTCCTGAAATTAACATCGGTGTGAGCACATCGCGCATGTGGGCGGGGAACGCGACAGCTCGGGCCATGTTTTTATTATCATAATCGATCATTTTCAACACACATATAGCTCCGCAACACTCGGAGCTACCTACTAATACTACTGTATTAGTACGACGATGCCGTTTCCCCGAGCTAGTTATCTATCTTTCGTGCAGCCTGTCATTAAATCTCGTGCAATTAAAATTCTGTGTGCAGCTGTTGCCGTGTATTTTTATATTTGTTTACCAGCCAGATTTATTTTCATTATGTTCGGTGTCGGAAATTCGTGTAATAAATTATTCTTATAATCTGCTAGCGGCATGATAGGAAAAGTTCCATGTTGTATTTATATTGTTCTTATCTGGTTTTCAAATGTTACAATAAAAGTGTATTTTCCTGGTTGAATGAATGACCTTAAAAAATACGTCGACGTAAGAAATTTTATTACACTTTTAACTACACAAAACGAACTTCTTTTCGAACCAAGATAATGAGATTCGTACAAAAATTAAACAGAATAAATCAGCAATAAAACGTTTAAAATTAATACATATATCAAATATGACGGATAAAAATATTTTTTTAAGTTTTGAGGATCGAAATATTTTTTAAAATAAAATTATGTATCTTCTCCGTATTAAACAATTTAGTAAAGCGATATATTAGAAATTCCCATAAATAATGATTCATCTACTAAGCTATTTTTAGAAACTGTTCGTACCTGACTTTCTCGATATTTCACAAATAGAAAATTCAACTTTTTATTCCTGTAGTTAGTTTTAAAATTATCCCCACAGCGAGAAAATAGTAGCATTTTAACCTTCAGAGGAACGTATAAGCTGTTTGATTTTCACTGTGGATTAATTGTAACAGCTATAACTAAAAAAAATATAATTTCTATGATGATGTGTTGGAAATTCGCAAATATAAACGTTTATCGAATTCGATAAAGCTTTAAAATCTCTCGATAAATCCAATTCACAACTGACCATCGAGAAGTTGTTAAAACACAGCTTGGATCTATAAAATCAACAGTTCGTAGACATTTGTAAAAAACTGGCAAAGTTTACAGAGAAAGGAAATGGGTTCTGTATGAACTGTTTTAGCCAGCAAAGAACAGAGAATAAAAATTAGTTACTTATTATTAACGAACCATAACAAAAATCCATTTCTCCGGAGACAAAAAAATGGATTCTATGAACCAATCTGAAACGAAATAAGCAATTACTTTCAATAAACCAAACTCCAATTCCAACGCCAAAATCCAGTTCGACTCTGAAAAAGTGTCTTTTATGCGTTTAGTGGTATGTTCATGGAGTGAATAGTTTGAATTGCTAAAGCCTGGAATCAAAATAACGACTAAAATCTAATGTCAGTAGTTAGAAAGATTAAAAACCAAAAAAAAGTCATCTTGTAGCATGATAACACGAAACCTCGTGCAACAAGAAGAAAATCAAGATATTGGAGTGAAAAGTGTTATTACATTCTCCCTATCACCGGTCGTAATTACATCTGATTATCACCTGTTCTGGTCACTAGAACATTCAGTTGCTGGGGAAAAAATTCCAAATATTGATAAAATTAAAAATCACTCGAGTGATTTTTCTATTCAAAAAAAGGAAGATATTGAATCTTTGGAGACAAAATTACAAAGTGTCATAGATAAAATGGTGATTATATCATTGATACAAAATGAAAGCCTTTTGTACAAGCTTGATTTATATATTTCAATAATTATTTATATATTATATTTATTTATTTATTAATAATTATTTACATATTTTTTTGATTTATATTTATTGATTTATGTATTTCAAATATGACATTATTTTTTAGAACTTAATAAAAAAGAAATGTTCATCATAAAAAAAATTAATTAAAAATTATTTTACAAATGTTAATTAATTCATAACTAGCATAAAAATTATCTTTTTATTTTATAATAATTTTAAATAGACTTTACTTAACCTACAATATATATTTGTCAAATACATTTACATTCTACTCTCTTTAATTACATTTTAATCTCTTTTTATTTAATTATTATTTTTTATATATATTTTTGTTTTAAATAAAAAATATTCAAATAAATATCGAGTAAAATAATTTATTTTATTACTTTATTTTAAAAAATAATAAAATCAAGATAAATAAACAATACTTAACCTACAATAAATTAAAAATTAAATATTTATATTCTATTCTCCTTTAATTACTATTTCTCATATCTATTTTTATTGTAAATAGAAAACATACAAAACAGTCAAATAATATTCAGTATAAATAATTATATTTATGCCATTATTTTATTTTAAAATCAAATATTTTCATCTTACTCTTTTTTAATTTTTATTTTTCATATGTACTTTTCTTCCAAATAAGAAATATAAAAAATAGTCAAATAAATATTCGATAATAAAATTGATATCATTATTTTATTTTTAAAAATAATAAAATAAAAATAAATAAATGTTACTCAACCTACAATACACATTAATTAAATATTTATATTTTACTCTCTTTAATTTTTATTTCTCATATCTATTTTTATTCTAAATAAGAAATTTAAAAAATAGTCAAATAAATATTTAGTAATAGAATTTACTTTATTATTGTATTCTAAAAAATAATAAAATTAAAATAAATAAATGTTACTTAAATCAAATCGTTTCATTTTAATCTACTTTAATTATTATTTCTCATATTTATTTTTCTTATAAATAAGAAACATAAAAAATAGCCAAATAATATTCAACAATAAAATTAACTTTATTATTTTTTTGAAAAATAATAAAATCAAAATAAATAGCGAATTAATATAGCATGTATAATTTTACATACAACCATTTTTAATCGCAATGAATAAATACGGGTATAAATTTTAGAAAATATCTCACAAATGCAGTATACAGTTACAAATAAAAGATGAAATCAACGTTTATAGCAGTCGGCAATATTTCATTACAAATATCATCGCATTAAGATAGAAACAGAAGGAATTGACTCGACAAAACGTTCTCATAACCTATTCCATAAATAATAAGGACCATAACTGGTAGCGTGCAGAACTATACACCACACTAACATATGTATTAGAGTACACATATAAGTGGTAAAATCATTCAACACACACAAGCATATATATATATATATATTTGTGTGTGTGTGTAATCAAGTAACTCATCTAAAAACACTATGCAGTCTTTTACAAATTAATGAAATCAATTATGTATTAAAAAATTAATAATCAATTTTGTCCACCACACCTACATAAACTATTCGTTCTTTTTTTACTGTCCCATTTAGTTATTTTCATAATACATTACTTTTTATTATTGAATCACGCCTTGAATCCTAAAATACCTGCAGTGCTTTTATACATTTAAAGCATAAAAATCAATAATAGAGTGACTATTATAAATTCACATTTGAATGAAATATGTTTTAAAATAGTTTTTTTCTGCAATATCATTTACATATTTTTAAAAGAGGAAAAATATGTGAAAAATATATAAAACTACAATAACACATTTTAAATTTACATGAATAATTTTTAGACAATCATTCTAAAACTATTGAAGTCAATAATTTCATTATTTTTCTCCAAAAACATATTTCAGTATTTTGTACAGACAGTTATATTATTTTGATACAACGCTATGTTTTTACATGTCTGAATTCAGCTAGGTTTGTTCGGATCTTAAATACATAAATGGTTGTAAATAAGTCGACAGTGTAAAAACTTTTCCGAAAACAATGTTATCGTATGGAAGAATGTATAATATATTTGATACTCGGTTGAAAATAATGTCGGAAAGATTAAACTGCAGTAAGTTTTTCAAGCGAAACTTCAAAAATAACAACGTCACAAAAAGTTGACGAAACATAAGTCCCGAAGGGTCGACGGAAACATCTCACTAGTCTGTAACGAAATCTACCTTGGAAGAAAGATTTTATCTTGTATCTGAAAAGTTTGTTTCGTAATGTTATGGCTGTGCATTGTACAAGTATGTATATGTATTCAACTGTACATACATACACACACACGCGAATATATATATAAACTTACAAAAAGATGTACATATGCTACTTTTGATATAGTATATTTTCTTTTGTAAATACAAAATACGTCTAGATTTCACATTTTAAACAGTTCACATGTACACAAACTATATATATATATATATATATATATATATATATATATATATATATATATATATATATATATATATATAGTAGTGACCATTAAAATGCGGACACTCTGGTAACACAGTTTTTTCAAGCAGTTTCAGCCAATAAAACAGGGAAGTCCCTGTTGTTTGCATTGTTTTTATGCAAGCGTACATAAATGACACTTTTTTTATTCTGTAAAAAGTGGTTAGTAAAATAACGTTCTAAATAAAGTTAGAAAGTGTGAAGAGTGTAAAAATGGCAAATATGAAAAAAACTGACCAAAGAAAATAAACTTAATATTTTGGCTTTGTCGAAAAAGAATTTAAGTGTTTGTAAAATAGCTGATAAAGTCAGATTCAGCAAATCATCGGTAGCTGAAATTAAAAAAAAATCACTACACGTGTTCTACTGATCGGAAAAAGAGATTCGGAGCTAAGAGAAAAACAACGACCCGACAAAATCGCACTTTAATCAAACTGTCTTTGAGAAATCGTTTCAAAACTGCGGCGGATATGAGAAGAGAGTTTTTGGATGGAGGTTGATTGGAAATAAGACGCGAACTGTTAGAATAAGGCATCAGGAAGCTCAATTGTGTGTTAGAAAACCCTCCAAAAACCACTATTCACAAAAAAGGTTTCAAAATCGACTTCTGTGGGCCTAAGATCGTAATAATTGGACTGAAGAAATGAAATATTTCCAGACGAGTCAAAATTCAACATTTATGGATTCGACGGAAAGATGTATGTTCAAAAAAGAAAGGATGAACACTTCAGCGATCACTGCGTCATAAAACTATTAAGCATGGGGTCAGTCGAATGATTTGAGGATACTTTTCTTTTCACGGGGTGGTTAACTGGCTCTAATAAATGGTACTGTACATGAGAATCGATACAAAAAAATTTTGGAAGACATTTTTATGTCACCGAAGGAAGAACATCTTTCACTGGCAGTATTTATTGAATATAAATTTAATAAAATCCTCAAAAAAATGTATTTTACTCAATAATTTATTGCATAAAACAATTTTTGTTAATTAAGCTTAATTATATTTATAATTTCATAAATATTTTATTTAATATTAAAATAAAAAGTATTTATAAAAGATATAAACTAGGAGTATTTTTCTACTGGTACCGTAAAAAAAATGGTGAAAATGATCATTAAAAATATATATTCTCCAATGTCAGCGAAAATTTTTAACAACGACCACTTATTTTGAAAAATAATGTTACCAGAATGTAACAAAAATTAATATATAAAAATATATATAATTATTATAAAATTGCATACTTCTATCAACGAAACATTCCATTAAAAATTTTCCATCACAATTAGAAAAAACTTTGTTAATAATAATACATACATATATACGTATGTGTGTGTATATATATATATGTATATATATATATATATATATATATATATATATATATATATATATACACGAGGGCCGTTTGATAAATATGGTAAAAAAGTAAGAAAAACTAAATTGAAAAATTTAATTAAATTATTTAATTAATTAAATTAAACAATAAATAAATTTACCACACTTATCAAACAACCCTCGTATATTTAATAAATACTCGAAACAGTGTATTTATTTACACAAATATTCATAAATTAAACCGAATAATATTGGAAATATTTCTAGTTATTATTAACAAAAAAAAAACATTTATAAAAAATACAAACTAGGAGTATTTTTTATTAAAATTACATAAAAAATAAAAAAAGTGATTATTTGAAATATGTTTTTTAATCACAGCACATTTAATTAAAAATAACAAAATCTACTCTTCAAAAATATTATTGCTCAAATATAACAAAAACTGACATAAAAATATATGAATAATTATTATAAAATTGCATGCTTTTATCAACTGAACAACCCTATTAAAAATTTTCTATCATATTTAGATAAAAATTTGTCAATAATATATAAACTAGCATACACACCCATATATATATATATATATATATATATATATATATATATATATATATATATAGAGAGAGAGAGAGAGAGAGAGAGAGAGAGAGAGAGAGAGACTATTTCTTAATTTAAAAAAAATCAACCATTTCTCAAATATTTTTTAAGATACAATTTTTCGATGCAAATAATTCACTAGAAAAATACAGATGGTACAAATATCAAAACTAAATGTTGAAAATGACAGTGATTCAAAAGTTCTCCACACTCCCCATATTTCTCGGTAACCTTTTTTTACATAACTGTACTCCTTTGATGTCACCACTGAAATCAGTCAAGTGAAATGTTGACCTTTCTTATAGATAAGAAGAAACTACACGAATGAATTAAACCTGTGTCAAATGTGACATTTTATATTGGCAATAACTGTTCACCGTTTGTTCACAACTATTGAGGTTTTATTTAGTTGTCTGTTATCAACTTTAATAACGTATATATCGATCATCCAATATAGACAGCCTTTGTTTGTCTTCACATTCTTTCGATTCTTTTTCAACATCTGAGATCAAGCGTATTTTTCATGTCATTAAATTATATAAAATCGATAGAATAATAATTAAGTGTGTTATTTATTTAATATAAAAAAGTATCTCGATATATTAATATTAAATCGAAGGGTAGTTTCTGGAGATCAAATACTTTATTATAAAAAACAGAAAGAAAGCAGAAAAAATTACACAAGTACTATAAAAATACATAGTGATACGTGGACACACAATGAATATGTAAAAGAAAAAAAAAGAAGTCAAAAATGAAAATATATTTTATTGCAAAAAGGAGGTGAAAGGATCAGCTGACGAATGGATGGTGAACAGAATTAGGATGCGTATCACGTCCGAACTGCTCTGAAGAGAATATAACGTATCTGATGTTTTATGTATGTTCAAAAGTCTACGAATGAACCTTGAACGAAGAAACTACATATAACTCATTTAAGAGAAAAGACAACAGGCTCTGTGCGTAGCGAAACGGTGGGTGGTACGAGTAACAACGTCATGTCGTCTACAGTTGTGTATGCCTATCATCCGTATTTATATGACTGTGTGCGTGTGTACGTGTATGTATTTTTTCTCCGTTTATTCTTGTATACTCATTCTATCCATGAACGCGAAACAGTAAAAATGAACAGCCTATTAAAGAGCTGAAGGCGTTGGACGAAAACGGTGGAACAGTCAGACTTTTGATATCGTGAACGTTGGCGCCCCTTCATACATATAAACATCATACAGGCGGTTATTTCCTCTTACAGTTGTGTTGTCTGTTTAGCTGTACACGATCTTGCAAACAGACAGCAGTTCCTTTGTATTGCGATGATTTAGATCTTAACTTGGATTCCCCGGAGATCTGTGAAGCTGCTTTTATCACCTCCAGCACGATCTCAGATTCAACTTTGTGTTTACAATAGAAGTCGCTTTTATACTTTTTGCATCACATAGTTTTCTTGTTATATTCTGTAAACATTTTAAATACGCGAATTTACTCGATACTATTGTCACAACTTTAGACACAATAGCTAACAGCTTAAAATCATCTTATTTTAGATGACATAACTATTACGACTTTTATATTTCATTTCAGTTTTGTACGGCGAATTTCTTAAACTAATTTTTAAAAGTGACAAAATTATCACTACCTTTTATATATATATATATATATATATATATATATATATATATATATATATTTGTATAAAATATATATTCGCTCGTTTATTCTGTTAATTTTCATAATATTATAAAACAATATTTAATAAATAACAAACTTATTAATATTTAATGTAAAATGATTGTAATCAATAGCCAACGTACTTTTCAATTAATAAAACTGCCTCATTCAAAGACACGAAGAGATAAATAGCTTATTGGATACAAAATTAATTTTATAAATTTCCATTAGTTAATTGAATTCAATGTTGGATTTCCCAAACCACAACTGCAACCAATATTGATAAAATTCATTAGCAAAATAATCTTGTCAACAGTTACATTTTCTCATTCATTGAAATGTTTCCAATATATGTAAGCCACAAACACATTATATATATATATATATATATATATATATATATATATATATATATATATATATATGTTATGTATGTGTTCTCTACTCGGATAAACACGTCAATAAGTAAAACATATTACAGAATTGTATATTGCTTTTAGTTTCGTTATCAGTTCAGTAACATGTTCATCTTTGATTTATTTTGTTCCAGTTCGATTAAAAAAAATAACTGCTTGGCCCAAGTTTCCGGTGAAAAAAGCTTCATGAAATTTCTATAAAAAAGCAATTCGTAGCTGTCAAAATCAATTGAAATGATTTTTATCTCTCAAGATATCCAGACACATAAAAGCACTTAAATATATGTAAACATATACAATAACTGAATCCGTTTTCTTGTAGTTTGACATGCTATAGCCTGATCACGCCTTGTTTAGATTTCATCTTCGAATACTACGAGTTGAAATCTCGGTACGTACGGAATTTCAATATCGTAACGCACAGGTTGTTTATTTGTCTACCTAAAGACAAATATACGTAGTTGTTTGGAATATTGAACGAATGATCGTTACATCGTACCATGCACTTGAAATTCTTTGATTTCTATTTAATTTGTTTACGTTTATATATTTAGATTGTTTTTGATCATATTCTTGTTGTGTCTAGGTTTATATTTTATTAAGAAATTGATCTTTTCAAACGTTCTATAATAATTGATATAATAGGAAAAGTTAGTGACGTTATTTTTAACCAGAGAGTAAACATAAAGAGTTTAATAGATTTTTTTAGGATAATATAGGGTTTTCCAATACGCGCTTCCAAAGTTTCAATAGAAATTAAACAAAAAGTATTTAATTAATAATTTACTTATTTCATTTTTAAGCATATTCTATGGAATTAATGATGGAATGCAATTTCACTCATACGACCACCACAACTTTGTTTGAATACTGCATTAATTTAGTCCAATTTTTTGTTATTCTTTCACATGATTGTAGTCCAATTTCATGAATTATCCGTTCAGTCTAATCGTTAATACATTGATCTTTTAGAATAACATGCCACCATTAAATTCACAGATTTTAAAAAAAAGTTATTTTATTCAATTTTATTCAAGAAATTGAAAAAAAGTGAAGGGTATTTTTTAATCCTTTTAGGTACTTATTTATTTATTTTATTTAAGTATATTCTATGACATCAATAATGGAACACAATTTCGTTTAGTTCAATTTTTTGTCACTTTTTCACATAATTGTGGTCCAATTCCACGAATTATAATTCAATGGTTATTTTAATGCTTTTGGTGTTTTATGAACATAAATCAATGATTTCACATAACCCCACAGAAAATAATCAAATGGAGTTAAATCACATGATTTTAGTGATCAATTGATGGGTTTATTTTGTGAAATAATGGACTCATTAAACTTTTATTCAAATAAATCTATTGAAGTTTTTCAATTTCTAGGGGTTGTTGAAGTATTAAACGTTCCACTATAATTTTCCAAACTAAACTGAGCTAAGATGTCAAAATGAGCTTAAAAATGACATTTTCACTGTGTATACTGCATATAATAATAAAGATTTAGTATAATTTGTAAAATCGTTCAATTATTTTTTATACACATGTGGAACCTATTGGCATTCCTTTCAGACTTTTTACATTCTTTTTAAACAGTCGTAGAGAGTTGTTTGAAAAACATCTAATTCTAGGGCAAGTTTTTTAAGAGTTCGATCTGAATGTTTTTTTAATAAAGTCTTCAATTCCATATTCTTCAACTTTTTCAGCTATTCTAGATATTTTTTGTCTTCCACATCGAAATCACCACTTTTAAATCGTCTTAATCAATATTTGAACATTTTGCAGTCACTTTCTATGATATACTGGTAAAATTTTGTGGCTATTTTTTTGATTCAAACAAAAAAAGCAATAAGTGCCAAAAATGATACTTAGTACATTCCATGATTTCTTATTATAAACAATCAACATTTTGACACTTCTAACGTGATAACTGTTAAACGTTTCTTAAAAATGATCAAACTGGTCAAACTATTCAACATTCATCGAAAAAATTTAATACGATACATAGTTAAGACCATATATTAGTTAGTTACTCAAAATTAACCCAAACACCCAATATATTTACAAAAATATGTAACTGGAACATCTGTAAAAATTATAAATTCAATCTAACTAATATATAAAATTTTCCAATAAGAATGTCAAAATTTTGATAGCTGGTGGCAGCCATGTTTGTTTTTAAGCTCATTTTGACATTTCAACTTAGTATAGTTTAACAAATTATCATGAAACACGTTTAACACTCGAACAATGCTTAAAAATTGTAAAAACTTCAATACATTTATTGAAACAAAAGTTTAATGAGTCCATTACTTCACAAAATGGGCCCATTAATTAGCCATCAAGTTCAAGTGATCTAACTCCATTTGATTATTTTCTGTAAAGTTATGTGAAATCATTGTTGTATGCTGATAAACCATAAACAATAGAAACATTAAAAATAAACATTGAACGTATAATTCATGAAATTGGACAATTATGTGGAAGAGTGGTTATATAAGTGAAATTGTGTTCCATTATTAATGCCATAGAATATGCTTAAAAATCAAAAAAAAAAATAACTAATCAAATAAATACTTTTTGTTTTATTTCCATTTAAATTTCTGAAGCGTTTATTGGAAAACCTTATATTTATCAAAATATATAACTTAAACATCTTTTAAAACTATAAATTCAATTCAACTAATATATTTATTAATTTATTTATATATTAAACTATTGTTCTAAACAAAAACAATGTTTTTCTAAAATCTGTTCTTCAAAAAAAAAATCAACAACAGTTAGTATATAAAAATATAAAAAATATTATTTTAACAACACTGTTATAAATATTTACAATATACAACAGTTAATTTATTATTTTATAGAGCTATAATAATAATCATATAAAAAACTGATCAATAAATAACGCTAGAATAATAAGTTGCATATAACACAATAACAACAACATATAAATATACCAAATCCGAGAAAAACTCCCGATGTTTTGCAGATATAATAACAATGCAATAAACACAACACGATTATCAATAGAAGTCTGATAATGTTGACATAAAACCTCGAATCGGTAGATCTATGTAATGAGAAGCACCGTGTCCACCGCGTGTTCATGTAATGAGAGGTGGGACTATGGAGGCATCGATACCACCCCCGGGGGCAAAATAAACTCATCAGCGGGACTATACATAACAATTAAGTAAACATTGCAGTCTGTGCAAAGGACTCAGGAGCGCTAGATTGGAACTATATGTATATAGTACAGACAGTTATAAATACAACAAGGATCGGTACTGGAGAATCAATGTGTTGGAACAACGAAGAGTATGTTTGTATTTGATTTTGATTAGAAATAAAAAAATATGACTTTTTACATATATTAAAATACTATTATATAGGGTGTCCCAGCAGGAGTACACAAATTTTTAAATAAAACTCTTTTTTTAATGATGTGTGTGCACTCCTGATAAAACCTCCTATATATATTATTAGAAAAAAAATATAAAAATACAACAGCCTAAATCAGAATAAAGGATCTTTCAGGAAAAATCAATCTAGAAAATGAGATCAAACAGAGAGATAATTTAAAGCCCAAATTATTAAATGTGGTCTCATAGCAAATAATGAGGCTTAACACACATTACAAAATAAAACACACAGGTAATACCAGATTAGAGAAAAAATTATCCGATTAATAACTAACGACTAACATTTTAGTCGTTTTAAATTAATCATTAATTACAATTAATTAGTTTATTGAAGTGATTGCTAAAACGAATAATTTGAAATTAATCGATGACTAATGACTAATAAATTAATTGTTAGTCGTGATTGATTTTTTAGACATCAATCGGTTTAAGTGATTAATAAACTGACTGATTTAAATATGCAAAATTGTGTAAAATTCTTTAAATAGAATACTAACTGAATACACTTACTAATTAAATTATCAAAAAAATTATTTAAAACTTGAAAATCAAATTTTCAAATAAACTTATTTTGTTTGAAGATTTGACAAATAATTTCTAATGAACATTAATTTGGAATTTTAATGAAATTGAATTTTAAATGATTATTAATGAAATATAATAATTTCTACATTATTTTCAGGGGAGTATGGAAAATAGTTAAAATAAAAGACAAATTAAGGTTTCGTTCACACTTTTCATCCCAAAATTTAATCAGTGAAATGAGATGAATTTTATTTAATTTAAAGAAAAAGTAAATACTTAAGGAAAAAACTAAAGTTGAGATTTTAGTCGCTTTTTATATTTTTTATTTGACTAAATTATTATTCAAATATTTTTTGATTTTTTTTTTAAAAAAAACGACTAAAATAATATTATTAATATTTTAGTCAGATGATTTATCTGATAAAAATTCAGTCATTAGATTTTCAAAAATGTATTTCAATTTTATTGAATTCTTCCACTTAACTACCACTTCTTTTCCAATTGATGAAAATGTAATTTGATTTTTTCTTCACTTATATTGAATGTAGTGAGAAGTTCTCAATAGATCAATTTAGAATTCATCTAAATTGCCATCCTCAAATCTTTTTTTTCAAAGAACTTGGTCTTCCAGATCGAAGTGCATTCTTAAGGGTCTCATAATCCGAAGTAAATTCTTGGAACCAATTACGAGCAGTTCGATCCTTCACTTCGTTTTCTCCAAATTCCATACAAATTTTTCGACAGAACTGATTCGTCAGAACCAAGTTTGACTCGTACAATCAATACACACAAATAATTTCTTTCTGGTCAACTGTATTAAATAAGTAAAAAAAATATAGATTGATATTCACTCCTCAAAATGCACTGATTTAATGCCTTAAAGGGCGTATTTTATAATTCGAATTAATTACTATCCACAGTAATTAGTTAGATGTCATGAAAATTCCAAAAATTATGATTAACAAAAATTGACAAGAACTTTTCTGACTTCCTGATAAAATCAATAAATATTTTTTTAAGTAAAATAATTTTATATCACTTAGATATACACCTAACCCTCAATTTACTCTAAAAATTGGTTCCTCAGAAAACCGTGTAAATCGAAATAGTGGATTTTTATACGCAAAACCGTGTAAATCGAAAACAAACTAAAAGTGTATAATTCAGTAATTTATTTCAACGTAAAATAAAAGTAAGATACTTTGAAAAACATAAAAATAACAGTCCATTCATAAAATGACAAATATATAAAGATATAAGTATGTAATTCATTTTATGAAAACAAGAAATATAAAATACTTAAAAAATGTAACTAAAAGTTAAATTACTGTCATCACTTTCATAGACTGTTAATCTTTTTTACAAGACTTTGTAATGAAATCCGTAATTCACAATTGTGTTTGGTTTTTGGTTAAATCTTTATAGATCTCCTCATATTGAGTTAAGTATTTATTAATATCTCGTTGGAATCTGGATCGGGGAACGAATTTAAAAAATGTCTGTAGAAATATGTATGCAGTCAAAATGATCATTTTTATCAGTTTTTTTTAAAAATCCGTTATTTTGTAAACCGTATAAAAGCGAAATTGTGTAAAAAAGTACCGTGTAAATAGATGGATAGGTGTATATATATATATATATATATATATATATATATATATATATATATATATAATATACATTATTTTTCAAAATTCGTTTTAAAATTCAATTTTAAATAAATATTGTAGAATGTATTAAGGCAGAGGTAGTTTTTATCTTTTATTTAACGACATAAATACTGAATAAAATAGTATATCCTTAGAGTATTTGTTATTACTTAACACATTTTTCACAAAACTAAGACAGTTGAATATTTTGGAAAGTGAAAATGAAAAGGAAAAAATTAAAACCATTGAATTCACCTCCAAAAAAATGTTTTTATTCTAGAAAAAAATCATTATTATATATTATTTATTAAAAGGTTTTAGAAAAAAAACAACGATAAATTTTCTGTTTCCTATAACAACTATTTATATTAGTATGATTAGATTTAAGTATTATTATAGAAGAAAAACTTTTCTAGGTACCTTATATATTCAATTTTGAATAGTTTGATAATATCTTTATTCCGCCAATTAAAATGTTTAAAATTTGAATATTCTATCAATAAATAAAATTTATTTCTGTGCATTAACAAACTCGTTTAAGAACTATTTCCATTATTTATATTCATTACACATTCCGAATGAAGCCATTTCAAACACAATAAACCGCACCAGTTAATTTCTGGCGTATAATAATTTTCGAATAATTTACAACCGAATATAAAAATCTACTCATAAATATGTTTCCTATATCATACTCGTTCTTGTGGTAAACAAGTTCAATTTTGTAGACTGATACTGCCGTTCATTTATCCATATTGAATCCGTGCGGGTGGCACGTGGTTTTGTTACAACTTCTCGTAGTTTATGCAGTTTGTGGCGACTGCTCGTTCGACTGAATACCCTCTTTACTACTCCCCAATGCAGAAGACCATCGACCACCTGCTATACCGCACGCTATTATGTCCTATCTTTATTCATGCTTAACCAATTTATGATAACATTATTTCATTTAATAAGATATTCATAAATTCTACGAATACTCGTCGGGAATTTCCAAATTAAACACTTAATATAATATTTAATGTAGAAAATTAATAACTTGTTAGATATTAACTACAATTTGAATAAAATTTAATTCATTATGGATTCAAGTTAAGTAAGAATAATTAAATATGAGAAAATCGGTGAGTAGAAACAGTTTGTATAATATAAACAGGGAGATTATTAAATTAGAAAAATAAATAACATCTAAGAGGAATACTTTGGAAAAGTTTTGAATTTCTACGAGGAAAAAAGAATTAAGTATCATCTGTTTCAATCAATACAAAATAGCATTAATGAAAACAAATGTCTTTGGCGACTTCTCGTGCATCTTCGGTACTAAACCTATCAATTTTTACTAAAGAGATATATAAATGTTACAACTTTGGGAAAGAATAGCAAAAAAAGCGAAAGATATTTAAATAATAAAATAAATTACGTTATTTGCAAATAAATTATTTTTTTCATTTACAAATAAGGAAAAAAATCAGATTTTTTTACTACTTTCTCTCTCTCTCTCTACATATATATATATTCTTTTTTCTACTGCTGAATAAGGGTCTTTCCCAAAATATTACACTTTAATTTATCAAAAACCTTTCTCTTCCAATCTATTTCAATGATTTTTCTTATAAATCTATCCCATCTATCTATAGATCTCTTTCTGAATTTTTTTGTTTGGTATTTCTTTTCAGTTTCCATATATAATATATATATAATAAAATCATCTTATTTTTTAATAAAATGTGGATATTTTTTTCAAGCAATAAATCCATTTACATTGTTATTTACGAAAATTTGATAAAACATACATTTAATTAACTAACGTTAAAAAAACAAATCTATTACATTTAATCAATCTGATCTCAATTACAACTATGATTTCAATTATTGATAACCCTCATACATTTCACTTGTGATGTACTGTGTAAGTAAAAAGTTTCTTGCTCAGTGAACAGACATAGCTATAGGGCAACTTTATAATATAAAAAGCAGCAGTTTTCCAAGTTGAATATTGTATAAAACATTAAAGAAATAAAACATTATTTGTGATAAAATACGACGATACTTTTTTTATTTTATAAGATCTGAATAAAAAAAATGTATTTAATTTAAATGTTCAGAATTGTGTAGTGTATAAAAATTTAGACATTATTACAGTTAATCTATTTAATAAGATTAATATTAAATAAATTGAATTATTCTACAATACACAAGATAAAAAATAAATTTCATACTCATTATTAAGACTGAGAGACATAAATATTCTTTCTGCATTTGTTAATCCAGTCTAGCATTTCCATTCTTCCAATAATACTCGGTTTTTAGTGTTTGATTATTATAGTATAATAAAGATATAAATACAGTCAAAGTTGAAAAAAGAATAAAAATACAGTCATAGTTGAGTAAAGAAATGCATAAAATTCTCTTTATTATCTATCAATAGTAGCATCATAATAACAGAAAAACTGCATTATGTTTTCTAAAAACATTTTAGAAGAAGAATTTCTTTAATATAAGATTATTTTTGTAAATATTTTATATACTTTATTTTCATATCTTAGTTCAAATATTTCATTTTACTCCATCATGTATTTTTTATAATTCAATTTTTGTTTACACAAAATAATTTTTTTGAATATTTGCTTCAAGTTACAGATAAAAGAGTAACATATAACAAAATCAAAATAAAATTTTATTATCATTATTATAATATTAACTGTCTTGTATATATTATTTTTATACATCCTTCTATTTAAAATAATTGATATGAATTTATTTTGTAATATAAAATCATAACATTTAGATAAATTTAATGATTCATTTTAAAATCATACCCTCTATAAGTAAATAAATATCAACGAAAAAGAGTGACTATTACTAAAAATTTCTAAAAAATTATATGTTTCTGCAGAGAAATATCACTGTTACAAAATTTAATATTTTAGTTATGAAATCGAACTTTAAATTATATAAACATATGTGTATTTTATTTTTTCATAACATTACTTGTTTTAAATTTTCAAATATATATTGTATATAATCTGGTAATTATGAAAGTGATCTAAGTCAAAAATTAGTTTACTGCTAAATTCGCATGACAATAATCTACGTTGTAATAAACGAAAACAATTTAAAAAAAATAAAAAGTAACGATGTTATTGAAGCAATACATTTCCATTTAATGAAATTCAGTTCATTTTTAATTTGGTAAAAGTCTAAGTCATTAGTATTATTAGAAATTTTAATTTCATGAAAAAGTAAGTATTGTTAGGTCATTAAGGAGTGATCGATATGTTAATGAGAAAGGCAAATTACCTGTTAATTTTTGAATATTATTATAAACTAAGATGTAATAAACGAAAACAATTTTTTAAAAAATTTAAAAAGTAACGATTTTATTGAAGTAGTATTTTTTTCGTTTAATGAAATTTAGTTTATTTCTAATTTTAATAGTGGTCTGAGTTACTTATTTTATTATTTATTTTAATTTCATAAAAAAGTAAGTACGGTTAGGTTATTTTGGAGTGATTGAGATGAAAATAGGAAAGGCAAATTATCTGTATATTCTTGAAGAATATTATAAAATAATGTCTGAATATTATAAAAAATTTCATTTACAGTACATAAGATGACTCAGGAATTTTTTTTTACCGAAAAAGCTAAAAAATGAATTGCAAAACAAATAACAAATTCTAACGTTAATCGTATTAATTGGTTAATAATACAATGAATAAGTTTTTTTTAGAAATTCTCCTCTATTAGATATTTTATAAAGAATCATTGGATAATAAGGTAGAATTTCATATTTTAGTTCTTATATTAAAATATGGAAGAATAAAAATATATAGAAACATTAAATTATTGTCACTATATGAAAATTTTAGACCAGTTATAAGGGAAAAATACAAAGATGTGATGGATTTGTTATCATATATACCAACGATTTATCACAACTATTTTAAAGCTTTCAAAATATCACAAACTAAAAATGATATAATAATTGAGAATACTGTTTTTAATAATTATTAAAACAATTATGTAAACGATATAAAAATTAAGCATAATTAAGAATAATTATAATTTTTGAAAATTAAAAATTATTTTGTTATTGAATTTTTCTAATAAAATCTATTTTTATGTACATTTTTTTCTGATTTTTTCATTAATTTTAAAATTAGTTTGTCATTTAAGATATTAAAAACATGTTTTGTCACACGCTACACTTAAAATTTTATAATTACATAAAAGAATTCTTTTTCAATAATAAATACACTTAATTTTTCTGTTTGTCATTAGAGAAAAATATTTTTTAAATATTTGAAACACAGAAGTCAAAATTCTCAAAACGAAAAATATATCACTTAGATCGATTTCATAACTACTGTTTCATATATATATATATATATATATATATATATATATATATATATATATATATATATATATATAAAGAGAGAGAGAGAGATTTAAAAAAGGAAAAATTAAGTGAAAATTCTTTAAAGAAAATCGCTGAATAGTCAAGAAACATATTCGTTCGTTGCGAGTGTCTAATGTCCACTAGATAAAAAATTATTATATTACAAAGTTTAACTTAACCGACATAAAAAAACTGCACACACATATACAATTTATTTGTCTCGCACCTATAACTTTGTTATCGTCTTAAGTAATTTATTGAGTTCACTTTAAAAACAACGATTCCAGCAACTGAGATAAAAAGAACAAAAAATATATGCCACGGAAAAGGTCGTAAATTATATCTAAAGTCGTTCATTTGTAGCATAAAGTGTGTAGAACGAGTGAAATCTTAAAATCTCGCCAGAAGAAGTGAAGTAGTAGCTCATACAAGTTCAGCGTCGGTGTAATAACTTTTGAAAAAGGAACCAACTTCGGTAATTTACAGTAATAATGGCAGCCTGAAGCAAGTTAAGGTACACGAGTCCGACCGACGATGAGTTAGCTCTAGCTAGCCGTTAGGTATGCATGATCTGTATAATGTTACAAATTTCTTTCGCGGAAGTCGAGATAAAAGAAGCAATGTGTTCCGGACGATAAAGCCCGCCACAAATCTCGCTTGAATTTCTCTTCATTGCTGTTAGATTGAAGAGATAACTAACAACGACTCGTTGTTGTACGACGACCGACCGACCGCCAACCACTACTACCGACCATCACCACCATCAGCCACCACCACAACAACGCTGTTCACTCATTCCTCGTCGTTCATACTCGAACATACAGACGACTCGAGTCGCCCACTTCTAAATGTTATTTGAGGATGGATACGGCGGAAGCGAAATAAAAACTTTCATAATGCGTGACTGTTTTTGTGATGTAAGGTGACGGTGATAGAGATTACGTTTTTTTTTTATATTACATTATATACACTCTGATAGCTAAATGTGTCAATGATATACACATACAACATTCATACTTCAAGTTTTCAATTTGTTGGATTTTTGAGTGTAACATGATAGCCACTGTGAGGGTGGATGGATGGATGGATGATCGTCTGGCGTAACTTTTTAATATGCAAATCCTTTTTGGAATTCGTTTGTACAGGTGTATAATCACTGCCATCAAAAATAATCTTCTTAATTTGTTTTTATTCTAAATTTATTACAACATTCCATAACACATTAGTCGTCAACTTTCAAAGATCATTTTAAAAACATATTTTATTTAACCCATTGAGCCGGAATAACGAATCTGACTCGTAGTACGTAGCCAGATATATAATAATTATAAAAGCTCTTAAGTTTTAAAATAAAAGAATATTTTTTTTAATAAATACTGAAATATTTCATTATGAATTTATTTTTAATCACCATATCAAAAAATAATAAAAAATGAATGCTGTAACAATTAAAAAAATGCTGCATTTTGTCACGAATGTGTAAAAAAATACTGTCTCATTGGATTAAAAAAAACTTTATCAAAAATTAACAGGAAAAGGGGAAAAAACTTAACTTGAAATTTTTGTCAATTTTTTTATATATCTTTTATCTGACTAAAATTCCATTCGACTAAATTTTTATACAATCTAATTTTTACTTTTAAAAAAAACGACAAATTAAATGACTAATTTTTTAGTCAGTTAATAAATAGAAAGAAAATTTAATCGTTACATATTTCATAATTTTTATGATTAAGAAATTATCAATATATTTTTAACCGGATGAAAATTTCCTCAAAATTCCATTTTACTTAAAAAATATTTATTGGTCACAAAAAATAAACATATCTGGAATCTTAAAAGCGAAAAAGCTTATTAACGTTTAACAATATTTCTAAATAGAGTAAAATTCAAAACATTAAATATCTCAAAATAACTAAAAATGGACTTACATCACTTTCAAAAAAAGTTTCATTTATATATATATATATATATATATATATATATATATATAAATCAGCTATCGAAGTAAATAAATCAATAAATAATATATTAAGGGAACATCAAACATTATTCCGAATATATGAGATGTTCTATAAACAGTTACGATGACAACCTTTCATAATCCTGTGTCAAATTTTGGCATTAATTAAAATGAATTTCAATATCATCCTAGACTGAACCGTCAATGTTAATAAATTTACAAAATATGACATTAATCTAAATTCGACATATCTAATAATATTCATAAATTAGATAGCACCACCCTTATAATATTTGAAACTTATTAAATATAAAAAATATTTCATTTAATAAAAAATATAAAATCAGGACCTAATACAAAAACATCGTTCGGATTTTTTTGTAATAATAATTTCTAGAACAACTGATTGAAAATAGGAGTTCATCAATGGTCATCTATATCCACATTTTCTTTCTTTTAGAAAAACAGTTTCAATATCTATCAATTCAAATCAATATTTGAAATAAACAAGTCCATATTTCAAATTAGTATTTGAAAATATCAGAAAAAATATTATTTAATTTCCAGAATAGAGCGATATTTGACTAAGTTTCCATCCAACTAAAAATATGATTAAAAATTTAGTTATAATTTCTTGGTCATAAATATGATTAGGAATCCAATGACTAAATCGACTAAAAAATTGATTAATTAATAAATTGAAAAATTAATTAGATAAAAATTTAGTCGAATAAAAAATACAAAAACCGACTAAAATCTCAAGTTACGATTTTTCCCTTACAAATTTGCTTCTCTTTCGGAAATGAATTTCTTAAACAGATTCATCCTACTTCATTTCCCAAAAAATAGGATGGAACGTGTGAACGAAACCCTTATTTGTCTTTTATTTTAATTGTTTTACATACTCCAGAGAAAATAATTTAGAAATTATTATATTTCATAAATAATCATATAAAATTCGATTTTATTAAAATTACAAATTGAATTTTATTAAAAATTATTTGTAATTTTTTTAAAAAAAAGTTTATTTGAAAATTTGATTTTTTAATTGTAAATAAATTTTCGTGAAGATTTAATTAATCAATCGCATTCAACTAATACAATTTTGAATATTTAAATCAATCGATTTGTTAATCGCTTAAAACGATTAATGACTAAAAAAATCATTCATGACTAATAATTAATTCAAGAGTCGTTAGACACCGATTAATTTACAAATGACTAATTTCGAACAAATCGTTTTATCAATTGCTTGAAATGACGAACGACTAATAAATTAATCACAACTAACGATTGATTTAAAATGACTAACATTTTAATCATTAGTCGACAATCGGATAATTTTTGCCATATTCTGTTTTCATTATATTCAAAAATCATATGTCATTTGAATAATAAAATATTTAGAAAAAAAGCAGCCAATACAAAGATTTACTTTATTTTATATAATAAACACACTAAGGATGACTGACCTTAATACATTCTTTAAATATAAAAAAGTAAAAACATTTTATATAAGATTTCACATGGTGGTAAATATTATTTATGAATATCATTCTATGTTTCATTGTAAACGATTTTTTTATTTCAACTTTTCCATACAAAACCGAATATTGTAATATCTAGGAAAATTACATATATTTATTTTCGTACAATAAACGATGTACGTTATTATTGAAAACAAGTATAAATATAAGCATTGCAAACTTATTTGGCAAACATGTGAATATGTTTGAGAACTTGAATATCAGCCACGCATATAAAGCCATACATGCGTTTTCCAATTCAATAATAAATAATATTTTTCTGCCGCCAATGTTGCACGACTGTACAGTGAAAATGAGACGCGCGCAAGTGACACGAGACAAATTTGAAAAATGTCAAGTTTTAAAAGTTTTTGAAAAGTTTCCCTACTGTAGAGGTTGTTCTTCGTCACTGGCACATAGATCAAACTCGAGCAGAACGCACAACATTGATGTAAAATGCCAGCCGACGATGTCAGACTGTCGACAGTGTTGCCGTATTCTATACATAAAAAATGTATTACGTGACGGAAGGACATTACGGTTTGTCGTACCGTCATCGTTTGGTAGTTGATTTCTTTCCGTGTCGAAATTAACAATTTTCAATCAAAATGTTCCTTAAATAAATTCAAAACAATTAAACACTCATTCTGTACCATCTCATTATATAAATATTCAATAATCACTTATTTCTCAATTCATTCGCAGATCCACATTTAAATGGCCATTCCATTACCAAAAAAGCTCTGCATTATAAAATCAATCTCACAAAATATTCAAATTAAAAATCAGTTTGAACAATTTTATTTATTTGACGACTATCTTGATTATTAATCCTTGGAATGTTCTTGTAAATTTATAAACAATTATGTTTTGGTAAGGATAAAAACGATTTATAAATTTTATAGAGGGTGCATTATTAAACTACCAAAATAAAATCTAACAATTTCAAAAAATTATGATCTTATAACTTAAATAAAATTGAAAATGGAAATACACTAAGGGTTAATTAAATATAAATCAAAATTATTTCCTATTTCTAAGTGAGATAATATTCAAGGTTGAGTCTGAGTAGGGATATTAGTGGAGGTATTTAGACTCTCTTCTGCCATGCACATGACTTCGCATTTATTTATTTAATAGCTAGAATGTAAGGAGAGCAAATACTTCCATTGTACAATAAATTATAATCAAGTTTTTAACGAACTAAAATGTGAAATTGGCAAAGATTTTAAGAGGATTATGTAAACAGTTTGGAAATAAAATATTCCATTTCGCATTCAGCTGCGGTCCGAAGAGTCAACAGTGCTTGAGTTCCTACTCCATGGAAGTGATACATACTCTATCTGCTAAAATTTTCTGTTCGTCACAGAGTTTGAAAGTAATTTATATGAAATATTACGGATGATTCAAGTGTTTATATGACATAAGGAATTCGTTGATGGACGTTCTGGTGAGCAAAACTTGATAAATCCGTGCCACCCTAAGACCAACATAATGTAAAACATCATTCGAGTAATTTGAAACCTTAGTAAAGGTGATCAGAGGTTATTAGTGGATGAAATTTGTTAATAAATTGGAATAAACCACTACAGTACGCAGTTACATATCCCTCTTACGACTCAAACTTATTATCATAGGTTTACCATTTGTTTGGACCACTTAACGAAGCATTGGGAAAAACAACAATTCGAAAATCAATAAATGATGGAATATTTTGTGTGCAAATGGTTTTAGACATGTCCCATTATTTTCTATGACAGAAAAATTAAAAAACTGACAATTCGGTAGCAGGAATGTTTAAATGTTAGCAAAAACTGTAGAAAAATGACGTGTGTACATATGAAAAGTATTTATTTTATGAAGAGTGTGGAAAAAAATTCAGTTTATATTTGACTGATCTTCGTATAAAATCATTTAATTCTATTTTTTAAACTTTAAACAATTTTTGTCGTATCTCTACAGAATATTTCAGCCCAACCATAATTTTCAAAATAGTAGATGCTTTAAAATGCTATAACTTATTTCACTTGCAAATTATTCAGTTTCAAAAAAGGATATTTTCTTAATCAGTATTAAAATTTTTGATTTGTCTACACACATTTCAATATCATTTTCGAAGCACAGACATCGATTATTAAGATGAATTAGATTAAATTATTGAGGATGAGAAAATGTTGAGATATGCAAGATTAAGATACATGTACAAAAATACAATAAACTAACACAAATGAATTTCAACCCTAATACCACAATAATTTAAAGTGTTCAATAATAATTTATTGTTCACTTAATATTTATAAATATATCAGCTGATGCATTTCGATAGCGACGCCATCATCATCAGAACCTTTCTGTTAAAATCTAGACTAATTGTTTGACTTTTTTAAATATATACTAATTTGTGTTTTTGTATCTTTATTCAATTGCAATAAACTAATTTATTTAGTTTTAGTTCAAAGTTAAAAATGATACACGCGTGACTGCGACCTGATAGGTCAAGAGTACCGAGGAGTATCTAAACCCTTGGAAGAGGTACAGACTCAAAATACTTAAACAATCTTCCTGTTGTTGGTTTTGGTAGAATTCTCAAAGACTGGAATATTTTAATGTCTCAAGATGGGGCAGTTTCGTGATATTTGGTCAGCGGAACTTTAAGCCACCCACCAAAATGACTTTTTATCGATCAGGTTAATGAAGTGACTTCACTTCGTTGGGTTTGAAAATGTACCAAATATTCTAAATTTATTTGAAGATGACACAAACTATCAAAACTAACAAAATAAGGTATCAAAAGAAATATAACCATAAATTTTAGCATTTAAAAAAGTTAGATTTAAAAAATAACATCAAATACTAACTAAACACAAACATAAAATGTAAATAAATCATCTTAAAATTTTATATATCTATTAAAATTATTTAGATTCGACAAATTTTTGAATTTGAAATGAAATAATTATTAACATTTTTTTCTGTTTCTGTAAAAATCAAAGAAAATCAATTATCATTATTATTCTATGTCCAGAAGCAAAATAATAAATTCCTATAAAACATCATCAACAATAAAATATTTTCAACGACCACAAAATATGATTATCTACTGAAAATGTATGGATTAATATTGATAACAAAGAGACACAATTTTATATACGTTAAAAGAACAAATGATTTTTTACAATTGCTACAGATAAGATTCACTAATATATGTGTGTGTGTGTGTGTGTGTGTATGTATGAATATCGTATTGATTGTTACATGACGTATATCCAAATACGTGTGCCATCGACTGTTCGTTCAGTAGTTTCCGCATCCAAAGAAGCTGATTATAAAAGAAGTCCGGGCATGGGGGTCGTGCTATGTCGCGCACAATTCTTACAAGTTCTCGTAAAAGTTTTCAGATACGGGTCTCGCTCGGCATGTCTACGTCTGTCAACGTAGCAGCCAAAGCGATGGGCGGTGAACGGTGTTGGGCGCGCCGGCAACACCAACGACGGTTCCAAAAGCGTCGCGAATATTCATCAATCTCGGTAGCGGCATTCAGTGAAAACAAGTTAGCGGGGACGCAATCTGTCGATATATAAATGGAACCGACACCATCCCAATGCTTTGCCTGGTATGAAACTCAAATCGACTGCACACACATTGCAACATTGATGACAATGGTGCACACAATGTCACTATACAGATGAGACGTATTTATTTCGGTTGACGTTTGAATGCGTCAATAATTAATTATTTTCTTGCGTATTGTGTTAAAATTAATTATCGCAAAAATGTATGTATATAGAGAAGTGTGGAAATGATATCAACGTACATTAATTAGCTCTTTAGATGGATTCGTCGAAAACAATACGGTCTACAAATAAAAACAAACATGAAAAATTAATAACTACATTACATTTTTCATAAGCTATCAATTTTTAAAAAATATAATTAAATTTCACATACATGCATATATATATATATATATATATATATATATATATATATAGATGTGCTGGTGATTACGAAAATGATCTAAGTCATATATTTCATAATCATATATAGGTGTTTTTTTAGGTGTGATAAAACTTTAATTTGAATCCCTATTGAAAGTTCTATCAAACCTAAAAACACTATATATATATATATATATATATATATATATATATATATATATATATATATATATATGCAGACATACATACATATAAAGGCTGTTTTTTGGATTAGATAGAATTTTCAGTAGATTCAATTTAAAATTCTGTCACGCTTAAAAAAATACTTATATAACATCAACATCTCTAGTGAAATTATCAAGGAAAATTAAATTTGAAAAAATACTATTAACATACGAGGGACGTTCAAAAATTTCTCGGAAAATGTAAATAAAAACGTAGCAAATTAAATTAAGTTAAAAAAAATCCCTACGATATCGCCATTCTCCTAAGCCCTTCCGATAGAAATCATTGATTTTTGATTCTAGTCACTGTCCTACAAAACATTTCACTTCATCTATCGACTCTCAGCGAACTCTTTTAGTATTTTTCTGAATTTAAAAATAAAAAAATCTGATAGGGCTGAATCTGGACTATATGGAAGATGCGATGAAATCTTCCCTAGTAGAAAAGTGCAAAATGGGTTAAAATGTTATTATGGTGAAACAAAACGAGCTGATAATTTTTTCTAGACAGTTTTTTTAAAGCTACTTGCAGTTTTCTTCAAATTGTTTCATAATAACTTGCAGTTATTGCTCTTTGGCTTTCAAGAAAATCTATTAGTAAAATTCCATCAGAATACCAAAAAATGATGGCCATTACCTCCAAACTCAATCTTTCTGCTTTAGCCTTTATGGGAGGAATTGAATCCCTTTGAACACTCTACTTATGTAATTAGTTGTAATATGTTGAAATAAAGCTTATGTTATCAGATAATCCATTTTTCTATTGCTGGCACTTGAGTAATTTTTTTCTATATAATGACATTGATATACATGAATCTGGTAAGACTATCAAAATGTGCACCAGCAAACAAAATCAATAATAAATGATTACTAAACACTTTTATAAAATCTCATATTGGAACGAGCCACACATTTATATAAAATTAAATTAGTCACAATTTCAAACGAATAATAATAATATTTAATATCTTCAAAATATTTCATTGCTCGCCAATAAACATTTCCCGAAATGAATTGATACATTAAAAAGAAAATTATTGACCTCATTCATTTAACAATCTAGAGAATTATCTCTCATTTACTATACAAATATAATCGAATCAAAACGCTTCAACCCAATTGTCACCTACGAACAATTTACAACAGATCGATAAAAAATATAAAATAAGATATTACTGTCTACTGTTATCGTCAGGGTTTGAATGTAATGCTATCGAGGTATCTACTTTTGTAATAAAACTTTAGTTTAGTATGTAAGTAATAAAACTTTCGCATTAGTTTCTATTGGAGGCAGTGTACGGCCGTACGAAGTACATAAATTTAATTTTTACGGTAGTTTAAGATTATATCAACCGATATTATTCAGAAATATATAGAACAGAACAAGCGAACGAATTCCAGGAATTTCATTACATTTTCGATGAATATTATCGTATTCAATAACCATAAATGTAAATAGTATGAAGAAAGATTCTACAGCTTATATACGCAATTATATATATATATATATATATATATATATATATATATACATGTGTGTATGTATGTATATATAGAGATTGATAAGTGTTTTTTAGGTTAGATAGAAATTTCTATAGGAAATTATTTTAATGTTCGATCACACATGAAAAAACACTATATACATACACATAATTGTATATACAATTCTAAAACCAAACTATTAAAAAGAAATAGAAATATTAACTAGTATTTAATTTCTTTACAACTGTTGTAAAATTACCAATTTTCAGCATATTATGAATCGTTACTGAAATCTAAATAAATAGTCAGAAATATAATACATTTTAACTTATTCTAAATGAAGATATTACATTCAGTTATTCTAATTAATTGATTTAATAAAATAAATATAACTCCAGTTGTTGAGAAGGTAAAAGGCACTGACACTGTCACGTCTAGAGCTTTGCACTCTGCACGTCTTCGTTAATGAACCAACAGTTCCCATACCACTTTTCAACTTAAGAATATAATCTGAGAGAGAAACGTTGACTTCATTCTTCGTACTTTTATATGTACGATATGATGTTTTTTGGTATATTTCATTTATAAGAGAAATCGTTACTTCATCATTTATCGTTCATTAGTTTGAATAGAAAATAATAAGACTGCTAAAATCGATTTTGTGATCAATTTCATTTTACAGCATTTTTTTTAAAAAAAAAATATATAAATTCGTTATTCTTATATACATTTTCTTATTCATTTGACATATAAAAATAATATTGATGCTGAAAGTTCTTTTTTAAAATTAATTGAAATATATTTTCTAGTAATGAGAAAAAATACTTATACACAGTTAACAACACATTTCAATACAAAAAGTATATTTCAAAATTATATAAATATATATATATAGTCTATCTAAAAAAATCCCTATTATTACCATGTATTTAACTTTGACACAACTATAAAACCATTTTTTCATCAGTTGTATAAAAAAAATAAATTATTATAATCAAAGATATATGACATCTATATCTATGTACATATATATAAATATATATATATATATATATATATATATATATATATATATATATATATACATATATATATATATATATATATATATATATATATATAAATCTAGGCGTCACATTTGGATGACACTATATATAAAGAAAAGATAATAATTTACATAAAAATATTATCAGAAAGATAATAAATATATAATACAGAAAAAATATTTTTTTAAAAAAAATATTAAGTTATTAATGAATAGGGTAAAAATATTGTATCATTTAAGTTTTCTTACAGTAGATCTGAGATTTTTCTATTTGAATATTTTAAATTTTGTTCAAATAACGTACTCCACAGAAAAATACTTTCGAATGGCTCAGATAAGACTAAAGGATTTAGATATACATTTACTTCTTTACTATCAGTTATGATGGTTTAATCTCATTTGAACTACTCTCTAGAAACATCAAAAATAGAGCAAATAATGCAGATGAACTCTTACAGAAAAATTCCAAAAAAATAACTAGAGGAGATAAAATATGAAACATGAATATGTGTGATGTGAATAGAAAATAAAATAGAAAATTGTAGAAAATATAGTGAAGACAGATTTATTAAAACGACAAGAAATAAAAACTGAGATATCGAAGAATCTTTGGAAGTTCTCGTAAATGATGGTGAAATAGTATTTGATATTAAAAATGGATATCTAATTGAACACAAAAAATGCTTATAAAGAAGTGAAAAAAAATTCTGTCTAGAAGATATAATTGAATCCATTGAAATTATACTATTTTATGATCAGCAAATAATATGAACTAGAAATGACTATTAAATATTTTTATAAAATCTTGTATTGTTGAGACGAGTGCAAAAATCTTAAAATTCTTTGATTTATTAAGTTTTTCACAATTATAAATTATTTATGGGTTATATAAAATAAATAAGTAATTATAACAATATATATATATATATATATATATATATATATATATATATATATATTTAAAAAAATAAAATGTCTATTTAATAACAATTTTTTACACTTTTTACTTACAATTCTTTTTGAGTTTCTATAACATAGAAAGCAAAATATACATACACACACTAATTAAATAATACAATGTTAAAGTATATAATATTTATTTCGATTTAATTTTTCCATCCAAAAACATAACACAATTATCACTTTTAAATTGCCTGTTTTGCTTTAAAAAAATTCAAACCAAAAATGATATAAAGAAATTCTGAAATTTCTTCAAAAAATAACTAATGAACATTAATTTTTATTTTATGATAATGCAAATTAATTTATCAAATGATACTTGATGTATTTTATGACTATATTAAATAAAAATTTCATATCGTTTTTCACGCACAAACATACACACACACATAAATAGACATATATGTATATGTATTTTAAAAAATAAAATAACTGTTTAATAGATTTTTCCATTTTTTATTTAGAATTCACTTTTCGTTTCTCTGACATAGGAAGCAAAATATTTTCATTTAAAGTTTACATTCATATATATATATATATATATATATATATATATATATATATATATATATATATATAAACTAATTAAATATTACAGTGTTAAAATATATAATATTTATTTTAGTTTTAATTTTCAAACCTAAAAATGATATTAACAAATTCTGACGTTTTTTCCAAAAAATAACTGATGAAAATAAATTTTTATTTTATGGTAATACACACTAATTTATCAAATGATACTTAATGTATTTGGACTATATTAAATAAAAATTACATATATTTTTTACACACACACACGTGTATATATATATATATATATATATATATATATATATATATATATATATTTATAGACACACATTAAATAATACAATTCTAAAATATGTAATATTGTATTTATTTTAATTTCATTTTTCAAAGCAAAAACATAAAGTAATTATCTTTTTTAAATTGTCTGTTTGGTTTAAAACATTACATAATAAAAAAAAGTGTACAAATGTTCTGATGTTGCTTTAAAACAAATATAAATTAATTTTCATTTGATATTAATACAAATTAAACTATCAAAAAATACTTAATGCGTTTTATAAATATATTAAATAAAAAAATTACATATTATTGTACGCTGAAAAGCAACCCACACACACTTATATATATATATATATATATATATATATATATATATAATATGTGTATGTGAGTAAATTTAAAATAGAAAATGTGTATATATTTTTTATATAGTAACGTTGGGGGCATATGTGTTTATGTGTGATAAAACTATAATTATTAAGAAGACAGAACAAAGAGAGACAAAACCAAGCGTATCGTTTGAGTGCACGTACTAAAGAGAAACACTACCTAGATTCTAAGAACGGGAGTAGCATAGTGATCCTGCGACAATATCTGTCCCGAGGGTCATCGTCTCCGTCGCATCGCCAGACTCGTTCTGCATATAAGAGAGGCAAAACTTCTGCATGGTCTCTTATAAGGCTCATCTCCAATGTTTTGCTACTTCTTAAAACATTTAAGTTTGAAGACAGTAAAAAGTAAATTGCGTCGTTGCGCAAGTGGCCCATAAAGCAACAACTATCCAATTTCAGACGAGCTTGCGCGGTCTGAATACTCGTCATGCAAAGCAAAACCCGTTTGTACTATCACGTCAACGAAATGCTGGCATCTGCATTTCACAAGTCATGTTGAAAGATAGTCGACTCATGAATTTAAACAGCGTTTTAGCGTACGTTTAGATTTATGACTAACAGATACATCATTTCGGGTTTTATAATACGACACTTTTGGTACGAACGCTAAGTGTTATTTTAAAACCAATAAATTATGTTAACTGAGTTGCGAGTTAGAATATCAATACCTAGCAATGATTTTAAGTGTTATTTGAAACGACTAATAAAATGTTATACCGTTTCACATATTGAAATAATAATTACACATAATAGCAATAACAAACAATAAACTAATCGACATTTCTAATCTAACATGTTTCAATTTCAATCAGTAAATAAATACAATAAGGTCACATTAATTAACTACATCAACAATTTATCTACATCTTATTCTTAATGAAAACATGCAATGTTTTTTTTAAATAAACTGAATTATTTTTCTTGGTTTAATATTCTATCGATAACAGCACATTTTTCAACCTAAATTTAAAAATTTAACGAGTAAATATTTACTAATTACAAAATATCTTACATATGATAAAATATAAAAAGATATATCATTCTAATTACACCTTTTAAAAAAAATCAAAATTGAATAATTAATTTCAACATACACTAAACAACTCCATAAACAAACTTCTATATTTGAAACAATTCATGTTTTTTTTTAAAAAAAAAAATTCTGTTTAATTAAATTCTCTCAAATGTAAAAAAATATAAAATGTAGAACAATGAATTTGTAACACATAACCAAACAAAAAATCTAATTGATTAAATAGTTTATATACATAGCAAATGAACGAATTTTTTGAAATGAATACTAAACAATTTTATATCTGTTAGAATAAAAAAAGTTTTACAAAATCAGTACTGTTTTTATAACCACTTTTTATATTACATAAAAATATAACTACCAATTCGAACAGAACAAAAAAAAAATATTTTATAATCTCAATTTATCTATAAATATCTTAAGTTGAGTTACTTTAGTAAACAGAGTTTTGTTATTAAAAACATTAATAATTTTTATAAATAAATCACTTTTGATGATACAATTTAGACCTCCAAGTTATCAACTGAAGTTTTCTCGACATTCTATTATCTATTACTGTTTAATATTTAATTATTCCTTAAAACCATATCAATTTAATATAATTTCAAATGATAACAAATAAGAAAAATTAAAATGCTAAAATGGAATAAAATCTGAAAATAGTTTTCACAGTAAAAATTTATACGACACAAAAATATTATTAATAATTTAAATAAAATAAAAATAATATATTCACAATTTATCTATTAACAACAAATTCCTTTCCAGTCAAAGGATCTAAACAAGTATCATTACATAAAGACTAAAATTAAATTACAGAATTATATTTTTAAAAAATAGCTAAATAGAAGTAACATTAAATAATATATTATAATAAAATATCTATATAAATAAAGTAACTTCTTATAAATCATTTTTTATAATATAATTTTAACCTCCAAGCTACCAATTAAAATTTGCTTGATATTCTATTAACTCGTATGATTTTAATTATTCCTTAAAACCATATCAGTGTAATATAATTTAAAATGTTAACGAACGATAACAAATATAAAAAAGCTACAATAAAATAAAATCTGAAAATATTGCCAACAGCAAGAATATAAAATAAACAAATTTATTGAAAGAAAAAGTAAATAATTTTATATCAGTTAAAATAAAAAAGATTCTATATAAACAGTCCTTTTTTTATAACTACCTTTTATACAAAATAAAAATACTACTATCATCTGCAATAATTTATATTTTCAATATATCTATCTTTAATTTAACTACAACGTTCGAACTAAGAGTTTTGTTGTTAAAAGTAATAATTTTCATAAATAAACCACTTCTATTGACACAATTTTAGCCTCCAAGCTATCAATTAAAATTTCCTTCATATTCTATTAATCATCATTGTATGATTTTAATTATTCCTTAAAATTATATCAATTTAAAATGTTAACGAATGATAACAAAGATAAAAAATTTAAAAAGCTAAAATAAAATAAAATCTAAAAATAAGTAAGAGTAGAAAATAAACAAATTTTTTAAAAGAATAAAAGAAACAGTAAACAATTTTGTATCATTTAAAAGAATGATTCTATATAATCAGTCATTTTTATAACCACTTTTTATACTAAATAAAAATATTCCTATAATATAAAATGACTACCATCTCCCAAAAAATAAAAATAAATATTTTATATTCTCAATTTATATATCTTTAATTTACTTATGACCTTTGTATGTAAAGTTTTGTTAATAAAAGTAATAATTTTCATAAATAAATCACTTCTGATGACACAAGTTTAGTCTCCAAGATATCAATTAAAATGTCCTTGATATTCTAATAAGTATTCCTTAAAACAGTATCAATTTAATATAATTTAAAATGTTGAAGGACAATAAAAAATATGAAAAACATAAAAAGGTTAAAACAAAGTAAAATCTGAAAATATTCCCTACAGCAAGAATAAAAAATAAAGAAAGTTATTAAAATAAATAGTATAGAATTTCATATCTGTTAAAATAAAAAAAATTATATAATCAGTCCTTTTTTATAACCATTTTATGCTACATAAAAATTCTAACTTCAAAGAAATGAAAAGAAGCAATTTTTATTCTCAATTCATCTATGAATATTTTAAGTTCGATTTACCTTCCTAGACAATTTCATTATTAACAATAATAATTTTCATAACTCGAAGAATAGTTACAAGAGAAATATGAATTATCAAACAACTGCAATAAAATTATTGAATATTTAATTAAGAAATGTTCTTCACTCAGAAATTCAATTATGAATACAATTAAAACATCGTCGATATCGAGTTTAATTGAAAAGGAATCGATGAAATAAAATTAACGATGAAACGATACAAAATAAATAAAATATGTAAGTTAATTATTTACATAAAGAATGCATTTCATTATAACCTATATATATATATATATATATATATATATATATATATTTGAATACATGTATATAAGCGAATATACATAACGTACAAACAAGTGCTTTTAGCAATAAACACTCATTTAACAACAAAAATGAAAAACGTAATTCCTGTCAATCACAATTCGTTTTAATAAAATTGCTTTAAAATTTTGCACAGCAAATATTACTTTTACGTAGCATTAATTTTTTTTATTAGGCACAAAAATGTGAACTATAAAAAATTAATGGAATAAACTGGTATCTGTGATATACATTATCAACCATACACGATGTACTCTATATGAATTGTAATAAAATTTCATATACAATATTGCATACAATCAAAATATCCGAAACGTTTCCATCGACAAAAACGAAAATTCAATCGTACAAAATGGATATCTTAATTGTAAAATCTATAATAATAATAATAATATCAATTTCCTAAGTATAAATCGACATGAAGACTAAGTCAATAAGACAATGAAAACATTGTATTGGAAGACGAATTCGCCCGAGACAAAGAACGGATAATACTTGAGATGAGAGAAGTTATGCGGCTCAGTGATCCGGAAATTTCTAAATCTCGCCGTCTACGTAGCCCCATCGGAACTGTTTAGACATTGCCGTGATCTCAGTGCTCAGCATTTACTGAGCTTATTTACAGTAGCAAACGAGATTTTCTCATATACTAGTACTAGACGATGGCTATACATTTTTCGGTCTTATTCTCAAATTTCAAATAAATTAAATATATGTTCTATGTAATAACATTGTGCAGTAAAAAAATATTTACTTATGACCATTGAGGTCATTTTACAAATTACTTAATACTTATATTAATATTTATCTCACAAACATTCTTTCGATTCAATTTAACAATCAAATAAAATTATACTGCTAACTTATGTGAATGTTTAAAAAATTAGATAAAATTATATCTCATTTGCAATTATAATCTAACATTTAGCAAAACAATTAAAATTTAATTTAATACTGTAATAATTCAATTTAATAAAAGTAAGTATTTTATCATAAATGACTATTTTTTTCAATAATATGGATTTAGATTTCATATTTTTATAATCTAACAATAGAAAGACAATTAAGATGTAAAAGATATTTTTAAAAATTAATTGGTACCATGAATAATTCAGTTTAATAAAAGTACTGTTTTTTTTTCGTTAGTACGTATTTACATTTAATATTAATTGTGATCAAGTGAATTCATATGGCAATCTTAGAGAATAAGATTATAAAAAGTAATAATAAATATTAATATTCTATAAATAATAATCAAAAAATGTTAAACATTTTGTTCACAAACGAATCATCAATTCAAACCCAAAAATGAATAAAAATATCTAATATAGATAATTTTTGTCCAAATTTTCTGATGATGGCAATATAGTCAAAAAAAATTCATTAATAAATAAAATAAACTTTTATCAAATCGACGTTTATCATAAGAGCTATCTTTTGCCTTTTTTCAATTTACCTATTTTTTTAAGTTTCAGCAAATTTTAAATGATTAAACATCTCCCCAGCTATTTCTACTCCTTAAGATTCGCAACTAAATGATTTAAATACTTTTTCTAAGAGTAATAATTCGTTTTATTAAAACTTAATTCATTTATGGTAGCAATTATATATTTTTCATTTCCTTATTCAAAAAAATATTTTCTAACACATTTCTTAATAAAAAAAATCGTTTAAAAATATTTCCGTAAAAAAAGTTATTAGAGGCAAAATCATCTTGTCAAATAAAAAATAATCTCATGAATAAATCTTAAATTACAAAGCATCTTTCCACTTGTTTATATTTCTTCAGATTATCGGTTTAATCTTTTAAATACTTCTAAGGGTAATAATTCGTTTTATTAAAATTTAATACATTTATGGTAAAAATTATGATTCCCTCTCATTTTTTTTTAAATAAAAATTTTTTTTCCAACACATTTCTTACTACAAAAAAAGTTTAAAAAATATTTATGTAAAAAAAATTATTAGAGTCAAAATAATTATAAAAAACAATAATCTCACACAACCAATCTTAAGTGATTACACATTTCTTTATTTCTACTTCACGAGATTCACAGTTTAGTTTTTTTTAAATACCTCTAAGGATAATAATTGGATTTATTAAAAGTTAATTCATTTATTGTAAAAATTATGATTAATCTTCATTTTTGTTTAAAAAAATGTTCTTTTTAACATATTTCTCAATTAAAAAAAGTTCGAAAAATATTCCAGTAAACAATGTTATATTTTAATTAAAATAATCATAACAACAAAATTATTTTTTTATTCTAGGAAATAAAACATTGATATAAAACAATAAATTTGTTAATTACGATTAAATTTATATTAATTATAAAAAATATATTAAAAAAGAAAAAAAAGATTAATTCTTCCTAAGAATTAATATCTAAAAATCCATCAATAAACTCTGATCAAAAAAAATTACTTTTCACTGAATTTTGTATTTATTAAAACTATATTTTTAAAATATCTCTCTCTCTCTTTATATATATATATATATATATATATATATATATATATAATATAAAAATCAGAATAAATTAAAAAGTTTTCATTTTAGTTCAATAATATTATAAAGTAGTCATTTTATGAAAAATAAAAAAAAATAGTCATACAAGAAATGACAATATAAGAAATGAGAACTATCTATAAAAACAATTGTCCAATTATCATAAATTCCAATCAAATCTAAACGAACATCTCCCAGCTCGACCAAAAGTAAGTATCAATTAAACCGAAAACATAATTTCGTACAGAGCTGGTGTAATTTCTTCCCCGATAATTTGTTCTGATACTGGACAAGGTCATCAAATGAAAATTGCAATTCGCATAGAATTGTATAAACCACAATGATAACAGTATATTAGAGGTGACAATCCAGCAGACCGAATGGAATAATCAGTGCAGCGAGTAAAGAATATTGTATGGTAGAAAGCGAGGGCCCCGGGTGCGCTGATAAGCCACCAATTGCTTTTATTCAGGATTATCCGGCTACAAGCGACGCTACACCGCACCAAAACGCGTAGATCAGAATTAGCTGTCGCCGCAACTGGTAAGTCCGACACCTTTTGCAAACATACATTCAGTTGTGTTGATGTTTCCCGCAGCTTAATTACGCCTTTGATTTTCGCACAGAACAATAACCAATTGTTTTAGCAAACGATAATACGGTCACAGTTCAATTATTTTTGTATGAATATTATTGCAACTTTTAGTTACAACTGCGGTAGAGTTAACCAATCGGTTCCAACTACACTACAATACGAATTTATTTATTTAATGCGGTAAAGGTTTAAACTTGTACAACACTATCGTTAAATATTTTAGTAAACGAATATTGGACTATTTGTAACAAATAAAATTTATAAATTATATGGTTAACTATTAAATCAATATAGACTATTTTATTCCAAACAATTTAAAATATGTTTAGAAATTATATTCGATTTAATAATATAGGGTCATCCAAATGTCATGTCTAGATTTATGTTTTATTAAAAAGAAACTATACGAGTACACATATTTCCCTATACACATGTTTCTTTTTAATAAAATACAAATCTAGGGGGCACAGTATTATATTTAAACGATTTAATACTATAACACAAATGAATTTTAACCCTAACATCACAATGATTTGAAGTGCTCAATAATCACTTATTGTTCACTTATTATTTATAAATATATCGGCTGATGTATCGTCAGAGCCTTTCTGTTAAAATTTAAACTAATTGTTCGATTTTTTAAATACACCTGGGTCTGTTTTTATGCGGTAGATACGTTCAGCAGAAAACCTCATTAAAAAAAATTGCACAAAAAAAGACTTAACTTACATTGAAATATTTAGGGGATACGTTCCGTAATTTTCGAAAACCGCATAAAACCAAAGCTACAAAATGAAATTACTCTAAAATTCGCATAAAAAAATCAGGAAATAAAAAATTCTTAAAAAAAATTTCAAATATCTGCAGAAAATTGATACAAAACAAAGCTTTTTTACTTTATTTTTTAATCATCTATTTAATTTTATTTAAAGCAATATGTACATTATGTGTAATTTATTTTAGAATTTTTCATACATATTTTAATCATCATCGTAATAATAGCTGCACTGTTTAGAATAAAAAAAGAAACTAAATAGCTGCATTGTTTTCAAGATATGTCGGCCAAGTCATTTTCCAACAGGTATTTAAAGTGTGTGATTTTATTTGAGTAATAACAAAAATAACATGATTTATAAAGTCAAAGATAGAATTTTTTTTCCAAACGTCAGTTACTGTTATTGACTCATTTTCTAGTTTATCCAATATAAATTGAAAAGTGCGTTTAACGTAATATTGTTAAAAGTTGCAATTATGCTTTGATCTAATAGCTGAATAATGCTTGTTGTATTGGGTGGAAAAACATCATCTTTACATTCGGCTATTTTAAACATGGATGACCTGGTACGTTGTCAACAAAAAATTTGGCAGCTTCTTCGTCTGCCGATGCAATCGCGCCCGTAATCTTCACCTTAGGCAGTGCATTCCTTTTTAAAAAACCGGTTAACCACCCTTTACTAGCCGAAAATTCCTTATCAGTTTGAGAAACAGAAGTAAATGGCTCTGATTCCTTCATTTGTTCATAAAATTGAAGAGCTTTTCGTTGAATTAAATAACCGCTTAAGGAAATTCTTAAAAAAAATCTTATAAAAAGATACTAAGAAAAAATATGAATCGCATAACTTCAAAATCGCATTAAAATAATCCGCACAAAAATAGATCCAGCTGTATATACTAATTTGTATTTTTGTGTCTGGGGTTAAAATTCATTTGTGTTGAAGTGAATCAGCCACAGTTCCAAAACAACAAATAAATGATTCAATACTATTTTATAAATGTTACTAAACAATTCACTGAGAGTAAATCATAATTTAAAAGAAAATGAATTAAAAAATATCACGTATTGCATAATTCGAGTAAAATATTTCTATTTATATTACTAAAAAAAATTCTGTATAGTCTGAATGAAAATTTTTTATTCAATTTTAAATATTATTGAATATAAAAATATACAATTCGACTATAAATATAAAAACATTACAGAATTACAAAGACTGAAATATTTTCAATAGAAAGATATTTCATGTTTGAATAAGACATTGTACTGGCTCATTTATTCAAAACTTTTTCAACGTTTGATTTCGTCAAATACAAATTGAATGAACAGATGTAGAAAATTGTTATTTTTAAATTGTTTTCAATTTTTACATACACATTTATTTCTTCTTTATTTACATTTTTTTACTACAAGCGAATACCAATTTCAAGTTATAAGCAAATTTTAAACTAGAAAAAAATATTTAAACATTATAACTAATGTCTACTTTTATTGTTAATTAAATTCATTATCTTTTCTTTATTTCTTGAAAATAAATTTTCAAAAAGTTTCTCTCAAGAAAAAATATAAACTATAAATATTTTTTATGTTGTCATAAAAATATTTCAATCATATTTTGACAAGGTTATTGGGTTGAGTCATACATCGAGCAAGTTTTAATGACTCATTACTGATCCTAATGACTTACCACCTATGACAAGTTTTTGCTTGTTTAAATTAAGTGAGTAATGCTCAGTCTTCTACGACAGTGGTAACTTTTACATAATATTCAATTAATAAATTATTAGTTTTAAATTGGAAGGATCAAAAGTGCACATTCACATGTAATGTTATGGAAGTTTAAACAGGAGAAAAATGCTACGAAGGCTATTGAAAAAATATCTAATGTGTATGGTGAAGTAATCATAACTGATCAGAAAGTATGGAACTGATTTGCAAAATTCCATACCGAAAATACGTCATTAAAAGATGAACTTAGACCAGGGTGCTTATCGGACTTTAATGAAGAAGGTCTAAAATCATTGGTGGAATGCAATCCATGCCAAATCACATAAAAAGTATGAGACAAGTTAAACAAGTCACAGTCCACCATATATTGCCACTTACAAAAGATGGTTACAGTCAAAAAACTAGAGTGTTTGGGTGAAAGAAACAGAACAGATCGTTTGTCAAGAGTTACAAGTCTTCTTTCAAGACAAAATAACGACCATTTCTGGAAAAAATCATTACTGGTGATGAAAAGATGATTACATATGACAAAGTTCTATGCAAAAAGAAGTGAGTTGATAAGGAAAAGTTTCCAGAAACAGACCTAAAGACTAAGCTTCATGGAAGAAAAATAATGGTGTGTCTTTGTAGTGGGATCGTCATGGAATTATCATTTTGAGCTTTTAAACCAAAATGAAACAATAAATGCAGAAATATACGCCTAAAACTGCAACGAGTTCATCAAAATTTAATCGAAAAATGCCTTAAACACGTCAATAAAAAAAAGTTGTTTTCTTCCATGACAATACAAGATGCCTTACATCAAGACCAATGCAGGAAAAAAATTTGGAAGCTTAATTGCACTATCCGATTATCGTCTTTTTTAATAGCTGTAAAACGCTCTATTGGGCACAATTTTCTCAAATGAAAACCAGATTCGAAAGTTTATCGAAAACTTTTTTAAATCAAAACCATCGGAATTCTATTCAAAAATCATAAAAAAGATATCTAGCAAATTCCAATAAGTCATTGCAAATAATGGCGAGAATAAAATTGATTAAAGTACAATTGCTTTTTTATTAAAAATTAAAATTGACATGCAAAACGGAAATTATTTATGACTAAACACAATTTTAGTAATAAATAACAAATAAGTTATAATAAATCATTGATTTTTAATTTTAAAATTCGTACGGAAACAAAATCGATTTTCCAATTCTTCAACTAGAAAAATATATTATTTTCGAATGGAAAAATAATAAACAATTTCTATATTTCATTCCATCGACGGTGAGACTAGATATAAATTGAATGATTTTCATAAAAATAACATTTGACGTTATATAATTTATCGTATCGTAAAATAATCCAGTTCAACAATCGAAAATTACATCGACTGGACCTAATTCATTCGACCAAATAATCATGTCACTTTTTTAACCTTTGACAAATGGAGACTCGCGGGCCTGTAAAGCTTTCCGTTGCATTAGACATCTCGTCTCTGAAACAATGACCGAACCTCATAATATCCTTTATAGTTTGATCTAGCTCTTTATTGTTTCATTGTGCACATGCTCCTCGGGATGTCGATATGTAGTTTAGATGTAGTATTAGTAACATCGTGCAAATAACTAAGACGTTTTCTGAACACGTCATCTCTATCTAACATCGATAATATCTTATTGTGTTCTGTCTCAAATAACATCTCAGGTTGCTATTTAAGGCAATGCACTATACAACTATACCGGCGATACGATGCTTCTGTACTCGCTTTGAATGCTCAAGGGAACAATTGATGCCAAGCTCCGAGCTACTTCTGCGTAACCCTTCACGTCTAGTTCGATCTTTCCAGTTGATGTTCAATAAATATGACTGAATCATATGTTCGTACAGTGTCTCTTTCAGAATATGCTTAACGTCGCTGTTCGTTTTTATCTTCGGCGTAGTACGTTTTACATTAACTGAAAAACACACTTATTTCAGATATATTTAAAATGAACTGTACGCCTACGAGGCTGGATATTCAATAATAGAACAGAGAGTATGCAACAAAATACACATTACTTGTATGTCGTTTCGCTTAAATAAAATCGTTTTGTAAATCTTGTATTCTTGTGTCAACTTTATATTTTCGCTGAAACCAATTGAAACGTACTTTTTTTATTTGTTTACGCATTTATGCACGATTGATAAGTTTTAAAATAGGTTTTGAGTCAAAATAAAATACGTTTTCGATCTATTTAAATACTCAAAATAGATTTTTTTGCAATACCTGTGATTTTAATAAATCATTATTAATTATTATATAATTATATATATACATATATATATATATATATATATATATATATATATATAGAGAGAGAGAGAGAAATAAACAGAGAGAGAGAAATTTAAAGAATACAAATACTGAAGAATTCTATAACAGGATTTATTGTTACAATACTTGTAAATCTGTAGAGAATTAATATTAATATTTTATATACAATATATTGAGTTTTCTAAGATTCTTCCACAGTTTCCTGTCCACAGCTAACCTCATCCAACCTTTATTTCCACAATACTTTAAAACATCATCTCTCAATTTTTAATAATCTCTTCCTGGATCTCTTTTTTTATCCCGCCGGTCGACGCTAAATGTTCAAGACCTGTTCATGAGCATTGTAAGCATTAACACCGATTTTTGACGCTTATATGCATACATTCAAATAGTTAAAAATACGTCTATATTAAAAAATCAGCGAAAAAAATTTTGAAATTTTTCGTCAAAAATTTAAGGTATTACCCTTTGCGTTTTTTTGAATTTTTGGCAAAATTTTTTTTTCGAAATCTTCAAATATATTAGTGGAATGCTATTTTATAAGACAGGTGTATTAGTGATTAGAAGTCCGTTTTGATCTAATATGCGCAATGACACAGAAACAGCATTAAGAAGTTTTGAAAATTTTAACGCCAAATGTTCAAGACCCGTTCATGAAAATTGTAAGTGTCAGTGCTAATTTTTAACACTTATACACGTACCTATAGATCATCAGCAATGCGTCTATGTTAAAAAAATTCCGAAAATTTTTTTGAAATTTTTCACTAAAAATTGAAGGTCATACCCTTTGCGTTTTCTGATTTTTTGTCAAAAATTTTTTTTTCGAAATCATTGAATCTAATGATAGTGTACTATTGTAGAATGCCTGTGTATTAGTGATTAGGCGTCGGTTCCGATCTAATTCACACAATAACGTAGCAGGACGCCAAATATTCATAACCTATAACTTTAATTTAATTTAAAGTTCCATAACCATAACCCATTAACATTGGCTTTAATTTAAAGTTCTATCATACTTAAAACACACACACACACACACACACACACACACATATATATATATATATATATATATATATATATATATATACACTTCTAAATTCTTGAAGCCATATTAAAAAAATAAATCTTTAAAATTCCAAATACAAAAAAAATATACACTACCGTTAACAAACATTTATATTCTTTTTATACATATATTTCATACTTCAAATACATAAAAATGTAAAATATTGTAACAATCCGTAACAAAACGTTTATTCTGTATTATATTAAATGTAAAATTCCAATTCTCGTCTTATATAAACAAAACGAAAAAAAAACTTTCCTTTGTGAATAACGTATTCGAGACGACTGTCTTTTTATAAAGAAATGCATTGTGACTGCAGACTGTCCTCACGTGATTGTATTACAAAACCACAAAGATAGTATTGTATTACTTAAAGGTATTTTTTGCTTGTGATCACAAAACAGACGTAGTACACGATTTTCTAGAACATAAATTTTATTCGGAAAGAATGAAATTGAAATTACTTGAAATCTGGTTAGATGTTAGCATTTACTTAATATTTTTTATTTGTGTTCTCTCACTAAACATTTATTTGTTTGCCCAAACATATTTTCAAAGAAGTTTCTGTACGATATTTACTATAAAAACAGATAGTTTTATTTTCATTTTACAAACTTTTATTTAAATTAACAATAAATTATTTTTTTACTATATGCATATATATATATATATATATATATATATATATATATATATATATATATATATATATACTTAATTTAATATTTCAATTTCTTAAACAGATTCCTGTAAATTAATTTAAAGTCATTTTAACCTCCTTTGGGACAAATGTTAACTAACATGAAGCTAACATTTAAACTTCAAAATTAAATTAATACTAGAATAAATTTTAAGCACATGACATGATAAACACATATTAAAATGTTCCAAGGATTAAAGTAATTTAAATAATTGCAATAAAAACTCTAAACTGTTTTCGTGTTAATTTTCTTAAAAAACAATCATTATTTTCCTCAAAAAAAGTTTCAAATTTTTATAAAAAAGAAATATTAATAACATTTTTTTCTTTATTTCTATTAAATATAAGATCATCAAAATGTGACGCCTAGATTTGTGTTTTATTAAAAAGAAACTATACACATGTCTCCCTATACACATGTTTTTTTTTTAATAAAACACAAATCTAGGCGTCACATTTGGATGACCCTGTATTTTTGATAATATATTAATTTAGTTATATAATAAATATAAAATGGCCTAGATGGGACTGAAGGATAGTAATGAAAGTTAAATGACAGTAAGTTAATAAATGCCTCACAAAATTCTTACTAATATCATACAAGAATTAGGTATCAATGTTTCAAAGAGAACTATACGAAGACAATTGTCTGAAGAAAACTTGAAAGTATACACGAAAACAAAGCTTACATCAACCACGAAAAAAATGATTTGAATAGACCAAAAAATATAATGATTTCATGACTGGCAATATATAAATTGTAATTCCTTGTTGTTAAAAAGTCCAGTGAATAAAAAATGTAAATTATTAAGCTATATTTCTTTTACTATTATAGGTTTATTTTTCGGACGAGTCAATGTTTCAAGTCATGACAGACGTCAACCGAATAAAAAATTCTTCCGGACGAAATGTCCATTTTTATTCAAATTAAACTATACAACTGAAAATACTAATCACATTTATTTTCCTTTGTTATTTTATCTATACTACTAACGTTCATTTTTTCAACTAGGAGATAGTTTAATTTTAACTGATAATTATTTTTAATAAACTTAATTCATTATTAACCCTTAACAGTCAAAATGTCACACGTAGTGGCCATCATAGTTTTGCTATCAAATACAAAAGACAAAATTTGCACATAAATCAATCACTTTTATGATTATTGTTCCTGTTTTTATTATCATAAATATTTTCTTTAAATTTATCCAATACTCTTTAGTCTTAAATATTTTTAAAAAATTGTCAACTGTTAGGGTTAAATATGAAATATATATATATATATATATGAATAAATTTTTTTAGGAAATATTTCATATGTCAACAAATATTTGAAATAAAAATAAAAACGAGCCAAAAAATATTAAATAAATATATTTGTTTAAAATATTCTAAATTCTTTATATACACATACACACACTGATATATATATATATATATATATATATATATATATATATATATATATATATTGTATTTTTACATATTCCTATTTATATAAAAAAAATGTGAGTGCACTGTCCAGTTTCACAAGTGTGTGTCCATTCGATAAAAGAATTAAAATATTATCTGACACATTTTTTTAATGAAAAAAAAGCATTTACGTAAGTTACAAATGTGCTGTGTTTTATTATACGCTGTAGTTTTCCGTGGCATGTCGTCATCAATCAAGATTTTGTGTAAATGTAAATAATGTAATCGGATGATTTCTTGGTAAATATACCGTTTATTATCGTTGTATCACTGAACGTAGACGAAACGAACTGAATACCATTTTAAAGATTATTAATTATTTATATTCTTTATCCAGTACGCGTGTTTTTTTTTTTAATACCGAACGATGAAATGTTTTAAATGTATTTTTTATGAGATTCTTTACGAAGCTTAATAACATTTGTATCGAGTGGAGTATTATTTGTCTTCTTTTAACACGTTTTTAATTAATATATTTATATATTAGTATGTTTCAATTTTAACAAGCAAATTTCTAATTTATCTCAATTTTCATATTATGTAATGATTAATATTTTTATAAATAATAATAAATTCTTTTTTTAAACTGTCAAAACATATTAATATCCATATAGTAAATCATAATTTCAGTACATTTATAAATAACAATATTCGTTTTAAAGGAAAGTCATACAAAATCACAGCAAATAGTTTGAGAAAGTAGGGCGCGGTCGTAATTTAGCAGTTGTGTACAGGATGTAAAGCCTAGGTGCTTCCAACGCAGCATTCAGCTATACGCAGAATAGAGACCATGGCGGCGGGAGACGCATATCCACGATCATAACTCATGCCGGCCATGCATGCCAGATATCACAGCATGGTAGACAGTTTGTTTTTGGGATAGGATTCAGTGTCTACAACGTAATAAAGTCTCGTATACGAGAATATAAGAAAATATACTAGTGTCATTGATACATCATATATTCGATTACATGTTTATCGGAGTTTGTGTATATTCTGACATGAATTCGATACATATCTACGAAATATCAAAAATATAACATGTTTACATATAGGAAATATTCATGTTGATCAAATATATATAAAATGTTTTATGTTTACAATCTATATGTTAATAATTTTGATACAAAATGAAAATTTACAACATTTTATACTATTTATTACATATATCTGGTTTGATATTAATCTGACATGTATTAAAAAAACACTTCGATATTTCTGAGAGAGATATATTATATTTATTTTCAAGTAATTATTTTAAAACGTTTACATTTATTACTCACTAGAACAAAATTCATAAAGAAGGATTTTTTTTAGATATTTTTTGAATGAAAAAATTAAATATTTCAATAAATAACATATTGTAATATAACTCTCTATCATATCTCATATTGAGTGCAAGTATATGTACATTATTTCAAATCTTAATATTTTATCTTGAAGGCATAAATATTTAAAATTTATATATAATTCTTGAATTCGATTAAATTTACTTTGTTAATATTTCGAAAATTATAAAATATTTATATACTTGTCCAATACAATAAAATTATAATTAAAAAATACAAATGTTTTATAGAATAAATTACTGTAATATATATCTACCATAAATTTTGAAAAATAATCTGTATATCAAATACAAAATTACATTTTTATATTTTATAATATAGTAATTAAATTAACAAAAAAAAATCCTTAATATTTCTACAAAAACTTTCACAATTTTTAACCGTATCATAGATTAATTAATACCGTTTGAATAACTACATAATTGTCTTTAAATCATTTCGAATACTATTTTTTCTTCATAATGTACAAAAGAATATTTTTTTTATTTCTTAGCATTTATATCATGATTCAACACCAATGAATTTTCATCTCCAGCACCACAATATGTAATAAAGTATTCAATAATCACTTATTGTTCAATTTGTTGTATTTAACAATAAGTCTAATACACATTTCGATAGCAATATCATAATCTTGAGAGCCTTATGTTATGTAGTAAGTTAACTCACATATAAAGACGTCTTTTTTAAAAAAAAATATTGAAATGAAATCAAAAAATTGACATTTAAATTTTAATCCAAAATATATTTTCCACTGAAACGAAATCTTTTTTTACTAATATCAATCAATCAACTATCGACTTGTATTATCAAATAATATTAATTTTTAACTGTTTTAATTTAAAAAATAGATAAAAATTTTCACCATTAACCACTTTTTATTTTACTAAATTTATTTCATGTTTCAAATCACTTAGTACAATACTAATAATATTCTCTTGTCAAAAAACTGTTAATAAATAAACATTTTATTTTGTTTATGAAATTTCTATAGAAAAAAATGTTTCTCTCTTCGATTTCATTTTCAAAAAATTTACTAGTCGAATACTCATCGCATTTTTACCTACATTATTGACCTATTCAAGATTTTATAATTATTCTCATAATATAATACACTAATGAATATTGTTTTTTTTTTTTTTGTGAACAAAATATTTTTACTTACTATCATCAATAAATTTTCATTCAATATCAATATTATCCACAAAATATTTAAATTAAACTAAACCAATCAGATATAGCAAATAAAATAATTTCTCTTTTATTAAGTTTTTAAAAATCTCTGCGATTTTCAAAATTAATGACACATAAAAACACATTCATATACATTAAATCATCTTTAATCATTTTTTATTAAACTTGTCACATGTATTAAATACAATAACATACTATACATCTAACATTTTCTTACCAAATAAATATTTTATTTTATTTATAAACTTTTTATAGAAAAAAATACGTTTTTCTCTCGATTTTATTTTCAAAATTTTACTAATCGAATACTCAGCACCATTAGAAACGTAAATTGTTGACTTATCTACGCTTTCATATTTATTTTTATAACATATTATGCACTAATAAAAATTGAGATCTTTTTTTTGAAAAAAAATAATAGAATATTTTTTACTTGCCATCGTTAATAATTTTTTATTCAATATTAATTATTACCTACAAAATACTTGAACTAAACTAGAAAATCAGATATAACATATATTTTTATTTATAAATTTTTAAGACTCTTTAGCAGTTAAAATATAATCTCTTTCTCTCTGTCTCTCTCTCTTTCTATATATATACATATATATATATATATATATATATAGAAAGAGAGAGAGAGAAAGAAGTACAAACATTTACTTACAAACATCAACATTATTACAAATGAAAAATAAATAAAAATAAAAATGAAATATTCCATAAAAATATATAGAAGATTGAAGAGATTAATAAATTGCCAAACAGCATTTAAATGAAATTTTTAATTAAATCAAACAAAAGATTTTTATGTTTAAAACTGATTCGCAAAATATTCAATAAAGCATCTCGTCTGTTAAATGTAAAGCATAGCTATATGGTATCAAATAATCCTAAATGACATTAATGCCTACACATCTACGTTAATCGCCTACTAAATCACCCCTCTTAATTAAAATATACCCTAAAAACAATTTAAATTACGCGCGTTTAAACGAAAATTGCACAACTGCATAAATCATAATTTCTTGTCTTCCATATTTTCAGAAAAATAAGAAAAAATATGTATTAAGAAAGATAGAAAATGATGTATATTTTTAATTTATATACAGAATACAGAAAAAAAATATAAAAAAATAAATCGAAACAATAAAAAATAATTCGATACCAATCAATTGGTGTTTAAAAGAATTTCCTTATCTCACAATTACAATATTATTATCAAAATTCAAATTTATTGTAGAAAGCGCTTTAAAGAAGATTTTTTTAGAAAATCTCTACTTTAACAATAGATAAATAGATTTTCTAAGAATAACGAACACAGCCTCAGTCACCCTTAAATCGGATTTATACTTCAGTGCATGCTTTCAATAACGCCATCATGCTTACAGATTATGTTATCAAGATAGTAAGAAATCAACTTTTGAATAAATTTGTTCAACAAATAAAATTCTTTTCGTTCAAATTTATACACATACCGTTCCATTAATAAATTTTATACATATGTTTGTGTTTGTCAATCCTTTTTATACAGTTTTATAATATTTATTTGGAACAAAAATATTTATAAAATATTTCTGAACTTTTTTTTATTATTTGGAAATAATTTAATTGCAGATTTTAACATTTTCTCTGATAAATTATTTTTTTTAACTAAACCTGTGAAGATATATTGATAAAATAAAACATGAAAATTATTTAATAAAATTAAATATACATGTGTATTGCTAATTCAGTTCCATCGCTAATTCGACATAATTTCCTAGAGTGTAATATGTATTTGGATATGTTTATTTGTCTTTATCTAAAAAGTCCATCACTTTTAAATGAATAGATGTAATTATTACTTTTATAGTACGTGTATTAATTTCGTACCCCTTATAAAAATAACATCTTTTCGATTAAAAATATTTAAAATTTCAACAGTTTGTGAAGTCTATTTGAGATGGACTGAATATCTGCATGTGTTAAGTTTTTTTTATCTCTTATTTCTGTTAGAATCGTGAGTTTTGATTTTATATATCTTCCCTTACTATATATTTTATAGGGTCATCCAAATGTGACGCCTAGATTTTATAATTACAATTTTTTTAAAATATTATTTTCAGCAGTGCAAAAGACTGAACAAACTCGAGATCATTGGGTCATTATCTGCGTTTATTAAACACGATTTATTTGTGAACATTTTGGATTTACTGGTGAGTAAATGTACTAATATAATCACTCATTAATCCTGCACCGAATGAAGTATATAAGATATATTGACATTTAAATCTTATTTTTAAAAAAATATAAATACAATAAGTAACCATTCAATAACTACAGAATAGTAACATTTTTTTACTTTATTTTTCTATATACTACCTGTATTTTCAATAAGATATATTTACATATTTATTACTTCAACTAAATATTTCTAATGTATGAATATAAACAAACGTTAAGTTAACTATTTCTCGTGTCTATTTATAGATTGTATTTGAAATGTGATATGTATTTCTTGTTTAAAAAAGGTGAATTAATGAACATCCATAACATCCATATATATTTTATGCATCAATTAAAAATATACTCTATCTCATAATAATTTAATCACTAACATTTACATTTTATTTATTCAGTTGAAGATAAAAATATTTATATAATAACTAAGAAATATTAATTAAAATATTCAACAGCAAAGGGAAATTAATAATCATTTTTTAAATTTACAGAAAAAACATAAAAATAAAATTAAAAAATACTCACTCAGAAAATTGTTAATATAAACATTTTTGCAATAAATCTAACTCTCGTTAAAAACGTCATAAATTAAAATATTACTAGGTGCTATATCTATATACAATAGAAAAAAAATGATCTATATATATATATATATATATATATATATGCACTTATGTTTTCCAGACATAGAAATACTTTGCCATTCATTTTACACATTTTATTTAAAATTATGTACATAAATATATTATTATGCATTTATGCTCTTTCAAACAGTTATTAAATAAAAACGTATAAACTAAAAAAAAATCCAACACGGTACACTCTTCGAGCAATAAGATGGACATCAAAATGTATACTTAATTAAGTAACAACATGAAGACCAATAAATGTATATTAAAAAAAAAAAATTATAAATTGTATGCAATATACATTAATGATATATAACTATTTTTTGTGGATTTTTCTACGATACTAAATTTAATTCATTTTTTTATAAAAAATAATTATATATATATATCTATATATATATATAAATATATATATATATATATATATATAAATTGATTTTTACAAAAATAAATTACTCCTTTTAACACCACAAAACTATAAAAATGTTCAATAAAAACTGAATATTCACTTTATTCGATGATATGCATTTCAATAAACATTATATCATCGTTCCAACATAAAATTATAAAATATAAAATCAATAAAAATAAACGATTCAATTCAACTGAACAAAATTTAAAAATGTACGATTTATAATTTTAGTTCAATCATTTAATATCTAAAAATTGTCATTTTTCGAAGCAATTTATACAAAAAAAACTAAAACAAATTTCAAAATCACTATTTGTTTTGGAACTGTGACAAATTCACTTGAACACAAATTATTTATCACCCTCAATAACACAATTTGTTATAAAGTATTCAATAGTCACTCATTGTTCAGTTTATTGTTTATAACAATAGGCTAATACGCATTTCGATTGCGATAACATCATTGTCAGAACCTTTTTATTATAAAATCGAAATGCGCATTAACCCATCGTTGTTATAAACAACAAAGTGAACAATAAGTCATTATTGAACACTTTATAACATATTGTGAAGTTGAGGGTGAAAATTTATTTTTATCGAAGTTCTAAAATATTTCTATAAAAAATATAACAGGAACAAAAATTTAAATATTTTGTAATAATTTTCAGATTATTAAATATATTTTTGAGGTAGACAATCAAAAAAGTTAAACAAAATAAACTGCATAAAAATAAAATAAGTTTTTTTATGTATGTACTTTTTCCATGCCCATTTCAGTGAATAGACTTATTTATTTATATCAATTTTTTATCCACTATCAGATTTTTAATTACATATATAAATTTCTAACATTATTAATTCGATGCTGAATTGTAAAAAGTCTGATTCCTTTTTGCATTTAGTGCTTATTAATATATATAGCATATCCCAAATGAAATTAAAAAATGTAAACCGGGACTGAAAATGATATTCTTCAATCTTATTCAATATACCCTGTATATGTGTATATATATATATATATATATATATATATATATATATATATATATATATATATATATTTATGTATGTATATATAAATACAGAAACTATAAACTACTAAAAATAATTACTTTTTTCGAAATTCAAGTCCATAAAACACTACATTCGATATTTTTTACAAAAGCTACTTTTTTATGTCACAAGAAAAATATCTACAAATCGATTATTTTAAATCTACTTCTTAAGTTCTTTAGTTTTCTGATATATATATATATATATATATATATATATATATATATATATATATATAAAAATAAATACTGTGTCTGTGTGTGTGTAAAAGTAATAAATAAAACTTGAAACGTACGGACGTCAATGACAAAAAATAGCACATATCTATTATAATAAACGACTAGCCGACTAAGAATCCTGGCAACGATGACAGGATTGCGACGCAGTACAGACCAGGAGGGAGGAATCTCTAAGTTGATGAACGAGCAGGTTATATCCAAGTTTGACCTCGTCCCCCACATGTAATTTAGAAACCAATTTTTCAAAGTAAGATGACTGACATTAAGCTCATAGGTGACTAACGACTAGAGCACTCCACACACTCACCGTCGGAACTATTATCTATAATGAATAATACCTAAGCTGCTCACATTTACATACATTTAAATTGCTTCACTATAATACATATAAAATAGACAATAGAATCGAGATTATTCATTTTATTTTAAGTTGATTTTGATTTTTTTCATATTTGTAATTTTTTAAAACAATCAAAATTTTATTTGAAAAATATGCTTTATTGTAATTAGTAACTGAACTTACATTAAGAATAAAAATATTTCAAATTGTATATTTCAATTTATAATAAAAATTTAAAATAAAAAAATAACTTCAATAATTAAAACGTGTCAAGTACAAATCTAACATTTAATCATTTTTTTATCTCCTCATTTTTTTAAATACAATTTAATTTTTCATTATCACAAATGAATTATCACTCTCAGTTAAAAAAATTAACACGAATGAATTTTCAACAGTTTCAAAACAAATATTAAATAGTACAATAATTACTAATTGTTTACTTTATTTATTTATAACAATAATAAGCTAATTCTCATTTCGACAGCAATGTCACTATTGTCAGAGCGTTGTGTTATCAAATCTAGACTATTTTTTTTATTAAAATTACTTGTATATTTTTTTATCTTTATTTAATGCATCTCCGACTAGTGGTTCAATTTTTCTTTTTAATTAATTTGTATAAAAAATGAAAACATTTCAAATAATATATTTTAATTTCTAATCGCTTAAAATACACCTTTTTATAAATAATAAAAAAAATTAATTACTTACAATACAATTAAAAACGTGTTAATTTATTATATTTTCTTCATACTAATGAAATGTTAAAAAATGTTTAATAATTACTCTTTATTACTTATAGAGCAATAATTTAAAGCACATTTCAATAACAATGCTACCATTTTCAGAGTGTTGTGTTATAAAATCGAGATTAATTTTTTGTTAACTACTTATATTCTATTTTTTCTTATCTTTATTCAATGTATCTCCAAGTAGTGATTTTTAATTTAATTCATTTGTGTGAAAATGAATTTGCCACAGTTCTATTTTTTTCCAGTATATTTATCTCTCTTTTATTTTAATCTCCATACAAATTGTCTTATAAACACTTCAAATAAATAAATAAAATAATATATGTTATTACCATGTAAACTAATTATATATTATTTTAAAAAAGTACTTCTAAACTTATTATTAATTACTCTTGCATTATATTTTAGTTAAACTTAATCATTAATTTATATATTAATATAAATAAAAAACTAATAAAATATTTATCTTTGTCTTCAAAAATATTGTAAAGCATTTTCAAAAAATTCGATAAATCACTATTAGCAAAAATTAATTACTCCTGAATAATGTTTTAGTTGAAATCAATCAATACTTCATATTTTAATACAAACGAAAAAATTCCAGAAAATATTTTATATTTCTCTACAGAAATATTATAAAGCATTTTTAAAACTCGGAAACTGTTAACATATGATAAATATTTAGGAAAATGATATTCTTAGATTTACTAATAAATTCACTATAAATGTACTTTACTACAAAATTAAAAAAAATATTTTATAATTTTTACTGTTAATTTATAGTAAAAAAATAATTAAGTACTAGCAAATATTATTTATTATTCAAACGAAATTTTATAACAAGACACCGAAAATTTATAATAGCACGTTTTTTTCGATAAATATAATTTTAAAATAAGTAAGAATAAAATATTTTTATTATACGTTAAAATGATAAAATATTTTTATTTAGGTTAATATAATATAACATATATATATATATATATATATATATATATATATGGTGTTTTTTTAAAAGTGATAGAATTTTAAATTTAATCCCTATCGAAAGTTCTACCACACTTAAAAACCCCTATACATACAATGGCTTAAAGTTATATTTTTGTATTTTTTACATTAGTTTTAATCATTTAATTTAAATTCTTCGAAGTGTACAACATTTTCTTTTAAGTTTTAATAATATAGTAAAAATGAACATATATATATATATATATATATATATATATATATATATATATATACGTATATATGTGTGTGTATAAAGATATGTAGTTAGAAAAAGAATCTTCGATTATTACCTTAAAGACATTTTGATTTTCATGAAAATAATATAAATTAAGTATACGAGACACGAACGTAAATGATATAATACATCTTCATTTTTTACACCTCACTACAGCGAATTTTGGATACCCCTCGACGTATTTTCGATAACTGGTTTGAATATATAACGCATTAATCACGACGCAAGATAAGTCTAAATCTCTCACGTTTGAGGTCTGCGGATGGAATGATTTATTTCTTTCCCGTAAGAATATGTCAAAACTTCCTGATTTGTGTACTGGTATGTGGAAGATTGCATAAGTTGTTTGCGGAGGAAACGGCCGTCGATCGCATTGCATGAAAATACAGCTACTACTACTGTTACAGCCATTCCGCGCTCTAGAAATTTCACTAAAGATATGATAAATCGCACAAACTACCGTTCGCTTCTGTTTTATGTTATATATAACTTGAAGAATTGTACCTATACATAAATATACACACTCATACACACACACGTATATATATATATATATATATATATATATATATATATATATATGTATATATGAATTTATTTAAAATTGTAACATTATTAATATATTTCTTAAAATGTTTGATATTTGAAATTAACTTCAAAAATAACATTTTCATAAAGACAAACATGAAAACGAGCAAAAATAAAAATTATTATTTAGTTTTATATAGAATGACCTAAATGACACTAAATGATAATAAAAAATAATTAATAATAGGCAAGTAAATATATGTCTAAATCCTTCAGTTTTATTTATCAAATTGAAGACTTCGTCAAATATTTTACTCCATATTTAATTTTGCAATCTTGAAAAATGTCTATCTTTATCAAAATTAAGTATACAACGTTTGAAAATAATTATATGCAAATAACATATGTAGCATTCGTTTTGATATCATAGTTCATTATAATACAAATGAATTACTCATCCCAACATCACAAGATTTATCAAAGATTCAACAATTATTTATTGTTCAGTTTATTTGCTGATATACATTTTAAAACAATGATATAATTGTTAATATATAGAATCTTCAGCAGTCATTATCAATTTAGACAAATAATGTTTAAAAGATCTTTGAAAAGATCATAGGAGAAATATTTCAATGGTAAACAATTTTTCTTTTACAAAAAGTATCAAATTACGAAGCATAATATACATCAAATAGTTTTAATTTTACTAGCATACAAACTACATTAGCTGATTGTTATTAACATTTTAAATGTCACACATTTTTTAATTTTTTTCATCTAAAAACTTTTCCTGTATTTTTTTCCAAAGTATGTTTGGTATGTTCTGTTTTCGTTTAATTTTATATATATATTTAAAATAACGATTAATAATTATTGATTTCCAATGGTACGTTGTTTTATTAATATTGCACAACCGGAAATCAAAACGATGCAAAATCAAACAAACCGCACGCAACGATTTATACACAAACAGTTGCATGCGATATGAACTGAAATGACCGAATCTCTGAAAAAAAAACTGTTACAAATGTAGTGAACGAAGCAATATTCTCGTGACTATAAAAATGAAACAACTGTTTTGGTCACGCCATTCCCAGACGTGCACTTTAACCGGCTTAACGGTGCGAAAATTCCATTGTCACTGAGGGAGACACAGCGCTTTATGTCACAATCACGCAATATCGTGTTGTGTCCGACATAACATACTGATCCACTAACACTGAACTAAATATACAATAAACGATGTATTGGCAATATATCGTACGAATTGCACGTTATTTTCGGCGAAAAAAAAATGGAAATGTATGTTTATTGCTATTTCGGTCGGAATGAACGTATGAATCGAAAGTGTTGGATAAAAATATCGTCTCGAACAAAAATAATACCCAATATAAGTTATTTAGGAAATACACATTTGTCTAGGTTTTGGATAAAACTAAACACTGGTACAAAAAAAGATTTAAAATATTTTGTTTATATTTTTCATTGGAATTCACAAAAAAATTATTCTATTTTCAAATAAGAAATTTTATATTCCATACATTTCACTACAAAATTTCGTTTATTAAAATTAACATTGTTTGTTATATAAAAAAAAATAATGACGATGTATATTTCAAAATATACCCTTTTTAATCCAAACATAATCAGTCCAATTTATTTTTATTTTCGAATATAAAAATAACTGTAATGAAGTTCTAAAAATTAACAGATAAAAAAATAAATAAAAGCATATTTTTACAATATTACAGCGTATTTTGAGTGTTGTTTGACTTCTTGTGGAGTTACTTGATTATAACATTTATGATGAAATAACAAATTTGGAATCCACAACCTTACGTTTAGTAATGGAATTTTTTTTGAAAAGAGCTAATAGAGGAGCTAATTTTAAAAATTGAATTTTTTTGATTTTAAATTGAAGATTAGCTTTGAAATAATGCGAATCGATGATTAAAATAACATTTTCAAACATAATACGAATTTTATTTCAAAAAAATCTGATTTAGGCAAAAATCAATATTACAATCAAAAACAGTAATTTTCCATTTTTGAGCATGATTTTTTTGAAAAATATATAATAGTTGAACTTAATATATATTATAAAAAACATAATTATATATTTTAAATCAAATTTTTTATATTTTGATCAATAGTAATTATTTTTTAAAAAAAATTGATTTTCAATTACAAATGGAAACGTTTAAAAATCGTCTATTAGCTTCTAAAATTTTATTTCCTACAAAGGAATATAATTTCTATTGAAATTACATTATTTTCTACTAATATAATCGACTTATAATAATAAAATTTATTTCATACTAATTTTTAAAATATTTAATTTTTGACTCAAAAAACAGACGACCTATAGTATGGAAAATTTCATGAAAAATCAATATTTTCAAAAATTGATTTTTTTGACTTGAAATCAAAGATTAGCTTTGAAATAATGCGAATCGATGATTAAAATAACATTTTCAAACATAATACGAATTTTATTTAGGAAAAACTCTGATATAGACAAAAATCAATATTATTATCAAAAACAATTAAATTTTTAATTTTTGAATATGATTTTTTCAAAGAATATACAATTTTTGAACTGAATACAATAAAAACATAATTATATATTTCTAATCAAAATTTTTATCAATAATAATTATTTTTAATAAATTTTTGATTTTCAATTACAAATGGAAAACATTTAAAAATTGTCTTTTAGCTACTATAATTTTATTTTCTACAAAGGAATATATTTTTTGCGGAAAATACATTATTTTCTACTAATATAATCGACTTATAATAAAAAAATCATTTCATACAAATTTTTTCAATATTTAATTTTTGATCCTCGGAAAACAGACGACCGATAGTATGGAAAATTTCATTAGAAATCAGCATTTTCAAAAATGTTTTTTTTTTATTTCAAATCAAAAATAAGCTACAAAATAATATGAATCGATAATTAAATTAACATTTTCAAACAAAGAACGAAATTTATTAAGAAAAAAAATTCTTATATAAGCAAAAATGATTGTTTTAATCAGAAAAACCGCAGTTTTCATTTTTGAACATTTTTTTATTAGAGAATATCCAATTTTTTAACTGAATATATTTATTAAAAACATATATATATATATATATATATATACATATACATTATTTATATACATATAAAAGAGTATCAAAAGAAAAGTGTTTGTTTACAAAGAATCAAAGAGTTCGTATCAGAATCATCAGTCAATCAAAAAGTAGTGATGTCACTGACAGCAACTCCCCGAGGAGAGCAGAGCAATGCAGAAACGAAAACAAGCCCATGACCGACCATATTTCAAGTGTGTCGTGACTGAATTCCTGTAGGGGTTCATTAAAAGCGAAAGCGCCGGCGTTAAATTCACCACAAGCACAAACTACAATCGTCGTTTATATCGAACTCCCCAATACACATAACACAACAACTGTTACAGGGATAGCAGCACAACTCTGTGTTCAAATTCAATGTGTGTAATAGTAAGCCGTGTTATTGTAATATATAGGGCAATATTAATTTAACTTACACCTGAGTTCACACTTTTCACATTTAAGTGTGTGTTAATAGAAACGAAATGGGTTCGCGTACGATGCCGACAATTACAAACTTCAAATATAATGGATAGTTATCATTTATCGTCAAGATTATATACAATAGAACAGGATTTTTTTAAATAAAATAAGTAAACTGAATCGAATGTAAATAGTAAATCAGTTTATATAAATTACAAATATATAGGGTCATCAAACTATGACGTCTAGATTTGGGTTTTATTAAAAAGAAACTATACACATGTTTCCCTATACACATGTCTCTTTTTAATAAAACACAAATTTGAATGACCCTATATTTTTATAAACAATAACAGAATTATCAAAAAAAATTTATAGCTTTTTACAAAATAATAGAATTTTTTTCATGCTGGAAATTGCATTCAATCCCCGATTGAAGAATCCATCAAGTTAGGGGTTTAGCATGGAGCTGACAATCTCATTTTGTGAAATACATAACTGACATTAAAGCTCTGACATTGACAGAAAGGCCTAGATTACATTTGAGCTGTAGTGCTTTGGTTATTATAGTAAAAATATTTTATATATTACAATATTTTTCTAATAAATACAAATTCTTTCAAAAAAAAATACAAAAATATAATACAACACTTGATATATTCAAAAGATTTCGATATTTCGTAAATCAAAATTAATTTTATATTAAAACTTGAGTGAGCATTCAAAATAAAAATCTATATAAATACAAAATTTTAAACATGAAATGACTATTTTGGAATAAAACAAATCAATCTATCCAAAATATAAATCTGTATAAAAAGTAATAATTTTCATATTTTTACTTTTTAGTAAAAAAGTTCCATGATCTATAGTAAGATTTTTTTTAAATAAAAAAATAGAATTTTTCCTATACATAATTTTTATTGAAGAATCGTATTTTTATGGATAAAAACCACAATTAGGGTAAATAAAACTGTATAGTGAAACGTAAGAGACAATGTAATGATATACATAATCATCAACAGCAGCAGCAGCCACTTTCATCAATTTTTTTTTCATCAATTTACTACTGGATGAAAGTCTTTCGTAAAGCCTTCATCAAATGCCTTCCTCTTCTAGTCCAACTTGAAGAATTTCCTTATTTCTCTATCTCATATATATATTTAAAAAATTAAAATAATAATTCAGTTATAAAAAATACAAGAATTTTTAAAAATTAAAATTTCATTACCAAATATTACATTGTTCAAGATAAATATATACATGTATATAAAAATGGACATTTTTCAAATTTTTATTTTGTGGCTAAATTTTTTTTAACGACTTAAATTATTATAAAATTGAAATTCTAATCAAAGTCTAATTATTTTTTTCTAAATATGACTTTTGCTAAAAATACATATATTTATAACACAAAGAACCATTTTGATATATAACATCATATTACTCGCCCCTATAAATAATTGAATTGAATATTTTGAAAGAAAACTTATTTATTTTTGAAGATAAATTTAGTAAGGAAAAAAATAAATTTAGCCAAAATTCATTCATGATTTAAAAATACAAGTTCATAAAATATATTTTTGTTGAAAACCCATATATTTATAATAAAAAGAGTAATTTTGTTGCATAAAACCATATAACCCACCCTAATAAATAATTGAATTGCCTAATACAAATATCTGGAAAAATTGACAAATTTTAGAATGCATTTATGTTTCTTTTTTATTTTTTTTTTCATACATAAAGTTATTATTTCTTAATATAATTTATCAATTAAAATTTAATATTTTTTAATAAAATTTATTTTTGAAGATAAATTTAATAAAAATCATAGCAAAAATTCATCCATAATTCAAAAATAAAAGTTTATAAAATATGTTTTTCTAATTATAATAAAAAGAATAATTTTCGCGTGTAAAATCATATAACATACCCTTGTAAATAATTAAACTGTCTACTAGAAATATTTGGAAAAAATGAAAATGTTTAGAGTGCATTTTTAGATAGGAAGTTATTCGTTTTAATAAAATATATTTATCGATTTTAAATTAACCTTATGTAATAAAACTGTTATTTATTTTCAAAGATTAATTAATAAGTAAAAAGACAACTTGACCAAAATTCATCCAGAATTCAAAAATATAAGTTTGTCATTAAAAAAATTAAATTTTATTACTACTTGTTTTATAACTGTGGTTAATTCATTTTACATAAATAAATTACCACCCTCAATACAACACGAGATTAAAAAAAAATATTCAATAATTTCTGTTCCTTTGTTTATAAAAAAATATTTTACCAAACCAAACCGATATTAGTTAAAAAATTATATTTTTCGAATTTTTATTTTTTAATTTAAGAAATTTAACGACCTTTATGAGTAAATTAATAAAAATAAAAATATAATTAATACTTCGTATTGAGATCTAATAATTAATTAGAAACTATAAAAATAAATTTCCAGTAAAATTTGGATATTTACAAAAAAATTAAAATCTATTAACATTTTATATAAAATACAAACGCTAATTCCTGTATTTAATTTATATTCCACAATAATATATTGTACTTCTATAAATCCTATTATACTAAAGTATAAAATAGTATAAATTACTTTTTGTGATATTATAATTTATTATATACTTTACACAATGTTTAATAATAATGAAAGTGAGTACAGTGAAAGCCACAAAACATATTTTAACAATATATTTAATGCATATCTAACCTACATATCACAACTATATATATATATATATATATATATATATATATATATATATATATATATATATATATATATATTTAAATATATTTATATATGTACATATAGAAACAAAGTTTCATATTCATTTATGGCAAACGAAATGGCAAGTAATGAACAAAGTTTCATTTTTATAAAAAGGATTTTTAATTAAAAGTTATGGCAATAACTACAGGTATATAATTATTCAAAACCTCTCGTGTCTACAATATGAACTTTACATTCACTAAATGTCATGCTAACATTCAGGTCAAGCATTGATTTTGTTAGAACTTTGAATAACTATAATAACTGTACGAAAATGCGTCGAAGGTTTTAGTATCAATCAGTCTAGAGCTATATTTGTACATAATAGCATTTAATAACCATTCTGTTTCTATTTAATTGGTTGATTTATACGTACATATACAAATATATATATATATATATATATATATATATATATGTATATATATATGTATATATGTATATATTTTGTTTGAAATATAAAATAGTTTTCACTGATTTACAAAATGATTAATAATGTAATAATTGTTCGTGAAATTTATTCACAACTACGAATGAATAAAATTTTCCTGTATAAATTTACTCTATTAAATAATTTAAAATACGAAAGTGATATAATGTACAATAAAAGTGTCTAATTAATTAATTTAAATGAAAAACTAGGATGATATAAATTTACTACCACAATCGTACACGTTTAATTGAGTCAAAAATAAAATAAATATACATATAGGATTTTCCAATAAGCGCTTCAGAAGTTCAAATGAAAATAGAACAAAAAATATTTAATTAATTAGTTTTTTTTATATTTTTAAACATATTCTATGACATTAATGATGGAACACAAAAAGACCAATTTTTAGTCACTTTTTCACATAACTATAATCCAATTTCATTAATTACATGTTCAATGTTTATTTTTAATGCTTCTGTTGTTTGTATTTGTTTATCAATATAAACCACTGATTTCACATAACCTCACAGAAAATAATCCAATGGAATTAGATCACATGATCTTGGGCACCAACTGATGGGTCCATTTCGTGAAATGAAGGACTCATTAAACTTTTGTGTCTAGAAGTTTATTTAAATTTTATAATTTGTAAGTGTTGTTGAAGTTTTAAACGTTTCATGATAATTTACAAACTATACTGAGTTAAAATATCAAAATGAGTTTTGAAAAAAATCAAACATGGCTGCCACCATGTCAAAATTCTTACATTCTTATTGGAAAACTCTATACATAAAAATCAAGATAAAATTTTAACCATACATAATTTTTATCATATTTTATTTAAATTTATTAATATTTAGAAAATAAGTAAATGTTTTATTGTAATAAAAATTACAATTATGAATCTCTGATTAATCACGTGAACAAACTGTAATTGAAATAAGAAAATATTTTCATTATCCATGAAGTCATACCGAATTTCTCTGTAAAATACCTAGTTTAAAAAGTATAACCTCAATTTTTGTAATCAACAATAGAATACTAAAATTTAAAATTTATAAATTAACGTATTTTGGTTGCCAATAACAACAAATGATTTTAAATATTCATACCATGAAGTCCACTATAATTGCTAGAGTGATCTGAAAATTAATAACTAAATAAATCAACAAATAAATCTGTCTTAAACACAAAATACCGGATACCTGTTATAACCATTATGGTCATTCTATTATTTCAAAAAAATATCAGTATGAAATTCTTAACTACTAATTTTAAGAACTAAAATTTTAATATTAATCCATAATAAATATCAATTATTAAAAAAAACTAGTCATGTTTACAAAATTAAACAACCTAATTTTTCTAATCCAATAAAGTAACTAATTATATTAACAATTTCATTTGAAATTTACTAAAACATTTAAAATTTAAATAATAATAAAATTATCAATATTTTAATATAAAATATTAAAACTGAAATAATAATAAAATATAAACCTACATTTTTATACAACAATTAAATTAGAATAACAAAAATTTTGTTCAAGAAACTCACTTTTTATAAAACATGTTTACTATTTTTCTCAATGTATATTGACTGTTATATTAAAATTATTATTCTGCATGAAATTTATTTTAGTGCATGCAAAATTAATACAGAATTTCTAATTAAAAAAATAGTTCTTATGTTCATTAACTGTCATTATCATCAAAGCCTATATCAACCCACTTTTATAAGAAATCCTCATTAAATATTATGACATCCTCTTAAATTTTCCCACATTTTTCCATTATTCTTGCCTATGGCTAATTTAATCCCTCCCTAGCTTCCACAACACTCAAATATCATCCCACTATTTGGTAAAGTCTACAAATCTACTCAACATTATTTTAATTTCTTTCCATATTTACTTTTAATAGAACTCTTTTTCTTTTTTAAAAGTGTTTTAAGTAACAATTTAACCTCTTCCGTGTTTTTAAAAAGAAAGCATACATTATGAATGTTATAACAAAAGTGATGAGTTTGAAATCGAAATGGAACATTCATATTTCCAGAAGACAAAACCATTGACTGGAAATCTAAATAAATGAAGTCAGGAAGAGACCTAAGGATAGATAGAACAGAAATGAGAAAATTCGTCGAAATAAACTTAAAGAAAATAACATGGGGTCAAACGAAATGGCAAGTTTTCGAAGAGACTTTCATCCAATTGTAAATAATAGAAAAGGACTAATTTTATTTATATATATATATGCATGCTATTGTATGTATGTGTGTATGTATATGCACAAAAATTCTATAACTCATTTTTCTCGTTCGAGTTGATTAAAATATAAAAAAGCGAAACTGTGTAGATGCAAACATCAGATTGTGACAGAAACCCAGCTGGTACTTATTTAATGTCTGTATATTATTTATTACTGTAATCAGTGCGTTATCCTTTTATTGGCGTTATATCGGCCATCTTGTTTTCATTGTTTTCAAATTGAGATATCTGTACGTGGCGAGCGGTCGCTATTGTAGGAGTAGGAGTAGCAAGCAAGTACGTTGTAGACGTGCGAGTGAAATATTTGTTAAATAAGGCCAGGTAAGCATTACCCATATGTGTATTTCACCAATTTTGTTCAACACCACACTCACACCAACGTTACACTGTTCTCGTGTGCCCAGTGCTAGCGATGCGAGTGATCAATGGATACGTCACGTCATGAATATAAAGAGCTTTATAATTTATATCCATCGAATATTTTTCGTTTCCCATTTCGAATGCTCTTTTATCAGGAAATATGTATCGATTCGTGCAAAGCGTGGCAATGATGTAAAAAAGTCTATGTATATGTATTTGTGTACTACATTTATATATATATATATATATATATATATATATATATATATATATATATTTCTTATTATGCTATCATTTAATTCATTATATAATTATTGATTTATTATTAATAAAATTGTACACAGTACACAAAAATACATAAGTAAAAAATACAAAGTAAAAAACTGTTTGTGTGTTATTAATTTTTCAACTGATTTGAAATTCTAATTAAAAATGAATATCAATACTGATGAGAAATATTAAAAATTACAGTATATAATACAATCGTTTAAAATCAACATCAATTATAATTAAATTAATTCTGTGTTAATAACTTTTAAAAAAAAAAAATCAAAAAAAATTTTTTTCTTTAATTAAATTTATATAGAATGTTTTTTTAAGCGTAACAGAACTTTAAATTAAATTCCTATTGAATGTTCTATCTAACTTACAAAGCATCTTTATATATAAATATATATATATATATATATATATATATATATATATATATATATATATATACATGTATATGTGTATGTATATATGAGGTAAGAGTGTTTTAAGTTAGATTTTTGCAGACTCCTCGAAAGAATAAAATGAAAACACATGATATTGTAACAACTAATTTTTTTAAAATCCTATAAAACAAAACTTTGTAATGGTATCGACACGTGAAAAAAAATTACAAAATGAAAGATAGTCTGAGAAGTTTTTACAGTAGACACCAATAAAAAAAGAAAACCGGAAAGGCCAATCACTACATGGAAAACTTATATCTGAAATATCACGGAAGTAAAAAATTATAAAGAAGTGATTGAGACAAGAGAAGGCTTTAGACAGATAAGAAGGCAAACTACTGATAAAAAATATCATTACAAAAAGAGAAGAAAAAAGTAGATAAATATTTTATTTTCAGCAGAAATTTAAAATAAAATGAAACCATGTATTTCAGAACAATTCCATTCCTTTGTAATAATAAAATGAAGACATATGATATTATCACAACTATTTTTTTAAAATCTTAGAAAATAAAATGTTGGATGGTATGAACAAGTGAAAAAAATGGAAAATAGCCCGAGAAGATTTAACAATTAAAAAAGAGACCAGCCATAACATGAAAAATCTATATATAGAATGCAATGGAAGAAAAGAATTACGAGATAATTGAGACAAATAAAGTTTTAGATAAAGAAAATAGCAGAGTCCTAATAGGAGAAAACGTTCTATTTTTAGCAGAAACATAGAATAGAATGAAGCTATGTATTTCAAAACAATTCCATTCTTCTGTACGTGCTTTCATCAAAATAATAAAATGAAAACCTATGATATTACGTCAACTGACTTTTTAAAATTTTAGAAAAGAGAATTTTGGATGATTAAGATGCAAAATGAAAAATAGTCTGAAAAAATTTGACAGCGGACCTCGATTAAAGAAAAGGGAAGGTCAGTCCTTACATAAAAAATCTATATCTACAATACCGTGGAAGAAAAGGATTACTACAAGATGACAAAATAAAGTTTTAAATAGAGAAAATGACAAAATCGTAATAGGAGAAAACGTTCTATTTTTAGCAAAAACATAGAATGAAATGTAACCAAGTATTTCAGAAAAATTCCATTCATTTTTAAGTGCTTTTATTGAATGAAAGAAACGAAAATATACGATAAATACAATTACAATAGATTTTAAAATGGATTCCTATTAATTAATTTGACTTAAATACAATATTATTATTATTAATGAATTTGTTGCAAAAAAATATACCAAATTTAAAGACTAAAAAAAATAAAACATTTATTTCTGATTAAAAAATAAAATAAATATTAGGGTTGGTTAAGATGTCTATATATTTTTTTAACATAAACCAATCACTAATACTAGTTAATTTTTATAAATCAAATAATTGATTTAAATACAAATTAAACACATTAACTCCAATCTGTTTTATAAGAGTTATTTCAGCTAATTCCATATAAAATGTGATTATATATAAAATAACGTTTTTAATTTAATTAAAAAATTCAAAGATCCGCATGTATATATAAATATGTATATAAAACGTAATATAAACTCAGACATTTATTTTTCATTATGAAATAAATCAAATAAAAAAGGTCTGATAAATCAATTAACCTTTAAATAGACGCTCATTATACGTTAAAGACAGAAGTAAGCGGAATGTATTTTTCTGAAAGACGGTGTAATAAAAGGTATGATGATAATCAAAATTTGCATACTCATCCTCTCATAACGGGATCAATTACCGGTAACGACCGCGAATTCATACCCGGTTTCAAACATAGACATTGCAAAATGGTTTTGTAACAGCGTTGAACGTTGTACCAGCTCAGCTCCATTATGGTTATAATCATATATATTTTGATATAATTTCCTTTCCTGGAATGCTGTTGCTGGTCCTTGTGCCCCTGATTTAATGTATTGTTGTTACTACACCACAGTTAGAAAGCCCAAACGTAAATTCAAATCTATATATTTTAGAAACATGAATATATATATATATATATATATATATATATATATTATATATATTATATATATAAGTATAAACATGTTGCGGTATTATTTGACATAATTATAGAATATTAATTTTGGTTTACGTTGACGGTACCGTCAATTAAAGTTGCCAATTATCCATTTAGTTGTATAAAGTTGTAGTAAACTGTTTTCATATACTAATATAATAAGGAGAATATATTCAATAAATATGTTACGAAATTATAAATTTAACAATGGTATTAAAATCGAATTAATAAAATTGCGTTTTATTCATTTCATTTTTAAAACATAGTTACGTTCTTTTACAATCATTTTTTTCACAAACAATATTTCATTGATTTAATACTTCTCATTTATAAAACTCAATCGTTCAATTTAGAAGATTTATGTAAAAAAAGACGTTATGTGAATCAATGAAATTATTATCTGTTCAATACTAGTATAGGGTCATCCAAATGCGACGCCTAAATTTGTGTTTTATTAAAAAAAAACTATACACATGTTTCTTTTTAATAAAACATAGATGTAGGCGTCACATTTGGATCACCCTATATTTAAAAATAAATTCCAATTTTATTGCGAGCAACAGAAAAAAATATCTAAAAAATTATTCAGACGTAAGTGCAATTAGTAATTGAGTAAAACTGGATACAAAACTCAAACATATTCGTTAATATAAAAATATTTTGTTATTATGAACCAAATTAAATATTATTATTTCATATTCTTATTGCTAATATATAAAGTAACTTATTTACAAAAAAAAATAAAAAAACGGTATTAAAAAAAATATAATGCAAAAAAATTTGATTTTATTTGTCCACTTTTGCAAATTTTCAATTTTGGTTATTTTATTTAGGAAATTTCCTATTTTCGATAATTTATGAATGTCACTACATTTTTTGTCACTCATATCAAAGCTAATCAGTACATTCAAAATATTTTCCCATTATTTAGGTTAATAATATTTTTAAAAAGTAAAAAATAAAATAAAGAAAAATTCAGTTGACTCAGAAAACAATTTTATTTCTTTGAGGAATCAGAAGTATTTTTCGAAAATAATTGCTTAAATGTTAAAGGTGTCACAGAACTGTTTTTTCCAGTAAGAAAAAGAATTTATTGCTGAAAATAAATTCGAGAGGAGATTCTAAATTTTAATCAGCCGATGATGCTTTTTTAATAGAGCAATAAATGAAAAATAAAAAAGTCAAAACACCCAAACAAGATGCCAAAGTTTTGTATATAAACGTTAGCAAATGAACCACAAGAAGAGAATTTGTTTAGAGTCCAAAATATAGCAAAAACAGCCGGTAATAATAAAGAAAAACGAAAAGCTCGATTGGAATTTTGCAATGAACATAATTATTAAACCTTGGTGACTGAAAATGAACTGTCTAATGGGATTTTTAGTAGTAGCATGAAAATTAATGGGATAATAATAAAGAAGATTATCTTGATATTCTGCAGACCTATTTGCCTGACTTTTTGACAAATGTGCTTATTCAATCAATAAAATATTTTTTTTTAGAATGATGGCAACCCCAAATACACTATGAAAATAGTGACATTAGCAACAATTTCAATATATAAAATTACAAATTGGACTTAAATCCAATTGAAAATTTATGGACTTTTGTAAAAAAAAGCAGCTGTGTCAATATGAAGAATTATCTAAAAACTCAAATGAGTTATGGAGAAGAATACTAACAAAATGGCAAAATATCACCAATAAAAATATCCAAAATTTAGTTGAATCTATACGTAGAAGAGTGGAATGTATAATAAAGATTAACAGTTTTTGGGCAAAAGTTGAAATTTTTTAATGAAATGAAATTATTAAAAACGTGCAAAAGTAGATAAATGGAGATTAAAATGTTTTTTGATCATATGTATTATTTCTAGAATGTTTTTTTTTATTTCTGTAAATAAATTACATAATATGTTAAGAATAAGAATATGAAATAATATTTAATTTCTTTCTTAGTAACAAAATATTTTAATATGAATGAAAAACTTTGAATTTAATGTCCAATTTTGCTCTACATTACGTTTTTATAGTTTGTTAGTTACTAAAAAAAATGCTATTTATATATGTTACAATTATCAAATATATTTAATTTATAATAATAATAATAATAACATTAGGTAACATTTATTTGAAAAATTGAATCTATTTCCTCACGAAAAAGAGTAAAACGTAAAAAAACATACATTTTTCCTTATTATACAAATCGTAAATGTTATAAATTTTGAAAATAGATACAAATCGAGCAAGATGTCAATATTTACGATTACGATCTGAATTTTGTTTAGCATTCAAGTAAATAAAGTAATTTATTACATTTTTTTATTGCATTTCCTTTTAAACATCAACACAGACGTATCTCTGAAAACGTTCTAACCAAACAACACACACGTTGGTCGCAACACAAAAGAAGAAATACAAATAAGAAATTTCGTGAATCAGCACATTACTTTCCGAAAGAAATCATGGTAAATTTTTGACCTGCCTCATAAAAAACGCAGCGCCATCATTGTGCCGTAGAGATTTACATCAATGGTAGTGGCATCATATATCGTTGACCGAGTAACATATTCCGCACACAGAAATGGTAAATGTGTGTCGGGGTCGTAAGACTGGCCGCGGCGGCCGTTAAACGATCCCCGGGGTGCGATGCACGCCGCCAAACACCCACCGACCAACCCCACGGCGGTCGCCTTCCCTGGGGCGGAAGCGGCACGAGATGGATGCGTGTTGCTCGCCCGACGTTAAATTATGTGTTGCGTTGATCGCATAGACAGATTAGCTACGGATAATTGTCGAAAAGATTGAACAGGTCGTGGCTATAAAGTAATTTTATTAAAGGCGGCTTTTTTAAAAGCCAATTATAATATTGTCAATATTTTATGTGAAAACATTGATTTACGTTATCAGTTTCATCTGCTTCAGTACAGTTTCAAACATTTTTTTGTGTATTTTCATACACACACACAAACATATATATATATATATATATATATATATATATATATATATATATATATATATATATATATATATATATATGATTATCCAATAAGAGCTTCAGAAGTTTAAATGGAAATAGAACCAAAAATATTTCATTAATTTGTTATTTATTTTTTTAGTTTTAAGCATATTCTATTGCATCAATGATGGAACACAATTTCACTCATATGACTACCACATTACTTGACATAGTGTATTTGTTAGGTCCAATTTTTAGTCACTCTCTAACAAAATTGTGATCCAATTTCATGAATTACACGTTCAATGTTTATTTTTAATGCTTCTGTTGTGTGTGGTTTATCAGGATAAACCAATGATTTCACGTAACCCCACAGAAAATAATCCAATGAAGTTAGATCACATGATCTTGGTGGCCAACTGATAGGTCCATTTTGTTAAATAATGGACTCATTAAACTGTTGTTTTAATAAGTCTAATTAAATTTTTACAATTTCTAAACGTTATTAAAATGTTAAACGTTTCATGATAATTTATACGATCTATACGAAGAAGATTGTCTAAAGAGAACCTGAAAGCTCGAAAGCCCACATGAAAACCAAAACTTATAAAAAATAAAAAAAAGTTTTGAATGAGGCAAAAAATATAATTTTTTTATTGTCAATGACTGGCAACAAGTAAATTGCAATTCCTTGTTAAAAAGTTCAATGAATTAAATTTACTTATAAAAATTTCTATTACAATATTAAGCTATATTTTATTTCCTATCGTAGTCTTGTTTTAAGAAGGAATCGATATTTCAAGTCATGATAGAAAAAACAAAGTTTGTAAGATGTCGATCGAATGAAAAATTTATTCCAGAATACGTTTTTCCGACTGTAAAGTATCCTCCATCAATTAAATCCTCCATCATATGTAAAGTATCTTCCATTAGTATGAGCAGAAATCAGCATTAAGGATTCAGGAAGTTTTTATACCGTTGTAGACAAGATGAGAGCCAATTAGTATAAAACAATATTGGTCGAACAACTACTTTCGCAGATACAAGCCTCGTTTTTGAAAAGTGCAAACCCAATTTTCATACATGATGAGGAATCCTGCCTTAAGGCGCAAGTTATTCAAAAATATTTAAATGACAGTAATGTCATAATGCTGAATTGGTTTGGAAATTCTTCAAACATGAATCCCATAGAAAATATATGAAAATTCAAGAAAATTAAAAGAAGTAAGGAAGATTCTATAAAAAAAATAATATGGCACCACGACTTATCAATCAAATCTACAATAATAACTTGTATTAAAAATATGCCTCACCAGACAGCAGAATTATTGGCAGCTAAACGTGGATATAAAGAGTACTAATTTAAAAATAGTAATTAAAATACAATTTAAAAAATGAACATATTTTATATTGATTAAGATACAAAGAAACTACATAAATAAAGATAAATTACAGAAATTTCAAACACTAATGTTTATGATACCCAAAAATACAAGGAAAATATTTTTCATATATGGGTTTAATAATATGACAAGGTATTTTATATATATATATATATATATATATATATATATATATATATATATATATATATATATATATAAAATCTATTCGGAAATTAGTTATAAAAATCAACAGAAATAACATTTCAAAATAGCTATGTTCATTTTAAAACGAAAAACATACGCAGAAGCGTGACATCAATTGAATCGAAATTCATAAGTCAAAAAGAGAATAAGTAAGTGCTTCCCACTTAAAAACGTATCTCTAAAAAAAAATAAATATACAAAAATTAAAACGTATGAATAGTATGCACAGGTAGGCAAAAACTTGAAAAAGCTCGCCGAGAGAGCATCTAAAATATTTCCAACCGAAATATAATAAAAAAAAGGAATCTTTTGTTACAGACTCGATTTCAATTATAGAAATGTATAAGATTCCGACTGAATGTTGTGAATTTTAAGAGGAGGCAAAAAAAGAACGGTAGTTAAAACGAGCCCGAGTAAAATTTCATTAGGGTCATTCGAGGCTGAATTCATGTTGTGGAAACAAGGTTATTTATGGTATGTGGTTGTGTTTCTGTGAACATAAAATTATTTTAACTTGTAATTGTGACCATTTTTAATTTTGTTAGCATTTGTTTTAAAAGCATAATGCAAATATATTACCTTCATCATAATGTTTTACATTAAAAATATCTCTTGTTACGCGTCCCACTTTCTTTCTATATTAGCATATGAAATTTTATATTTTTAATAACTTTGCTTACAGCATTGAAATTTAAATAGATTAGTCTGCAAACAAAAAATGTGAAATATTCTCTGTTATTATTATGTCGCTTCTGATTAGTGTACGTGTATATTATATTATGATTTTTTTTCATATTACTAAAGGCCATTGGTTATTTCACACCTTATAGTTCGTATTAACAAGCATTAAGTTTTACAATTTTCATAAACGTGCTTTATTACGAATATATTCGTAAAAATTAAATGTATCGTTAAAAAATTATGTGGATATATATACATACACACGCGTGTGTGTGTGTATGTATGTATGTATAAAATAATAAAAGAGTTATTATGTCATTAAACAATATGAAATAGCAATATTTAAATTTAATTTTGAAATGTGTTTTTTCTACCCTTTTAAATTAACTCTCTGTATTCATTTGAAATGAATTATTTATGAAATAATATTCTACAATATACTATAATATACACTGATGTACTGATGTATATATATATATATATATATATATATATATATATATATATATATATATATATATATACAAAAGACTGAATTATTTATTTCTCTATAAATAAAATACATAATTAAAAATTAATTTAAAATTAAAAATAATATAAAAAAACTTTTCTCATTACTAAATGCATATTGTTAATGCAAATGAAAATTGCGTTTTGTTTATAATGCATCAAATTTCATCGAAACACTACAAAAATAATATTTGTATAAAAATATATAGAAATAATTAAAAGAAATATGTAGCAATATTTGCTGAAAAAAAATTAACAAAATAAATTAATTCTACAGCAAAAAAATAATGAATTTATAATTTTCTTAAATGAGTATTATTTCAAAGTAGTGATTTTTAAAATAAAAACATTTTGATGAAAATATACATAATTTGCAAAAAAATATTAAAAATTCACAATAAGCTCTTCTTCATAAAAAATGACTAATAAATCTATTCACATGCATTCATTGTTTATTTTCATATATTTTTTTTTATTATGAACTGATCATTTATTTAATAAGTTAATTATTGCAATAATATTTATAAAAATTGCATTCTGAAAATTTCAAATTGAAATATATTTAATTTTTTAGAGTGAATTAATTACCTATAAATGTCAAATCTAACTTACCACATTTATTAATTAAAATACATAAAGTAATAAAAGACTGAAATTGATAAAATAATTTTTTAAAATTCAAAATTATAATTTAATGTGAATGATTAATATTTTATTATATTTTCAAGCTTAGATTAAAATAATTATCTTTTTAAGATAATAGGAATATAAATATTAATAAAGATAAATATAATCTAATTCAAAAAATATATTGAAAATTCACAATATGCTCTTCTTCATCCAAAATGACTAAAAGATCTATTCAGATGCATTAAATTTTTATTATCATACAATTTTTTTTTTGATTATGAACTGATCATTTATTTAACAAATCCAATTATTGGAATGATTTTTAAAAATTCCAATCTGAAAATTTTTAGACTGAATTAATTAACTACTGTAAACATCAAATCTCACTTATCAGATTAAATAATAAAAAATACAAAAAATAATAAAAAACTGAAATTGATAAAATAAATAACAATTCTAAACAATTTTTCTATACTCGAAATTATAATTTCATATGAATAAATAACATTTTATTATATTTTCATTCGTAGATTGAAATAATTATAATTTTAAGAAAATAGGAATATAAATATTAATGAAGATAAACAGAACCTAATTTCAAAAAAAAATTTTGAAAATTATCAATATGTTCTTTTTTAACCAAAATAACTACTAAATTTATCCACCTGCTTTAGATTTTTTATCAGAATTTTTTTCCTAATACCAACTAATCATTTATTGAACAAATCTAATTTTTACAATATTTTAAAAAATTGTAATCTGAAAATATCAAATTAAAAAACAATATATTTAATTTTTTGAACGAAATTAAACCATTTATATTCTCTCTAATACAAAATTAATTTCACGTTGTAGACATAGTCGATTTTTCAATACCTCTACTTAATTAAAATGTTTAAATATACCAATTCATGTGTACAATTTTGAAGCTGATTATTGTTATTGTAAGTGATCGTCGTAACCACACTATTTTCGTTATCAAATAGTGGAATGTATATATATATATATATATATATATATATATATATATATATATATATATATATATATATATGAATAGAAGTTTGAATCTATCGAAATTATTTAGTATTAGCTTAGCAAAACCGGAAACGTAATCAGATCCATATAAACAGTATAATCAAATAATATTTACCATAACGGAAAGCATTTATATCTGCAAGACATGATTACTATCTTCGCGTTGTGAATTTAATCAAATTTGCAGTTGAATCAAGTATACACAAACATGGATAACTGATCTACGTACGCGTTATTATAAGAACCATTGCTTTAAAATCATATTCCTACCTGAATAGACTGAATAGCAGCGAGACGATATTATTTCAACGTACCTGGAACGGAAAATAAATTTTAATTAAAATTGTATAAATCATATTTTCAGTAATTACATAAGTACTTAAATAATTTACTATTTATAAATATATATATATATATATTTGCATTATTTTTTATTAATGTTTAAATTTTATTCATCAGATTTTACGAAAAATAATTTGAAAGAAATTGATTTATAGAACACACACACATACATATATATGGTCATCCAAACGTGACGTCTAGATTTGTATTTTATTAAAAAAAAATGTGTATAGGGAAACGTGTATTGTTTCTTTTTAATAAAATACAAATCTAGACGTCACATTTGGATGACCAAATATATGTATGTATGTTTATATATACAGTGAATGTCACTTAATATCGTACAGTTGAGTTTTTAATAACTTTTGATCGAAAATTTTTATAATACACATATCTCTAATAAAAAAAATGTTTTAATTAAATTTAATAATAAATGATTACAAAATTCGATTTAAAATAATAATATTAAAAAATATTTCAGTGTCAACTAATTTTTTATAATGATCTCTCGTTATGTTTTTCCACTTTTATTCAGGGCCTTTTTTAGGTTATTTCTCTTGGATATTGTATGTATTTACATTTTTTTTTATCTAAATCATTCTAAATATAGAATCATCCAAATGTGACTCCTAGATTTAAGTTTTATTAAAAAGAAATAAAATGAACTATACACATGTTTCTTTTTAATAAAACACAAATCTAGGAGTCACATTTGGATGACCCTTTAGATATTAATTATATTGAGATCTGGATACTGAGTTGGAGTTTGTATAACTTTTTGGGCAATTTACAATGTCCACATTCGTGCAACGTGTGAGGAATATTTTGAATCATTGTCAGATTAAGTTGAAAAGTGTTGTAGATATTCATTCCTCCAGCTCTCTGTTTTAAATTTCCATTTAATATATTTAGATATTCCAACGTCTCCATTATTCTGTTGATAAATACTAAATTGCCTAATCCATATGCTGACATTTAACCCCATATCATTAACGATCCTCTGCCATGTTTCACCACTTTTAACACTTATTTTCTTATTTAATTTTCCTCATACTGTATCATTTTCATCAAGTGCGAAAACATTAAATTTTTATTTGTCAGTGAAAATGAAGTCATTTCAAAACTCCAAACATTTATTTACATACTCCCTTTTAAATTTCGAATTTTCTTTTCCTAATCTACTTGTTGATAAGAGTTTGTTACTTGTAATTCTCCCATGAAAGTCATTTTTTACAAAACTCATCTTACTATCATCTTTCCCCAAATATATTTTAATATCTAGGGCGATCTTGGAGGCTGCAATTTGAAATTTCTCTTATTTTTACGAATTATAAATCATTCATCGCTTGGTGTTAGTTTTCTATCCGATCGAATTTTTTATTTATTTTTTATACGATTTTCTTCGCTGTACCTTTTCACTTTGTATTGAACTATACTACAACAGCAATTTATAATTTTGACGATTTCTGCATATTTTTCCATTTTTATGATAAAGAATAACTAATTCACTGTTGGAAAGATTTACTCTATTTTTAAATTTTATGAAGAGAACATCCTTCTAAGAGCGTTAAAACTACACTGAATAGTCTTAAGCATAGAAAGAAAATGTTTTTTCTACTTACTAAAATTCGTTATATGATTTTAAGTGACGTCTAATTTTCGTACTTACAAAAAATGATTCCAAATTGAAATCCAATAAAAAGGGTATCTTCAAAAAAAATATACTACATTTTAAATACATTTATTTATTATAAGTAAAATTAATAGAATTTCTTATTTGATACTTACAGAAAATAACTTTTAAATAAAACGATTTTTATAAATACTATACGATTTTAAATGACACTCGTATAGACACATACACACACATGCAAGTATATATGTATATATTTTTTGAAAATTAATACAATTTAACACTATATATAATATTATATAAAAAAGAAGCTAATAAATCGAATACAATATTTCACTTTAAAAGATAAATGAGAAAAGTTTCGAAAAGAAAAACTTTTTTATACAGAACTGTATATATCCAAAAAGCAATTCATTATGAGATTAACGATGTCAACTGATATCGAAAAGTACGGTTAAAAGTAATCCCCTCGAGATACATAATTACAATGTAGGTGGTAAATTTAACACACTACAAATTAATCCGAAACACGTACTGTCATTAGGAACAAATCAAAACGCTAGCTCTGTACAATTATTAATAACGCAACCTTCACCTCATCGCCCACTGTACAATGATTGTGCTATTTGAATTACTGTCATGCGCTACAATTATTTCAATTCGACCGATTCAATTCCCTATTTAATAGAATACATTTATACATACACTGGTTAATGTGATGCCCGTGCCTATTTAGAATTCTGTTCGACTATGCACTTCATGGCTTATTAGCCTGTTTGAAGTATCATCAAAATAGCTTCATACCTCTTCCACGTAATACCAATACTACATGACCTGATAGCGGATAGAAACTAACTGTTTCGAATCATTATTTCTCATAGGTTTTGGTTACGTTTTCAACGACGAGGGTACTACAAAACGGCAGTTCTTCGAGTGGAATTAGTATAACATAGGGTTTTCCAATAAACGCTTCAGGAATTTAAATAGAAAGAAAGCAAAAATTATTTAATTAATTAGTTATTTATTTTTAAACATATTCTATGGCATTAACGATGGAATATAATTTCACTCTCATATAACCACCACGACTTCGGTTGACATATTGCATTCGTTTAGTCCAATTTTAGTCACTCTTTCACATAATTGTGGTCAAATTTCATGAATTACACGTTCAATGTTTATTTTTAATACTTCTGTTGTTTGTGGTTTGTCAACATAAACCAATGATTTCACATAACCCTACCAAAAATAATCCAATGGAGTTAGATCATTTGATCTTGATGGTCAATTGATGGGTGCATTTAATTAAATAATAGATTCATTACACTCCTGTTTCAATTAAATGTTCCATGATAATTTGCCAAATTATACTGAGTTGAAATGTCAAAATAAGTTTTTAAAAAATTGAAACAGTTGTCAAAGTTATGACATTCTTATTGGAAAACTCTATATTTTAAAAATAATAAAATATAATACAATAATATTCAAGAGAGAAGTAATTAAAACAAAAATAATATTTACAGATAAATTCCACAAAAAAATGATTTTTTTAAGTAAAAAAAATAACTATTTCCTTATTTTTGTATCATTTTAAAATATTTTTTAATATTGTAAAAATTTTATTTTGAAATACAATAAAATATATAAAGTCATTAAATATGAAATGTCTAATTTTGAATCAAAAATTTAATATATTATATCTCAAATAAAACACAGTACAATTAAATAATGTGCCTAAACTATCAACACAGTTTTGCCATCTTAAAAATAACTTATTTAAACCAGCAATGAAGAAGTCTGGAGTGAGTTACATCCTTGTCAAATACTTCGTTAATATTTCGAACTGTCTGCGCTATATTGGTTCCACAACAGAACCCATATTCGAAAATAACACGAATTTTAGACTTACTCACAGTTTCACAAAAATTGTTCTAAAAAAACAATTCGAAACATAATCACAAACCAAAAAATGCGTTTAAAAGAGAGAGAATGTATTTTGACAATAATAAAAAAAAACAAGAACTGTTAAAGTGAAATATCAGAGATATCGACTCTAAAACTCAGTACTTTAGAAAATTAATGACCTAATAATAATAAACTAGTAGTGAATATCTCCAAAATTAAAATGTCAACCAGCATTACAATAACAATAAACAAAATAAGTGTTTTATAATATTTAAAAAAAAATTTTGGAAAAATACACTGACTATTTTTTAATACAATTGATCTTAATTAATTACCAATAAAATAAATAAACAAATATAAAACTTCCAATAACTATAATTTGAATTTGATAAAGTTTTAACTTTTTAAAACGAAAATTAATCGTATATGCATTTTAACCATGAAATAAAAATTATAATTCTTTTTTTACCACGTTAAATTTTTAAACATTACTTAGATATTTTATATAGGATGGTTCAAATGAGACTGAATAATTTTGGCATCCTTTTACTTGTTTACTATCATTTATTATTTTTTATTATCTTCCAGTCTCATTTACGCTACTCAATATTTCCAGTAATAATAATTATATCATATTAATAATACCAATAAAAAAAACCTTTTTTCATATTTATCTGAAAATACAATAAAAACAATTTATCTTTTCTTCTGTATAATGAACATAGTTATATTTCATTTCTTATGATTTTTGTAATTATTTATATACCACAAAATATATCTTTAGCTTGAGAAATATGTACATGAACACACAATTCCACTGTATGGGTAAATGTACACACTAATTTGATGATTGACAATGGCACTCGTCGACCAAAATGTTAAGGAGAGTAACAAACAACAATTTGCAAGAGTACGAATAATTTTCAATATTTAATTGTTCGTTTTAATATGGATGACCTAGAGCATTAAATAAAAAAAATACTGTCTCCCAGTTTCTACTTCTATTTATATATATATATATATATATATATATATATATATATATATATATATAGAGAGAGAGAGAGAGAGAGAGAGAGAGAGAACTATGGATTTTAAATTTTCTGTTAGAAATGTTAATGTGTCGTTGCTAATTAAAAAATTCTCATTTAAAATTTGATATAGAACCAATCTTAATAAAAATTTACAAAACGTACAGTCATTTTTTTAATCAAAATAAAAAATAATGCATGTGAATACATTATAGAGTTCAAGTTAAGAATTCATTATACGTTTTACGGTGTTTGTTTGTGTATATGTAAACGTAGAGTGAGAAAATAAATTGGACTGCCAACTTTTACTACAAGTCTATGATAAGTGCTTAAATTTAAGGAAGAAAAAAATTGCAATGCACTTAACTTTAAACGCCGTTTTCATCTCTCCCGCGAGATTACAAGTATCTTCTGCTACGTAAGAAATCTCATCCGCCATGAAAAAGCGGAAAAAATGTAAATTTTACAATCACAATTAACGAGTGACGGGGGAATCCGATCTCCTCAAGGCAAACACACACACATACCAGTCAACCCGCCCGCGCTACTCTACTCTCTACATAATCAACGACTTTCAAAAGGTCCCGTGCCTTTACAGTCAACGTTGTACAATTCTACACAGACGTCGTTCTAAAAGAGGCCGTGTGTATAAAGGGCTCTTCTCCAGCCGGCCAGAAAACTACCATTACATATCCAATTTTACGGTTTGCTTAATGTTTAGTAAAACATGACCAAAACCACAGTAGACTAGCGACGGATAACCAAGGCTGCTTCACCACTATGAAAAGTTATGCACATAGTAACGGAGTAAACGATGCACAGATCAGTAATCGTTTTTGGCGGTCGTTTAAAAGTTATAAGTAAACATACGTTGCAACTCACTTAACGTTTCGAATAATTTCAAAGTCGATTTAATAAGAGCATCAAAACACATACCTGATATCATCAATCAAACGACATAGATTTACGATTCATCAAATAAATATCGACGTCGACGAATAACCTAGTGAACTGATTTGGAAAACTTAACCAGTACAGACAAACTTCAATGAAAATTATTTTTTTTTATAGTTGAAGAGAGATTTTGTACAACAAACAACACGGTATGATAAATTAAATCAATTCTGTTCTTATCAAATGAAAAATGAAATATTTTATAAATTAAAAGAAAAATCATACAGTGAAATCTGGTCACTATTCCATAAATGTATACACATTTCATTATTGTACCAATAAGGCAGAGAATTTAATATGATTAATTTTGATATTTTATTTAGAAATTTAAATTATTTTCATACGAAATAAATAATTTACGTAACTGTCTTTTTTAAAACGGTGATAAATTCATTTAAACACAAATTAACTATCACCCCCAACACCACACTATGTTATAAAGTGTTCAATAATCACTTATTGTTCACTTTGTTGTTTATAACAATGAGCTAATGCGCAATTCAACAGCAATAACATCATCATCAGAGACTCTGTTATAAACAAAAATTAAAAAATTAGTCATTAAAAAAAGCTCTGATGATAATGTCATTGCCATCGAAATTCATATTAGCCCATTGTTGTTATAAACAACAAAGTAAACAATAAGTAAATACTGAACACTTTATAACATATTGTAGTATTGGGGGTGATAATTCATTTGTGTTAAAATAATTACTTTAATTTTTAAACAATTATAAACAAGCATGAATAAAATACTTAGTTATTTTAATATAAAATTGTATTTTATTTATTAAATTATATATTAATTTAACAAGCTAATAAGACGAATTTCATTACACAATGTAAAAGAAATATTTTCACTAAAATAAATTCATCATTTATTTTTTTAAAAAAAATTGTGAAATTAAAATTTATGGTAAAAAAACGTTCATACGAAAAATAATTACTGAATAAAAAATATCTTGCTCATAATCTACATTCGTATGGATGTAATATCCCAAAAAAGCCATACTGTTTAGTTGAAATATTCTCTTTTACACGATTTATTATCTCTATATTAAAACTTATTTCAGTAAATTCTAAATCAGAGTTGAGCAAAATTCAAACAAAATATGACTGATGATTATGACTAAATCATAGTTTGTAAAAATAATTAACGAAAAAAACGTTAACTTAGTCACAAATCTTCTATAATAAGATTAATCTAAAATTAGTCACTTGATTAATAATAATTGACTAAATCAGCCATTTGTATAAAATGACTGGATTAGTCAAATACGTTTTAGTCCGACTAATATTCAATCGTTAATTATTACTCAACAATAGATTCAGTAAGAATTTTATTTTTTGAATTGTTAGCAATTATTCTTTAAAGAATTTCTTGAACAGGAATTTCTGCAAATAAATAATAAATCAACAGATCACAAAAAGAATCTAACATTGTCACAAGAGACTCTAAAATTAAACTCAGTTTAATATTTATTTACGATTTAGAATACACAAAGATCAAGGGGTAGATTGATGAAAATAATTTTTACATTTCTTATTTCCTAATAAATTAAGTCACTTAGAACAAATAGTAACTAATAGCTAATCTGTACTCGTATGACTAATAACTAATGGTTGGTGTTTAGTCATGACTAATAACTAATATGTATTAATTGCTAAAATTAATGTGTTTATAAAAAAACTAATGAAAAAAGTGATTTGTGATTAATAACTAACTTAGTTATGACTAATAATTAGTCAAAAATTTAGTCAATTTCTACCTAAATCTATTCTAGACAAATCATCCAAATAAAATATCACCAGAGTTGAAAAATAACAAAAACTTATACAACCACTTATGCAACTACTCTATAGAATAAAATATAATCGTATCTTGTAAGCATTTTAAAATTTGCAAATCACTTAACAGTTATTAAAAATATATGTATATAAAAACAACAAACTGAAAACTATCTCTTGTGTGACAACAATGCACGCTGTAAAACAAAATAATGTATCTGACACACTAATTAAAATTACGAAGAAAAACACTTCACGAAGCTTATTAATAATTACGCTGATAACAATTTTCTACGTGGGGAGTTCTGAACGTTAATGCTGTCGATACTTTGGTTGACTGTAATCTACTTACGTTACTCATTTACAACGTTCGAAATTAGGTGGGGAAGACGACGTGGAAGCGAGCGTAAGAGCTCTTGTTGAGAACACATAATGTAAAACAGACATCAACAATATTATCAATTATTCTATCGGATTAAAATTTTATTCAGATGCTAAAAGAGCTTATAAATTCGTTCACTAAAACGTAGTTCAATTTTATCGCATGTCAAAAACGACTAATCAAAATTCACAAAATTTATAAAATATTGTAACAATAAATACACAAAATACATACATACATACATATATATATACATACATATATATATATATATATATATATATATATATATATACAAGATATATTAAAAATTACAAAGTATATATGAAATTAACATTAAATAAAAAATACCATCTTCACTAAATAATGTAAAAAAATAATAAACTAAGAACAGAATAAAAATTAATATTTATAAAATAGCTAATGTACATTAATCGTCAATTATGTATACAAAAGTATCAAATGTTAGGAAAGAACAATTTTAACTTTTCGTTAGATAATAACGCTGATCTCGTTTTTTATAAAATAAACGATGTCAGAAAAACCAACACAATATACAAATAAAAAAGGATGAAAGAAACAACGGATATAAGAGTAAAGTTTACAAGTAGAGTTTCAGTTTGTTAACTGACATCTTTTTTTTGTTTCTACTCAGTTTTCCCGAGATAAATTCTTAGAAAACTCTAATCTTTTTCATGAAGAGATTTACCTTCTTCTTATGTCAAGCGATTTTTACATCGGTAAACCGTTAGCAAAAGAACTATAAAACAACAGATATTAGTAATACACTTTTATATATACATACATAGACACACACTCATATATATATATATATATATATATATATATATATATATATATATATATATATATATATGATGTATATATGTACATTAAATTAAAATAACCAGAAGTTACTAACCTAGACAAAATCCCAAACAAAAAAAATTAAATAAAAAAACAGGCCATAATTTTAATTACCATAAAATAATATTTACTTATATTACATATAATAAATGCGAAAAAAATCTAATTAGAAAAAATAAACGACTAATTTTAATTTAATAAATTCAACAATATATCTACATAAAATATAGCATCCTTTATTAAGTTTTAAAAAGTGTAGGAAATGTCTAAGAATATTAGAGTTGATGAAAGGAAAATTCTGACTAATATATTAGTGATAGATGGAATAATGATTAATTATATAACTCAAGTAAGGATTGAATAGCTGTTGGAAAAAACAGATATCCATCTTTTAATAAATAAAACACTTTTATCGAAGGGGCAATAATTTGATTTTAAATATAGATGAACCATCAAAAATCAACGATGTAGGTTGCACAAAAATTATAAAACAATATATTAAAAATCACATAAATGTCCCAAAAACTAGCAGCTCATAATTGAAGGAACTTTGGAGAACTGGGACAAATCAATCATAAAATTAATAACTAGAAGAAGAAAGATAAGACATAACAGTACCAAAACTAACATTCTTAATTCAAAGAAAGATAAACAATAAAGTGCTATGGTAAATTAGGACAAACTTAATCATTAAATTGATGATTGGAAAATGAATAAAAAATAGTATATAATATTCCCAAAATTAACATTTGCTATTTTTGAAAAGATAAGCAATAAGGCACTATGAATAATTGGTACAAACTAATTATGAAACTGATGACTGGAAAAAAACATAGTATATAATATTCCCAAAACTACTATTTACCTTTTAAGGAAAGATAAACAATAAAAAACTATGTAAGACTGTGATAAACCAATCATAAAATTGATAATTGGAAAAAGAAAAAAGATAGCATATAATAATCTCAAAACTTACATTTGTAATTTTAAGAAAGATGGACAATAAAGCACTATGAACAATTGTTTCAAAAAATCATAAAACTAATGACTGAAATTAGAAGACAAGAAGTACATAGTATTCCCAAAACGAATACTTATTTCATAAAAGATAAGTAATAAAGCACTATAGAGAATTGGTATAAACCAATTATAAAATTGATAATTAGAAAAAATAAAAAAATAGAAAATAATATTCCCAAAACTAACATTTTTCTTTTAAGAAAAGATAAATAATAATATAAACTGTGGAGGACTGAGATAAATAAATCATAAAATTGATGACTGGAAACTAAAGAAAATATAGTAGATAATATTCCTAAAACTAACATTTGTCATTAAAGAAAGATTGTTAATAAGAAACTATGGGAAAACTAAAACAAACTAACTATAAAATTGATGACTGGAAAAGGAAGAAAAGATAGTACATAATATTTCCAAAACTAACATTTGCTATTTAAGGATAAATGGACAATTGGGTCAAATCAACCATAAAATTGATAACTAGAAGAAGAGATATAACATAATATATCCATTATTAAAAAAAATCAAAAAACTATATTCAAAAACAGAATTTTTGTCGAGTATTGTATTTTATAATTCAATATGTTTTAATTTCTCCTAAAAATTTCATTAAGAAAAATTAAAAATTATTGATAAAAAAAATAAAATTAAAATATAGAAATAAATATGAAAATTTTTATCACATATAAAAATAAGCACAAAATTTTATTTTATAATTGCAATAATTTCTATAATTAATAAATTTTATATCCTTATATATCAATAAGATGATCCAAATAAAACTTAAGGGTTTAAACATACATTTACTTCCTTACTATCATTGACTATTATTTAATTTCTGTCAATTTTATTTGAGCCACCTATATAATTTATACAAATTAATAATACATATACAAAACATATGGAAATATGAAATAATTTTTATGATTTTTTTATTAACAATAATGAAAAAATGATAATAGTTTTAGAAATAACACAAATTCAAATTTATGAAAATAAATCAAAAAATTAAAAATATATTTTCAAGTAATTCTTATCAATGTATATATAAGTGTGTGTGTGTGTATCTACACACACAAACATATATATATATATATATAAACACAAATAAAAAAACATCAAATAGAACAAATTGTGATTTTCTCCCCATATCTCATGTTTCATGATATAAATTAAAAACACATATTTGCTTTTCCGTTTTCTGTGTCGAACAAATCACATCAGTAATTTCAAACACTTTCAATGAATAATCGCTATTAAAAACAGCTTAAAACAGGCATTGAGACAGAACAAACATGGCGCAACCAAAGTCACACGACCCAAATTAAAACAATTGAGGCGTAAGGTTTAGGTATAATTGCCAAACAAGATAAAGCTTTAAAGCGGAGAAATTCATTTTAACGGCTCTAGTATGGTAGGAGCGTAGAGAGAGCCGTCGAGCGGTGGTTGTAACGGAACGAACGAACCGGGAGCCGGTGCGTCACTTTGCAAAGCTCATGGAACCGAGCCGCGGCGGCTAAAGTTCAATTCCACCAATATCAGTGGTATTACTGTGCGCACATTGAACAAGAGTTGTAAGCATATCATTTTATATAACAATCGACCCATGCACGTACAATCATCATCTTAATGAGAAACTGGATGAGATGAAATTTTATTAATATAGTTCTTCGATTCTCATCAAAGAGAAATTCATTGGAGTTACAAATTAGATTCCCAAAATTAAATATCACACATATCATTATATAACTAACGAAATTACTTATTGCCAAATGGATACAATTTAATTATATGTACGAGACGAAAACTTTTCAGAAAGTAGCAAATAGAATTAGACATTTACAAATAGTCCAAATTAAATCATAGACTAGTTCTAAAAGAGTTGTATAGAATTAAATTCTTACAAAAAACACAACAAAAAAACTTCGTACTTCATTCTGTTTTATACTGGAGACTCAAATAAAACTTAAGAATAATAAAAAAAAGCAAATGATAATAAAAATAAATATATGTCTAAACTCTTCAGTCTCATTTAAGACACCTATACATTTTTTTTATTAATTGACTAAAATTTATATATTTACATTAAATTATAAAACCTAATCTATCAAAATATCCAATGGATAATAAAAGAATATATTTTTTAAATAAAATTTTCTACGAAATTTTCAATATTTTCTTTTAAAATTATTCCAAATAAAATTTAAAATATACCTTTGTATCTTTCCTTATTCCACTTTAATAACTATATTGATTGATATTCTGAGCTATGTTTTTTTTATATTTTTTGTGACAATTTCGATTGAGAAAATTTTTTTTTGTATAAAAACTATTTGAAATTATCGAATAATATAGGTCATATTACTTTATTAAAAAAATAACTTATTTTGTAAAAGCAATTCATATTGACTACAATTTACATCTTTATTATAAACTAAATTATAAAATCTTACCTAGATATCTCTAAGATAGTTTTTTTATATTTTTTATGACAGTTTTGATTAAAAACATTTTTTATAAAAAAATCTATTTGAAATTATTGTATAATGTAAGTCACATTACTTTATCAAGAAAGAAATATTTGAACTTATTTTGTAAAAGCTATTCATATTAACTCATTACAATTTATATCTTTATGTAAACTAAATTATAAAATTAAATCCATTAAAACGAAATTAAAATGTAACTGTCTTTATTCTGTTTCTAAATATAACTAACTGATTTATATTATCTGTGTATGTTTTTTTCAACTTTTTGTGAAAATGTTGGTTAAGAACAATTTTTTTTTTAATAAAAACTATTTTCCCATTACTTTATGAAAAAATAACTTGTTTTGTAAAATCAATTCTATTAAGTGATTACAATTTACATCTTTATTGTAAACTAAATTATAAAAACCAATCTACCCAAATGAAATTAAAATGAAACTTTTTACCTTTTCTTCTTCTAATTTCATAAATAAATGATTGATATTCTCCGAGCTGTTTTTTTTATTTTTTTGTATAAAAACTATTTGAAATTTCAGAATAAAATAAGTCATATTACTTTATAGAAAAAATACTTGAATTTGTTCTGTAAAAGCAATTCATATTAAGTGAGTATAAATTACATGTTTATTATAAACTAAATTATAAAATCCAATCTATTGAAACAAAATTAAAATGTAATTTTCTCTTTCTTTATTCTAATTTCATAACTAACTGATTGATATTTTCTGAGCTAGATTTTTTTATATATTTTTGTGATAATTTTGATTGAGAACAATTTTTTTTATAAAAATTATTTAAAATTACCCGAATGATATATTTAGATAACAATACTTATTTTTTTAAAAAAAATATTTTGTATAAACAATTCATATTAACTGTCTACAATTTAAATCTTTATTATAAAATCTAATCCATCCAAATAAAATTTAAAAAAATAATTTCTTGATTTTTTTATTCTACTTTCATAAGTAAATGATTGATATTCTCTAAACTATGATTTTTTATATTTCTTGCAATAATTTTGATTGAGAAACAAAAAAAAATTATATAGAAACTAACTGAAGTTGCCAAATAATTTAGAACATCTTATTTCATTATAAAAGATTTATTTTCATTACTGATATTTATTATTACATTTAATTTAGTATTTGCGATTATATTTATGTTTTATAAATTGTTATTAAATTTATTACCAATTTTGTAACGAAATTTAAATAATTGTTCTTTAATAACTAAATTTTAAATAAAAATTTATATATATATATATATATATATATATATATATATGTGCGTGTGTGTGTATGTGTATTATTTTTTATTATATTACTTTTTGTGTATTTATTAATTCTCTGTAACACATACATATAGGATCATCCAAATATAACGTCTAGAATTGTGTTTTATTCAAAAGATACTAAACACATGTTTCTTTTAATTAAAACACAAATCTAGGCGTCACATTTGGATGACCATATAAATCACAACTTATTTTTAATTATTAAAAATTTGTCGTAAAAATAATCTGTAATTTCAACCAATATTTGATTTTAATTTACATCAGCAACCACAATTTTAAAATTCTATGTTGATAATTTTTTTTATTAAAAAAATTTTACAGATACATATTTACAAATACATTTAACTATGATAGTTTTATTATGTAGAATCACATACAATTTGTCGAAAGTTTTTTTTTTTACCTAAATCAAACCCTTTTTCAAATCCGTCATTTGCATAATTAACGAAATGTAGTGATTATTATTCCATAACATATTACAAACGATAAATGAATAGTTTTTGTCGTATTGTGTTAAAAACTCGTTCCAAACCAACATCATTTACAAAATTGGTATTGCAAATTGACAATGCATTACAACGAGGTGGTTATTGAAATAGTACTGTTCGAAAACAAATACTAAAGTAATTATAACAGTATTTATTTATTCGTTTTGTGTACATATGTAAATTTATATATATCTATATATAAAATGTCTGCTTATGTTTGTTCAAATATTTTGAATGCATGACTACAAAGTATAAGAAGTAGTAAAATTTGAAAATATCTTTTTTAAAATTTATACTAGAAAAATTTCCCAACAGATGTTTGTTTTTTTAAAAAAAAAATGATTTTAAATTGTGGATAAGAAAATTATTTATAAAATTAATCGATATAGAATCGTTGTAAAAAAATCTCAATCTTAATAAAATTCAATTATTTTCTAAAAGCGTATCAACCCTGACCAGTATAACAAAACGTTTCTCGTGTGCAAGCCTACACAATAAGTATGCTATAAATACTGAGTGCACAAGCGATATAAACACTGGTTAATTAGAGTAGACATTTGCCGGAGGCACATCTCACCCCGTATCGCCCGTTCGTGACGCCCAGAGCATCAACAACGCACTAATCCCGTCGCTTGCGAAACACGACGCTTAACTCGAATCAAACTTGTAGATCCGCCAGCCATGGTAACTTTTGACCTGGGAGGACGACCTTCAAGCTCGTCGTATTCTACAGTTATTCTGTTATACTCCGACGAGAACGCTAACATTGGCAAAGCCTTGATATGCATCAAACATATATAGTACAACAGTACTAGCGACTAGTACAATTCAGGTCATATGGGATACAAATACGATAGATAGCGTAAAACTTCAAATGGACAGGGGTTCGCACAAGGGATGATATTCAGTTTGTGCTTCATTTAACTTTGCCCCGATGTAACGTAAACGAAACATGTCGGGAATGTCATGTGAGACCAGTTTGGTAAAATTCCAATTGTTATTGAAATGAGATATTGTGTTGGCTTACCGCATTCAACGAATTATTTTCATATAACAAACAATCAGCATTAATACAATACATAATAAAAATATTTGACCTATTTGCAGAATTAACTTGTACATAAAATAAACTTTTACATAACTGACACATTTCACACATACATATCTTCATAATCATATATAAATAAAGACTGATTTTTTAAGTTGGATAGAACTTTCGATAGGAATTTAATTTAAAGTTCTATCACTTTTAAAAAAAACACCCATATATATATATAATATTATTTCTTTACATGCAACGAAAAATTAATGTTTAATACACATATTTTTCTAAAAGACAATTTTAATAGCATCCTTTTAATTGTATCAAAAAATGTACAGAAACATTTACAGATTAAGTCAGATAATGGCTTAAAACAGCCCATGATAATAATAAAAAGATAAATACCTATTAAAGAATGTTTACTTGTCTGTCAGTCAAAAATGACGTAATGTAAATAAAACATTTTTAGAAACAGACAAAGCACGCGACATTACCTTTTTTTATAAAAAACGGTCGCCGTGCAAGGGTCTCAACAGCACAGTGACGAGTTTATTTCGTATCAATTACGTAATGACAGTTTTACAACAATAACTACATGCACACGTCGTAAAGTTCCGCAATCATGCGGTAGATGTATAACGAACTAAACACGCCATTCTAGATTTCTACAAACAAGAGCTTTGTGTACATTTTGTTCAGCTATATAGGTAAATTATTGTCTAGGTGCCTTTATATTATACATGAAAATGATAAAAATAAAAAAGTGAAATGATATTTTCCGTCTCGGAACGTTGCTCTTGAATAAATACTTAATGTATTCTGTGTACATATATATATATATATATATATATATATATATATATATATATATATATATATATATATCAACATTTATCAGAAGTTTATAAAAATAATAATTAAATATAGTGTCATCCAAATGTGACACCTAGTTTGGATTTCATTAAAAAGAAACCAAAAAAAATATACACATGTTTCTCTTTAATAAAACGTAACTATTGGATTATGACGTTTTACTATATATGAATTAGATATATAATCAATACAATTACAATTTATTTTGTGTATATAACCATCTGAGAAGACTGCCTGAAAATTCATCTTTTCTATTTCTTGTTGATTTTAATATAGTCATCCAAATATAACGCCTAGTTTTGTGTTTTATTAAAAAGTAACATGTGTATAGTTTCTTTTTAATAAAACACAAATCTAGGTGTCACATTTGGATGGCCCTATATAAAAAAAAATATCAATTTTACTATTTCCTTTTACTGACAAAATGATAAAAATTTTGGTAGATCTAATATTTTTTATTATGTCTGTATTTCATTTTATAAAAAAAATCTATTTAAATGTTAGTAAACAATGTACATGTTATTAAAATATACTTGTGTATATTTTGTAAATACAAATGTTAAATATATAAAATATTTATTTGTTTTTATATTTTTCTTTTCCTACATAAATAATCCATGTAAATAAAACCATTCATTTTTTAAATATAATATAAATATCATAAATATATAATCGATACAAAAAAAAACAATGAATAATAAAAGTTATTTTGCACGCAATTTTATATTTTTGTAAGAAAATTATTATTGTACTTTATTTTCAAATCCACTTATGAAAAACATTGAAAATAAAATTCGAAATGCAATCGGAAATGAATTTAAGACTGCAGACTTGCAATTGTGTAAAGTTATTTCTTAGGTAAGACACTATTAAAATTAAGTATACGAAAAATTTTCTGTTGTCTTTTAGATAGAAATTTCAAAAAACACATTTTTTATTTGATCCATATATATATATATATATATATATATATATATATATATTTATACAAAATTAATAAAAAACACTCACCAAAAAAAAAAATTCAAATTTATAATGCACTCACTTTGAAATCACTACATACAATGAACTCTGTATTAATTTGTCGATACATTTTACAAAATGATAAATTTTTAACGTAACTAAATTACGTACAATTTCATTTGTATATTTCAAGAAATATTTTTATGTAATATTTTAAAGATTAAAGTACAAGGCATATATTGTTAGAGTAATAAATATTCGTAGATATTTAAAATTATACAACTATTTGAAATATACAAGTAATTATAAAGTGAAATAATTGTACATTTATATAAATATGTACAATACTTACATATATAGATGGATATTTAATGTGTTTGTGCTTTTAGTAAAATTCTTTTTAAAATATTAGTGCATTAAAATACATTTATGTACAATTTATATATATATATATATATATATATATATATATATATTACATAACTTAAGTTTTTAATTCACATTAATTGTAAATTTAAATTTAAAATTACACTTATTTGGTTATTACACATTTTGAAATGTCTTGAAAATTCATCTATCTATATTCGTAATAAGTTTCAATAATATTAATGTTTCATTATTTCAGTAACCCAGAATTTTAATTATTTATAATGTCGTTATTTAAAATGTGATTTTAAAAAACAATTCAACTAACTGATTTAAATTCATTTATTGTAAACTAAAAGATCTTTGAAATAATATAGATAGAAACAATATTAATAATTTGATGTCTTAATTCAAATAGAACTGTAGTATTTTGATTAAGAGTTTTTTTATAAAAAAAAATGTTATTTATGGCAAACTGATCAATGTTAACAGGATATGTGTGGGGATTCTTCTACACACACACATATTGTTTAAAAACTTACCAGCATAGTCTGAGGACATAGATTTTGAATTTTTTTCTTGGGTTGTTATTAACTCAAAATCTTTAACGGGTTTCAAATGTTAATTTAATTTTTTTTAGTATTTTTTAGAGTGTAGTCCTGCACTAGAATTATTGTAATTTGTGAGTATTTTGTACAGGTAATAAAGAGCGATTAATAATGAAGATCGAAGATTTGGTAGGTTGATTTTAAATTTGTACATTTTTAAAAATGTTTAATTATTTTATATTATTTATTTATTTCTGTACATAAAAAAATAGTTCATGCTTAAATGACCTTCAATTTAAGTAAAGTTATTAAAATTAACAATGAATATAACCGTACATTATATTTTAGAAAACTGGTTGTGAAGCAAAATGAATTTTCTTACGAAAAATGTGTTTTTAAATTTATTTTATTATTTCTTATAAGTAACATTAAATTAGTTTATAATACCATTATTAAATATTTATATTACCATTATTAATATCCAGTATAAATATGCATACCCACTATTTATAAATGTTGTCATTTTGTAATGTTAAGCCTAAATAATAAGGAAATTTATTTTAAATATAAAAAGTTAATCATCAATCAAGTTTTTCGAAACAAACATTTACATAAAAATCAAAAAATAGAGTTAGTCATTTTAACTTGTAAACCATCCATATTAATCAAAGAAAATATATTAAATGTTTATAATAAAAAATGGATTAAATAGTCAAACGAACAACTAAATACTATTAAGAATTTATTTTACTATATCCCAATCTTGTTAATATATTGTATTTTGGGACATTTTACCATTATTGATTTATGGTTTAACCTTCTTTAACTCTGAGGCACGGAATTTGAGAAAATAAAAAGACCCATCATATGCACAGAAATTTTATTTTTATAAAATTTAACAAAGTTGGTTTATTTTAATTAGTAAAGAAGTAAAATTAAAAAAAAATAAGTCATTTAAGTTTTTAATTATAGGGTAGGACGTAAACAGCCCCTCTAACTAGTTTAAATTAAACTCTCTAAACAGTAACCCAGTTAAACCCCCTACTAACTACCTACCCCTTTCAAATATTGGACTATTTGTCATCCTCTATCTTTAATTTTTTAAAGTGGTATAAAAAATATCCCACCATGCATATTTAGGTATCAAAAAGGTGGAACACTTTTAACTCCACCATGCTCTAAAGAGTTGAAACAAGATTTCATTCATTAGATGTTATTATTGGAACTATATTCTTAATAATATGTCTTATTTGTGAAAATAAATGCTATTTTTCATCAAAGTATCATTTCAGTTTTGAAAAAGCAACTTGATATTGACATTTTTGATTATTCTTATATATTTCAATTTATTGATGAGAGGTATATTTCTGTATATCATATAAATTATAAACAATTCTTTCTTAATTAGATAAAACTTGTTAACATTTTTCTTTTTATTTAAAAATATCTTTGAAATGACATGACTTTATTTACATTTTTTCTACATACAAAACACATTCAAATGAAAAAAATTAAATTCTAAATGATTTCAAAACCCCAAAATGAACAATAGTAGAAATTTCCAGGCATCTATACAACATCACAATGTTGTAACGGAGATCTGTTGCTTGTGGACAATGAAAGTGTATCTATAAAATTTCCGTTTCAAACAACACATTCTGGTTCTTCCGTACTTTATACTATATATATTACGTTCACATTTACACACTTAATGCGAAGAAATGTGTGAATCTGCATCCTTTATTCATTAATTAAAAGTGCAAAACGCTATACGCTACATAATCTCCCCTTTTGTGTCTTTATTAAAACGAGCTGGAATTTATATACGCATTATTGCACTTTTGAACTATTTATAAACACATTTCATTAGAAATGTTAGATCTGATAGCAAGTTTTACACATATTTTGTACTTGAAAGTGAAATGACGTTTTATTTTTGTAAAAAAAGAGTCTTTTTTTAGTACATTTTTATATACAGAATACAAAAAAAATTCATGATTAAATTTAGTATTTTTATTAATTTAAGACGAATTTTCGCCCAGTATGGTGAAATTACTACACACTTGTAAACAATTCTAATACGTGTTTTTTTTAAAAAAAATATACAATAAAAATAACTTTGCTAAAATCGTCTCCAAATTGACACTAATTTTCTCAAATTTTCTATTTGATTAGCAATCTAATGAATCACTCATATTTTTAAAACATTTATATTTCTTATATATAGAGGGTTATCCAAATGTCACGCTTACATTTGTGTTCTATTAACAAGAAATATGTGTATAGAGTGGTGGAAAACATGTATATATATATATATATATATATATATATATACAGCATGATCAAATGAGATTTAAGATTTAGATGCACATTTACATATTAGGGCCATCCTATACATTTGTACGTGTACTTGTACATGTGTGTGTAAGTGTGTAATTTAAAATCAGGTTCTTTTTCTAAACTTTTAATCATAATATACACGAAAGTCTCTTTTTACAGAATGGAATTGTACCATATAAGAAATTAGTGTAAAAATTGATTTGCAGCAAAGTATTAAACTTGTGTTAAAAGCAATTTAAAATTTAAAACTGCATTAAAAGCAATTTTTTCAATAAACATGTAAAAAAGTTTGTGTTTAAAAAATGAAAAAAAATCTTTAATAGTGTTAAGGGAATAAAAAACTATAAAATTCAGAAAACTCAATTCGAGTAAGCACATGACAATTATCAAAGTGTTACCAAAATAAAAGAAATTGATAAAATTAAAATATTTCCATTAAGTTTTTCTTTCTCTATTTAATATATATATATATATATATATATATATATATATATATAATGTGATACACGTTATCTACTACGACCTCTTCTATAATGAGAAAGCCCGTATAAAAAGTCGTAATTCTCATAAATCGCGTGCAACGCCTCAAGACTGTGCTTCCGTTAAGTCATTCTGAGGCGACGGGCCGTGTCACGTGTTATCAGATGACCGCGGCCGAAAGCTGTAAGCACGCAGAACGTAAAGTGGTATGATGTCGAAGGATACTAAAGTCACCTCAATGTTTCACCACAATAGAATCTACACGTCCATGTACAAGCGTCACATATATACAACAATAATATAACAATTATATTAAATTCGTGAACCTACATATACATTCATATATGCAAATGTATGTATATATACATACATTAATACATACATACATACATATATATATATATATATATATATATATATATATATGTGTGGGTGTGTGAATTTTTGTATGTAAGTTATATACAAGCTGTAAACAACAACAAGAATATATATGTATGTCAACTAAACACAAACTTAGCATATATTTTAAATTATACTGCGACAATCGCATTTCATTTGAAACACTAGGGATATCTACGAATATTTATAGTATACATATTTTAGTTTTACAATCTACGTTTCAAATTATCGATTTGAATTTTATTTACTTATCAAAATAACTAAAAATCATTATCGGTTACTCAAGTGTTTCGTTTTATACAAACGTATCGTTTTTAAAAAATATTTTTTTTATTATTCTTATATTTTATTACATATATATTTTAATATAAATATATATATATATATATATATATATATATATATATATATATAGGGTGTCCCATCAGAACTGCAATTTTTAATCTTTAAATAAAACGAATCTTTTTTTGAGTGAGCGACGTTTTTTTGAATGATGATATATGTTCGCCCCTAATGGGACACCTTCTCTCTCTCTCTTTATTATTTTTTTAAAAAAAAGTAAAAATAATAACGTAGTTTTTTAAAAAATGACAAAAATAACGCATGCAAATATTCAATTCATCACAAACTGAATTCATAAATCATTAAAAAAAATTTTCAAACACTTTGACATAAACGAAATAATAAATAACAACAAATCACTTTAGTTCATTGAAAAGGACACGAATCTATAAAAAAGAATCATGTTGTAAAAAAACAATAAATAACACCTACCACTCAAATATGACAAATTCCTGAGATACAGATACGTATTACACTTGAGGATTATATGACGAAACAAAAAAAAGAGTCAACCCCCAATTAAAGATGGATTAAATAAAGATACAAAAACAAAAATTAGTATATATACAAAAAAGGCAAACAATTAGTCTAAATTTCAACAGAAAGACTCTGACGATGATGGAATCGACATTGAAATACGCATCAGCAGACATATGTATAAATTATAAGTGATTATTGAACATTTTATAACCATTGTGGTGTTGGGGATAAAAATTCATTTGTGTGAAAATGAATGAGCCACAGTTCCAAGACAAACGATACACTTATTGACACAACAAAAGTTTAACTAATTTTAAGGGATGTAAACTGAAGTAGGTTATATTAATCAGTCGTGTTTAGGGACCACCCTATATTTCACACTAATTATAATACATTTGTTAGAAAAAAAATTAAATAAGAATAACATAAAATATGTTAAACGAAATAATTCTATCTTCTAACTATTCTTTTTTTCTTCACAGTCAAAGTGATTGTTTTAAACAAACGAAATTTCTTAGAAAGATCTGTAAAAGTACGTACGGATAGCTATTATTAAGTCAAAATGCGTTTTCGTCGAACGACGACCGTAAAAATCGACGACCTAGATTTCAATAGTGTACCGATCGGTTGGGTTGTCCAGGACAAATACTTCGGGGTCACACTCAATAAAGATTCGACCGTCATGAAAAACACATTCAACATATTGAACAAAGCGTTAAACCAGTTTCTTCCACTGTATCTGTTATTGAATAAGACACCGGAATTGTACAGTGAATACCACATCCAAACAAGTCTTTCAAACGATTACAGCTTTGAAATCTATTAAGAAAAAAAAATGTAAATGTTTTAAGACAGCTGGTAATCTTTGAGTACTAAAATTGTATATAAATTTTCAAAAAGTCAATGATAGAATTATCTGGTTAATTTTCTATCTTTCACAAAAATATACGTCGATTTATTTCAATTAATTGAATATTATTCGAAGACAAAAACCAATTATAATTTTATCCAACTTTGATACATATTTTTTCATACTGTCTAACATTCACAATAAAATCTTGCATTTACAAATAAATCTGGTTTATTTTGTATCATTTTTATGGAATTATTGATTACAATTTATTTCTTCAAAAAATCTTTTCTATTTTAAACATCTTATATAATTTTAGTTTTTAAAAAAATAAATATTTAAAAAATGATAAAAAAAATCGTGTAGTATGTAAAAATCATACAAGAAAATGGATAGCAATATGAAAATTACAAAATAACTTGAAAAAAATAAAATTATTTTCACATTTTGACTCTACTGAATAATCCATATCTAACCATCAAATTTTATTCCAAATTTATTTAAATAACCATAAACTTATTGATATTAGATTATATGATCTATTCGAAAGTTAACCTATTGAAAATGATGTTCTCATATTTGATTAGTTAGAATATATATAAAAAGTTTTTTTTTTGGTTAGATAGAACTTTAGATAGAGATTCAATTTAAAGTTTTATCACGCTAAAAAAAACATCAATTATATATATATATATATATATATATATATATATATATATATATATATATATATACACATACATACACGCACACTCATTGAAAAATCGTAATTATTTTAAAATTAATATTTCTGTTAAGAATGTCGTGTAATTATTAATCTGAATGCCAGCAGTTTTTTTTAATAAATATTTTTCTTCGCAGGTTTCTTATTATTTCTATGTCGGTGTTAATGCATTAAGCCGGTAGTAAGGGTCTTTATTAAGCTAGAAAATAATGACATATTTATGTAAATTACACATGCATTTGATAAATGAAGTTAATATCGTTTGATAAAACGTTTGAAAATTGCCTGAACATTAAACGTGCTTTTAAAAAGACCTAGAAACATACAAAAATACTATCTTGATATACTATACTTTTTTTAAGCTGTGTTATTGTAGCACACTTAATACAATCATGTTTTGATATTTTTATCGTAGATGAATTAAAAAAAATTGGTAGGATTTTTAATTTTAATATTTGACTTGCGTGTACGCTTTTACATTACTTAACAAAGGGTCGAATCTACCCTATTCACATATAACTACTGAACTATATTTCTACATTTTGTAATCTCTGAGATCACTATTTCTTAAGTGTCTTTTTGCATGATGCAGTTTTTATAAATCATTTGTCAGAAGGTAGTATAGAAATTTAAAATAATTTTTATTAGTCGTTTTTCTTACGTTTACTTCTAATTTAATAATTTTTGAAAAAGTAATTATTTAAAAATAATAATAAAAAAATTTTATAAGAAAATACGACATCAATGTTAAATGAACTCGAATCCAAGTAGAATGAAGCACCCATGTATGTGTATACGCTTTCGGTGGGTCTTGGTGGATAACAACAATTCGACGTCTCCCGCGGCTCTATGAACCGACGGCGGTCCAAGGATTCTGGGAGATTGCGGTAAGTTGTTGCCGTGAGAGATACATGGCCGCTCTTAACGCTACGGACAATGAGGAATTAGTGGGCAGATAGCTGCCGAGAAAGATGCATTGCTGTCTGTACGACACCCAGCGTGAAGAAGATACCACACACAATGTGAACAAGAACCCCCGTCACCTCATTGCTTTTGAAACCGACCACCACCACTAGCAGATATCATGGCTGATTCGGCTTGGTGCTCGGTTTCAGATGCGGTCGACGCATTATGGGACAGCGTTAATTGACGTGCGGCAGTGCAATTAACGTAGACTGTTATAATGGATTGAAACTGCACTCAATATATGGATTTACAAATACAACTCTCGCACATAAACACTCTCTCTTTTAATAAATAATTAACGTGTCTCTAATTGTAAAACGAATTTACGCTCGGCACGTGAAAATTAGTATCAAATAACCTACAGGCAGACAAAAAAAGTCTATACGTATAAACGGTGCGACAAATTTACTGTTTTTATAATTTTTAATGGAACTGAAAATGGTCACTCTCGTCATAACTCGACTGAAAACATGTGTGTGTGTGTGTCATTTATCTTTTATATTTATGAAAAAAGTGATATGTTAATCATAGCATGACGGACAATTAAATTATGACGAATAGGCTATAAGTTCCCGTTCGTCATTACAGCATATATTATTTATTAATTATAGGCTGATTCACTTAAATATTATAACTTGGCATAAAATTTAAAAATAAATGATTTTTTAGGATAGAACTTTCGATAGGGATTCAATTTAAAGTTCTATCACGCTTAAAAAAACACCCCCTATATAATAAAAATGTGATCTTATAACTTTTTCAAAATTTCATTACATTCAGTGTTTCTTCTCTTTCCTTCTATCTATCTTAAAATATACTTAATTTAAATTTTAATTAAATGTTAACATGAAGAGTCTTCCAAATACGACATCTAGATTTGTGTTACATTTAAAAAAATATAAGAAACTATACACATGTTTCTTTTTAATAAAACACAAATCTAGGCGTCATATTTGGATGACTTTATATATTAAATAACCTTTTATTTAAAAAAATATATTTTGAAAATACAACATATAACGCAAAAAACATTCTGATTTTTATTTATTCACTTTTACAGGTTTTTAATTTCGATTATTTTATTATGGAAATCACAATTTTTGATACTTCATGAATGATCACTACATTTATCGTCAGTTATAATTCAAAGAAGTCAATAAAAAATTTAAGAGTGAAAAAAGAAGAAAATTTCAAGTTATTTAGAAAACAATTTCGTTTCTTTGAGTAATCAGGAATATTCTTCAAGAACAATTGCTGAGATTATAAAGGTGTGTCATAGAACTGTATTATGGTAAGAAAAATAAAGAATTTATTGCTGAAAATAAATACGAGAGGCCATCCAAAAGTTTTATCAGGCGGTAATGCCCGTTTAACGGGGCAATTAATGAAAATCAAAAGGACCAAAACAAGCTGACAAAGCTATACATAAAAAAGTTAGCGAATAAATCGCATAAAGAGCATTGAGGAAGATTGGTTTGGTGTCTGCAGTGAAACAAAAAAAGTCACCCATATCAGAGAAAAATAAAAAAGCTCAATTGGAATTCTGCAAGGTACATAAATATTAAACTCCTGGTGACTTGAAACGAGTTATTTGGTCAGATGAGACCAAAATAAATCTTTTTTAATCCAATAGAAAAGCATACTATTGGTATCAACCACATAAAAAAGGTATTCAAAGACATCAGATAAAAGAAATAGGAAAACATGTAATGGTGTAGGGGATTTTTACGTAATGACATTTAGGTTTATTGGTGAAAATTAAGGGAATAACAAAAAAAAATACCTTGATATTCTGCACACTTACTTACCTGATTTTGTTAATAAATGTGCTGATCAAATTGATAAAATAATTTCCAGAATGACAACGACTCGAAATACACTGAGAAAATAGTGACAGGCTAATTTTAAGAGAAACAATTTCAACGTTTAAAATGGACTCTGCAAAAGCTGTATTTAAATCCAATCGAAATTTTTTGTGCTATTGTAAAAAAATTGCTGTGCCAATACAAAGATCCACCTAAACACTTAAATGATTTATGGACTAGAATAGAAACGGAATATCACAATATAATCAATGAAAATATCCAAAATTCAGTATAATCTATACCTAGAAGAATGAGAAATGTGATTAAAAAATAGCGATCTTTAGATATAGAATTAATTTTTTTAAATTAAAAAAACAAAAAATTACTGAAAATATGCAAAACTGGATAAATGAAAACCAAAACGTTTTTTGCGTTAAATAAATTATTTTTAGAATGATTTTTTTTATTTTTTGTAAATAAGTTTCTTAATATAGAGGCAACCAAATGTGACACATAGATTTGTGTTTTATTAAAAATAAACTATACACATGTTTCCCTATTCACCACCTATAAACATGTTTCTTTTTAATAAAATTCAAATCTACGCGTCACATTTGAATAACTCTATATATTAGCAATAATAATATTTAATTTACTTTTTATTAATAAAATATTTTAATATGAACGAAAATATTTGAATCATGTATCTAGTTTTACTCATTATTGTTTGTGTGTATATACGAGTATATCAGACTGAAAAAAAATAATACTGTTTTTTTTAAAAGAATTCGAAGTCTTTTATCAACAACTGTGCAAAGGAAACATTCTATTATGAAACGTTTTTATAAAATTACACAAAGAGCGTTAAATCTGAGAATAATAGTAAGACGGCAATAAATTTAAACAAAATATTGAAAGACACATTCGTTTCCATTAGTAGTTTGATGGCGCACATAATTTATTCTAGTTGAGTGAGTACAAGTATGGAGAGGAGAACTTTGTTAGCGTTACGGATCATTCGTTTCCTATGTTTACGAATAGAACATGCAGACTAGTACTAGTATTTGGGTAAGCTTTGCTCTAGCCGACTGACTGGCTGGATGGCATACTCGACTCTGCTCTCGGCTAGTAAGTATAACACGAGAGTGGAGCACAGCCACTCGTACTGCTGCTTAAATTTGTTTCTGTTGCCGAGAGGAACGCACGTCTTCCTGTTGTTTACTTCAGTGGCGAATTTACTGCGAATTTGAATAAATAAATGTTTGTGTGTGTTGTTCTGTAGCTCGTTCGTGATTTATATTACCTGTCAAGTATGTTTTGTATCTACGGCTTTCTTTGTTTTCACTTGTCTGAACATGTTTGAAGAGAAATTTCTACTATGAATACATAGAACATCATCTACCTAACATCATATATATAGAGATATTTGCGGATAAATATATGATGATATTTTGTTTCTGATACTGAATCTGATGTGTTCTGGAGTTTACCTGTGATGATTCCTTCAAGTATATTCTCTCTCAATTTTCTTCATTGTTTAAAGTAGATTCGTTCAGTTTGTCAAAAATTGAGAATACTACGATCACATAACAGACACACACATTCAGTTTCAGTTAATGTATACATATATTCAATTGTCCATCTAAAACACTGATTAAATTTCAAAAAAGTCTACAACAAAAATGTTCATTCATCACATCTAACATTAAATTACTACTTCATAATAAAATCACTTAAAAATAAAATAAAGTTTGTTTCCAACTAACAATTTATCGAACACAAAAAATTTCAAATCTAGTACAAGTTTGAAACTAATAATACTCTACGTTTATTTTTAATTTTATATTACTTTGTAAATAAAAACCTTAATGATGTTACGTTTGAAAATAGTATAAAATGAAATCAGTAGTAATACAACACTTTTTTAAAAGTTTTTTGTTATATCATTAAAATACTAATTATTCATTTTTTTCAATTGTACCAATAAAATAAAGAATGTATAGGGTTTTTTTTAAGAGAAACAAAACTTTAAATTGAATCCCTATCGAAAGTTTTATCTAATCTTAAAAAAAGGACACACATTTTAATGCATTCTCCCAACATGACTCCATTAGATTATCATCTATTCCGAAATCTCCAAAACTACATTACTGAAAACAGTTTAATATAGAGAATTATGTTTTAAAGGACCTTAATTTGTCCTTTATCGGAAAATCAAAAGAGTTTTATCGATAGAATATTGAAAATTTAAAATTATGACAAAAAAAAGTTATGAATAATAATGGAAAATATATTTTGAATGACAAATAAAATATATTTTTTTTTGTTCCTTTTCCAAATTTTCACCAAAGACTGAAAAACTGCATTATTTATAGAATGACTCAATACATTTCTACGTGTATTTGTATATATTTGAAAAATCTCTCTTAAATTCAAAATTTTTTTTTACTAAAACATTTATTTTCAACAGAAGAAAATATCAAAAAATATTTCTAATTTTTTTATCTCAAAATAAAATTTTGATTACCAAAATAAAAACCAATATCATTTATTAAGTAATTAAATTACAATTATATATATATATATATATATATATATATATATATATATATATATATATATATATATTTGTACATTTATATATGTTTGAAAAATCTCTCTTAAATTCAAAATTTCGCTTTACTAAAACATATTTGTTTGCATTAGCAAAAAATATCAAAAAATATTTTAGTAATTTTTATTTTAATATGAAACTGACTGACAGAACAAAATATAAAATAATTTACAGTAAACATATAGAAAACCTTAATTTAATAAGAAAAGATATCATAGAAAAATACGTTGATATTATTTGTTTAATTTGATAAAGTAGTTCTTTGCAATAGTAATAATTAATACATAAACATTTAAAATGAAAGATATTTTAACGAACAAATTTTAAAAAAATTAATTAAAACATACACTATTTAAGAAAAGTATTAATTATTCAAATATATTGTACAAAAAAGATTGTAAATCTTCAACATTTAACATTCCTCGACTACAACAACGTATCCCGTTCTTACCTTCATAGCAATGAATCGCGTTAAGCTGATTAACCCTAGTGACTATGGTTTTAATCCCAACGAAAAAGTGACTCGGAGAACTAATGAGAAATGGAGAATGTGTTGGATCCACCTACGTTCAAAATGAGTTAAACTAAGATCCAATGAATTAAACATACACAGAGTTAAGGTAATGTTTAAAAGCAGATATGCTGGAAAATATTATTATTCATAATATTATTTCACGTAGTTAATGATAACTATGTATGTATGTGTATATATATATATATATATATATATATATATATATATATATATATATATATATATATAAAAGTTGTCTAAGTAATATATTTTCCATTTTAAAATATTTTAACTTTTACCTTTAAATTAGTTACAAAATAACAAACTGAAAAAGTAAATATATTTATTATTATAAAATATTTTTTTATGTAATGTTAAAATTTGTAGAACAGCTTATTACAAAACAGTTTTTAATATCTCAAATGACTTAAACCATTTTTTAAATTAATAAAAAGTCTAATCAAGATTGATATAAAAAAAATAATACATTTTATTCAAAAAAAAACTATAACAAAATAAATTTTCATGTTTAAAAATTATAATTATTCCTAGTTATGTTTAATTTTCCATATCATTTGCATTTTGTGATGTTTTGAGAGCTTTAAAATAGTTGTGATAAAATCGGTGGTATATATAATAACAAATCCATTACATATTTGTATTTTTCCTTCATCACTGGTCTGAAATCGTCAATAAAGGCAATAATTTAATGTTTTTATTTATTCTTGATCTTCCCCTATTGGGTTTAAGAATTAAAATATGAAGTTACACTTCATCATCTAATTATGTTTTATAAAACATTTTATATTTGGAATTTTTAAAAAAATGTTATGCATTTATTGTTATAATAAATACAGTATTTATAATTCGTTTTGTAATTGATTTTTCTAGCTGTTTGATTGAAAAAATCTTTCCATCTCATTCTATGCCTTATAAATAGAAATTTTCTACTACTTTAAAATATTAGCTTATAATAATCTTCAAAAACAGACAGATAATTTGTCTTTCTCATTTACATCTCGATTGGTCCACAATGACCTAACAATACTTATTTTCTCATAAAATAAAATTTTCTAATAAAGCATGTGACTTAAACCAGTATTAAAATAATAATAAACTGAATTTCATTAAACGAAAAAAATATTTCTTTAATAAAACCGTTACTTTTTAATTTTTTTTCATTTATTATAACTTATATCATTTGCTATATGAATTTTGCAATATTTTTTTTTCAATTTTTGACAAATGATTTTCATAATTTCTGACTCATACACACACACACACGTATATATATGTGTGTTGTGAGTGACATATAAACTTTATTTTTGACAACATTCATAACATTTAAATTAATTAAAATAAATTTATCATTTTGAAAGAATAATCCATTAAAGATTTTCAAGTCATAGAATATCAAGTTGTTTAATAGATTTCTAATCGAAAACAAATACACTGACTGAAAATAGCACAAAAACGTATATAAAATCACATGAATCTTTTTTTTATCTCCACGATTCAACAACTTTTTTAACAATCCCTCATATATGTACATCGCTATGCATATAAATGCGATTGTATGCATTATGGGTGTGAATAAGGAACTAAATATATTTGCATAACATACATACAGTATTCAGTTAACAACATACTCGTTTCTCATGAGTATAATTTCATTTAAGTGAGAATTAATATTTTATGTTAACATTATAAACCATTTGGGTCCGTTTTAGAAACTATTCATGTAATTTACTATGAGTAATTAACAGAAATGCAAGGTACAGTAGTTGAATATGTAAAGAAATGTTTGTGGATACATACAGACATATTTTATGATAGTTATGAATATTAATGTATATTTTCAAATGACCTTTAAATATATTTTCTAGATTAATATTACTTACTTCTATATTTAAATGCGAGTAAATTTTCAAAGTAAACAAACACAATTAATAATAATACTTTATGGTAAAAACTGTCATAGCCTTAGAAAATATTTATTTACTAATTTTCAGAATTGTGATTAATAATAGTAACGTTAAATTATATTAATCTATATTGTACGAATATATTTTATAGATTAAATAAAATGATGGATTATTTTACATACTCCTGTGAAAATAATTTAGAAATTATTATATTTCATTAATAATTATTTAAAATTCAATTTCATTGAAAAAATATTTGTAATTTCTTCAAATAAAATAATTTTATTTAAAAATTTAATTTCCAAATTTTAAATAATTTTCGCAATGAATTAATTAATTGTCTTATTCAATTAATATTACATTTAACTAATATTGAACGACTTTCAATATTCAAATCAATCAATTTATTAATCGTTTAAAACGATTAATGACTAAAAAATCAATCACCATAAACATTTACATAAAAAGTTAAATAATTAAATCTAATAATCAAAACTAAAATCGAATACAACTCATTTTAAAAATTGTAAGGTTTTTATATATTTTTATATCAGTTTTGTTATTTGTTTTAATTTAAATTATTTCTAAGTGTAAAATATTTCCTTTTGAGTTTCAATAATTCTTATGTAAACACTCACACATACACAAATATATATATATATATATATATATATATATAGAGAGAGAGAGAGAGAGAGAGAGAGAGAGAGAGGGATGTTTTTTTAAGTGTCATAGAATGTTAAATTGAATCCCTATCGAAAGTTCCATCTAACCTAAAACACCATTTATCATGCCTTTATATATACATACACACATATAAATATATAAAGTGTTTTTTTAGATTTGATAGAACTTTTGATAGGGATTCAAATTAAACTTGTATCACGTTTAAAAAAACAGCATATATATTCTTATATACAAATTTATTTTGTAAATTCTATACACATCTTTTAAACAGTTTGCACTTTATGACCCACCACAGATATTCACATAAAAAGTAGTTAAAGTAATTAAATTTAATAATCGAAAATACAGCTTATTTGAAAATTCTAAATTTTTTGGATTTTTACATTAGTTTTGTTTATTTTATTAGGTCGTGTAATTTGAATTGTCGAATTTTGCAATTGGAAATCAAAGAGAAATCAGACATTTCATATTACACCACCTAATATTTTTCTTCTAAGTGCACAGTATTTTCTTTTGGATTTTGAAATCTCTTGTATAAATTAACATACACTGATTGATATATATATATATATATATATATATATATATATATATATTTATATATACATACATAAATTTATTCTGAAAGTTTTTTTTCCTTAATTGTGTTTCCTTTTTCTAAATGTCAACAAAAAGAAATGTTCTCCATTCAAAAATCATAATGCACCGTATTTATACAATTGTTATATTTTTCAGTGAAATTTTTCGAGAATATCAAATGATGAGATTTTCTTATGAATGTCTGAACATAAGATAACTTTTTATAGAATCTTTATTACTCCAACTAGACGAACGTAATTCCTAGGGCAAGTCTTTGAACGCCTAGTTTTTGAAAAAAAGGTTCACTGCTGCTGATCACACTTGAAATTAAATTATTTTTAAGCTTCGAATGTGACACGAGCCGTCGTCGTTAAACTTTACAATCGTTTCCAGCAAAGGCACTTTATGAACGAAACGTCGGTACTCGACAACGGAAACGCGAAAACAGAAACGCAGAATGGAAGATAATCACTAATACGTACAATTTGTCCGAGTTGTTGTTGTTCGGCATGGGAATGGAGGTTAATATCGTCGGGATCTCTCACGAAGACGAAAAGGTCAGGGACGGAGAGGAGTGAATATATCCAGTGTGTTGGATGCTCTCCTCTAGCAGTCACTAATCCTAACAAACTGCGACTGTGCTCAGACTTGAGCGAGATGGATTTTCAGTAATTTAGTACTAATCCTGTTACATATTACATAGTTTTCATTGTTCATTAACTTAAGGAACTTCAAGAATTGTTTTGCCGCACACTGTCGGATATTACTGCAGCGCTTCCTTCTCATAGCTACTCTACTTTTAGCGGTAATTATGTTGAAAACATTCATCTGGATATGTATGTACATAATAAAATGTACTACTTGTAGACGATGCCATCACTGTTGCATATTCCATCCTTAATTATACGTCGTCACAACTGCGACGCTCCTCTAGTCGCTATTTACAATGTGCACGGTTTTCATAGAGAAAAATAATTATATTATCTCGAATAACACAAACTATCTCGCTTTTATATTAATTATAATTACTTAAAAAGCAGTCATTAAACAATTTACGTTGGAAGAAGGAGAGAAAACATTCGCCATGCACTCGAAGTGAAACAACGTAACTGAAAATTGATTAGAAGCTCTGATATGAAAACAGAATCTAGTTTGTCTTTGACTTGACGACTGAAACTCTGAATAATCCTAACTAATTTTTAACAATGATATCAAGTATCCAGCATTAGTCCTTAATTAAATTACATAACGCAAGCAAGTTTTTAACAGATGATTTGTTTGTTTTTTTAAATAATTTTAAAATTACTGAAATTAAAATCACAACTACTATGAACGTTTTAATTATTTCTGAGAAAATATTTCGAAATGTGATTTAATTATTTTTGTTTACTTTTTATAAATATAAAAAACTTACAACTTTATAAACACCATATGTATAAAAATTATATATAAATCCACCAAATAAAAATCGAAAAGTTGTAAATACTCTTTGTACTTACAATTTATATTAACATTGTAAATATATAACAAAACATCTAAACAATAACTACCATCATCATCAACCCCTCCTTTTAATCCACTGCTATATGAAAGCCTCTCTCAAAATCTTCTACTTCGACCGATCCAATGTCTTCCTTTTTCAGAAAAATAGCTTTCTTTCTCTCTTTATATATATTTATATAGGGTGACCCAAATAGAAATAAAAAGTTTAAACATAAATTTACTTCCTTACTAGCATTTACTATACTTCAGTCTCATTCCAGATACTATCTCTCTTTCTCTAACATCGCAAAATTAATGAAAAAGAGTTATTTAACTAAGTACGACATAAATAATCACTTTGAAACAACAAACACAGAAAATAAATCATAATCAAACGAACAGAAAATATTTATCAATAACTAATAAAGCAAAAAAAAAAAATAAAAAAAAAAACTATGAAAGCAAAAAATATCTGACCAAGGAAGGAAATCCCGAAATAGTACGAATTATCTCAAAGAAGAATAACTTCCATACAATAATAAGTCGAAAAAAACTATTCATAAATTATTTATAAAGATATTTTTTTAAAATTATTCTTTTTAAAAAATTGTAATATTTTATTATAAGAGTAAATTCAATCTCTTTCGCTTATAGTCAAATAAATATGTGGAGATCAAATAAAGAACTGGAAGAAAAATTTTACCACCTACAATTAAGCCCAATGGTGGGTTGGTCATGGTTTGGAGTTTAATGTCAGCTGTAGAATATAAAAAAAATCATATTATAGATGATATAAAACCAAAATACTTACTTGCAACTTTTAAAAAAAAATCTTAAACAAAACATAAGAAACTTAAGTGCAGAAAACAACTTTAGTTATTAAGAAGATAATGATCTCAAGTACAAGGGCATTAAACGTTCGTTTGTACCTACAAATCCTCAAAACCCTCACTCAATCTGTGAATTAAAATGTTATTAAACATTTAAGGGAGCATTTTGAGCAGAAATTCAAAACTCATACAATTCAAAATTAAAAAAAAAAATAGAAATGACACTGAGAAAAATGGTCATAAATCGATCCTTTATATTAGGAGAAATTAGTCTATTCTATATTAAAACGATTAGAAACTGTAAGGAAAAATAAACGACTATTTTCAAAATATTAAAATATGAGGAAAGAAAAGAAAATATTTAGACAAATAGTTAAGAATTTTTTGGTGTCCGATTATTATTTTGACATTAATTTGGATATTTTTCTTTAAAAATAAATAAAAAATATTTTTTTGTATAATACATTCAAATATAGCTTAATAAAAATTAATTTATGTTTATTTTTAATTTTTTCCTTTACTATTTATTCGCAAATAAAATATAAAAAATCCAGTGTTTGAATATTAAGTTAAATCTATAAAATCAATGTTTAAAATCATCCTTACAATTACAAATTTAACTAGTGTATTATTTTCCCTCTTTCCCTATCATTTTTTATTTAAAATATAAGTTATTGTATAATTGATGAGAGTTGGAAATCTAGTATTTAATAATAATAATCTCAATAAATCAATAATATTGTAGTATAGTTTAGCAAATCAATTAAGAAATAAATTAATGGAAATGTTATTACATTTGTCAATTATTTCATAGATATATAAATGTGTTTGTTTGGATAATAGAGTAAGGGTAGGAATTACACATACATACATATGTGTGTGTGTACGAAGGTCGTTTGATAAGTATAATAAAAAAGTAAGAAAAACTAAATTAAAAAAATTAATTTAATTAAATAATTAATTAAATTAAACAATAAATTTACCATACTTATCAAGCAACCCCCGTATGTGCTATTATCATTTACAAACATAAAATGGTTTAACAAAAAGAAATAACCTTTTCGAAAAAGGATCTCGGTGACATTTTGTTAAATTATTTTACAATATAATAAAAAAATGAGTATCTACTCTACCCTCTTTAAATATATGCAAAACATTATTTGTTATATAAAAATTCAAAACACCTAAGAAATTTACATAAAGTATTTTCTATTATACAAAACGAAATTTCCCAAGTGTAGAGATTCCTTTTAAAATTTCATTCTGTTAATAAATACACTATATCAATGTTAGAATATCAAGTCTTTAATATACGTATACATAAATAAATTAATAAATAAATAACATTTATACACAAACGAATACATATTTTCAACAAGTTAATAAAATATTTACAGGTCTGTATTGTTGAATATTACAACCAATTTGTATAGTTATTGTTTTAATGAAAAATTCACATGTCGATGTAACTAAATGAATAAGGGTTGGAGATAATTTTACATTTATTGACAAATATTTCAATCATACGAAATCAAAATTAATATCGCAATTTTGAACGAAACATTTTTCATTTTTTAAAAATGTATATTTTTAAAACGTATTTGAAAAATGTTCTTTTTGTAAAATCAGTTTATTGATCAACATTCATGCCAAAAAAAAAAAAATCAGTGAACACCCCAAATAACAACTCTTGTCCATTGCTGAAATCATCAACCATGCACCGAGTACTCAACGAAGCAAGGCCTGATATCAGACTTGAACAGCATAGCAATGATGATAATGATTCATTTGCATGGATTTCGTTTGATGTGTGAGAGGCGCGCGCGTTGCTATAGTCGAGTAATTTGTCTGAAATCTCGTATTCCCGTATGAACCATTTCGCTGATTAGCTGCAAACTGGGGCTAGAGAGCAGCAGCCACACACAAACACCGCTTGATGCTGCCGCATTTGCCGTTGGAACTTTTCTGGCGGCATCGTTGTTGGATTATATTTTGGCGTGGCGCCAACAGGGTTTGTATGTTTGGTAACTTTTTTTCTAATATCATCACAACATTCGGTGAAATATCACGAATAAGAGAGTATAGTACACTTTTATAGCGAAGACGTAAATAACAAAACATACTTGTGAATGAGAATAATTACGGTGGTGTGTTTGTGTTTTCGGAGATTATTGAGTTTTATTCCATTAGTTGGTTTCTCTATTCGCTTTTCATTTATTGAATTTTAAAGTTTATAAAATAATAAATACGTAAAATAATTAAATATAAAAATTTAGATTTGTGAACAATATTAAAATTATAATTCTCCTATTTTCACAAACAACGCTATTATTTCCTAGAATTATTAAAATGATACGACAATAATTTCATTAAAATGAACACAACATAACTTGTAGATTTAAAATCATATTTGTTCTATTTAAAATATTTTTACAAAATTTATATAAAAAACATCCATACATTTACATATACATTATATATATATATATATACGAGCGTCGTTTGATAAGTATGGTAAAAAAATTACCATGAAATTTAAAAATTTAATAATTTTTTAAATTTTTCATAAATTTTAAAATTTACCATACTTACCAAACTATCCTCGTATATGTATGTATATATATATATATATATATATATATATATATATATATATATATATATATATAAGTGATTTTTAAATGAGATAGAACTTTAAATTGAATCCCTATAGAAAATTCTATTTATCTGAAATTTCAATGAAATTAGATTTTAAATGATAATTAATGAAATATAATAATTTCTAAATTATTTTCACAATAGTTAATATAAAAGACAAATAACAGTTTTGTCCACACCATTTATTCCATTTTTAGGCGGTGAAATGGGATGAATTCTGTTAAACAAAGAAATTCATTTTAAAAGAAAAAGCAAAAACGTAAGGGAAGAAAAAACTTAAAATTTTATTGTAGTTTTTATATTTTTCTGTCTTACTAAATTTTCATCTGACTGATTTTTTATACGATTATTTTTTTATTTCAAAAAATACTAAATAGATATAATTAATTTTTTAGTCGGCTGATTAATCAGATGAAAATTTAGTTATTAAATTTTTAATCATTTTCATTAGTAAGAAATTTTGACTAAATTTTTATTCATATTTCTAATCGAATGAAAATTTATTCAGATAACGCCTTACTCTACTCTTACTGTATTATTCGAACAAATACATTTATACATTTATGAAATAATTGACAAATTTAACAATTTTTTTAATTAATTTAGTTCTTAATTGATTTGCTAAACTATAATATAATATTATTTATTTATTTTTATTATTATTAAATACTAGAATTTTAACTATTATCAGTTATATAATAACTAACATTTTAAATTAAAAGTGATAAGAAAAGCAGAAAATAACACAATAATTAAATTTGTAATTGTATAGAACATTTCAAACATTGATTTTGTAAGGGATTAAACTCTTATAGTTTTAAATACTGATATTATATACTATGAGTATGAAATACCATTTTTTCTTAGATTTATCGATTATGAAAATATATTCGACTCAGTCAATAGATAAACTATATTAAACGCATTAAAGAATCAAATAATTGAAAAAACATATATTTAACTCAAGGAATCATCAATGGACAAGAGAAGTTATTGAATGAGAATTAGGTATATAAAAAAGACCAAGAAAAACCCCATGGATGAGATAAAAAAATAAAGAAAATCGTCATAATGGACTTGAAGAAAAAAACTGGATCGAAAAAGAAAATTTTAGGAGAGGCCTTCTTTATCTAGTAGTAGATAGAAAGGGGTTAGTAATAATTTATATATATATATATATATATATATATATATATATATATATTTCATAATATTGGAAAATATACAAATCGATTACAACAATCACAAAACTCTGTCTTCAGAATAAACTTTTCTGAATGCATTTTCAATATATTTCTTGAATATCACAAAGTAGTTTCTTCTTTTTATTTTATTTTAAAAACAGTTATAAACTTAAATCAAACTTTTTTTCATTACATCTAACAATCTTTGTTTGAAAAGTTTACGATATTTAATAGACTGTATAATATTTTGATCAAATATTTCTTTTTCTTTATTCGATTTCTATTATTATCTATTTTTTTATAACATAATGTATTATTTCCCGTTTCCCCATCCTCTCTATGTATGTTTATATAGTTGTAGATGTGTATATAAGAATATCTATATGTATTAAAAAGAATAATATATTTATATTAGTTATAAATGAATTTTTCGATGTATTTTTGATGTCCAAATAAACATATTTCCATTCAATGACACGAGTGTGCGGTATACGAACAGGAATGGCAGTAAGTAAGCCACAGAAACGTCTACTAACTTTATTACACCTCCTCGAGATAAACAAGAGCCCTTGGAGCGGTAGTATCTCCCAGGCGTGATTATGACATCTAACATAAACCACGTACGACGATGCCAACAGCAGCACCTTCTATTGGTATAGGTGGCGCACAGTCAGCACCTCGAAGCACCCCCCGTTATACAAAGATGTTGGGATCTAGGGTGGGACGAGGGACGGCTGCTGCTGAGACTCATTCACAGGAAGAGGCAGCCGTTACGAGTTGACAGCAGTCAATTTCCGGTTGCGGCAACTGTGGCGGCAATGCCGGCAACACGTACGTTATTCAACACCTTCAGACGGATGGAGTTTGATAAAAGGAATTCATACTTACTCACTGTGTGTGCATGAGAAATGTTTGTACCGGTATGTTGTGTTACCTGCGCACAGACGCCACATTTTTATTAAATCGACTGTGCGGTCGAATCAAACAAACATCTGTGGGAGTCGTATTCACATCAACACAAACGACACACACAGATACAATTACATACATCGTCATAAACTTTGTATACATAAACATTTATTTATATATATATATATATATATATATATATATATATATATATATATATATAGGTATAATTTTATAAAAAAAATCGTTATTTTTTTTAAAAAAATATTACATTGATCAACATATATTTAAAGAACAACTACAAATGTTAATACAAATTTAAAAGAAATATATCTTGATGAAAAGTTTATATTCCAGATAAATAAAGAAAATTAATAGATAAATGTAATTATAATCCAAAAAAATATTCGATAAAATACAACAAACAAAAAATTTGTACATCTTTATCCATAAAATACTTTTTATTGAGTAAAACATGATATTTTTTAATTTACTAAATCTTGTTTATGGCAGAAAAAACTTCTTATACCTCCATTCATATTCTAACAAATCAAATTCAATACTCTCTTATTATCAATATTCAATTTCAATGGTTATGTGTAAGTATTTTTGGAATTTTTAAAAGAATCATTAGGTTATATATTTTGAAAATAAAAAAAAATATTTCTAATAGTTAATGAATTACTTAAAGAACAACTACATATGTTATTATAAATATAACAGAAATATATTTTCATAGAAAGTTTTAAACTCATAAATAAAAATATAATAATAAATGAACTGAATTATAATCCAAAAAAATATTCGACAAAATACAACAAAAATACACTATGTACGAAAGTTATTACATCTTTATCTATAAAATTTATTGGTCAAAAAATATTTTTTATTTTGATAATTCTTGTTTATAGCAGAAAAAAAGTTTTAATATCTCCTTATATGTAGATTCTAAAAAATCAAAAACAATACTCTCTTATTATCAATATTCAATTTCAATGATTACATGTAAATGTTTTTTGAATTTAAAAAAAAATATTGAGATATATATTTTACAAATAAAAAAATATTTTTAATAGTTGAAGTATTATTTAAAGAACAACTACAGATGTTAATATAAATTTGAAAGAAAAATATTTTTATAGAAAGTTTTTAACCCAAAAAAAAAATAAATAAATAAAAATAATTAATAGATGAATGGAATTATGATCAAGAAAATTATCGATAAAAATAACAAACAAAAAAACTGTGTACGAAACTAGTAGATTTTTATCCATAAAATATATTTTATTGATCAAAATACATTTTTTATTTTATTAAATCTTACAAATTTAAAAGAAATGTATTTTCATGAAAAGTTGTTATTCCAGATAAATAAAGAAAATTAATAGATAAATGTAATTATAATCCAAAAAAATATTCGATAAAATAGAACAAACAAAAAATGTGTATACGAAATTTGTACATATTTATCCATATAATTAATTTTATTGAGTAAAACATGGTATTTTTTAGTTTATTAAATCTTGTTTATAACAGAAAAAAAATTATATCTCCACATATTCAGATTTTAATAAATCAAGTTCAATACTAATATTCATTTTCGATAATTAATGTCAATGCTTTTTGAATTATTAAAATAATTATTCGGTTGTATATTTTAAAAATAAAACAATTAATATTTTTAATAGTTAATGTATAACACAAGGATATAAATTTTTATATACACAAATTCAAAATAATAAATATAACATAAAAACTCTTAATTTAATAATTAAACTAGATAGACTGCTTGGATATAAATTTAATTTTCCCTTTACATACTGTTAATGAAACATCCAAGTTCCAAGAATCAAAATCGAGAGAAAAATAATATAAAAATATTTTTTTAAAAAAAATTTCAATGACATTTTAATGTCAGCAACAGAAATATATTTCATAAAAGTATACAGTAAAAAGTCTATTACATTTCAAAATAAATTAATTATAAAAATATTTACAAAAAAAAAAAAACTTCAAACAATAATAATAAAAACAGAAAAGTTCATTAAAAAATTGAACACGTAAAAACGTTCATTATTTGGAATCATAACAAAATAATATGAATTGAAAACACTTGAGCTGGCGTAATAAAATATTAAAATATGGAAACGATTGCGATTGTGTACAAAATAAATGGACGTTATAACAGTAGAGAATAATGAAAATCAATAAAGAGCACATATATTAATTCACATACATACATACACAAATATATATATATATATATATATATATATATATATATATAAATATATAATTTTAAATATGTGTAAGTATGCAAGTATATAATAATTTTCCGAAATAACAGTCAACGTTTTAAATAAAAAAAAACCTTCAGTACTTGCACGCTCACATCCATATATCAGTTGAGAAAAATAAGCTTATAAAAAAAGTAATTTTAAATAAGATTTACGGTACTTCGTATATAGAACTATGATTTTTCATAGAAAAGAAAATGTTCATAAGGAAAATATAGTACGCATGTCAACAACGATCTAACAGTTGCTCATAAGCAACTGCGTAGTCATCATCATACACTTCGTGCCGTGCTTAAATGTATAGACGAGCAACGTAGACACTGGGAAACAGCAGGAGATCGTGGCACTTATACATGACTTTATGAACACCTTTTCGGCCATTATTTTCACCGTGAAATATGTTAATTTAAGTTGTTTTTTCGCCAACACTCGTTTATAAAGGTTCGTTCAAACATTTTTTATCAACAAACACTGCAGAAAATGTAAATTAAATTACTTTTTGCAAAATTTACAGTGTCGGAAAAGCACGTTCACAAAACATAAATATGAATATATATATATATATATATATATATATATATATAAAATAAGAAGAGACAAGCACAAGAAGATTAAAGTAATTAATGCTATTTCTGAGTATGTTGAAAAAAAACTGAACTGATTACCCATATCTAACCAAAAAAAAGAATATTACCAAGAATAATACATAAATCAAAATTTAAATAGATTTTAGAATTCATTCATTAATAAAAGTTTTCTTAAGACAGTAATGTTTAAATTAATACATATGTTTATCTATATCGATACTACATGTATCGATATATTTCACTAGGAAATAATTTGTATTTGTTGATTTTTTTATTCTAAAAATGACGATTTTTTAAAAAGACATTTTTCTGAAGCTGGAAATCGATAAATCCAAAATAATTATTTTTGTTGTAATGAATGTCATTATTTCTATAAACTATCAATGTTTTCGTCAGTGATACTTCATTGTTTATGATTTTAGCCCAAAATAATTCATTTTTAAAACTTTCGATTTTTTGATAAAATTTCCATATGTCATGGTTTTTTTGGCCAAAAAATCATATTTTTTTTAAGGCTGAAAGTAATTCATTTTTTTATTTATAATTATTTATAATGAAAATATTGTATTTCTATTAAAAATTGCTGCTATTATTTATTATACGCCATTTGAAAGACAATGAACTAATTTTTGAAAAATCAATTTTATAACCTATTGTAAAAATTGGTACATCTTCATTTGAAAAATTCTTTTAAATAATTATAAATGTTTATACGAACTTAAAAAAGTATAAATTTATGTGAAAAACTGTTTGTATATGTTATATGATTTTTTAACGATGTAATTTAAATAAATGGTATTTTTCGCATATTGAAATTCGAAAAATCAAAAAATATCATTTTTTTATAATAAATAACATTATTTCTATCATTAGTTAATGTTTTTGTCAATAATATGTCATTATTTATGATTTTAGTACAAAATAATCATTTTTTAAAACATTCAATTTTTTGACAAAATTTCCATACTATAGGTCGTAGTTTTTTTTGGCCAAAAATTTCGATTTTTTAAAAACTAAAAGTAATTCAATTTTTTATTTATACAACGATTATTTACGATAAAAATATTGTATTTCTAGTAAAAATTGTTGTTATTATTTATTATACTTCATTTGAAAGACAATGAACGATATTTTAGAAAAATCTATTTTATAACCTATTGTAAAAATTGGTAAATTTTTATTTTTATTTTTTTTAATTAATTATAAATGTTTATACAAACTTATAAAAAGGTATATTTACACAGAAAAAAATTTTTTACACGTTATATGAATTTTTTCTTTAACAACGATGTAATTTTGAAAAATGGTATTTTTCACAAACTGATATTTAAAAAAATTAAAAAATATATTTTTTTCTTAATAAATATTATTATTTATATGAATTATTTACGTTTTTGTCAATGATAGATAATTATTTTTGATTTTAGTGTAAAATAATTCATTTTTAAAATATTTTATTTTCTAACAAATTTGTCATAGGTAGGTTTTTTTTGGAGAATAATTTTTTGAAGCTAAAAATAATTTATGATATATATTTATATATATATATATATATATATATATATATATAATCAGACTTTTCTTATCCACTACTGTATGATATTACAGTAGGTTAACTTCACCTAAATAAACTTATTTATATGAAATATAAAAATTGGATTCATACATCAATTTAAATTTCATTTAAATAGACTGTAATAAAATTATCTAAATATTTCTACGATAAACCTTATTTTATTACTATTATATACAGTTTCACAATTTTGTTCAGTATATTTTATCATTGAATCTATTTACTCTGTGTTTAATAGCAAACTTTAAACCATTTTATATTTTTAATATCTTTACTATTTCAATTGTATTGCTTTATAAAACGAACAAAACGTTTCGAATAGAAAAATATAACTGATTTGTATTCATCGCGTTAACCAGTACATTAAAGCTACACTTCTATTGATATATTTCAATGAAAATTACAAAACGGACGAGTAAATTACAAAATAAAACTTTTTCCAGCAAAACAACAAACTGCACTGAAGAATATTATTGTCGTGATCGTCGGGCTTATTTTTGTTAAAAATGTTTGATTTAATGAGTAAATAAGCTATATAATACGTGATACGTTGTTTCAATATCTTCGAACTTCTATTCGTAATAGACAATTCACAATATTCGTCTATTAGTCACGTAAAAGTGAAGCAGCTAGAAAAACGTGACGATTCAGAGACGTGATCGCAACGCATATCAGGCTTACACGAGCGACGGGGGTCGCTTAGTCGGTTGGATATTTGTTTTCCCGGTAAGAAAAAGAACGAGGAGATAGCTTTCTGGCCGCGTGGTGAAAATATCGTACCAACTGTGATATATGCAAGCGGATATAGCATGTAATAAAAGTAAGCCACGGATGAGAATGCAATTCTAAATGGCTACTCCTATTTTATATGAAATGTGTTTATAACCGCACAGACAACTATAAACAGTGTGTTTGTGAAACAATAGTAATATTATACCATAAACTATGTGGTTTTCTGTCTTGTTATACAAAAGAATTCCGCCATATTACTGAAATTTATACTACCTGCTAGAAAGAGTTTACAGCGTTAATATCATTTCAAGTTGATTTTATTTAAAATTACATTTTCTCTTTATAAAATCGGTGTTGCTGTTTTAAATACATACTTCCAAAACATTTTTTTAGAAAAATCAAAAACACAGATTTAAAATCGTCAAAAAAAACTTTAATTGCATACACGACAAATTCATAAAAATCTAAACAAAAATAATTCTTTTCTTTTTTCATTCACTGTTGTAGATTAAACGCGAGGGATTTGTGGAACGAACGTGTTTTTTTATTGAAATCAATCTGATCTGTATTGTTTACGAAATGTAATTGTGAAACCAGCTGGAAAATTGAAAATTACAATGTACTGAATTGAATGTAAATGACTTTTCACAATTCTCACTATTAGAATATTGATCTTTTTTATTTTCAAGATGTAAAAAAGAATGATTTATATTAATGTTTACAAAATATGAATATTTTTTTTAATAAAAAATCGGCGATATGATGGACGTCAAGATAATCAATCTACAACAAAAATTTGATATTCGGTTATTGAATACAAAAAAATAATGAAAAAACATTAAAAAAATGAATCGTCTATTCAACACCATTTCAATTTGATTAAAATAAGTGGTTCAACCGCATTGACAATATAATAATTAAACATTCTTTTTAACATATTTTTAAATGTGTAACAAAATGTATTGCTATATGAAATATACAAATATTAGGTTGGCAAGTATCTCCCTTCCGCTTTTTTTTTTTTGTACATAGCTGCGAAATTCAAAAGACCAGAAGGCGGAAGGGAGATATTTGCCAACCTAATATTATTTGTATTTCTGTGATACAAAAACTACTTATATAGAAAAGAAAAACTAGAATCTACTCAATGTTTTTAAAATTAAATACTTCTTGATAATAAAAATAAAAATCATGATATTATGAAAGCATGATACACTTTAATAACATTTTTAATATACCGAATATGTTTGAAATATTTTCAATAACATACAAGATATTTATTTATAAAAACACAATTTTCTTTAGGAAAATTTCAAAAGTATAATCTTTAATTTTGTGGAATTGTTAACTCATAACCTCTACTTTAATAAATATATATTTTTTAAAAAAATATAATTTGATATTGAAAATTAAATATGAAAAATGTTTCATTTATGTTTCGAAAATAATGACATCCACATAAGTATATTGAGATCTAAATAAGACTTAATAATTTAGGCATACATTTATTTTTTTTATTATTCTTTAATATTCTTCAATCTCATTTAGGCCACCTACCTAAACAATATACCTACATAAATATTTTATTGCTGTATTAACACAACCTATTATATTTTTTAAATATAAACATACATATACACACACGTGTATCCATATATACATTGGAGCAAAAATTTCGATTTTTTTTAAAAATTAAATTTTTATAATACATTTTTTTCTTCAACAACAATTATTTAGTAGAAAAATATAGTATTTCTAGCAAAAATAGTTATTAATATATATATTATACATTATTTTATAGACGAAAAATGATTTTTTTAAAAAAATCGACTGTACATAAATTGCCATATTTTCATTTTTAGAAATTAATGCAATATATTAAATACCTGTATGTTAACTCTGAATAACATGATTTATTTAAAAGAAAACTTTTTTTCACAAAATATAACTTTCGCTTTCAAAATTGTCGAAGTAATGAAAAATGGCATTTTTCGAACGCTTGAAATCGGAAAATAAAAATATAATTTTCTTCAATGAATATTATTGTTTCAATGAATAATTGTTGTTTTCGACAACGATACATCATTATTTATGTTTTTAGTGCAAAATAATTCATTTTTTAAACTTTCGATTTTTTGACAAAATTTCCATACTATAGGTCGTGGTTTTTTTTGATCAAAAATATCGATTTTTTAAAAATTAAAAATAATCCAATTTTTTGTGTATATAGCGATTATTTATGATAAAAATAGTGTATATCTAGTAAAAATTGTTACTACTAGTTATTATTTATCATTTTATAGACGATAAACCCTATTTTAGAAAAATTGGCTTTGTAATCGATTGTAAAAATTAGCATATTTTCACGTTAATTTTTTTTTAAATAATTATATATGTGTATACTAATTTATAAAAACATATATTTATCTAAAAAAAAATGATTTCACTTGCTATATGAATCTTTTCTTCAACAACAATGAAAATATAAAAAAATATATTTTTCAGACTGAAAATTGAAAAATCGAAAAAAAAAATCTTTCCTCGTAAATCTCATTATTACTATGAACAATTCATGTTTTCGTCAATAATACGTAATTATTTATGATTTTAACGTCAAATAAGTCATTTTTAAAACATTCAATTTTTTGACAAAATTTCCATACTATAGGTCATGTTTTTTTTAAATCAAAAATTTGGAATTTTTTGAAACTGAAAATAATTAAATTTTTTATTTATATAACGATTATTTATGATAGAAATATTGCATTTCTGGTCAAAATTGTTACTATTATTTTTTATTTATCATTTTATAAACAAAAAACAATATTTTAGAAAAAAAACAGTTTTGATCGATTGTAGAAATTAGCGTATTGTTACTTTAAAAAATATTTTCAATAATAATATGTGTATACTAACTTGAATATATATATATATATATATATATATATATATATATATATATATATATATATATATAATTTAACATTTTAGTCCATGTAGAAATATGCGTCAAATATCTACATAAATTTTTCTTGACAATAAAAATAATATCCAATTATGTTATTAAAACTATACACTTAAACACATCTGTGCAAATATATATACTTAAGCACATATACACTCATATATATATATATATATATATATATATATATATATGTGCATACATATGGAAAAAGTGAAACGATCGTGTAGCGTTAAAACGAAAAATTATAAATATACGACCCTCCATTTCCACTCGGCAAAAGAATAAAGTGCCAACACACAGGTGTAAAATATAAAAATCGTAGAGCAAATATAAGTGTCTGCAGACTGGCCGGAAATCCAAACGGCGACAAGGATTTGTCAACAATATTCTGTTTTATTGTCGTTACCTTTTTCTTCTTTATCCTCTGCCAACAACACTTGGTACCTTGCAGTCTGCAATGAAGTTGTTCCCGGCGTGTTTTGTTGAAGTGCCGAATGTCAAACGATAAGCAGATATTTACGTTATGGCCGATGTAACATTTACAACAGCGATTTTCAGTCGTTACAATAGCAATAAATATACAAATACAAACATATGTATCTTAACATAAATATATATATATATATATATATATATATATATATATATATATATATATATATATTCAATTTATGAAAAATATGAAAAAATATTTCATGAACAAATCTATTCAATACAGATAAAATAAAAAATTATGTTATAGTATTATAAAAATACAATTTTACTTTAAATTATTTTTAGAATAATTATACTACACAAAATATAATTATTTAAATTCTTAAGCAATTATACAAAAAAAAAATACAAATATAATTACGGAAATATTTTCCAGAGTAGCATCGCAGATCTGATACGATTATTAATTTACTAAAATTCATTACCTTACTAAATTTCAAGATTACTAAAAGTTTTTATTACCTTAAAAGTAGATAGTTATTGTTTAAAAAAATTATATCAAATTATGGACATATTTATTTTCAAAAATAAAACTATTTCATTTTTATAACTTGATCTAAATTCTAAATTATTAGACAGATAGAAAAAAAAATTGAAACAAAACCACAATTGCAACAAAATGATTTAATAGGAATGAATATTTCAAAATGGAAATCAGTCAGATAGAAAAACAGAAGACTTCAGGAAGAAGATAAAATACATAGACACACAAGATACACACAGAAGACACGTTACGAAGAGAAGACTTTTGATGGAAAAGAAAATTTATTGACTAGGAACATAAAGTTAAAAAAGATTACAGAAGAGACCTATAAATAATTAAAACAACCACAATAAAATTCGTAGCAGTGGAATGGAAAAGAAAGTTATTAGATCGCTCAAGATAAAAAATTAGAGATTTTTATCCAGTATTGAATAGAAAAAAAATAATGATAAATATGATGATATCTAGGGTTTTTCAATGTCAAGTGAAGTCGTGGTGATCATATGAGTAAAATTTTGATCATCATTAATGTCATGGAATATGTTGAAAAATAAATAAAAAAACTAATTAATGTACTTTTTGTTTTATTTTCATTTAAACTTCTGAAGCACTCATTGGAAAACCTATATATGTATATATTTTCTCTCTTTCTCTCTCTCTCACACACACATATATAAATATATATAACGTAAACGAGTATGTGTATAATTTAGAAATATCTACAGAAAACTTGAAAAAAAATACTAAAATAATTAATGTATCTGAGAAAACATCTGGACATGTTTTTATATTAGAGGAGTACTGTACGGCTCCATGTAATGTACGGTATATGATAAAACAATACAATAACGAACATGATATATACATTATGTTATAAAGTAATGGTTTTTCCTTTCACGGTACGAGAAAATACTTTTTTTATATTAAAGGTCCCGCTTGTTAAAATTAACTTAATAATATGAAATATATTTGGGTATTATATTCAAACCTTTTATGTAATCATTCACTCACATGCACCCACCCATACATAAATATCTGTAGACATGTGCTTACACATACAAATATATATATATATATATATATATATATATATATATATATATATATATGCAAAATCTAATAAAAAACTATCAAGTACTAACTAGAAATAAACTACAAACTGTTTTAGTGTTAAAATGATTTATATAGCAAATACAACAACGTACAATACTTACTAAATAATAATTTATAGTTCGTTCAAATAATATGTAAACAATTTATATTATATTCCACAATATTAAAATTAAAAATTCTTATTTACAGCAATTGATTATTTATATTCGACGATTTTATCATTTACGATTATTGTATTAAAAAACTTGTTTTTTTTTTGTATACTTCGATTCAGTTCAAGAGCTTTACATTTTACGAATTGAACAAATAACTGTATGAAAACATAAACATGAAAATTTTATGAAAACATGAAAACAAAAATAAGTATGACCGACGTACGAGGTTAAACTCAATGAAAATTTCAAAACCAACATACAAATAAATTAAAAATAAACACATAACCAATTTCATACACAAAATCAGATCATTTTCATTTCAAACAGAGCGCGAAGTCGATAAAAACCGTAAAACACGACTTGCAGAAAAATCGTAAAACATTTTTATTACATTTCTACCAATCAATTACTTCGAAAAAATTACTACACAGAAATGAAAAACCGATTGATTTGTTTTTGCGTCACTGACCTTGGATTGCCTCGAAGTGCGGCGTGATGCAACGCATTGAACCCATTGTTGTTGGTGAGAGTGATGTCGGCGGCATGGTCCAGTAGGAGTGTCAGCATATCATCACGTTTCTTCGAGATAGCGTCGTGTAACGGAGTGTCACCTTCGGAATCCTGAAAGAAAAACATTCGAAGCAATAAATATTTAGATGTCAAACGGTTCGCAGTCATGCAAAACACATTTATAAACACACCATCGGAATCGAATAAAAAAAGTAAATACAAATTTATATATCAAACGAAAAAATCTCGTATATATACATAAATATATTTACTTTTCATAGAAAATTATTTGAACAGATAAAATTTATGTAAGCAATTCTATAAAAAATATTACAAAAATGAATTTCACTATTTGTATGCAGAAATTTCACTACTAATTATACTCAAATCATTTTTTGGTACTTCTTAAAGCATTATCTGATAATCACTAATTTACCCAGAAATGATATTTCTTATATCAGCTCAATACTCAAAAAATTAAACCTCACTCACTGATACTTGGTCATACCAAGCTGAATTAATGAAGATGTTTTAATTGAGTTGACTTCCTTAGACAATTTAATTTAAATTCATTAGATTATTAAATCATTAGATTATTTTCATTTACAAAATATTACTGACGTAAAATATTTAATTCTTTCTATAATCTAAATAACAGGAACTTAATAAATATAAGGTGGTCCAAATAAAACTATGGGATGTAATATGAAAATGTATCTAAATCATTCAATCTCATTTAGACCACTCTGTATTATCAAAAAAATGTAATTTTTTAAATAAAAATGTGAATTTTCAATTTAATAAAACATTTCAAGTGAAAAATAAATAAATATAACGCAATTAAAATAAAATTAATATTTTTATCTTGTCTATATTAAGACATTTGATTTGTGATTTTAATGAAATTCCTCAACATGATAATATTTCATAAAATGAACATTAAAATAAAAATAATAGAAAATATGTATAAAATTACAAGTTAAAAATGGGGTATTTCATTTCAATGAAATATCCAATTTTCTACTTGTAATTTCATACAAATCTTCAAGTATTTGGAAAAGGGAATATATCTTTTCATAGATTTTTTTAAAATACGAAAAGCTTTTCCCCCTACTCACTTCACTCTTCAACCCCTGAATTTGCTTCTATTTAACAATGTAAATAAGTTATGGCAAAAAAAACCGTTTAAAAGCTATGTTAATGCTTCTGTGTAAATGATATTTCTTATAATATATATATATATATATATATATATATATATATATATATATATATATATGTGTGTGTGTGTGTGTGTGTGTGATATATGTGATATATAATAAAAATACAATTAAAATTTATTTTATCCAAAAAGTCTATTTAAAAATTTATCTTTTTCCACTTTTTGCTAATTTTAATAATTCATAAAAGTTGTACTTTGATAATTCTTGAAAAAGTTCGAAAATGAAATTTCCATATCAACTTAGAGACGGAGGTGGAACACTATTTTTTAAAAAATAGAAAGATGATAAATTATATTTATTACCACATAAATAAATTATCAACCCCAATATTATAAGATAACAAAAACTGCCCAAAAGTATTCACTAATTTACATTATTATATATAGTTTTGAAAAATCAAAATGTATTTATTAACTGATATAATTCAATTTATTTAGTTTAAAAATCATTTGTATAGTTTTATATACAAAAAAAATCCAAATTTTAATTTAGTAATGAAATTAAATGGAACAAGCAATTCAATTGATGTGTATAATAACTCAAAACCAATTTTTTAAAATCCTAAAAAAAGAATTATCATAAATAAAGCAAATAATAAGAATAGAGGATTTTATAAGTCAATACGTGAACTAGAAAGATAACGCACATTAGAGCCGTAAAATCAAATAATTGCTTACTGCGATGAAGAATAAAAGACAGTATAAATAAAACGATTATCTGAATTTTATAGCACCGATAATTATTTACAACTCACTGTGCAAAACCGCTGCTTTGCAAGATACAATTATCGTCTATATAGTTTTATACATGTAATCTCGGAATAAATTACATCCTTTTTATGGATATATTTAACGTTGTTTTTTATTTCAGTAGATTTATTTTCGCAGTAGTACAAGTTACAAAAATCAATTATTGTCTTAGTGAATTATACAAAGGAAGTTTTTATATCGAAATGTTATTGGATATCGTTCAGTATATAAAATTAGAATATACCCCACCACCCCTACACATAATAATAATTAATGATGAAATCTACTTGTATGATCCACGCCAGTTTTTGACCTGGCAAATTTAATTGAATATTCGATATAATTAATCACCGATAACAATATTATTACTTCCGAAATCGTTTCCACGCGCAGTAAGCTCGAAACGAGCCTTAAAACCACATTCATCAAATGTGCTTTCAAGAGTCGTAACTAGTTAATAACATGAGTAAATGTACCATAATCATTCTAATGAGTGTCATTAGTATTTACTTCAAAGAGCTATTATGCAATTCTACACGTGCATTTAACACTACAGGCGACACACATTAACGAAACACGCGTACACGGCGCCATAGTTCGCACATAAATATGCAATATGGGACAGGAAATGTAACGGAAGGTACATATTCACATTTCACACATACGTTCGTGGATATTTTCTCTTATACATACAACATCCATAAGTACATACACCCATGTATATATATATATATATATATATATATATATATATATATATATATATGTCTGTATGTGTGTGTGAATATATATGCACCATGAACACGCCGAAAACGTTTAATATTATACTAAATTTATCTGAAGACACTCACACTAAGTACGGAAACTAACGGAATTTTTGAAATAAAACGCTTAAGAAGTTATTTATTCATCAATATTTATTTTATTGCCTTCAAAGTACTTCCTACTAGCAGAAATACTCATGTGCCAACGTTTCTTCCAGTCTTCGAAAACTTCTATGAAAGCGCTTTATAATATAACCTTCAGTTCACGCAGCAAATTTTCTTTTATGGCTTTAATCGACTCAAAACGGATCCCTCGGAGCCGCGATTTGAGTTTTAGGAATAGAAAAAGTCGTACGGACCACAAACACTGTGACAAATAATAAATAAGTCAATTGAGGTCATCGAAAATGTCACAAATGTATGAATCAGAACCATGTTGTAAAAAACAATAATTGACACCAAACATTTCATAGTTACGGACCAGATAACGAAATGAAAAGAAAGATTCAAACCGCAGTTGTAGATGAATTGAATAAGGATACAAAACACAAATTAGTAAATATATATAAAAAGTACAACTAGTCTTGATTTTAACGGAAATGCTCTGACGATGATGGCGTCACCATCGAAATGCATCAGCCGATATATTTATAAATAATAAGTGAACAATAAGTGATTATTGAACATTTAAACCATTGTGGTGTTGGGTTTAAAATTCATTTGTGTTAAAGTGAATCATCCACAGTTCCAAAATAACAAATAACAATATTGGTTGAGTTTTTGACCAAAAACTCACGAACAAATTTAGTATTCTTGGTATCGTGCAAAAATCAACGCATTTCATGCCCAACAATTCAGTCGAAATGACATGGAATTGTGTTTTTGAGATTCCTACTTTAGTTGCTAACTCTCTGACGAACTTTGAACACCAATGCCTTGACTTATGCGACGTGATAATCGTCAGTTGATGTCGATGGGCGTCCAGATCACGATTCACCATCGATAACTTCACAGTACTCTTTGAACACCTTATGTCATTCAAAAAGTCTTACTCGTGATAAAAAATTCTCAAAGTTTTCCTTTCTGAACATTTCCAAAGTTTGTATAAAGTTTATTTGGTTTCTAACCCAAAATTTAATCCAAATTCTTTGATCAACTGATTTCGGCATCATAAAAATCGCCGTAAACAACAATCATCATATAAAAAATTCACTGTAAATTATTTACTAATGAATTTAGTGACATGAAATTTGACACAAATGTCATTGACAGATGTACCAACTTAAAAAAAATACATGACATCTAACAAAAGTGCAGTTTAAATAAAAAAGTTCCGTTAGTTTCTGTACTTAATATATACATCTCACAAACACATACACACATCCATATATACATAAATAATACATATACATATGTGTATACATACATATATACATCTACAAACATTCACATGCCAACGTGAAAAGAAAAAATGCATTATGACTGTAAGATAGAAAAGATGATGTTTCAAACAGAATATCATCTTTTTATTACGAATATAAAAGTATATGTTAAATATAAAATATACATGATATTCGCATTCTAACAAGTAGTAAGAAAAATGATATTTCACTAATAATTATAACGTGGATTTGTTTTTGAATATATGAAAAAAAATGTAGGTGAGAAAATAATTTATGATGATTTTATTTACTTTGCTAATATCACTCTAATAATGCTTATTTAGAATAATCATTAAAAAAATATAATATTCAATAAAAAAATTTGTAATAAAATTAATTTTATTAACCACGATTTGTATTCAATCCATAAAACGGAATTCGTTTAATTTTTTTCTATTTAAAAGAGAATGGTGCTCTATCTCCAGGGTGTTGTGAGAATTCGTTTTCGAAGTTTTTCGAGAATTACCGAAGTACAAATTTTATAAAATGAATTATGTTGCTCAATATATTATTAAATAGAAGCAAGTTTGAGTGTTGACGAGTAAAGAATGCACATGTTTTTTTAAAAAAATCAATATTGGGCCACTATATAAATAATGCAGTATTTTCATGTTGGTCAGAATAAATTATACAATATTTGAATTTAAATATAAAGTTGAAAAAATTAGTCGAGTAACTTCAATCAATCCAGTGGCATCTAAAAACGATTGATAAAATTATACAAAATGTTCATAAGCAATTTTAATACAATTTATTTTATTTTATTTTTTTTTTGGTTCAAGAATTTTTCTGCTGAAGAAAAAAACAACTGTTCTTTATTATTCGATTTTACAACTATAATTATTTTGCAATAATTCAAATATACAAATACAATAAACATATTTTTCATCTTTCTTTAATTTTTTCTCAAAATGATATTTAAAATGAAACAACATTTTATTATAAAATCAATTAAATATCATTTCCTTTTCTAAGACTATAAATACCTTATAGAATAAACAAAATATTCTATTAACTAAAATATAACTAAAATATAAATCACAAAATGAGAGTGGTATGTAATTGTTTATAGGTATATATATATATATATATATATATATATATATATATATATATATATATATATATATATGTTTATAGGTATATATATATATATTGATAAAGAAAAATATTTTATATAATATATATATATATATATATATATATATATATATATATGTATTATATACTTATAAAATTATAACTGATTATAGCCATTGTTATAAGGAAATAAAATTATTTATTTTTTCATTAATTTCTCCTTAATTTACAATCACACTAGTAAAATAATTAATCTGAGAAGGAATTATACAAAATGTTCATAAAAAATATGTAATTTATTATTTTATAAGTTCAAGAATTTTTTCATAAAAAAATAACTATTCTTGATTATTCGATTTTAATACTATAATTATTTTCCAATGATTCAAATATAAAAATACAATAAACATATTCTTTATCTTTCTTAGAAAAAATTTCTGATTAATATAATTTAAAATATCTATTTCAAATAAAACACTGTTTTTTTTATAACAGATTAAATATCACTTCATTTTCTAAGACTATAAATACTTTACAGAATGAAAAAATAGTTCTATTAACTAAAATATAAATCACAATATGACAATATGTATATATGTGTATATATATATACATGAAAGTACAAAGCCCAAATTCATATAGGAACACACATATATTGTTTTTATTAAAAGAACTTCTACTTATATAAAATTAGTGTACACGTCTTATTTATTTCGTTCGGGAAAGTGTTCGACACATGTTCTTTATGTTTTTCATTGATGTTCACTGTTCGTATATTGCATGTGAGGTTTTGTGTACGTACGTATGGGATTGATTGAGTTCATTAGTGGAGCTTGCGGGTTGTCTACCGTTAGTGTCGTAATGCTTTTCTGTTTATCACTTGTTGGGAGTTGTTGTGTTTCACTTCATTCAAAATGATCGATTCGAGAGACTTGTATACTCATACAACAACTAATGGAAATTTGTGACTTTGGCACTTTTATTGTCATTAATAATTGATTTATACAAAACTTGTATATGAGTAATTAAGTGAGTAGTCAGTTTACATTTTGGATGTAAAAAGAATTTTATAATATTTATTTTTTAATTTTTTTACAAACTCAAATTTTCATTACACACACACACACACACACACACACACATATATATATATATATACATATATATATATACATATATATACATATATATATATCAGAAATGTAAACACAGAAAAACAGAAACCTTATTACTTGTAATTTTAATCATACATAAAAAATAATTAAAATAAAGTATTATAATTTCTCTTAAATTATATAAATTAACCAACGGTATTCAACAAACATTTTATAAATAATTGTTTTTTTAAGCCTGATAGAACATTAAATTGAATCACTATCAAAGTTCTATCTAACCTAAAAAAACATATATATATATATATATATATATATACCATCAAAAATATAAATATAAAAAACAGAAACCTTATTACATACAATTAAAATATACGTAGAAAATGACTAAAATGGTGTATTATTATTTTATTAAATTATATAAATTAATAAATACTATTCAGTTTTATTTATATATATAAAAGAAAAATTCATTCTTTATAAATTAAACAATAAAAACCCTTATTCGATTTAAATGATAAAATCATTTTATGAAACCTGATTGTTTATCGTATATATAAAGAAAAAAAAATCGATCAGAGCATATGAAAAGATAAACAGCATAGAACGGGAACAATAATCGTAAATGTGATGAAATGTGAAGTGTTGCGAGAAGAATCGTCATCCCCTGGGCGCTGTCTTTCGAATCCCATCTCTAATATAAACCTGGATGGGTGAGTATATGTCTATGTACTGCTTATGATGTCGAGACACGAACTGAACAAAATGTCTTCATTTCGATTCCACCCAGCTCGTTGACATGACTCTTTGTCTCAACTTTTCATTTGGAACGTGTTTTAGCCAGTTAACGACGAACATGCTTGCTTCTGCTGCCGTTCGCACTTTATATTTCTGTACACTGCAATTCTCAGTTTACTAGTTCTGTATTTCATTACATTCGTAATTGAATTTGTCCATATATTTCTGACATATTATTTCGAACAATATGAACAAAAAATGATTACATGAAATATTACTTTTTATGGGAAATAATTTCTCATACATTTTTATTAATAAATATATATACACATACACATATGCATTGAAATTTCTCTTTTTATTATACGTTTATAAATATACAATAATAAAATATCCACATAATAAATAATTTTTTCGATATTTTCATTTTTTTAAAAAATGTGTACATACATACATATATTACAAACACATGTGTAATATATTAATATCCATTCATGTTTATTATCGTAAATACCAATATTGATATCTAATATATTATAATTATTGTTAAATTAAACTTTCATGTCAATATTGGATGTTTGTTAAGCGTATTAGAACTTTAAATTGAATTCCTATCGAAATTTCTATCAATCCTAAAAAAAACACTTATATATATATATATATATATATATATATATATATATATATATATATATATATATATATAAAGATGTTTTAGGTTAGATAAAACTTTAGGTAGAGATTTAATTTAAAGTTTTTACAATTTTTATTTTTTTTTTAAAGAAATTCGTTATTGTTTTTAACAGTTAAGATATTTGTGTTATAATAAAAATTATTACAGCTATTCAATAATATCCAATTATGTTGATTGTTAGTTTTTTTTAAAAAAAGTTTGTACTAAACATTTTTATATTTAAATTTTAACACAGCTATAAAAAATATTATAATAGGTATTTTGAATAGTAAAATTAAATTCTATAAAAATGACTTAAGGGTGGTTCCGTCTATAACTTTCAAAAATTAGAATTTTTACATTTTTCACTTCTTTGTTGTTTGAAAAAGGACATTTTAAAATTTTGAAAATTACTACGGTTACAAGCTTCTAAATGTTACAGCTGTCACATGAGCTTTATACCTGACTCTACCACATCAAATAACATCATGTAAAACTTAAAATGCGTTTTTCTCGAAACATCATTTTCCAAACTGGTGAGACTAATCTCAAAAACTAATTGACCAATTTAAATGATTTTTTTAAAATTAAAGATTATACTTTTTGCTAGGCAGTGAACCTCTAATATATTGAGTTTATTTGAATTTACTCATTTTTAAAGAGTGTACAACTGTGAAAAAAAATATTAAAAAAGATGTTTGATTTTGAAATGCCAGAAAAAATAAAAAAAAATATTTTTTTACAAGTTTTTAACAAGGTTCGCTGCCTTTGAAATTTTATGCATTTTAAAAATATTTTTGTTTTTTTGATTTCAAATTAATAACTGAGGAGCTAGACATCCCACCGTCAACAGAAATTTTTTCAAGGGCTACTACGAAATGCACCACTAACTCTTTTAATAAATTAATATATTATTTTAATATATTTTTTTAAAAAAGTATAAATAATACAATACAATAATCACAGATTATTATCATTTTTTCTATAAAAAAATCCTAAACATGACCTTTTTATCGTTCTAAATCAGAATCACCCCTTAAAAAATAATATTTAATAAATTTAAAAACACATCTTTATATCAGCTAAGCCTGTATTAGTTTCTGCCATTTCTCGAAAAAGACAAACCCAAACAAATAAAAATTCAATTGTTGCAATATAAAAAACATGCATCTTCATTCTTCATTGCGAACTCACTTTACTACATAATAACTTTCCGAACTGAAACGGCCCGTGAGAGGAAACATCCCGCTGGAATGAAACGCAATGTTCCTTAGTTCCGTACAACCCCCCACGGGAACACAAACGTCATAGCGAGTCAGAATGCCGATGACGAATCCAGAGTACCCGACGGTGTTCCATTTCTTTTGAGATCTATTGCGTATGTATATAGATTTTTTTCGAGTGCAAAAACGCCATCTCGCGACTACTGTACGTGTTGATGATGTATCGTTTAGGAATTCGTATTTTTTTTTCTGTACCCAGCAGGAGATACACGTATATATGTGACTGGAGTTATTGATGCGTAGATGTGGTGAACGATACTAGTGTTGCGAGAGATGATACTGTGTATTAGTGACACGACGTGTTACTGAAAGAGCCAATACTGTCTGAAAATGATCAATATCGCGCGCGAATCTATAAGATGCTTCTCAAGATAATATTGAAATAAAATAAAAGTGTACACTGGTCTTCATAACATATATATATATATATAGCATCAAATAAAAACGTAACGATTCTCGAACGTAAGAGGATTGTTTTGTCAATATATACCCACACAATTGGTTTATTTTGTTGGATAGTCCTTTTCAGAAAATATTTACTATAAAATATCAGATAACGTAATATAATAATAAGACATAAATCAACGATAATTTTAAAGCATTTAAAAATTTAAATCGTTAACAACCAATTTTTGTGATTAAGAAATTTTAATTACTTTTAGATTGTTGTACTAAATAGAATATTTATAAAAAAATTAATATTACAGTGGATTATAAAAATATCCGACCACCCGTCATACTAAATATATTTTACGTGATTAATTAACTTTAGGGTGAAGAAGAAAATGTTTAAAAATATTTTTAATTATCATTTATTAATGTACTTTAAAGTATTTCATTTTCAAATTTGAAACAAATAATAAATTCCAGATTTTTTTATTTTATATACAATATTTAGATCCACAAAAATATCCGGCCATGCAACTTATTATATATAAAAATTGGTAAATTTCACAATATTTTCCATTGGTAGACAAACATAAAATTTCAGTATTATTATTACATTCTTCGGTTATGTTAGTTGTTTTTCTTTGTCGATTTATAAAATCAACCTTTTTTTAATTTCAAATTTAATAATTTTTCATTATTCAAATAATGCTAAAAAAATATGAAATAAAAATATTGAGAAGAACTTTGTCGATTTATAATCTTTCATTATTCAAATAATGATGAAAAAATTTTAAAAAGATATATTGAGAAGAAAATTTATTGTTTTTCAATGAAAAAAGATATTCAAAACGCAAAATGCATATGAGATTGATATTTCAAGTAGACCATTGCAAGATATTGTTAAAAAATTCAAAACTAACAATTTGTTATCGAATAAAGAACGAACAGAAAGATTTAAAATTCTAAATGCATAAAAAAACGATTTTTTAAAACGTGTGCGAATAAATTCTGTTACACATGCTAAAAAATATATGCAGAAATGTGCAAAAAAGTACAGAGAAGAATTTAAGTACTGAAAAAGTTTGTAGAATTATCAGAAAAAGTTAATTATAGTCAGATTTCGAGAAAGAAATAATGGATAAATAAACGAAATCTAGAAAAAGATTTGAATTCTCTAAAAACACAAGAAGCCTCAAAAAAGTTTGTGGAAAATGTTATTTTTAGAAATTAGTGTAAATTTAAAACATAAATATGAAAAATGTGACATAAATATAATGAGAAGAAAACTTATTGTTTTTTCAATCAAAAAAAAAATATTCACAGCACAAAATTGCACATTAAATTGATATTCCATATAGACCAGTGCAAGGTATTGGTAAAAAATTCAAAACTAACATTTTTTTTAGCAAATAAAGAGCGAACTGAAAGACAAAATTCTAAGTGCATGGAAAAAAAATTAAAACATGTGTGAATAAATTCTGTTACAAATGCTAAAAAAATATGAGGAAATGTACAAGAAAATGCAAGGAAGAACTTAAGTATTGAAAAAATTCGTAAATTATCAGAAAAAATCCAAATCACAGTCGAATTTCGCATAAAAATCAGTGAATAAATAAACGAAATTAAGAAAAATACTTATATTCTCTAAAAAAAAACACAAAACATCAAAAAAAGTTCGTAGGAAATGTTATTTTTAGAAATGAATGTAAATTTGTAATATTTAATTCATCTAATAGGAAAATGGTGTGGAGAAAACCAGGCACTGAATTCAGTAAAAAAAACCTATACTAACTGTAAAACATGAAGGTTGTTCAATAATGGTATGGGATTGCATGTCAGTGGCTTGGGTTAGAAAACTTCACTTTACTGAAGGAAAAATGGAAATGTTTATTTATATCCACATTTTGAAATATTATTTAAAGATTAGTGTAAAAAAGTTAAGATTAAAAAACGAATCTGTATTCGAACAAGTCAATGATTCTAAGCACTGTGCTAGGAAAACTGAGGAATGTATCTTGTTTAATGTATGGAAAAAATTCAAAACACCTCCTCAATCGTCTGATATGAATATTGTAGATAATTTATTGAATTGAAGAAATATTTCATTATTTATCATATTACTAAAGAATCATTAAAAGCTCATCTTCAGTAGAAATGGAACAAAATCAGTTCAGTTTAAAGAAAAAAATTGTAAAATCCATGCCTAATAGATTAAAAACTGATCTGAAATCTAAATGATATATCCTACTAAATATTATTTTCCCTCCTTTTAATTTTTTTAAATCATATTATAATTGATTGGATATTTTAGTGCGCTTAAATATTCCATGTTAAATTAAAAAAATCAGTAATTTATGTTTCAAATTTGAAAAAAATATATATTCTGAAGTACACTAATAACAGATAATAAAAATATTTTTAAACATTTTCTTCTTCACCGTAAAATTAATTTATCTCATAAAATATAGTATGACGAGTGGTCGGATATTTTTGTGACCCAATATGTGTGTGTATGTATGTATATGTATATGTATATGTATATGTATATATATATATATATATAAAAATAATATTTTTATAATTATAAATCAACATCCTTATTATATAATGTATATATGTAACCAACTCATATTTATTTTCAAGATTCTAAAGAGTAAACACGAATTTACTTTCAAGTACATATAACCTTGACTCAAACAATTTGTATGCGTCATTATACTCAAAATACACAAGCACAAACAATAATTCATAATAGAACCAATTTCGCTGACAAAATCAATAATTAGAAACTAAACCATTAACACTAAACCAACCAGCCATGTTTCAAATTTATTGCGAACGATTGAGTTCTAACAAAACGATAAAATGTGTAGATGAAAGGATATTAACTTTTGTGTATTTCAAAATAAACGATAAAAGAAAAAATAAATCTTTATAGGAACAATCGAGACCTGGCGATAAGAAAAATCTATATATTTAAAACAAAAAATATATTTTTTCGTTCTGTTTATTACGGTCGGTCTTTTCGCCTTTCTTCTTCATATTGAATAAACAGATTTTTTAATTTATTTACTATTAAAGATTCTTATAAGAAATAACGTATTTGAAACGAAATACATAAATATGTTTGTACAGAAAGCTTTTATTTTTTAATTGATGATATAATCGACATTATTATCTATATAACAGGGGACTCGTCTTCCTATTTACTTCGTTTATCGACCCCCGAACTTACTTCTGTTTAACAATGTACGGAGCACCTTAATTTATTTCATAAAATTTATAATTCGGTAATTCTCGAAAAACTTCGAGAAAGTTCCAAAATTTTCACATCACGTTAGAGAAAAAACACCATTCTTCTTTATATAAAAAGAAAATTCAATTCTTATAAAAATACTAAATAAATGCTAATTTAACTTTATCCAAAAATTTTTTATATATATTTAAAATCAATCATATTTTCATTTATAAAAAAAAATGATTTATATATCAATATGTTGAAATATAAAATAGTAAAATAAATAGTTTTCTGTAAGTAACGAAGTATTTGCACTAACGTTAAGTGCAAATGTAAGAAATAACCTGATCCGCTTAAAAACATCAAGAAAATCTTCTCGGAGTCGGTCGTTGAAAATCCGTTCGATTTTTTTGCACCCCCTATCGAATATAGGAGATGCAGGCGACGTATCCAGCAGCATTTATACGTTATTCTTCGAACATTGAGAAATAAAATATTCTCTCAATTCCAGATAAGTGTATACTTGTTTACAAAGTATCTATTTGAGATATTATAAGGGTTAGGTGATCATTCTTTGATGTTTGCTGTTGAATGTTATCTTGTACACGTCAACAACAAATATATGAGTTTCTGTTTATCCACGTTTAAGTTTTTAAAACTTTCACCGCTATTCCGGGAGCGAAAGATTACTTATCCACCGTTAGTTTTGTAAACATAGGCGAGGAGGAGGAGTCGTCGTCGTCGTTCCTATCGCTGTGTTAGTATAATACGAAATGTTTGTAAAGTTGATGTTTCAAAAGCAAACTATGTATCGATAACTTTTGTACTCTTACATGAACGAACGCGATAGAATTATCGCGGGTAAATAATGTTTGCACATTCTGTTCTTATTTACAGTTTATCGATTTCCTTTACGAAGAAAACGTGTTCGGGGAGCTTTTTGTTTGAAAATAGGAGGTTTGTTTTTAAGATTCTCTTTTGCCTTATTTTAAAACTATTCTCCACAACCGTGATTATTACCAAAATTAAACAACCCGTTCTTTGAAACTGAACAAATATAAATTATTTACTCTTTCGAATTCGCAAATATATAAATTATTTAACGATTCGATTTCTACAAACACAATTTAATCATGATTACATGAACCGGTGATTATGAAAGTGGTTTAAGTAATATAATTTTCGATTTGAAATATTTTGATTTCTGCATATGAATTATTTAAAACAACCAGAAAAGTAAATGTATAGAGATTTTAACAAAAAGGCTCTGATGATGATAGCATCGCCATCGAAATGCATTAGCCGATATAATTATCGACTATATAATTATAAATAATAAGTGAAAAATAAGTGATTATTGAACACTTTAAACTATTGTGATGTTGGGGTTAAAATGCATTTGTCTAAAGTGAATCAACCACAGTTCCAAAACAACAAATAAGTAATATTTTTGAAAAAGAATTCTTTTATGTAATTATAAAATTTTAAAAATACCATGTGACAAAACATGTTTTTTTATATCTCAAATAACTTCGACCATTTTCAAAATTAATGAATGATTGAAAAAAAACTTATATAAAAAATTATATGAAAATTATTGAACAAATACCATATTCGCCAGATTTGATCTCTTTTGATTTTTTCTATTTCAAAATCGTAATAAATGGTTGTGTGGAAAAAATTCTTCATCAAAAATTGAAGTAATCGAAGCTGTAAATGGATATTTCAAGAGTTTGGACAAAACTTATTTTATTGAAAGAATGAAAATTCTCTAAAAAAGTTGGAATTATCATATCGAGCTGAAAGAAAAATAAATATGATTTTGAATAAAAAAAAAAGTTTTTTATTTCTTATTCAAGAAACTTTCCGATCTAACCGTGTATATTTTATATTTGTTCACTATTATTCGTTTAATGATTTTGTAAGTATTGAATATAACATTTTCATGTCACTCCAACCAATAAATGAATAAATAATAATGTCTATAACAAATAATTAAAAACAATTATTTTTTAAAAGCAATCAATCATATTTCGCTTATTGTACTGGCAACAAAAATAGTGATAAATAGAAATAATTTACAATTTTACAAAATTATACTTCATTTCGTAAACACATAAAACGACTTTCGCGAATGTCGTTTTTTGCGTTGACATTCGAAACTAATTTATGTCGCAAATTGACATTTACATAAAAAAATAAATAATGCGTTATTTGCGAATGATAAAACACAAAATACGCATTTAATATATAGAAAAATTCGCTCGAACCGCAAGCATAACACATTTATACAGTGAGCAATCATACGATTTATGTTCATTGTGTCACACAATCTGTATTTATGAAGCCATCAAATTAAAATCAAATTGAATCGAAAACTCGTGTGCGCAAAGATTTCAGCAGTATTATAGCACAGTCACCGGAATGTACCAATTCCCAGGGCAATGTCGAATCGAAGCCATAGATTAGGGACAAATCCATTTAGTTTGGCGGCAATAAAAACCGAAGTCGGTCGGATGCTATCGTCACGACAGTTTTATAGTACTCAACTATACATGATGTGTAGTTGGGCTGTCTGCAAGTAACTTTACTTCCATTTTAATAGATATTGAAATACGACATAATACATGAGAAGATACCTCTAAGTCTGAGTCGGTGATACATTCGCTTGTCGGTACATTTACTGATGTTGGATACATCCGCCTTTTAAATGGATGTTAGATAAATGTAAAAATCGATTTATTGCCGCATCAAATTAGGAAGACAAAAAAAAAAAACGATTGATAGACAAAAACTATAATTTATGAATACGTTATTCGTTTTCTTATTAAAATAAAAAAATATCGTTGTATAAAATGGATTCTCATATTAGCAGTTTGACAATTATTTTAAAAATTTATATATATATATATATATATATATATATAAATGTATTTATATATGTATATAAACATAAATCACAGTAGATGTTTCCATAAATTTTATGGAAAATTTTCTAAAAGGTTTTCTTACTATTTTTATTAAAGCTTTTAAAATATGAAATTTTAAACTTCGAAATAAATATATTTATAAGATTTTTTTTAAAATATAATTTTATTTGAATTATCTTATAATTTTAATCGTATTTATAAATCTCTATATTGCTGATTTCTACTCAACACAATTTTCAACTTAATTTGATAGAATGAAAATGTATACAAACAAACCCATAAAATAATTACAAGAAAAAATACATGAAGAATAATCTTGACATGAAAATACTGTTAAAGAATAAAACATAAAATCAAAAAAATTGACAAAAATTAGTCGATGTTTATTTTTTCGTCTATTAATTACTAGAATGTTATCAAATGATGAAACATTGAAAATTCAAATCTAACAAATATATTTATAATTATTTTTTTATAAAAAAAATATATTTTTATTTGAATTATTCAATAATTTTAATTATATTTACAAATCTTCGAATTATTAGGAATAATGTTGACATAAAAAATACTGATAAAAATAAAACATAAAAAATCAAGAGAATCGACAAAAATTAGTCTATGCTTAATTTTTACGTCTATTAATTACTAAAATTAATAAAATAACGAAACATTAAAAATTCAAAACTAACAAATATATTTATATTTTAAAAAAATATATATTTTTATTTGGATTATCTTATAATTTTAATTATATTTATAAATCCTCGTATTATTAATTTCAACTCAACACAATTTTCAACTAAATTTGATAGAATAAAAATTTTTAGAAATTAATCCATTAAATAAATTAGAAAATATAATGTATAAAGAATAATGTTGACAAAGAAATACTGTAAACAATAAAACATAAATATTCAAGAAAATCGACAAAAATGAGTCCATGTTTATTTTTTTATCTATTAATTACTAAAATATGTAATCAAATGATGAAACACGAAATATTCAATAATTTGTCAATATAATTACAATATAAGATTTTTTAAACAAAAAAAATATTTTTTTACCTTGATTATCTTACAATTTTAACTATATAGGATGTTTTTTAAACGTGATAGAACTTTAAATTGAATTTATATCTAACTTAAAAAACATGCTATATATATATATATATATATATATATATATATATATATATATATATATTCAACTAAATTTGATAGAATAAAAACTTTTAAAAATGAATTCATAAAATAATTATAAAATATAATATGTAAATAATAAGGTTGACATAAAAAATATTGTTAAGCAATAAAACATAAAAAAAATATTAACACAAATTAGTACGAGTTTATTTCTTCTTCTATTACTTACTAAGATAAATAATCAAATTCACAATCAAACACTAAAAATTCAATAACTAACAAATATATCTCTAAGTTTTTTTCAAAAGAAGAAAAATATATTTTTACCACCTTATATATACTACCAATTTATCACAACTATTTTCAAGCTTTCAAAACATCACAAACTACAAATGAGATAGAAAATTAACAACAATTGAGAATAATTATAATTTCTATACGTGAAAGTTTATGGGTTGTATTGACTATTCGGGCCTCTTTTTAAAAACTATCTTTGGCTTTTACGACCAAAAAGTACAATTTTTGTTTCGTCTGACAAGATATTTCACCATTTTCCGGCGAAATCGATTTTTTTTAAAAAAAAACGTACTACTATTTTTTGCACATAATTGTATATATAAAAAAATTACACTGAAATCAATTTAAATTTCTATCACGGTTAAGAAAATATTCATATATATATATATATATATATATATATATATATATATATATATATATATATATATATATATATAATAAATATCATATGTCTAGAAGCATAAACATACTTTCTAAACGTTAAATTTTTCATAATTTATTTCAGAGATCGACAAGCGAAGCAAAACAGCCCCCACTTCTCTGTTATAAAAAAAAAATTGATTATTCATTGATCACAAACTTAATATATTCACTCATTCAATATAATAACCCATTGGTTGATAATTTCAGAAATAGAATTTCGTTTCTCCTGAAATTAATTTTTGATATCTTCAATATATCCAACTTAAATATGAATGACTATTGCTGTTTAATCAAACTGGAAACATTTAAATTATAATTAAACTATGTAAGTTATTCATCGAATACATAAAATAATATGAACTCGCATCTTGAATGATATATACATCTATATGTGTATGTGTGTGTATGTACACATACACTCACATATATAAATGTGTGTGTGTTCTATCTAGAGAGATATATACGTACATAAATAAATATAGATATTCCATGAAAGTAGAGGAATAAAGTTTGAACATAGTTCATGTTCTTTCAGCCGCTGTGGGCAAAACTGACAAAGTTTCTTTACTGATAAGCGAAGCTAACTTTCAACAGTCTACATATTCAGTAAGCCGCTGGTAATTCGATAGTATTGATGCAAAGCCTTATTAGGTTTTATAAAAGAACAAAGTTTTTGTATTTCGATCAGTCTTTAGTTTTCTAATTTCATGTTTAAATTGGCAACCCATATAACAAAGAAAAAAATAAACTAATTACAAAAACATAGTATGTACCAGTATTAAAATTTACTTTTCTATATAAATTAATTTTTATTTCCAAATACATTTTTTTATGAACTGTTGAGAAAATATAACAGAGATTAAATTTAAAAAGAATATGAAAACAAGTAATAAAAAATTTAACGTAATTGATAAAAATCTAGTAAGAAGATAGAACAAATTTGACAAAAAACGAACTTCGCTATGAGCGGTAATTCCTAATTGACAAGTTATATATACCATCAAAAAAATTTACTACATTTTTTATGAGATTTTTATCACTTACATATTTCCCGCTTCTTTACGACACTCAAATATAAATCTTTTTATATTGGTCACTTCATTTTCATAAGTCTTTATATTTTCAGTAATGTGTTTTTTTCAATAAAATACATAATAAAATATGTCTGATATTTTGTTACAGCCCAGTCTGTTTTATAACGACAGACTGTTAATAAAACGACGTACAATAACTCTTCTCAATGATGTTTATTAATAAATCAGTACTGAAAACGAATTCATGTCTAAGTTAGTTATAATAAACAAGTATGATATTTATCTAAACTTTTATCTCGAAGATAATAAAAAATCGTATAAATTACAAGAAAAATAACAAGAAAATACCATTTACAGAAAATATAACGAAATTAATTTTAATTGTATTTATAAATCCTGTATCATTGATTTCTATTCAATGCAAATTTCGATTGAATTTGATAAAACGATAATCTTTTAAAATAAATCAAAAATTAATATATATTTATTTCTTTGTCTAGTGATTACTCAAATATGTATTTAAATAATAAAACAGTCAAAATTCAATAATTATTGATTAATATATTAGTATGATTTATATTACCATTTTCATTTTTATCTTTTTCTCCTTTTTTAATTCTTTAAAAAAAATCAAGTTGATATTACATTTTCTCTCTAACTAATAATTTTTACAATTGTTTCGAAATTTGGGGAAAATTTGGAAACACATTATTTACATTAACATAAATAACAAAGCCGCTTTAAAAGACACCATTTAAGTATAGAAATTCAATTGAATAACAGTACAGAGTGGCTCAAATGAGATTGAATGATAGTTAATGATAGTAAAGAAATAAATATATATCTAAACTTTTCAATTTAATTTGGCCCACCGTTTATAAAAAATACTTGATAAACGGGCAGACAAATATAACTTAAATATACAAAATTGAACCGTCGAAAATCTAAGAAAAATATTGGACTTTAAAGTTGTGTTTTAAAAAGAAGATAACACCAAAATTGTTATGATTTTTTTTTTTAAAAAAAAACACAGATAGAGGAATAGAATTAATAAAAGCAAAATAAAATTAGGAACTGTAACTGAAATTATGACACTGGAATATTTATAAATATATAAAAATATAAATGACTATATAAATATATATATATATATATATATATATATATATATATATATATATATATATAGGGTGGTCCGAATGAGACTAAAGAATGTAAATTTGAACTGAAGGTTACATCCTTATAATAGTGTTAGTTCGGAAGAAATTCGAATATTGTGAAGTTGGATATTTGTCTATGTTTGAAAAGGAAAGTTTTTGATTAATGCATTCTACCTGTTTTCGCCTATGACAGTGAAACATGGGTCTTGAATGCCAGAATAATTCAGCGATTTCAGATAACATAGAGAAATAAAAAAAAATGCATATGAAGAATAACAAAAAAAAAATAAAACAAGAGCCAAATGGATTAGAAAGAAAATAAAAGTTAAGGCTGTTATGGAAAAAATGAGAAGTTTGAAATAGAAATAAGCCTGTCATATAACAAGAAAAAAGACTACTTACGGACAAGAGAAATTATTAGATATAAGAAAAATAACTAGACTAGACTGAAAGACAAAAACATTTGATGAGTCAAAATTTTAAGAGAGATCTTCATCCAACAGTGGATAAAAGGAGGTTGATGATAATGATGATGATGATGATGTCACTTAAAAATCATAAGTCATGTTATACGCCAGTACAAAAAAGTGAGGTTGTTTTTTCGAATGAATATTTGTTTATATACCAATATCCTAATAGTAAAATTCTCTTCTTTATTTTAAAAATATAAAAATAACTAGATTTTCAATAAAATTAAAAATATCTAAAAAATATACATTCTGTTTAAGAAATATATTTTATTTAGGTAGATGTGTTCTTAATTTTCTTCATACTCTGATGTAAGAAATTCATCAAGTATTTTATTGTCTAAATTTTCATTATACAAATCGACATCTAATTCTGATGAATCGATTTCATGTTATGATTGTGAATAGAATTAATTGTAATTTTTTTTTATCATTTTTAACAACAAAAAAGCTCTGACGATGTTAGCAATGCTATCAAAATACACATTAGTCAACTATTTAGTGAACAATAAGTGTTTATTGAACATTTTATAACTATTGTGGTGTTGAGAAAAAAAATTAATTTGTGTTAAAGTGAATTTGCCATAATTACAAAACAAACAATAAGTTAAATGATCGTCTATGTCTATCACTTCATTCTACATAAAACTGCTGTTTTTTTCCATCACATTTAAAATTAAACTAACCGATATTAAAAATATAATTAGACATAATAAAGCTAAAACAGTATATGTTCATTTCTTTAAAATTTTAATTCTGATACTAAGACAAAATAATGTCGTCGATTGTGAGGGTCACGCTGTTGTAACTTAATATTGATGTTAAAAAAAGTTTGATATAAATCATTCCGAGATTAAAAAACTGTCGGAACTAAGACAGCACTCTGTGTAGATGATTTACGGGAGTTATACATCAGTGCTACAATAATGCTGAAAATAATATATTTTAACTTTCAACGTAAATAAAACGCAATGTCGGATGTACATCCGCTCCCGCATCATGCTTTTCTCTTCTGTTCGTAGACAACGACAGAATAAAATTTTTAAAATGCTCCTTGACAGTTGTACTTTACATCACAAATATACGATCGTTCGAGGAAATTCGTCACGATCTTCTTATAAATACGACTGTTTTATTCTATTGTTACACATATACGTATATTATAAAAACATAGTGTATAAATTAGCAATCGATTGGTTTAAAACGAAATGTACTGCAATATTTTCTATCGTATACTTTCAAGTCGTGTACATTTTCATTTGAAAGCTTTTAAAGTATTTCACATAAATCTTAATCAAATACTTAAAATACAACATGATCAATAGCTCACCTACAAATAAAGTTGGAATAAAAAAAAATAAATTGACTTAAAATCCATTAACTCTAGAAAATAACATTCAATATATTTTATAAAATTTTGAATAATATATACAATACAATTAGAAATTTGAATAATATAAAAAAATGAGTAATTTATTAATAACGTCAGAATTCAATTTCATATTAAAATCAAAAAAATGTTTAAAAATAAAATTAAAAATATCAAGGATTAGAATTGAATCAATTCTAGTATTTTTTCTAAAAAAATTATTATTTTATTAATAACAATAAAATTCAATTTCATATTAAAATCAAAAAAATGTTTAGAAATCAAATCAAAATTACCAAATTCTGTTGCATAATTGAATTAATTATAGTATTTTTTTTCTAAAAAAAAAATTAGTATTTTATTAATAAAAATAGATTTCAATTTCATATTATTCCAAAAAAATTTAAAATTAAATCACAATTACTGAATACTACAATTGAATTAATTCTAGTATTTTTTTCTAAAAAAATTAGTATTTTATTAATAATACCAGAATTAAATTTAAAATTAAATTACAAAGTGTATTTATGAAAAAATATAGCAAGGATTAGAATTGAATAAATTTTAGTATTTTTTTAAGAAAATAAATATTTTATTAATAACAAAAGAATCCAATTTCATACAAAATTCAAAAAGTCTTTAAAAATAAAATAAAAATTGCCACATACTACAATTGAATCGATTCTAGTATATTTTTCTAAAAAAATGAGTATTTCATTTATAACAACACAAATTTAAATTCATATTAAATTCAATAATTGTTTAAAAATAAAATCAAGAACTGAATAAATTCGAGTATTTTTTCTAAAAAAAGAGATATGAGTATTTTATTAATATCGATAATAATGTAGTGAAAATTCATCATATATTTCTAAAAATCTGTACAAAAGTACATAAATCGATAATAGCATCTAGTCAAGTGTTATAACGACAAAATATGTGAGTTATATTTAACATTTGACATTCAACCATACATTTTTATTCTAAACTGTATCATAGATTTTATATACATATATAATAATAGAATCTCAATAGAGAACAAAATGTATAGAGAACGACCAGACTTGAACTTAATCCAAGAATGTGATATATCATATAACATATAGTTATAATTTATATACATACACGAATGCCTATAAATTTTGACATTGTATATACAATTTTGGACACACAGTTACGTCATATCTTTTTAATGTATCATATTCTGATTTGAATAGTGTGTAAAAAAATATATAATATACAGAAACTTCCGGAACTTTTAAAATAACAATATTTCCAACTTAACATTGGTTTCACTATTATATTTTTTATAACTTTCAAAGAAAAAAAAATTGAACTAATTTACAAAAAAATCATTTTATTTATATAATTTCCATTAATGAAATAATTCAGTCTTAAAATATACAGAAATATGTTAAGAATGATAATATAAAGTTTCAAACCATAACGTAAATATGAATAACATTGTTACTATTTATTTTGAAATTGTGGAAAATTCACTTCAGTACAAATTAATTATCACCCTTAATACTACAGTAAGATTTGTATCTACAATTTAATTCAATTTTGTATTAAAAAAAAACACTGACAATAATGGCATCGCCATCGAAATGCACATTAGCTCATTATTGTTATAAACAATAAAACAAACAAGAAGTGATTATTGAACACTTTATAACATATTGAGGTGTTGGGGATGATATTTCATTTGTGTTAAAATGAGTGACATTCTTTATGTAATAACAATAGAATTCAATTTCATATTGAAATTAAAAAGTGTTTAAAAATAAAATAAAAATTACCAAGTACAACAATTGAATTAATTCTAGTATTTTTTCTAAAAAAAATAAGTATTTTATTAATAACAGTAGAATTCAATTTCATATTAAATTTAAAAAATTAATTAATCAAAATGAAATCAAAATTACCATGTGCTACAATTGAATCAATTCTAGTATTTTTTTAAAGAACATAAGTATTTTATTAATAATAATAAAATTTAATTACGTATTAAATTTAAAAAAAATGATTAAATAAAAATAAAATAAAAATTACTAAGTACTACAATTGAATCAATTCTAGTATTTTTTTATAAAAAACTAAGTATTTTATTAATAACAGTAGAATTCAATTTCATATTAAATTTAAAAAATTATTAAATCAAAATGAAATCAAAATTACCATGTACTACAATTTAATCAATTCTAGTATTTTTTTTAAAAAAAACTAAGTATTTTATTAATAATAATAAAATTCAATTACATGTTAAATTAAAAAAAATGATTAAATAAAAATAAAATCAAAATTACTATGTACTACAACTGAATAAATTCTATTATTTTTTCCTAAAAAAATAGTATTTTATTAATAACGATAGAAATCAATTTCATATTAAAATCAAAAAATTCTAAAGATAAAATCAAAATTTCCAGATACTACAATTAAATCAATTCTGGTATCCTTTAAAAAAATTAATATTTTATTAATAACAAAATAATTCAAATAAAATAATTTAATTTAATATTAAATTCAAAAAACTGAGTAAATAGAAAAAATCAAAATTGCCATGTACTACAATTGAATCAATTATATTCTTTTTTCTAAAAAAAATTTATTATAACGATAGAATTCAATTTCATATTAAATTCAAAAAAATATTTAAAAATTAAATCAAAATTACCAGATAATACAACTAAGAAAGTTACATCAGTTAAAATCATAATGCACCAAATCATATACTGAATTTGATCAATATTTTAATTGATAAAAACACAATACCTTTTAAAATACAAAAATACTTATTCTTTTATATTAATATATAAATAAAAAAATGTTTACCTATCAAGAAAACATTTTCAAAACGTATTGACTATCCTTTATTTTTTTTAATAATCCGATATTTACTAAATAATATATTTTTTAAAAAAGTGATAACATTAACACAGGTAAATATTTAATAAGATTTTCATGTATAAAAGTACTTGAAATTTTATGAAATCTCATATTTCGTTTTTCTATTCATGTTTTAATACACATACACTTATAGCAAAACATGTATGTATATATGAACATCTTACATGAAAGAACATTTATAACATACTTGTCAGAATTTCAACGAAAAGCATTTTGAAATGTTGATAATAGTTTAGAGAAAAGTACATCGTAATTCCTGTAACTAAATGTGTACAACATAATTCAAACGTTGTATATATGCATTCGAAATCGTAATTCTAATGTCCTATAAAAATAATTCCAGCATTATGAATTGATAGTACAAACCATACTCAGTACACATTTGACAAAAAGGGAATAAAATTCAAATGAAGTAATAATCGTATTTTCAAAAAACGGAAATAGCTTTAAAAATACACACATACAAATAAATTATCAAATTTCACATTCCTTCGCTCGAATGTAATATCTTTAATACTACTGCTGCGCATTCAATGTTTGAGAGGAGGATATATTCGAAGCCATAAAAGGATCGTTCCGTTTATTTGAATTACCACAATATCTCTTGTATAATGCGGTCGCGAAAATCCTTGGTGACAGGACTACTATACCTATACCGCTTTTCGTCTGACGAAGAAAAAGACCTATGCGTATGAATTCTGCACATCCACCTACTTTCTACCTACCTAACATTTAAACCGTACTGTCGCCAACCGATTCACTTCAACACATCTTATGTATCATAGATTCATCTCCTTTCTATACAGCAATATAAATTTTATTGAAGGAAAATTTCGCAATAATAAATATTACCATGAAATTTCACAGAATAATAGTTTAAAACTTTATTGCCACATTCAACTGATATTACTTTAAAAGCTTAGCACGTACCTTTTTAACAATTAATATATTAACTCGCTCCTTTAAACAAATTGAAATTCTGGATGATAGTAATGATGCATAAATTCTCTATAACTCGGTAATCATATAACGAAAATATAATATAACTAAATTCATATTCGAAATATATTTCTCACAAATATTATTACATAAGTGATATATTTTTCATGTTATTGTTTTTATTATAAGACAGTAGTGAAAAATATAAAGAAGTTAAAATAAGTCATAATTCACATCCATATTTTTTCCATACACAATATTCAACCTGAGTTAAAAAATAATTATAATTATTTAAATAAATATTACACACTTCATGAAAAATTCAATAAATAATCTATGTTCAATATTCATGTAATGAAATTTCACGAATGAAGAATATTTATTCATTAATTTTTCTTTTTATATTTTTGAGTCAAATTACACTTACTATATTTTTCTCATGTTATATATATATAGTCAACCCTCCTATAACACGGTTTATTCGTTCCGTGTTATATTGAAACCATGCTAAGCGAAACTTTTCATGTTATAACGAAATCGTGTTCTTAGAGAGCCGTACTATATCGAAACCTTGTTGGGAGAAACTTATAAATAATACAAATTCAAGAAATACATTCCGTGTTGTATTAAAACCGTAGTTATACAAAAGCAAAGATATTGTTCTATAGTATAAATTTACCTGCATAAAAAAAACATAAATTTATCCAAATTATTTATGATTTTCAGACTTAAGACGTTATACATTAAAATTAAAATAAACAAAAATTCAATATTTTTGTATCATAACCTCTTTATTTAATGTTATATAGTATAGACGGGGGAATTCCCTGTTTATTTCAACCAAAACAGTGTCATAAAAAAATTCGTGCTATATGAGGTTTGTTCAAGTTTATTAAGTCGCGTTATATGGAAACCATATTATCAGAACATCGTGTTATAAGAAGGCTGTCGCAATTTTTGCACCGTGTTTTTCAAAAAATAATGTATATTATTTTACCAATTTCTCTACTTTTTGTTTTGTGGATTTAATCGATTTGGCTAATGAGAAACTCAAATACATAATTAAATGTATTTTTATAATATTCACTGTTTTTCAATTTAAAAAGAAATAAAGAGAAACAAAACGTCCTCTTCAGAAATCCAATTCAAAATGTTCATCCGAGCGACTTAAACCATACACGTCTTTTGAAAAAAATATATTTCAAAACCATATACATCTTCATATAATCTCATACGATTCATAAATTACAACATTATATTCAATGTTCTGTAATAAAAAAAATGAAACGTAGACCGTTTACGGAAAATTTTCAAATACTATAACACACACATATGTATATATATATATATATATATATATATATATATATATATATATATATATATATATAGTATTTTTTTAAGCATAATAGAACTTTAAATTGAATTCCTATCGAAAATTCTATCCAACCTAAAAAAACACTTTTATCATACCTTTATATATACATACATACATATATGTATATATAAAGATGTTTTTTAGGTTGAATATAATTTTCGATAGGTATTCAATTTAAAGTTCTATCACGCTTAAAAAACACCTATATATATATATATATATATATATATATGTATGTATGTATGTATGTATGTATGTATGTATGTACTTATATATAAAAAAAATATGTAAAACAGAGTAATAGAAAGTCAATTATCGCTATCACTTGACTAAAAATGAACATTTAATGAGAAAAAATCAAGTTTCTAGTATAACAAAAAATATCTATATAAGAAGTGCTGAGAACGAAAGCTTCGCGATGGCCACCTCAAATCGTGAATTACCGAGTTATTGGAAATCGTTTAAGTTAGAGACACCGGATTGCGGCAGAATTCCTCAGAACGCAAGCCGGACAGACATACGCCATACAATCTGCAGATCCTCCAATTCCTTTGGTCGGTATGCCTGCAACGAATACCTATATGCCCACTATGTTGGTAACATATTAGTAGTAGTGGTAGTCACAGATCTGTTAAAAGTATGGATACAGGTTTTATATTGGAAGATTTTGAATTTTATCAGATATTTCATAGTAATCGAAATGAAATAAAATCGAGTGTTGTTATTTACAACAATTATTGTTTGATTTTTTAATTTATAATTCAATTTAAAATACAGAGTCACATAAATGCGACGCCTAGATTTGTATTTTATTAAAAAGAAATAAAGAAACTATACACATGTTCCCTATACACCACCCTATATACGTGTTTCTTTTTAATAAAACACAAATCTAGGCATCACATTTGGATGACCCATTATATATATATATATATATATATATATATATTACATTCTTTAAACCCAAAAATTTTCTTAAATTTCTATTATCAAACATCCAAACTAAATTGAACGATTATATCAAATAAAAATATTTTTTTCACATAAATAAACTATCACCCTAACACCACAATAAAGTAGACAATTCAATATTTTTTTTAATTATTATCTTTATTTTGTTTACAAGCTGATACGTATTTCAATAGCAATGTCATTATCATCAGATCGCTACGTTATAAAATCTATACTAATTTTTAATAGAAAATTACTTATATACTATTTTTTGTGTTTTTCTTATCTTTATTAATGAATTTTCAACTAATGGTTAATTTTTCGTTTTCTTACGTTTATGTACTATTAGGGCAATAATTCATTTGTGTAAAAATAAATTAGTTATAATTCCAAAATTAATAATATTTTTTTTAATAACGTTTAATTAGAACCAAGATAATTATTTTATCCATAATTTACTAAATTCTCTAACCGATTCAAGATTTTCAAATTATTATTTTGATTATTATATTAATTATAAAAACTCAACTGTTAAACATAGATAATATTTCGCTTGATCAATTTCATTCATTTATAAAATTTAACATCTTTCTGTTTTAAAAATAATAATGCTCCGGCTCCTGTGTGATGTGAGAAATTCGTATTCGAACTGTTCCGAAGTTTTCCAAGAATTACCGAAGAACAAATGTTATGAAATAAATTAACGATGCTCAGTACATTGTTAAACAGAAGCAAATTCGCGAATTATTGAGAGAAACAAATAGGGAGTAAATCTTCCTGGTATTCAAGAAAAAAAATACATATAAACTTTTTATATTAACATGACTAAAAGTCGACTAACTAAGAAATAGTCTGTACAAGTCACAAAGTAAAATCATATCTGAATAACAATTAAAAACATAATTTATATACATATATTAGGTCTACTGGAAAGTTCTGTCCGTTTTTGAATTAAAAAAAAAATACATTTTCAATATATTTATTAATATTTAATGAACAATATTATTTTTCCTTCGTTACTAATGACCTCTTCCCACCGTGATAGTAATTTGTGAATTCCATTTCTGTAGAATGACTTATCTTTGAAACTTGAGATGACATTATCGGACAGAACTTTCTGGTAGACCTTAGTTATATATATATATATATATATATATATATATATATATATATATATATATAATGAACAAATTACATATTAAAACGCCCGCATTGTTCTATAATCATATCTATGGTCAATGATATACTGCATCGAAATACTATCGAGCTATCGTTTACCAAAAGACACAATTACTGATCAAGATTTAAAAGAACGCTAGCCGTTTTCTCTACACTATTTTACGTTATTCAGATAACAGACTAAGAGATAAAAGGTTGATGCCCATTATCGACACAAATAAAAGTCCAAGAATGTTAAATAACGGTTACATTGCATATATATATATATATATATATATATATATATATATATATATATATATATATTTGCTGTAAGAAATCGCTTAACAAAATAAGTCTGTAGTTCTATTTAAAGAAAAAAACTAGCCAATTTCCTTTCAGTACAGTACATACTGCTACATCTGTGACTCTATTAACGACTTTTGTATTGGTTAAAGAAGATGACTTCGAACAATTTTATTGCATTACTGTTAACTAATAAAACTGCATTTTAATAAATAAAAATAAAAAAATTGAATACAAATATTGTTTAAGATTTTATTTATCCGTGAATATTTTTAGCCCTTAATTGTCAAAAGGCCACACGTAGTAACACATTACACTTTTGATATAAAAAACGAAAGGCAAAATTTGCATATAAATAAATCAGTTTTATAAATAATGTTTCTGTTTTTATTATCACAAATATTTTACCTCTAAATTTAGCAAATATTTTTTTATCATGTACTTTATAAAAAAAACGTATCAAATGCTGAGGGTTAATATAAAGCCTAAAATATAAAACACCTAAATTAATTTCCATAGAAATGAGTTATCACCCCTAACACTGCAAGGTGTTATAACATTTTCACTTATCATTTACATTGTTGTTCATAACAACAATAAGCTAATGAGCATTTCGACGACGATGCTATCATCGTCAAAGACTTTTTGTTATAAAAAAAATTAATTCACTTTCAATATTTTCGCTAGACAAATAAATAGAAATTCAATAAATATTCTTCGAGAAAATTCTAAATGATTAATATATATAGAGGGGGAGGATGACAAAGAGAATTTTTAATATCACTTAATAAAAAAAACATCTGTAAAAATTATGGAACGATTTATAAAATACATTTAATTTACAGACTATGTAATTAAAAATTCATAAAATTAAATATTATCTCGTGACAACGCAATTCACACACACACACATAAGTATAATTTTTTTTGAAAAAAATATTTCAGTATTCTTTATGATTATATGAAATGAAAACAATATTTTAAACGGATACATAAAGAACGCTTTATGAAACGTCACATAATTTTACGGAAGTAGTTGTAACCAGCCAGGGAGAGAAGATTCAGATACACGAATCCTACACTGACAGCTTTATGTAACACCGAGCAACCGTATGCCAGCAGCAGTTCTTGTTAAGTTTATCAACATCATAAACAATACGACAAATACGTAGATACGGTATATGGTCGCCCTTGCACCTTTATCTTGCCACCAAGTGCTGCCATTGTGTTCACATAAAACATACAGAACAAATAAAGAAAACCATTTCACTAAAGAATATTGTAAAGCAACTGTTACATCGATCGTTTTTTAAGGTACCTTTTAATACTTTACGACTATATATTTGAGGAACTAAATAAGACTTAAATCATATCATCAACATTTTCAGACAAACACTTTTTATTGAAAAACATTTGTCTTATTGAAAAATTGAAAATCAGTACTAAAAATATGTGAATAATCAAACATTCAAACATTTTAATACTGAAAATAAAAAATATAAAACATTTTTGCCTACATAATTATTTATCTGCAGACAATTTATTAAAAAAATGATGTAAGTTATTTTTTTGGGGAAAAAATAAAAACCAAAAAAATGAATTTACACAACTTTCATAACAAACGGTCCATATATATATATATATATATATATATATATATATATATATATATATATATATATATATATGTGTGTGTGTGTGTGTGTGTGTGTGTGTGTGTGTGTTTGTGTGTGTGTTTGTGTATGTATATATAAACGTATGATAAAGATTTTTTTTAGGTTAAATAGAGCTTTCGACAGGATTCAATTTCAATTTCTTTCACTGTTAAAAACAGCTTATATATATATATATATATATATATATATATATATATATATATATATATATATATATATATAATACATCAACAAAATGTATTTAGAAATAAGAAATGAGAATTAAAAATAAACTTTCATATTTATTAAAATTCATATTTTGAAAAAATATAATGACAACAAAAATTATTTGATATAGCTTATGGTCAAATTTTCAAATTCTACTATTATTTAAATTTTTACACATATCTGATTATTATAAACAAAAAAGTGAACAATAAGTGACTACTAAACACTTGATAACCAATTGTGGTGTTGGGGTTAAAAAGTCATTTGTGTTAAAATGAATTCACCACAATTCCAAAACAAATAATAAGTTAAATAAAATTAATTGCATGTAAAATATATTATTACTACTTATTGTAGTAATTTTTAAATTGAGAATGTGTAATTTTTAATTACTTAAACATCGATGATTTTTTAGAAAAATTAAAAAAATGAATATGTAAGGAACTTAAGCACTGATTTAGTTAATATAAAAATGTAAATAATATAAAAATGAAACTTATTTCTTGTAATAATAATAATTTATAAATTTCAATTAATACAATTATTCATATTTTCGTTAATAACACAAAATTTATTACTCGTACGTCAAAATTAATATAAGTAGATAATTAAGAACACTAAAAATGAACATTATATATATATATATATATATATATATATATATATATATATATATATAAAGTAACATCCATATTGTGGGATATATTCGACTCATTATATAATATGAGTAAAAGCACATGACGAGAACGGGAAAATTGTGTAGCTACGAAGTGTGAAAAAGTGTAAGAAAGGTTCGCGACCACTTGGTGAGTGGAAACACAGGTGTGTTTTATAACCATGAGAACGGTTTAGTTAAAGGTATCAGCCTGAACTGTAAAAGAGGAGGTTGTAGCGCTGCCCCAGCAATTGTGTTTCCCTCCACCATATATTCCGGTAAAACATTCCGGAGTCCGGTTACGTCACCCAAGTGCCGGAATTGGACTATAAAAACGAGCGAGGATCTCTGAATGCCGTTTAACATTCGACTTAAATGGAACATTGTACTGAGTCAGGGGATTTTGTTCTATAATATGACCAGTGTTAAGTTACACGTGGCAGGATCACTTCTTCCCTACACACACGTGTATATATAAATGCACACACATATTGTGTGTACGTTATTAGAATTGTATACGATAGAGGGTAGTGGTTTTGACTGTATACATTTTTACACGCGAGGATCATTTTAGAATTAATGAATATGAGGAAAACATTGTCGTTGTTGTAATTTTCCCTGATATTATCACTAACAAAGATATCACCTTTAAAGGCACAATTTAACTGTGATGTATACACACAAATTATGAATTTTCTACGTTAATTTTATTTATTACGTTCATTAAAATTTTTCATTTTTTTATATATTATATTTTTAAAGAGATAATATAATGATAATAGTTTTAAATGTTAATTAAAAATTACAAAACATGCTCACACGCAAACATTTCTAGACATTCACTAATATTTGAAAATTAACGTTTTATTTTATTTTAATAAATATTAATGTTAAAGTACAAACGTTACATGCTTCCAAACAACATACTCAGTTGTTTAGAATAAATTGTGTGTTTTAACATGAAAATGTTACAAGATTAAAAAATCCACTTTTTATATTTTATTTTTAATACTGGTGTACTGCAAGATTTTTTTTATTCTATAATAACTTTAATATAATATGCATACAGTTTAAACATGTCTACAAATCTTTAATTAAAGTGACCTGTATTGTAAAATTTAAATAACGGAAAATGTAAATTTTGAACAGCCCTCCAGAAATAATGGAATTATCATCGAAATACACAAGTGTAACAAAGAATGAACAATAATAATTACTGAACAATTTACAGTAGTGGTTTCTTTATAGAATATGATTTATTTAAAATAAAAAATCATATTATAGAAAAGTTCATACTAAATACAAAAATATATACAGAAATATATACTAAATATAAAACCCCAGTAAAACACGGTTTTTATGTTCCTAAAAAATGCCGTATTATGCGAATCCGTGTTATACGAAACAAAGAAATAATGCAAAAAAGGGAGTTAGGTTCCAAAAATTAAAAAAACATTATATTTTTTTAATTCGGAGAAATATATTTATTAAAGCAATTTTCATCAAACGTATTACATATTAATATGTATTAAATAATGTTTTCTTCGTCATCACTAATGAACACCATTAACCGAGGGAATTTTCTTTTTGACAAGATATCCTCATCCTCTGAACTTTCGTTAGCATTATCTTGAGTTCTATGCTTACTTTTCGCAAAAAATCTGTTATTTTAAACTAATTGCTTTTAGCTGAGAGTTAAATCTGTAATTTTTGTTCTAGCGAGATGAAATGTCTTTGTAAAGGCATTTTTTTATTTCCGCCAGAGATAGTTCAAGCCTACAAATTAATTCACAAAAATGAAAAACATTATAACTATTTCTAAAAAAGGTTAAATAATACGCACCCGAAAATTTTTAATCTATGTATAATGTAGTAAAAAGAAAAGCACAAAGTTTTAAAATGTATTTAATACTCCACGAACAAAATGGATTTCAAATTCTAATAAATTTCAAAATTCTGCAGGCAAATCTGATACGACATATACGCTCAAATGAAAAATTTCCAATGAGATATCTTGTCCACTGAAAAGCTCTTATTTCGTTCCGTGTTATACAGGGATTTCCCTAATTTCGAATTTTATTCTTAAAAAATTTAAACGTTGTACAAGGATTTATCTAATTGTCAAACCGTGTTAAAGTGAAACCGTGTTCTAGGTTGCCGTGTTGTACGAGAGTTTTCCCCAATTCTCGAACCGTGTTAAAGAAGTACCGTGTTTTGTGGGGGTTACCTGTACATATTTTACAAAATGTATAATACATTTTAGATGTGGTAATAAAGTATGCATAATGTAGTTAATGTTGTTAAAGTCTTTTCATATATTCAATATTTTCTTTTTAAATATTAAAAATTTAGTTTTTCTCCAAATTACCAAAAGCATTAACGCTTGTTTCAATATGTACAGTATGATAACATTTTACGGTACACTCTAACAATATGAACAGATCACAAATATTGATACTGTCTGTGAAATTTAATTTAAGCACAGAAGACGTCTTTATTCCATCATTTCGCACGAGACGACACTCGAATCGCCTAAATATACACGCGTTAAGTCATTAAAACAGATTATATTGTCACCGCGTGCATTTGGTAAGAATATGAAAGCGCTATAAAAAATAAATGATGGTGACAAGAGAAATTTAATAATTCACGCGGCGTCTAACAAAACAGGACCATTATCTAGCATCGTGTCATTATAAGCAACACAAATTACAGCACACGCTCGCAAAAATCGCTGTCACGGAAAAACCGCAACGATCGACTCGGGCATAACTAAACCGGCTGGTACGGCACGGAATTAGGAAATAAATATTGCATGTCCGTTCTCCCAGGTGTCCAAAAGGGCCTTAATGGTGCGCTAAACGACGGAATGCCACCTTAATGGCGCACTAAGAGCAGCATCGCCGCCATTGGTTGGATGGTCGATAGCACGATGGATTCATGTACAGCGCACATATGTTTGTGTACGTATAAAACCGAATATATATATATATATATATATATATATATATATATATATATATATATAAACTTACACACAGATATACGAATATATCTGCAGTAAGAAGCTACTTAAGCGTTAGTGGCTCGTTAATTCCTATGACGACAATTTGAGTACGTTTAAGCGCATCACATAATGAACACGAAAATTTACTGGTAGCGCAGTGATGACACGAAAGTCAGTATTGACTTCATCGTATATACTTGTATGAAGCAACTGATCTACCATACTGTTTCTGTCGATAAAATTTATAGTACGCCGTTTTATAACTTTCGCTTATTAAATACAAATTGTCCTATTCAAAACTTTTACGCATTCCACTTTTATCTCATTCTGTTTTCCATATATATTACCTTTTTATTTATTACACACATATTTTATGTATATATATATATATATATATATATATATATATATATATATATATATATATATATATAAATCTTCACACAACGCTCTGGATATCATCTTTAGGTTGTAAAAATCAGCTTTATATATTTTCACACTATATAGATATGATCTACTTTACTTAGAAAACGCTAACTTTTTCGATGAAAACATATAAAATTTCAAATCCTAATTTTCAAATATTATTATTTACTTACTTATTATATGAAAATTTTCGTTATAACAATTATTCTTTTTTTTTAAGATTTTCATAGAATCAAATATCTCACATCAGATGGTTATAAGTCAAAAAAATACAAAATTATTTACATTACTTACTTAGAATTATAAAGAGTTTTCCAATAAGCGCTTCCGAAGTTGAAATGGAAATAAAACAAAAAGTATTTAATTAATTGGTTATTTGTTTTTAAGCATATTCTATGGGATTAATGATGGAACACAATTTCACTCATATGACTACCATGACTTTCGGCTTAAGTCTTTTAGTCTAATTTTTAGTCACTTTTTCTCATAACTGTGGTCCAATTTCATGAATTACACGTTCAATGTTTATTTTTAATGAATCTGTTGTTTGTGGTTTATCAGCATAAACCAATAATTTCACATAACCCCACAGATAATAATACAATAGAGTTAGGTCACATGATCTTGGTGGCCAATTGATGGACCCATTTCGTGTAATAATGTACTGATTAAACTTTTGTTTCAATAAGTCTTAACAATTTCTGAGCGTTGTTGAAGTGTTAAACATTCCATGATAATTTGCCAAACTATACTGAGTTCAAATGTCAAAATGAGTTTAAAAAAATTCAAACATGGCTGCCACCAGCTGTCAAAGTTTTGACATTTTTATTAGAAAACCATATATAAGTTGATATGATTATGTATGTACATATGTCTGTATGTATGTATATATATATATATATATATATATATATTTATATATATATATATATATATATATATATATATTTATATTAAGTACTATACTAATCTGATAATAATAATAAATAATATTACTAATAAATGAGTTTACTGGCAAGAGTTCGTTCAATATAGAGGCTGACTAAAAAAGTGCCAAAACTGAATAATCAAATACTCTCTCTCTCTCTCTCTCTCTATATATATATATATATATATATATATATATATATATATATATATATATATATACTTGCACCTACTTAAATGAATAACATATCCATTTATTGTTCTTGACTAATTAATATAAAAAATCTCTCTCTGTTCTTTACATACTAGTTGACTAAAAAAAGACTTCAATTATCTTTGTATTTAAATCTTCGCCTTCGCCTCCGAGTTGATGTGAAAATTTTATTTCCAAACTTTTCCGAGAATTACCGAAGTACAAACTTTATATAATATTAAAATTAACAAAAAATGGGAAAAAGATAGATTTTCAGGTAGACGATTTTATATATATAGATTTATATATATATATATATATATATATATATATATATATATATATATATATATATATATATATATATATATATTAAAATAAACATAGTCTACACAGAAGTATTAACATAGCTTTCTAATTTTTTTCCCATAACTTATTTGTTACATAGAATCATATTCGAGAACGACGAGTAAAATGGGTAGATAGTGGAGGCTTCTAGTTTACAAAATATAAAATTACGATTGAGTGATGATTATCTAAAAACACAATTTGTATTTAAATTCTTATTTTAATAAAAAAAATATCTAAAAACAGTATAATATGATTTTCTTAGAAATTATTCTTTGGAAGTGAATAAAGAAATAGGTTGTTTAAAGATGGTTGGATTTATTTGGATAAATGTTGAAAATAGCTTCATAAAAATTTAATAGCTGTTAAATGTTGAAAACAAGAAAGTACATTATGTTTATAGTCTACGTGCTATACTGAAAACTCATGTAAATGCAAAGCTTTGTGGAATTAAGTTCGGTGATGAAATTATAATAATTCTAGTGATATTATATGTAAAGTCAACAAACTAGTAACTAATGCACCCACAAAATTACTATTCGACGTAGGCTTCGCACTCTACATGGTTAACTGCTACATGGTTTTGTAAACTTATCCAGTAGTGCCACGTAACTAGCGTAACTCAAGTGTAGTCCAAATTGTTGTTGCTGCTGGCTGGATATATATAGTAGCGGTTCGATTCCCGTTGCCGCTACCATGTTTTGTTGCAAAACTTTCGATAATTGTTACAGTTTCGAAACTTGCGTCTCGTTCCCATGCCACTACTTTTGATCTGCCATCTCTGCTCGTTCTCCACGCTCCATTCGTGGCACTACGCCTTGGCTGTCACCGCTGGCTGATAAAATTCAATGACTGAACTTTTCTTCTACCACCAACATCACTTCTTGCAACAAACTTTGACGACTCTACGTTGTTGACGATCTATTAAGTTCTATGTTCAAATGTTTTGTAAGAATTAAAGAACATCGTAAACATGTGGAGATCGATAATACGATACTATTTAGTTCTTCTTAGTTCTATTTCGTTATAGTTGTCTATTAAACAGATTCTACACTACAGTCATTAATTTGTTACACATAAATTGCAATGGAAAAATACACAATTCTCCAATTAAAATAATATTTGTTAATTTCATATTTAATTTATTTTTAACATAAATTCAATCTTTTTCAAACGTCCAGATAAGGAGAAACAAAAAAAATGCATTGAAACATAAATTATAATAAACAATTTCATTCTTTATGTTAAAAAATCATACAATAATAGCAAAAATCAATTGATGAATTTCTATTAATTCTAGAATTCACAATTAACCTCAATAAAAAATACACACCTTTACTTTTTTTTATTTTTATTATATATATATATATATATATATATATACATAAAATAAGAAAAATTGGTTAAATTTTACCCCACTCCCTCAGAAAAAGAATGAAAAAATATAAAAAAATCATGTCATATGATAAAATATATTTTGAAATAGAAAAATATTATTGTTTATATCCTATTATTAAGGTAAGAGAATATAACAACAAAAGAAGAATACTAAACCATATTATTATGAGATTATTAATTAATCTTTTATAAGTGAAAATAAAATTCATAACTACATTTATTTACCACAAAAAAATTGAAAAAAACCATGAAAATGTATTTTCATGTTTTATTTTCGCTCCTTCCTTGTCTTTTAAGATACATAATCAAAAAAAAAAAATTACAACTCGAAAAATATAAATTTAATAATGTAGAATATTTTTTTCATAAAAAAAAATAAAGAAATTTCATAAGCCTAACAACAAAATCTTAATTGTTAGTCGATACCTCTATCCCATATTTAATATATATATATATATATATATATATATATATATATATATATATACATACACACACACACGAGGGTCGTTTTATAAGTATGGTATATTTATTTATTGTTTAATTTAATTAATCAATTAATTTAATTAAATTTTTCAATTTAGTTTTTCTTACTTTTTACCATATTTATCAAACGACCCTCGTATATTGGAAAATTTTTCTTTAGAGAAATGAAAGAAAACTATTTAAATAAAAATTATTACATTAAAAAATTATTGATACGAATAAAAAAAATAATGCTTTTTCTTTAATGAATTAAAATATGTTTTGATTTCACTTTTTAATTTGCTTCTATAATCATTTTGTTATACAATTTAAATAGATATATAACTTATATTTGACCCCCTATATATATATATATATATATATATATATATATATATATATATATATATATAATCGTTTTTGTCATAAAAATTTTATTTTTAAAAAAATTCTTTCACAACTCCGTCAAATTAAACTCATTAAACGATAATTAAAAATGAAGACAAATGATTTATTAATGAAAGATGACGTGTAACATGCTGAAATTAAATTTTGATTAAATATAAAAATATCTAACGCCACAATTATTAAATATTTTAACTGGAAATGATTTTACTAATCTCGATTATTCCACTAATGTAAAAATGTTAAATATTTATTATTAAACGACAATTAAAAATAATTATAAAAAAAATTCTAAAATATTCTAAATAAAACTGTAACGAAATCACTTTCATATAAATAAATTATCACTCCTAATACTACAAGATATTAAAAATTATTCAATAATTACTTATTGTTCACTTTGCTTATTTATAACAACAATACACTAAAATGCATTTCAATGGCGTTGTAATCACCGATAAAAAAAGTTGTGTTATAAAATCTTGACTAATTAAAAAAAAATTAAATATAATATCTGTCTATCAATAAAAAAAATATTGACAGACAAATATTATATAAGGGCACGTACATGTGGTGTGAAATAAAATTAAGATTATTATTATTAAATATTTTACCTATCTAAAGTAAAATAAAACACTTTTTGTATGGTAGATTTAAATTTTTATTGCTGTTACTATTTTGCAGGAAAATTTTGCAAAAAACTACATGAGTTATAATTGTGCCTAACTAACTTAACTAGCTAAATTAACTTAACTAACTTATACCAGCTTAACTAACTTAACCTAACACATCACTGCACTTCACAGAACGTGTCTTTGGCGAGAATGGTGATAGTATATTTACTAGTGCTGTAGTGATCGGTTGTGTTAGCAGGGAGTGTTGTCTGTGGGGGCGGTGGTATATGGATTTGTGTAGGAAGGTGATGGTTCTAGATTTCTTGAAGCCTGAGAGGTGAGATGTATGGAGAGAACTAGTAAAGGGATTGACATGTCGTTTAGTATGGAAGAGGTATTGTGTGGTTGAAATGGATTATGTTAAAATAGGAAGATGTATAAAATCAAAACGGTATTCTAACATAGAAATAAGAAACATTAAAATAGATATTAAATTCATTTTAGACTTTGAAATTTATTAAAAATTCAAAAAAGAAAGATTCAGAAAGAATCTTAAAAAATAAATTAAATAATTCCAATATATAAAAAAACAAGATAAAATTTTCTTTCAATATATACATAAATATTTTCTTTTTAAATAAATAGTTAATTTTAAAATGACTTGAAACATTTCGTGACAATATTAAAAATTCGTTATTCATAAATTGTATGCACCTATAACGCAAGTACATGTTGAAAATACCTTTATCAGAATTTTCCTGAATCACGTAAAACGAAAGTTTTCAAATGTAATAAATCTACAAAGCATGTGCATATTCCGTGAAAATTAGTTTCAAGTCGTTCTCTCCGAATAAAAGTTTGTACGAAAATTTTCAATAGATTGTCAATGTGCTGCTTCGCAATAACTCGGCTCTAGTCTCAATCTAACATCGATTTCATAGAAACCGTTGCGTGACTCTACTATTATTTATAACGTCACGTGTAAATGACATTAAAAGTATACCCTCCTATTTCCACATCCCTTTTCATTTATTTTAAGAAATGAACACTGAATATACTACCACTAATATGTTTGTGTTGTTGAAACTTATCCAACTATATCTAGCAAATTGGTATCTCCAGACACTATTAGTTTTTATGTAACCAACCATGTTGTAAACATATAAATGTGTCGTAACCAATACGGTTTTGCGAGTATAAAAACAAATAAAAATGATAACAAGAAGAAGTCAAGTTTATTTAAAAACATCGAAAGACGACGAAGTTTCAAACGAATTTATCACTATTTCAGTGTAATATCCACAAATTATAATTTATTTTATTTATATATACATATATACATATATATATATATATATATATATATATATATATAGAGAGAGAGAGAGAGAGAGAGAGAGAGAGAGAAATTAGATAATTAAAATAAAAGTAATATTAAGTACTATAACTGAAATAATGATGGTAGAATATTTTGAAATATATAAAAAAATAAATGGATAAATTATATATATATATATATATATACAGGATGACCCAAATGAAACTGAAGGATATAAATTGCGATTGAAGGTAACATCCTTGAAATGATATCAGTTCAAAAAAAAATTCGCATATTATGTCAGATATTCCTGTATGTTTAAAAAGAAAATTTTTGATTAATACATTTTGTCTATTTTCGCTTATAGCAGTGAAACATGGATCTTGAATACCAGAATAATTCAGCAGCTCTAGGCAATAAAGAAAAACATGAAAAAATACATATTAGGATTAACGTGAAGAAACAAGAAGAGAACTGAATGGATCAAAAAGAAAATAAAAATTACGGATGTTGTAGAAAAAGTGAAAAGTTTGAAATGGAAATCGGTCGATCATATAGTAAAAAGAGAGAATGGGCAAGGGAAATTATTTATTGAAAACTTAAATATATAGAAAACCCCAAGAACAGACTAATGAATAAATGATGTATGGTTGGGGATAACTGTAGCAACCCCCAGGAATATCACAAATAAGAATACTACAAAAGTATCAGAAGACAAGACCATCTAAAGCAAAAAAATGAATATACGGGATAGAGAAATAAGGAAATTCGTCGGAATGGACCGGAGGAGGAAAACATTGAATCAGTCGAGGAAGAGGGTTTTTAAGGAAAATTTTATCTAGCAGTAGGTTAAGAAGGACTGATAATGATATATAAAGGGTGATAATGAAATAAGGGTGACTCAAATGAGATTAAAGGATAATAAAAAATAGTAAATGATAGTAGACAAGTAAATGTATCTTTAAACAGTAATTATATAATCCTTTGCAGTTTGTTCTGTTTTAAAATAATTATTTTTATTTGAAATGTTAAATTTATTCATAATTTAATATATATATATATATATATATATATATATATATATATATATATATATATAATTCTGTACGATGAGTACAAATAAAAAAATGAATATTTGTCTTCGCAAAGATAAACATTTTATCAAAAATGTGTGTTACAAACATGAACTCACAATTTTAGAAGCAAGTACGTCAACAGCACAATAAGAAAAGTGGTGCAATATAAATTTTACGATATACAATTTTTACGTTCGGAGAATTCATACGAAATTGCCGAGTTTTCAATTTTTGTCAGTTTCATGTTTTACGAAGAGATCATAAATGAGTTGCAATGTCAGTGAACACGTAATGTTGACTTAAGTTAAAATTTATAGCCATTGTACGAAACAACATTTAAGAAAAAGAATCTATTTTCAATGGTACTGATATAGACGTAATATTATTTTTATTAGAATAATAAATAATACTAGTCTGAGGATATTGGAGACGTAAAACATATAACATTTTATCTTAAAATACATTTATGAACTAAAATATAAATCTTTCGGTGTTCTTGATATTTACATAAACATAAACACATAAATATATATATATATATATATATATATATATATATATATATATAAAGAGAGAGAAATAGAGAGAAAGAGGTTTTTTTAAGGTTAATAGAACTTTAAATTGAATACCCATCGAAAGTTCTATCTAACCTAAAAAAAAAAACACCTTTATCATACCTTTATATACACATACACACATGTATATATTTTTTTCAGATTGGATAGAACTTTCGATAGGGATTCAACTTAAAGTTCTATCACACTTAAAAAATCACCTATACATTGTTACATGTTAAAAAAATTGTAATAAAAAATAATTAGGATCAAATAAACGTTCTTATTAAAAAAACAATTCCAACAAGTATAGGGTCATCCAAATGTGATGCCTAGATTTGTGTTTTATTAAAGATAAACAATAAAAACTATACACATGTTTCTCCATACACATTTTAATAAATCACAAATCTAGGCGTTACATTTGGATGATGCTTATAATTTTACATAGTTATTTTACAATACTAAAATTAACAATTTTTTATACTTGCTAGAATCGTATTTAACAATTAAAACGTTCATTTAATCCAGATTTTTTATTACAAATTTTTCTGTAAAATATTTTAAACAGAAGTAAGTTCTGATGATACGAATTTGACACTTACTAAATTTTCTCTCAACAAGAATATATAACCTTACTACATGAATAATGATCGATTAGCAATTTTTTTAATATTCTTCAATATATATTTTTTAATTATGTAAGATTTTTCTATTTTTTTAAAAAAATATTTTTTTAGTTATTTATAATATTATGAAAAAATAAAGTAGAAAAAAAAACGATTCATAAAAAATTCAATATATTCCATAAAAATCATATCTATATTTTTTATAAACTTATCAGTAGATTTATATGAAAATTACTAGTCTAAAACCATCTTAAATGGAAGAAAAAAATGTTATTTAAATATTAGATATAATGAAATAAATGAAGAGTACTAAAATTTTTATAATCTCTTACTATTTTTTTCACAAAAAAAATAAATAAGTGTCTACTCTGAAAGTTATCAAAGTTCTCCTTAATGTAAATATAAATTATATAACGTAATACATTTCATGCTAACGTGTTTTCTAAAAAAAAAAGTTTTCTGCAAAAATATATAAAAAGCAATCGAAGACTCTCATACAAAGATGTTACGATCTGGTTTTATGATATAGTAATATAAATTGTAAACATATAGCACAAGTGGTGGCTATAACGTGATTTCCGAAAACGTATCAGAACGAAAATTAGAAGAGAACACACGTACGTCGTAGATAAAACGAATATGAACGAGCATGCTCCGAGTTCTAAACTTCTCGTAGTAGAATAAGTTGGTGGTGGCGTGGGCCGCGACGCCTGCCCCGACATAATACGGAATAATACGTTTACAAAGTGCCGCCATATTCGTTCTTCGGTGAGATGGGCTGCCATAACAGTGGATGCTACGTATTCCCGTGAAAGGTCCTCGTAAAGAACGTCCGTGCTTCATCTGCCTCGTCGACGGTACTTGAACCGCTGCACGTTACGTTGTCCGAGGGATTGGATTAAGTAATAGCTGTTATCTACATGAAACTTCACGACAAATTGTGTGTGAAAAGTGACCTTCCATCCAGAACTAGGATGTGGTAAATACCGTACCGTTGTGACACTGGAGGAAGGACGTTGTCAAAAAGTGTATGCTGTCGTTTTTATATGCTCGATATTTTTTTGTTTATTGTCTGGAAACACATTTGACTCTGACGTGTAGATTTTAGATAGCGACATAACTTTATCACGGGTCTCTTGAAAATTGGCGAGTGTCGAGTTATAACGCCGATTTTCGACGCTTCGCAAACAAAATACTTGTGTATTATTTTTTTCGTATTTTACGACGTTTTTTATTTATTCCATAAATTCGACGACACAATGGAACTAGTGAAGTTTACATTTCAAAAATACTAGAGTTGTAACGGCATCGCAAAATGGCAAAATTACGAAAATATATCAAAACTCGCAAAGTAAATAAATAAGCATTTTTTTATTCAACCGAGATTTACAAATACACTCACAAATATATATATATATATATATATATATATATATATATATATATATATATTTATTTATTAGTGGTGTGAACAAAAATAAATATAAGTCTTTGTTATAAAAATAAATCAATCAAAATTAAGAATGTAATTAATATTCTCAAACTGTTTTACTTCTCAGCTGTTTATCTAGTAATTGCAAACAAAAAATTTAAAAATCAAGATCAATTATGAGCTGCAAATGAAAAGGCTTGAAAGGCTATCGGTATCAAACGATACCATTTCTTAGCCGACTCAAAGCCTCGACACTGTATAGCAGTCATACAGAACAAGGGATATGCCATCAAATATTAATAAAATTTTACTCTATCATTTTTTTCGAAATAAAAATTGTTTTTTTGATATAACACATATTTTTCACACTTCAATAGGTACCTCAAAAAAATAATTCCAAAAACCAAGTCATCCTCATTTTTTAATGAAACAATCCGAAATTGACATTTATTGCACGACAAATAGCTGAGAAGCAAAACAGTTTGAGAATATTAATTGCATTCCCAACTTTGATTAATTTCTTTCTATAACAAAAACTCGCACCTATTTTTGTTCTTTAAAAAAATAACTACAAATTTATTAATCAGTTAAGAATCATTTTCATCAACATTAAAAAATGTATTTAGATTTTTTTGCAAAATTAAAAAAATAAAAATAACGTATTCAGTTAAAGATAGATTGAATATTTGAGCTGGTGATCATATGATTATTAATCATATATTTTTCATTTTGAGATATTTTGATTTCTGGGTTTGAATTATTTAAAAAAATATTTTTCTATTATGACATACAGAAAAAGTAAATATATTTATTTTTAAAAAACAATTCTTTTATGTCATTTTGAAATTTTAAAAATAGCTTGTAGCAAAATATGTTTTTTTTAATATGTCAAATAAATTAAACCATTTTCAAAATTAATGAAAAAGTCAAAAGAAAACTTCAAGCTATGTGTACAAGTCCTGCGATTTTTAAGTTAATTATAGACCATATCAAAACATTAATTGGACAGTTAACAATTTCTTAAATCTAATTTGAATAAAATTTCTCATTATTTATATTTTTTATAAACATTGATCTGTTTATTAGATTTTGAATTGCGATTTTACCAGAAAATCAACTTGCAAAACAATATAAAAATAAATTGTTAACTTTGTTTAATATAAATGGAATTATATTCCAAATTTACGTATATCATCCAAATTGACAGCTAGATTTATGTTTTATTAAAAAAAAACATGGGTATAAGGAAACATGTGTATAGTTTCTTTGTTTCTGTTTAATAACATACAAATCTAGGCGTCACATTTGGATGAACCTAAATAATAAATTTTTTAAGAATGTTAAATTTTCCGTATTAACAAAAACGTCCGAAATCCACTTCGACAACCATATAGGATCGGAAAAATGTTCGCATTGTAAAAAGATAAATGTGATCGAAATGCGTATCGTTCGCCTCGATAACGCTGTGGCGTGTCGTTGATACGCCTGAAACTTAGGTGCGGCACTGTGTTCGTTCCCTAGTTTCGATGAATGGATTCTTGTGATTACGGCCACTTCTGATTGGAGACCGTGATTTCACGATATACTGACATCAGTAGCACTCGTGTGTGGTGAAGTGATCACATCAGCGATTAACGGAAAGGTCATTCCATGTTTAAAACGATCAACTAGCTCTACTGTGACACAAATGCCTCTTTAAATTTCAAACCTATTTCCAATCTGATCAGAATGAACGTGTAATTAATACATTCGGATTATCTTAATGTATAACGCGCAATTTAATTATTAAGTTATTTACTGATCTAGAGAACATTCGGAAAAGATTAGAGAAATACAATCACGCTCTCAATTTCTTGTAATTTGTAACTTAATCAATTGTGAAATAAAGTCAAATAAGCAGAATCTTACCAATGATCATATAACTAACAATTTAACTATATATATATATATAAATGTTATTAATAATATATTTAATAAAATAATTTTCGATATAATTAAATATTGATAATATTATTTAGGAAAATCTAAATGAATTATCACCTCAATATCATAAATTTTAAAATGATACAAAAGAATTCTTTTATGCACTTATTTTTTCTGTCTGTAATCACAGAAAAATATTTTTGAAATACTTACACAGCTCAAAATGTCACAACATAAAAAATATATGACAGACTATTTTTCATAATCACCAGAGTTCATATATAGTTTTTCTTATAATATTGTCGTTTTAATTAATTTTAAATTTTATTTTTATCTATATAATTTATACAATATTAAGATATTAGGTTGGCAAATATCTCCCTTCCGCCTTCTGGTCTTTTGAATTTCGCAGCTATGTATACTTGCCAACCTAATATACATTTATACAAATGGATTTTACATATGGTTTGAAAATAAATATTATTTTACACTATATACTACAAAAATGTTCCCAGTTTATTATTTTTAATAATTCTATTATAAAAAAAGAAATAATGAAAAACATTTAAAACACAACATGATATAGGTATTTTTTAAGAGTAATAACTAAATAGTATTTCTATTGAAAGTTATATCTAATCTAAAAAACATCCTATATCATACCTTTATTTATACATACATACATACACACACATTTATATGTGTTTTTTTAGGTTAAATACTTGCTAGAATTGTTTTGAACAAAAATAACGTTTTTTTAATCCAAATTTTTTTTATTACAAATTTTTTCTATAAAATATTTTATACAGAAGTAAGTTCTAAAGATACGAATTTAACACTTATTAAATTTTTTCTCATCAAGAAAATATAAACTAACTACATAAATAATAATTGTAATAATAATTGCATTTCGATATTCAATAAATTCTTAATTATTATTACAATTATTAATAATAATTGTAATAATATTTGCATTTCGGTATTCAATTTAAAGTTATATCACACTTTAAAACACACTCTCTATCTATATATATATATATATATATATATATATATATATATATATATATATACATATAAGATCTATAAAACTTTTCTATTTCCTCAGAACACACAAATTAGAAAATTAGTTCAAAAACCTAAATATTTCCGTTAAAATAATTTAATAAAACGAACAAAGAAAATAATATATGTATGTAAAAACATGTATTATATGAGAACAATATCTCACAGAATACTATTAAATATAATTTTATTATCGTTACTTTAATTTTTGTACGTAATGAAATATCCGAAACTTTTACAAAACTTGTATGTGTAACTAATGTTAAGAATCCGACTGTAATAAGTCTTAAGTTTAGTAAGTTTCAAAAGCCATCTGGCGCCAGAAATGTCGTTATTGGAGCACGGCGTCAAATGCGGGAAAATCATTACACACATAAAGGCATTTTCGTCGTACTACATTTCTTCTACGTATAAACAAACAAGAATATTATTTGTCTTGAATCTGTTTATATGTGTGTGTTTATATATATATATATATATATATATATATATATATATATATATATATATATATATAGAGAGAGAGAGAGAGAGAGAGAGAGACCTATGTGAAACTGAAGGGTTTACACATACATTTCCCTACAATCATTTACTATTCTTCAGTCTCACTTGGATCACCCTATATGTGACAAGAGAAAATATTGATTGAGAACCTAGATATACAAATATGCTCAAAAAGAAACCCCTGAATAGATAAAAAGACCTAAAGAAATTTTCAGAATGGACTGGAAGAGAAAAAGATTCAATTAGTTGAGGAGGAAAATTTTGGCATAAGTCTTCATCATGAAGTGGATAAAAAAAAAGCTGGTTATAATTACATATATATATATATATATATATATATATATATATATATATATATATATATATATATATATATATATACATATATATACATATTATGTAACATATATTTTCAAATATGAAATTTATACAATTACAAAAAGAAAAAAATATTTTATTTTATATAAAAAAATATTTCATAAAATCTTCATATATTTATTTTCAAAAGTAATTTGAATAATTTTGTTCTAAACTTTAAATTGTATATATATATATATATATATATATATATATATATATATATATATATATATATATATATATATATATATATATATATATATATATATATATATTCCCAAATATAATATTACAACCCAATATAATATATTATAAATTACAACCCAATATTATTCATTATTGAAAATTATTGAAGAATAAAACTTTTCATAAATAATTAAGACTACCAATCTTATTTTTTTAATATATATATATATATATATATATATATAGATATATAGAGAGAGAGAGAGAGAGAGAGAGAGAGAGAGAGAGAAATAGTCCCAAAAATATATACACATTTTGATTTTTATTGGGATATGAAAAAGTGTGATTTCCCAAAAATATATATATATATATATATATATATATATATATATATATATATATATATATATGTATATACATATATATATATATATATATATATATATATATATATATATATATATATCAACATATTTATATACAGCATAAAAATTTGATACATAAACTGATATATGCTAAAGGCAAAGAAAGAGAAATGTAAACGTGTATAGAAATATTAGTGTTATTATACATATATATATATATATATATATATATATATATATATATATATATATATATATATATATGTCATTGTGAACATTTAGAAGCGAATAGAATTTCAAAACCGCCATATATGTAATGAAAAAAAAGTAATACACAAACATACAACACAGTAAAAAATTCAGACAATAAATAATACGCGAATTTTCTGTTGCCACATAAAATATTTTCAATGGTCTGCTTTATTGCTTATCTTGTGTATATGGAGTTCAATACAGCTCTATTTATAAACAGTCAAAACTTTTAGAATCAATAAATAAATAAACGAAATGGCCCGTATAAAATTTATTGATATCTCTTTCAATAACTATTCAAACTATGTTTGCTACGTAAATGCGGATGTTGGATTTAATATTCTACTTGCAAAACCAAACTTTAACTTACAATATGATTCGAGCTATCAAATTTCGTATTCACGTGTTGTTAGTCTGCTTCGATTTTTTATTGTAAATTATGATCCGATTTCGGTGGTGTATTTTAAAAGTTACGAAAATTGAACTTCGTACGTTGTTCACTACGTCCCTATTTTTGTAAATACTATGAAAACAGGAGAAAAACATCAATAAAAATATATTTTTTATAGTTTTGCAAATATACATATTATATATCTATATATATATATATATATATATATATATATATATATACAAAATAAACTTATTATCTACATGAACTTATTTACTATCTACAACTATAGGGTGGTCAAATGAGACTAAAGTGTTTAAACATATACTTACATACTTAGTATCATTTACTATCCTTCAGTTTCTTTTAGGACACCCCATATAATTAAATAATTTCAAATAATATTTCTATGAACATAGATATCCATAAAATACCCATAAAATATAAAAAATGCAAATAATTTATTACCAAGTTTAATCTCTTATTTTTTTCAACAACAATATATACATATTTATTTTATTTCCAAAACATTTATTATAATGATTTCTTTTATCATAGATTAATAATCAATGAAAAATCATAATCATGAAATACACAATTATCATTTCCTTTTCATTAATAAAACTGTTTTTATTTATGAACTGTAAATCAGTAACTTTTTATACAATAATATCAATATTTTTGAATTTTTTATTTTAAAAAAATAAATAATTTGCTATTTAATATTTTTGAACTAAATATAAAAAATGTAATTTAAAAACTTAAAAATACATTATTTTCTTTTATAATTTGTTTTAGTAAAAATAGGCTAAAATTTTCAATTATTGGTTAAAAATCAGTAATATATTATATAATATAAATATTTTTAAAGTTTGTTAAATAGTTTTTTAAAAAAAAATCATACAACCAGCAAACGAAGTTATTTTGTATCTATAATTTTTTTAATATATTTTTAAGTTAAAAATAGAATGTGAAATTGCAAAACACATCATTTTCTTTTGTATGATGTATATTTTAATAAAAATAGGCAATACACATAAAATGACTTTTTACTAAAAAAGTTTGTATTTAATTTTTAAATCAATTACAAAATTTTATATATCAACATTTTGAACTCTGTTTATTTTTTTCTATTATTCCTACAAATGAAGTTATTTAGAATCAATGATTTACTATTCTATATTTTTAAGCTAAAAACAATAAAAATGCAATATGAAATTAAAAAAATATATTATTTCATTTTAGGTTTATTGCCTATTTTATTAAAAATTGGCAATAAACATACAATAACTTCTCAATAAAAAAATCTTACAATTTATAATTTGTAAATCAGTTACAAAATATTATATAATATGAATATTTTTAACTTTGAAATTTTTTTTCCATCAATCTTATAAATAAAGTTATTTAGAATCTGTGATTTACTGTTCAATATTTTTAAGTTAAAAATGATCAAAACATAATTTAAAATTTTATTTCTCCTTTTTTCATTTTAATTTTTACTAATATTTTTTTATATATTGTATATAAAAAATGTCTAAAAAAATTTTATTCATTAGTCATTTTAGCACAATAAGCAACACAAATGAAATTTTCAGTTCAAATAAAATTTAAAATTTCTCGTATAAAAATGAACAACATATATAAACTCCAAAGGATATTATATCAAATATTTATAATTTCGTAATAAATATAAAATAAATTTATATCACTCATAAATAAAATATTTAAATAACCCAAAAGACAAACAAGTAACTACATCATCACTAAACAAACTGCTTTATTATAATTTATCTTATTATTATATTTTAATATCTAATATATACAGCATTTTAACAAGGAGAATAAAATATCAGTTATATATATATATATATATATATATATATATATATATATATGTATGTATGTATATAATTGAGAACATTAAAGAAAACTTAATAAAAGCACATAAAAATGTCGAAAACAAGTTGAATAAACTAAAATACGTAAATAAATGCTAGACATATAAAATCGTTATAAAGATCATTTAATTGCTACACGATATTTGATGTGTATAACATAATAATATAAAAAGAGCGTATTTAAAATACAATAACGTTATCTGGCAGACAACATAATGTAGGTAGGCTATAAAACGGAATGCTTAAAGATACATAACACACACATACACAAATTGTATATATATTCATGCATATATATATATATATATATATATATATATATATATATAATGTATAATGTATGTATATATTATATACATATATGTGTGTGTGTATGCATGTAGTATGTCTTCGACGGTGTTACTAAAACTACTAACATTTGTGCACAACAACATAAACTGTATCTCAACTTTTCCGAAACGTCAACTTGAAACAAAATAAAGGGCAATTTATTTTAGTTACGACATAAAACCCACTATAATTAAACAGAAAGGAATTTTATTTCTTACATAAATCACATAATGAGATTTATTTCCGGCGTTGTCGCGAACGTCACAATACAGTTCCTACTGCAAAGTAAACACTTTTAATGTTGACGTTCCGGTTGTAAGTCAGGGTTGCTTCCGTTGCTGTGCGTATTAGTACACTCTGTGCATACATATATATATATATATATATATATATATATATATATATATATATATATATATAATCGAGTTTATGATTACATAGAAAATTGTTCATTTTACCAATTTCTTACACTAATATCATCTTAAAATTGTACTATATTACTCAGTTAGTGTAACAATCCTAATAACATTATTTTATTTCCAAAAAATTCACATAATAACAATTAAAAACTTCCTATTTATCAAATTTTCATTTATAATGATTGCACTTTAAACGAAAATAATATCAATTATTTTTCATTTACAATCGATAAAAAATACACATACATGCATATACATACACACACAAATAAAAAAGAGAATATTTCATTTTCATTTCAAATTCGATATATACTTTCTCGTTTTATATAAAATTAAATGGAAATTATTTGAAATCAATTTACTTGTTATGTTCGTTTTTTTTATGAAATCGTTATATTTGACATTTATATTTTTATTTATATTACTTCTATGAAACCTGTAATCACAATATTTCCACTGAAATGAAAAAAAAGTATTTGTCTAGACTAATTTATATACGTATGCATGTATATAAATAAAGCAAGAAATTTTGCAAACTTATGTTTTATATTGTCTGATAATTGAATTATCGAATAATTTCTTCTGAATGTTATGGAAAAACTATTATGTATTCCAATTCGAACTATAATATCCGATTTTTTTTTGCATTGTAACTTTTTATTAAATACATACACACATAATTAGATTAAATTACTTTCTTGTATGCTACAATGATTTTTTTGAAAAGACATATTAAAGACCAATTTTAATAATAAAGAGACTCTGCACTTGTGTGAAATAACTACTATTTAAATATATATTTTAATCGAACATACTCTATATTTGATACCATAATATAATTACGTTAACAATTACTTGCTATTTCTTTTGAAACAAAACATTCATATTTATATAAATAAATTTTCACCCCCAATACCACAAGATGTTAAAAAGTGTTCAATAATTACTTATTGTTCACTTTATTTATTTATAATTGCTTAGTACTTGATTAATTTCTTATTATTCTCTTTATTTATTTATAACTACTATAAGCTAATACGCATTTCGATCGCGATACCATCACCGGAGCATTGTGTTATAAAGACACTTTATTATAAAAAAAATATTAAATATTAAAAGAATTGAGTATTATATAAATTCATATTAATTTTCCACAAATTTTAATTACTAGTCATATTTTTATATATTGAACGCAGTTTATTTCCAGAATGATTTTATTAATTTTACATTTATATATATATATATATATATATATATATATATATATATACATATGTATATATATATATATACGAGTAAAATATATATATATATATACATATGTATATAAACACGAGTAAAAGATGCATCTTCAATGCCAAAATAAATCATAAGATCCAGACAGCACAAAGAAGCATGTAAAAAATGTTTTATAGTAAGATAGAAAGAGAGTTGAATTTTAAATAAGACAGGGAGTCAAATGGGTCAAAAATAAAACAAGTTACGGACGTTATAGTAAAGAAGAAAAATTTGAAATGAAAATATGCATATTTCAAAAAATATAATAGTCATATAGAAAGACGAGAAGACTACTGACGATTAAGTAAAATACTGATTGAAAATCTCAATATAAAAATGCCCAGAAACAGACACTTAGATATATGGGACAAACTACAAAAAATTTTAAAATTCATTGGAAGAGAAAAACAATAAATCAGTGGAAAATTGAATGGAAAAAGTGAAAAGTGGAACTGAACAGTGAATAGAAAGAAGCTGATGATAATATATTCACACATTCTCAAACACTTCACATATATATATATATATATATATATATATATATATATATATATATATATATATATATATATATATTAGGTTGGCAAGTATCTCCCTTCCGCTTTTTTTTTTTTTTTTTTTGTACATAGCTGCGAAATTCAAAAGACCAGAAGGCGGAAGGGAGATATTTGCCAACCTAATATATATATATATATATATATATATATATATATATATATATATATATATATATATATATATGTACTTAATTATATAATTTTTAAAAAGTACATCTACATGCGTTATTCGGATTTATTCCTACACTGAAAAAAAACCTCTAAAATTCCCCTCTGTACTTTCTCACAGAATATCTTGAAAATTTAATTTTTAAGATATTTTTCTTTTACTAATAATATTCATTACAGGAGCAAAAAACAGTATTATATTTATATGAAAAAATTTCAAAAAAAAATATACTTGAACTGTTTTTAAAAAGTTAATCATATTGTAAACCTCACTGTAGAAGAATAAAAAATTGGAAAACAACCAAAGATAATTTTTTTACTAAATACAAAAAAAAACAACGCCCTTTCTCCAAAAAACTTATTTTTGTAAGATGAGATTAAATGGATTAATATAAATAAGAACAAAAAATATATTAATATAATTATACAAAAAAAATATTTAAAATGTTACCCTATTTGTTACAATATTTATTATTTTTTAGATATTAACATAAAAAGTGTCAAAATAATTATATCAATTAAAAAGTAACGAATTAAAATTTAAAATAGTAGTTAGAGAAAATATAAATACAGATATTTAGTACTACAAGAATAAAAATTAAAACATTTCTTATCTCGAAAAAAACATATAATTTAGTACTATGAGAATGTAGCAAATAAAAAAGTTTCGCGAATTAAATTCCAACAAATTTGAAAAGACATCATCACACAATATTACTTCATAATCTTCCATATAATTTGAAACAATCTTTCAAGTAAAACAATTTTATGAGAAAAGTTCTGCACTTTTACAGTACGTTCTTAAGACTTGGATAATAATCATCATTTTCTATCATGTACAATAAACCAATAAAAAGCTATAACAATATAATACGTACATAATAAATTTATATTGCGGAACTGTGTATAACGCGTAAAAATCCAATATTATTAACAGCATCTTTTATACCTAATAAAGTACTTATTGCCATTTATATGTATTTTGTATAGAATATTTATTTATCTAACGAGATGATAGTAACTGTAATAAAACTAAATAACTAAACTAATTTTTTATAATGAAAACAGAATTTACACAAATATACAAAGAATACGAAATTATTTTCTTTCTTATGATAAAAACAGAACTTTAGCACATTCTGTTTTACAGATTAAAATTTCATCAAAAAAAATTATTTCATTTTATTGAAAATTAAAATCGGAATTCGAAAATGATAAAATAAATAAAAAAGGGAAACAACATCGTAAAATACAAAGAATTTATTTTCACTAAAAAAGGGAATAAATTTTCGTTGAATGTCAAATACTACCTCTGTACTCTTTTCTTTGACTCATGGTTTTAACTCTATGGAGATCGGCACTTAATTTAGTTTAGATCAAGTTTAGAGTAGCACATCCATTACAAGATCCCCTCGTCAACGAACGACTACTTCGACAACGATACTCAGTTCGGCCAGCATTCACTAGTTTGAAATTATTGCACGTACGACTTCCGCATTCACAGGCAGCTGATTGTCTTGCAGAGAGTTCACATTTATTCATGATCAAGTAATTTCCACTTATATATATATATATATATATATATATATATATATATATATATATATATATATATATATTCTGGGACAAAAAAAATCGTACCCTTTTTATTCATAATTTATATATTTTTTACAACTAAATAAATAAAAATATCAAACAAATAAAAATATTTTTACGTGTAGAATCATCCAAATGTGACGCCTAGATTAGTGAAACAAAAAAAAAACTATACACAATGTTTTTTTTTAATAAAACACAGATCTAGGTGTCAGATTTGGATGACCCTATACAATATATTTACCACTAATTTTGGTAATTTGAATTAATTGGGGTAACCACCCTCTCTTAATTCTATTTTATCAAATTTTCATTTCAAATGTTATTTTCTATGTGAATAAAAGTATTCCGAAGTTTACATTTTATTATTTGAGGATTTTGTTTAAATAAGTGATATTATCAAGTCTTAGATAATTTATAGTTTATGATGTTTGGGTAGACAAAATGCTAATTTGACAAGAACTTAAATCGATATGAGAAAATTGATTATAAATGACAAAACTCTGGTCTATCACCAGATATAATGCAAAAAGGTATGATTTCGATAAATCAACGTGTGCATCCATTAATCAGCGACATAAAAAGCTACCAAACTAACATTAATTTACATAAAACTGATACAAGAAAATCTACTAATAGATATAATACGCAAATAGTCAAAGTAATTCAAAAGAATTCTAGTTGATCGAGAAAAAAATCTATTTAAAATGTTAAACTATGACATCTTTATATTTAAAAAGAATTATGTTACGGTGTGTATGTTACAAAATGTTCTATTATCACTTATTGTTCACTTTGTTTGTAATAACAATGGACTAATATCCATTTCAATGGTAACGCCATCATCGTCAAAACGTTTTTAAATATATGATGTTGGAGATAATAATTCATTTGTGTTCAAATAAATTTAACACAATTTCAAAACAAACTGTAAGGAAAAAGTATATTACGCATTCTTGTTTCCACAATATTTTTATTAATGTTCTTATTTTATAAAAAAAGCTCTGATGATAATAGCATTACCATTGAAATGCGCATTAGCCCATTATTATTCTAAACAACAAAGTGAATAATAAGTAATTATTGAATACTTTATAACATATTTTGATGTTAAGAGGTGAAAATACATAATTGTTAAAGATTTTCTTCAGAGATAAAAAAAATATTTTTAATAACAATGTATGAATATTTGTCTTCTATATTTTTCATTTTTCCAAAAAAAAAATTATATATGTTGAAATAGTAAAATTTTTGCTAGATTTTTTTTGTATTTTAAATTAGGAATAACTAAGGTATTTTAATAAATCTTTGTTTTTATTGTTATTTTTAAATTTGTAATATCTCTTACTTTGATAGAAAAAAATATGAATACTTTTGTCCCCATCTGTTTATATATATATATATATATATATATATATATATATATATATATGACTAAACTAAAACATAAGTATTATTTTCACAAGAATTATTGTTTACCTAGTAAGACTACCACATTATAGTATATACAAAAAAGAAGTCTGTAGCGAGCAACCTCTCGTTAAAAACAACACAAAAATACACAAAACTGAGGATTTCTGTATGTTTGCCAAATACAAGTAACCCCCTATCCGTTTCAGCAGAGTCCACTAGGAATGAGGCACCGGCCACAGACCTGTTTTCTTCAACCGAAAAACAATACAGAACAAGTTTGCATTTTAAGTAAGCTGTTATAGCCTTATCCAGTAAAAATCTTTATTGTAGTTGTTACGACCTCGGAAGTGATTTGATAACATTTTTTTTTTAACAAAAGAATGCAATTTTAAAATTAAAACTAATTTAAATAAACATTATTTTACAGTTTTTATGGTAAAATAAAATTTATATTAAGATTTTTACAAAATGATTTAGTACGAGTAGTAAAAATATTTTACAGTTGTATTTATTTTCATTTACTATTAAACATTTTATGTGATTTGTTAAAATTATTAACAACAGTATTATTTTAATTATAGAAATATAAAATAGGTAAAAACATTGATGTATATTTAGTTTTCAAATTCATAATATAATTTAATTCTATGAAAAGATTTTAATTCATTTTATAAAAAAAAATACTAATGAATTTCATGTTAGTACCGATTTTTTTAAAATATAGCAAATTCACCCCAACACCATAAAATATAAGAAAATGTTTAATAATTATTAAAACACTTTCTAGTATCTTGTGGAGTTGGGGTGATAATTTATTTGTGTGAAAGAATTTCATATTTTTCACAATAAATTTAAATGCAATTAAAAATCTAAGTAATAAAAAATATTTGTGAAATGTAATTGTAAAAAATATTTCAAAAAAGAGAACATTAACATCTTACAATTCCCACTGTTAACAATTACAATATTCTTAATAATGAGGAAAAGAATTTTGTATAATTTCTAAAATAATACAAAAAATAATCACTTTTAAATATTCCATCAAAAAATATGAATTCACATTTTTATCCAACAAACTATTAAACGTAGTACATAAATTATATTTTAAAAGTCTCGCCATTGAAACTTTGTGCAAATAACAAACTAGAAATAAAAATAATCATATTTCTTAAACGTGCATGGGTTACTTCAATATAAATTTATGTTCAGCACTATTCGAACTTATAATTGAAAGTTCATGCATTCACAACTTTGCTAAGAAACTATGCAGCTACTGCGAATATTATTAACTTGAACAAATAATTTGAATTATTTTCCTGTATGTTATTTTTGATTAAATTTGTCTAGAAGTTCGATGCATCTTCATTATAAAATATATTATTACTGGAACGATTTCTCGAATATTTTGTATTGTTTTATTTTCATTTTTCTATTTCGTTTATTCCACTTTATCAATTAGCAAGATAATTAATAAACGTTAATTAGAAATAATTTTATTTCACAAAATTGGAATTTCATTTAGTTAAATCTTATCAACGAAACAACTCGTATATTATAGTATAAAATAAATAAAAAAATGTTTTGAAACAATTACACCAGATTTAAAAATAACTACTGTGTAAAATTAGCTGTACATAAATGAATATAGAAGGAATTAATTGAACACTTGTTAATACCTTGTAATGTTTGGGATGATAATTCATTTGTGTGAAAGTGGATTTACCCCAATTCCAAAACAAATAGAAATATATTAATGTTTTTATGTTACATTTTCTGTTTCGAAAAATTTTTACTAGATTAATTTCATTTGATTCGAAAATATTGATATAAAATTAAGAAAATTTCAGTTATATATATATATATATATATGTGTGTGTGTGTGTGAGTGTGTGTATGTGTGTTTGTATGCATATGGATATTAATGTTAAAAAATGATGCTAAAACGAAATCAATGAAGACAGAGTATAATAGAAAATGTGTAATGTGATGTACACATAGCTACCGATTTAACTACATGAAGGAGATATATGAAGGGTCAGAATAGAAGACGGAAAGTTGTGGTATTTAATTTACGATTGAAACTTGTTGGTGAAATAGGAAAAAGAATTTAGTACGACATCCTAAAATATATTACAGGTTTTTTTCTGTTAAAAAAAGACTTGTTTTTTTGGTACACACAGTTTACGTTTTATTTAGATGAAAAGAAAAATTCTTACAAACATCTCGTCTCCCCCATCTTTATAATATAAAGATTGTGTTGTTGTGTATCATGTGTTATTTATGTATTTCGTTTGTCGATTTATTACGTTTCTGCTACAAATAACTTTCGAGAAATTTCAATAAATTTTCATTTGCGATGCATATATTTTTCTCTCCGTACACATTTATTTCGAAAACGTATATTTTTGTCGTAGCGAGACGCACCTTTGCAAAAAGTTTACAATTCGATTGAAAACGAATGGAAAAACAAATCTTTTAATAAAAATACACTCCTTTAAACATATGCATTATAATAAACATGATATACGCAAAAAATACATTTTCATACATACATTAAAATTATATATATATATATATATATATATATATATATATATATATATAAAATATGTATGTGTGTACATAAAGATTATACTACCAACTGATTGAATCAAAACACACAATGGTTATTTAAATTTTCTGAATTAAGAAAAATTAAAAAAAAAGAAGAATATTATTTTTTTTCCTGGAAATGCTTTCTCGCACCCCCAGAGGTGCACACAGCTCAGGTTAAGAACCATTGTATTAGAGAGACACTGCCTATCAAAAAAATACAATCTTTAATTTAAATAAAAAATCATTCAAATTTATATAAATTTAAAAAAAAACTGTCAAGATGAAGATGGTTTGAGGATGTATAATGACGGCTGGCATTGGAAATTTTTACTAATAAGGTAATAAATCAGCACGTATATTTAACCTTACAGTGTGTAATAATTCATTTATGAATCATTGATTTTTTTTCATTAATAACTTTATATTAAATACTTTAAAAATGGCGAATTAGCAACGGTTCGTATATAAATTGTCAATCTGACAAAATATAATATTATTTTTTCTTAAAATTAACTAATTTAAAAATGTGCATTGATATTTCTTTAGACGAGCGTTAGAACTGATTTAAGTTTAGACGAGCGAATTGTGGAATAATTTGAAAAATAAAAATCGAATGACTTCACTCCCTCTGCAAAATATGCGATTAGGTAATGAAAACCATTTTCCAATTTAGAATTACATTTGATTGAGATGTAAAAATCTTAAGGGGAGGTGAAAATTAGGATTTTTTTATAAAAAAATAATTAAGATAATAATCTGGGGTTTTTGTAACTTATTATTTATACTTTAAACAAAAAAAAATAACATAATAATGTAATATATGAATATATCAAGAGTTAGTAATAACCCTTGAAAAATTTTTTGTCAACGGTGGGACGTCTAGCTCTTCAGCTATTAATTTAAAATCAAGAAATCAAAAACATTTTTAAAATGCATAAAATTTCTGAGACAGTGATTCTATGAAAGTTTTTAAAAAAATATATATATTTCCTGACATTTCAAAATCAAAAATCTTTTTTTTAATGAATTTTTTCACAATTCTACATTTCTTAAAAATTAGTAAATTCAAATAAACTCAATATAATATTGGAGTGGTTTTTGACCTTTTTAGTGATCGGAACTCCCTTGAATCTAGAAATAAATTCTCGCACCCCCTTGAAAAATGTGTTTCTATTTTTTTTATTTAATATATCACATCTATTGCAAGATAATTTTTTATTGAAAATAAACACATACATTTACATATACATACAAAACAATATCTCAACTTTTAATGGCTGCGTTATTGTTGTTTTTTTATAATAATACTTTTGAAACGAGGTTTCTTTTTTAAAAGAACCACACGTAAGTCATCACTTGCATATGAAAATTTAGAAACTTCTCTCACACCCCTGGAAATGTTTTCTCGCACCCCCCGACGTGCACGCACCTCAGGTTAAGAACCATTGTATTAGAAAGTCACTGCCTATCAAAAAAATACAATCTTTAATTTAAATAAAAAATCATTCAAATTGACTAATTAGTTTTTGAGATATTTGTCCCACCAGTTTCGAAAAAAAGGCATTTAAAGTTTTATATGATGTTAGCCGATGTGATATTTATACAGAAAGAATATATTAATGAAATTAAAACATATTTAAAGATCGTATTTTTTAATGAAAAATTCCAAAAATATTTTTAATTAATTAATTATTGCACATAATTTTCGAATTAAGTCTATTTTTTATATCAGATTTAATCAAATATAGTTAAAATTTGTCTCTCTTCATATATATATATATATATATATATATATATATATATATATATATATATATAAATATATATATGTATGTATGTATGTATGTATAATGTAAGAATAATAATATCCGACAACATAAATAAATAGTGAAAATTGAGAAAAGAGGAATAACGGAAATATTTATCGACAGATATATCGGTACAAAGCAGATGTTAAATGTCAAACAATGAAAGTCAGGAATTCGCAATTGGTTTTACATGTTTTCGAAGCAATGTTTTGATACAATACAATTTTCTGTTATTCCGTTCTCACCTCCTGCACCTCACATTTCTCACTGTATGAAAACAAACAGTGCAAACACCTGCGAACCTTATCAACTTTTATTAGATTTCTAGCAGTTTTGTTTTCGCACTCTCTATTCAAGAGAATTGTATCTAGTCTGGTGTCGTAACACTTTAGGGTGTGTTTTTGTATTAACGAAATACGTTCAGCAAACATATGTGAGATATGTTTATGTGATAATTGTACTATTTTCATGTAGTCAGTTTTAAATGTATTTTTATTTAACTGCACGCTATAACCACAAAACAACAGTTTTTATATTTTCGTACAGAAACGTTTGTCTTCTTTATATTTTTAGAAGTGAAATTTTTGTTACAAATATCTACATTTTTATTTATATATAAATAATCCTCATATAACGCAATACTTATACAACGCGGTTTTAATATAACACGATTTTTGTACTTTTTATAATTTTATAATATGTATTTGTTTCATAGTTTATATATTTTCTTAACTTAATGAATTACCTGAATTAGTTTTTTTATTTGGATGTCAGTGTTATTCATATAATTTAATAAAAAATGATTTTGAAACACAACTCAGGTTTTAATTAAATATATATATATATATATATATATATATATATATATATATATATATATAGAGAGAGAAAAGAGTTTATTGACCAAAATTTTTCAATTTAAGGGTTTTTACCATATATATACATTCATACATTTATATTATATATATATATATATTCAGTTTTATTTGAGACTACCATATATATATATATATATATATATATATATATATATATATATATATATATATATATATATATGTATGTATGTATGTATGTATATAAATGTATGAAGTCTAAAAATATATTTTTACTATTTTTAAATCCTAAAGTAATTGGTATAAAATGAATTCGAATCAGATTTGAGAAGAGAATAAATCAGTTCGATCAATCGCAATATTCGAATAACAAAACTTCAGTTTTGAACTCTACCGCATTGTGTGTAGTAAATGAAATATGAATGATGCCAAAAAAAGTAAAACAAACAAAACATGATACTCGTTTGCCAGCCACAGACTGCTGCCAAATTAAAAGTTTACTGGACGCGCAACGATTTTCAATTTCGAGTTATGGAAATAGATTGAATTTACCGCCTGCATGCTTGCGCACTTCCAAGTGACTGTTTTCAAAGTTTTCAGTGCATACATAAGTTTGTACAAAGTAGTAACGAGAATACTTTAAAAGTTCGTCTTGGAACGAAAAAGCATCAACTGATCGTACTTTTGGTACAAAACATAGCGAGTTCTCTTGTAAACCGGCTAGTTTTTTTTCTTCTTAGATCGTCTGTCAATAAGAGGATTGATCGTTGATTTTTGTTGGTATTTTTTATTTATTTTGTATTGAGAACTACTGATTTATATATTTGTATGTATATACATACATATATATATGTATATATATATATATAATATATATATATATATATATATATAGGCAGTCAAAATGATACTGAAAGATAATAAAGGATAGTAAATGATAGTAAGAAAGTAAATGTATGTTTAAATCTTTTATTCTCATTTCGATCACTATATATAGAGCCATCCAAATGTGACGCCTAGATTTTTGTTTTATTAAAAAGAAACTTATGTATAGGGAAACGTATATAGTTTTTTTTTCTTTTTAATAAAACACAAACCTAGTTTGGAACACTCTCCCTTTTCTCCCACTTTTTCAACCCCACCTCTTACTCTATTAATAGAGAGAGAGATTTTTCTGTCCCGAGCAGCTATATAATAACTAGATTGAAAACATTCCATAAATTTGTATTTATTATAAATCACATTCTTTAATAACTTCTAGTTATTAATTAATTTTAAACATACTTAATAATATTTTTAAGATTTAAAATTCTTAAATATATTCTTATATGACTTACAATCCTTATCTCTTCAAAACTCATTATAAATATACATTAATAAATATAAAATTTGACAAACAAAGTATTTGATAATCATTTCAAGATTTTACTACTTTTTAAAAAAAAATATTGTAAATTAAAAACAAAATTAAAACTCGTGCTTTTTATAATAAATTAGAGATAAAAATATTTTTAATATATACCATATATCACGATTTGACAATTCCTAATCGAATTTTTTATAAAAAATTTAGTTAAAAAAAATTGATGTAAATAATATTTATTAATTGATTGGACTATTTCATTATAAGGGGGTTCGACCCTTACTCGCTTCACTAGTCTACTCCCGAAATTGTTTCTGTTTAACAAGGTTAATAAATTATGAAAAATAAAAAATATTTTTCTACGTTTTACTTGCTATTCATAAATAGTTTTTGTAATCATTAAAGTTTTATTTGCTTTACTGTTAAACTTGAATTTATATGTTTTACCCCTTGTACAGTTGAATTATCAATCCTTCTTTTCTATCGTCTGTCTACTATCTGCTCTGCTAGACTAGACTAGACAAATTTTATTGATAATAAGAATACAAACATGTAATACTATTTTAAACATGCAAATGATAAATTAATAAAATTAGTTATTCTACTTAAAATAATTTAACTGTATGAATTTTGATTTTAGTAAAGGATAAAGATTAGATTTTCATTGTTTATATATATAGTTTCATTTTTATATTCTATCCGTTGTACTTCTATTTGATCTTCAATTAAGTTTCTTTTTCTAAGACAATCTTGATTAAATTTATTAAAAAATTCAATATCAGTCTTGATTTTTTCACGATATTTTTGCTATCCAATAGCATGCTCTTTTTTTCTTCATTTATTACAGCTTGAGAAAGTGATTCCTTTTGTGATTTTTATTTTTTTTCGATATTTGTTTGTGAGAAAATATAGCACTCTTTTTTTCTCTTTTCTCTTAATAACCAACGTAACGAATGTTTATTAATTTTATTATTTAATTTTATGATTTGTTCAAGATGTACGTGTATTTATTATGACGTTTTACGATATATTAATCATCTAATTAGATATATAATAGCAATACAAATAAAATTTATTTTGTCTGAAAATCTGTCCGAAAAATCTGCCTAAACATCCATCTTTTTATCATTTTTGCTAATTTTAATATTTCATAAAATTGGTACTTCAGTTCTCAGAAAACTTTTTGAAAATTTGGAAATGAAATTTTCATATCATGCTAGAAACGGTGCACCATTATTTTTGAAATATAAAGAAAATAATAGATTTATGTTTGATATATCACTATAGATTTATAAGTTTGTTAATAAATAACAATAGAGAAAACTATTATTTACATTTAAATTCAAAAACTATATTATTTACATTTAAATATTTGTAAACTAAACTTTGTAATTTTTTTTATTTCAAACATTTTTGTGACTTCAGTTACTACATAGCTTACATTACACAAATTTAATTAACTAACAAAATTATAGTTCGCATGTAACTTTTACTTCGTTAAAGGAACTTTTAGACTGGTAGCATTTCCTCAAAAAATTAAACACAACTTTAATACTTGGAAAATAAACAGTGAAAATTTAACTCGTAATATAATTTTATGTAATTCAATATTGCACTTGCTAAACAAAATGTATGTATGGTATTTATAGGCATAATACACGTATAATCAAATAAATCCTAATAGAAAAATATGCTTCAGTTTGAAAAAAAGATAATCAATAACATTGTTTGGAAAAGAGCTTAATTTTAGTTAAACTCAAGCTGGTTTGTTATTCACAGAATCATAAATCAAAATTTCATAAGCTTTAAATAAATGGAATTAGGATGTTATCAACGTTATATTAAAATATATAGCTTGTTTAAAATGGATCAATAAAAAATACAAATGTTGACGAATGTTAACGAACTAAGATCAATCATGAGAAAATTTCATTTTTTTCGGAAATTACCTACCGTTTTATATCGAATTTTTATTGATTATTTACGTGTGTTTGAAACACAGATTGAGTTTTGAAATATTTTAGATCAGAGAGTAAGTTATAAATAGTATGACTGAGAGCGTTTTTTCAATATCGAGACATTTTCCATTTAAAATATAATTAAATCGTTTTTTTTTTAATTTTTCATATTCAAAATGTAATAGCATAAAGGTTAGCATTATTTTCAAAAATTCAGTTAAATAAACAATAATACACATACATTTAAAATATTATAAATTTTATGGATTTTAGTCTCTGTATTAATTGTTTTTTTAAAAATAAGTAAATAAATTAATTTTCTTTTACTATAACAGTTATTTTAGCTAATGTTTTTTATTCAAAATATATTCTTGGAGTTCAAATTGAAAAATCTATCATTTCTTATACAATTACATACTTCTTTAAATTCATGTGTGTGTATGTATGTATATGTATGTATATATATATATATATATATATATATATATATATATATATATATATATCTTAAAACAAACACAATTATAGTTAATTGCATTATAAAAGCGTAAAATACTGTTGCTCCAAGTTTCAGCATAACATATAAATTACAACATCCATACATTATTAATGAAATAAGTTATTTTCATAACAAGTTCTCTGCTCTTTCGCAGTGTTTATTTAATTAGCATCGGGAATACGTAAACCACCAATAGTGCTGTTCTTGTTGCTAATTTTGTTTCTGTTATTGCTGCTACAGCTAAATAAGGGCAGACCGTGAATAGAAAATTATGAGATGGTGCAAGTTTGAACAGTGCCAACTAACAACATTTCCTGCTTCACAAGTTCAAATTGCTAAACTGCAAAACAAAACATTGATATTATTCTCATAATAAACGATCTTTAAGCTCGATGCATGAATAATAAAACGATCGTGCATTATACACATTTTCCGTCGTATATATTTAAGATACAGATGGGAAACTTTAAATACTACTAATCTCTTACTTTTATAGAATATTAAACGATAAGTTTACGTACTTTGCATATTTATATAAATGCATTCATCCCCAGAATGTCGAGATCGTTCGTTTTCAGTTTACTTTGTTAGAGAAATTGTTTGTCGAGGCACGTTTTTAACATTATAAATTTCTATTAGACTTCCACAATAACATAGACGTTAATATCTACGTAAAATATGTATTATTAATTCCATAATGAAAAAATGAAAAAAAAAACATTCTAGTACAGAAAAATACTATTGTAAAAAAAGAAAAGTATAAAAAATTAAAATATCATTTATTACTTGTTTTAAAACTGTAACGAATTCACTTTAACATAAATGAATTCTTACGACAAAAAGACTCTGAAATTGGACCACAATTATGTGAAAGAGTGACTAAAAATTGGATTTAACAAATGCACTATGTCTAGTGAAGTCATGATGGTCACATGAGTGAAATTGTGTTTCATCATTAATGCCATAGAATATTCTTAAAAATAAAATAAATTAAATACTTTTTATTTTATTTCCATTTAAATTTCTCGAGCGTTTTTGAAAACCCTTATATTTTATTAATCACGACGTATCATTTTTTAATTACACGATGAAACACTGTATTTGTTAATCTACAATATTCTTGATTTATTATTCTTTTGAAATTTTTTTGCATCTAGTGTATTTTATATGGAAAAACAAATATGCTATAAAAACCGTTAACATACATTTTGTATAGAATTTATGTGTCTTCTAAATGAGATTTATTTTCTCGCACGGTAGAAAACACGCCTTTTTAATTAAATCGCACAATAGTACGAGTTTATTTTTAAGATAAAATACGAAAGTTATTAGTTTATATGCACACATACGTATATGTAGTATATGCATAAATGTACTTAACGTGTTTCCATGTTTTCTGAAATGGCTCTGTTAATGACTTGTATTTCGCAGACTGTATTTCCACCGCCGTACACAATACACATTACAGTCGCGCATAGTCCTGTAAATGTAAGTTATGTGTTAAGCATAATTCACACTTGCATGTACCGCGTCTTGTGTACAGACGATGCTTCCGAGAGCACAATGCATCCGCGTTGAATGCATCTACATATCTGAATCGTTCACCATCAGTGTATGCAACGATGGTAAACCTTTTAAGACTTGATAGTAAGATACAAAGGATTGATTTATATTATTAATGTTATAATGCTTGTGTATGACTATGTTTCATCGCTGAGAATATTGTTTAATCGCTATGTTTACATGATATTATATTACATTATGTCTATTATACTCGACAGTCTGTTAAGTCATGGAAGGAATTAAATTTTAGAGCATTATGGAACTATGCGACATATGTATATGATATACATTCTGTAAGTGTATTATTTATGAAGTGTTTATTACGATATTAAAGTGTATGCGAATGATAAAGTTCTCTACAAGCGCAACTTTAAATCCGTAAAAGCGCTCACAACTTTTTTTCGAGCAAAACTTATTATTTATTCCACCCTTAAATTACGATTTTCATTTATTTTGATCAGTACGAAAATACGTCATTTTAATGTGACAACCCAAAAAAATAAACTTATACTTTTCTTGTACATTTTTGAAATGATTAATATCGAAAATTTGTTGAGAATAATCAGTGTTAAAAATACTATATAATTTTTATTTTCCAATTAAACAATATTAAAAAAATTAAAACATAAATACAGATAAATAATTATTATATAAAATTTGTCCAATCTAAAATTTATTATAAATGCAGTGCAAAAAAAAATGTTAATAAATTAATATGTAGAATAATTTTCAATTTCATTCTATGATCATTGAGAACTGCTTATCAACTGCAATAATATAATTTAAAACTTATTTATTAATACATTAGAGAGAATAATTATTTAGAAAAATTTTTAAAGAGAAATAAAAGTACTTAATTAATTAATCATTAATATATTTTAATTTTAAGAATATTCTATGGCATTAATGATGGAACATAATTTCACTCATATGACCACCACGACTTCACTAGACATAGTGCATTTGTTTAGTCCAATTTTTAGTCAATCTTTCACATAATTGTGGTCCAATTTCATGAAATACATGTTCAATATTTATTTTTAATGCTTCTGTTGTTTGTGGTTTATCAACATAAACCAATAATTTCACATAACCCCACAGAAATTAATCCAATGGAAGTAGAACACAGGACCTTGGTGACTAATTGATGGATCCATTTGAAATAATGAACTCATTAAACTTTTGTTTCAATAAATCTATTGAAGTTTTTACAATTTCTAAGCTTTGTTGAACTGTTAAACGCTCCATGAATTTTCCACACTATACAGAGTTGAAATGTCAAAATGAGCTTAAAAAATCAAACATGGTAAAGTTTTGACATTATTATTGGAAAATCGTATACAATGGGTCACAAAATCATGTGACACGTGTGTAATTTAAAAAAACGACAAAATAGGTTTAATTAATAAATTATATTCCAAAAAAAAATTATTATAAACAAACAAATTATATATTATCAATTAAATGTGCATAAAACACAACCTTTTTTTATCACTTAGCATTTAAATCTTCAGTACATAGTCTCATTTCATACAGAAAATATATTTGACTTACAAATAAGTACACTTAAAAAACTTCTCATACAAAAGGGGTTATCAACAAAACTGTAAATAGAAACGAAATTGAAAATAAAAACTAATAAAAATTACATTTGATTGTTGCAAATTCGTTATAAATAAAAAACCGTAAAGAAATAATGTTGGAATATTTAAAAAAGTATATATTATCCTGAAATATAGATATATAGGCGCTCGATTAATACAATAACACAGCACTAAATTAACTGTTTAAATTGCCTACGAATTAAAGAAATTATTCTTTATTATATCCTATGTATTGACATTAATTCGCTGTCATAAAAAAGTAAAGTTTTAATAACACGTAATTTCGGTTTCGTGTAATTAAATTTACTAACAAGTCCGTTGATGAAAACCAGTTGTATAATAATTACTGTGTGATTAAAACGACGTTTTATTTTTGATCATACGCTCATATATGTACGGTTCTTTTTTGAAAACGTATCGTTTATTTTCATTGTTTACTGTATACGAGATGTTTGTTGTTTGCGTTAAGCATATGTATACATAAAAATAGATGGAAATTTTCGATATAGAATACGATATGAGAGTCTCTTTGGCTCTCGACGTGCACAAATGTTACATAAGAAATGATATATAAAATTAAATGACGCTCGTAAAGTAGTTTTTTAGTGAATTTATTTCACAGCAATATGAATTCCATTGAGGATTTATTAATAATTGCGTTATATTGAACATTACATTCGGGAAGAAAATGTGAAAATACTACCATACCAGTTGTGTGGATTTGCATATGAAACATCGTGAATTATTTATGAATTACGAAATTGCTGAAATTTATTCAGATTATTAAAATATATTTCTCTTGTGTAGTAAAATTAACTGTTTTTTATAGCACTTAGTACATAATACATACAATTACACACATACATACATACATACACACACACATACATAAATATATATATATATATATACATGTATGTATGAATGTATGTAATTTATATGTATATTGTATACAGACGTATAAATAAAATACATAAAATAATTGGAAATTTCTCTTTTCATTCTATACAATACTACTAACGAAGGCATTATTGTAAATTAGTGTATATCAGTGGTGTCACAAACGAGGCCCGCAAAACCCTAGAATGTGGCTCGCAGACCGAAACTGGAAATTGCAAGAATCTTAACAATGTTTGGTAGTAAATACCTATATGAACAATTATTTTCCTTTTTAAAGACTAATAAGATTTCACACAAGCAAAAATTAAGTGATGAACATTTAACATCTATATTAAAAAATCATTATTGCAAAGAATTACAGCTAATATTGATAAAAAACGCCAAGTTCCCAGTAAAAATATTATTTTTTTAATTTCTCTATATAATTTACAATTTTGTTATAACATTTGATAATAATACCTAAAAATAATATTTATTTCTTAGTTTCTATAAATTCTTTAAAGAAATAATAAAGACTTATTTTTGAATATACATAAGACATTTTTTTGCTAGCTAAAAATTTTTTTTGGAAGATCTTTTCTGTCAGCGTCCCACAGATTCTCTTAAATTTAATATATGAATTTTTGTTCATATATAAGTTTACCACCATTGGTGTATATCATAATTATTTTTTGAACGCATTATAATTAAAATCTGTATTTAATTTAAATTACGAAATAATAATATAAAAAATCGTTCTGTGTTCGAAAATCCAATTTTAATCATTGATTCAAGTTTTATAATAGTTTATAGCTAAGTTTTTATCTTATATGAAAAAATTAGTATTGAAAATGTTGATTTTTTATGAAATTTTTCACCGAGGTTTCTTTGAGATAAAAAATTAAAAATTTTGATAATCGCTTCAAGTCCATATTTTTATTAAAACTCGATTATATTAGTAGAAAATAATCGTTTTTTGACAAAAATAACATTCATTATTAAGAAATACAACTTTAGTGTCCCACAATCAATTTTTGATAATTTTAGTTTTTTATCGAAATTCAAAAAATCAAAAAAAAGTATTTACCTGTACTACATATAAAATTTCGATTAAAACTTAAACATATAGACTCTAGGAATTATTTTTAGTGAACAAACATAAAAACTCGATTGTATATTAGTGCTCTAAAATGTAAATTATTAATTTGCATTCTATTGAAACAAAAATAGCAAGAAATGAACATAATTCACAGTTTTTTCTAAATAAAATTCGTACAATGTTCAAAAATGAGATTTGAATCATTGATTTGTCATATTTTATAGCCGAGTTATGATTTTAAATAAAAAAAATCGATTTTCGAAGATGCTGATTTTTCATGAAATTTTCCATACTATAGGTCGTGGTTTTTTTGAGGTCAAAAATTGAAAATTTTAAAAATCACTACAAGCCGTTCTTTTTTAATAAAAATCGATTAAGTAAGTAAAAAATAATCATCTTCCAGCAAAAATTACATTCATTATTAAAAAATATGATTTCTGTGACTGAAAATCGATTTTTGATCATTTTCGTTCTGTCCTCGAAATTCAAAAATTTGAAAAAAATATTTATCTGCATTACATCATCAAATTTCGATTAAAAATTAATCGTATAGACTCTAGAAATTATTTTTAGTGAACAATAATAGAAATTTTATTCTATACTAGTATATAGTACAAGAAAATATTAGAAGGACAAAAACAGTTATAAAGTGGTAACAAAGAGACAAAAAAGGCCCAAGAAGAGTCTCTAGCAAAGATATGTATTGTAGGCGTAAAATATTGTAAAGATGAGATTTGAATGAGATTAGCTACTGATAGAACACAATAGAAGAATTTTTATAAAACATTTAAGAGGATCTAATGATATTTGATGAAGTTTTCACCAAGAAGTAAGTTAATATAGGTTTTCATAATTATATTTATATACAGTATGCTGACAAACTCTGAATATTTAATAAGTAAATTGTACCAAATATACAAATATATGAATGAAATAACAATATTTATATAAATAAATAAATTTATTATTATATATATAATTATACAAATAAATAAATATGATTAGCTGAACTTTTCTTAAATTTTCGACTATAAAAACTTTTTAGAGTCAACCAAACATATTCTGAATTAGTTATCAAATGAACATATCGAATAAAAAACTTAACAACTCAAAATTTTCCAAAGATAAAATAACAAAGTTGAAAATAATTTAAATTCTCAAAGGTACAACATTTAATGATTCTCAAATATAAACACAAGAGTTTTCATTTTATTCTATGTGTGGATAAACAATTTGGAATTAAATTATGTTAGTTTTTTTATATATAAATACTTAGCAAAAAGATTTACATTTCGCTACTAATTAGAATTTTGTTTAATTACCTGACGAAAAATCGTTACAGAAATTCACAAAAAGATTAACTGCTTTGCCAATATAAAAAAATATTACGTTTTGATATGTACAGAATATTTTTTTATTTCAAAAAATATGTACAAAGTGATATTTTATATTGCATATTTTCTCCTATAAAAATTCAATAGAAATTCCCATTAGATTTAATTATTTGAACAAGTTTCAAACCTACATATAGTGTGATATTAAATGCTATGAACGAGAAGCATTGCTCGGCGATTGCGATGACCTCATTCCGGAACGAACAAAAAACAAATTATTGTTCCGGCGTACTGGTAGATTTCATTCGGTTTAGTAATGTAATTTGGTAAGCCTTGTGTGTGAACAATGAAACCGGCAATAGGCACAACACCCCCGCGGTAACAACGTTTGCGTCGTTAATGGAGGAATCGACGCAGGCAACTGGTCGCTCGATGGCGAACAATTGGGTCGTGAAATACGGACAGGAATGAAAACAGGCCACTGTCCAAAAGTGGTGCAATTTAATGCTCGACACTCGATCTACAAAAGTTATTTTAACAAACATATATTTCGAACATTCATTATGAAATCCGATGGCCGTTTTTAGTGAAATATAATTCATGTCTGTGTATAAGATGGCCAATTTACTGAACAAAAATGGAAATTATAATATGTATAAAAAGAACACTTTTCTTCGATATTAATAATTTTTAAACATTTAAAAAATAAACAATAACTGTTATAGTAAAAAAATAATATTGTCGCATGCTAATTTCAAGTGACTATTTTTGTGTATTTTTTATTTTATCTACAAAAATTTTATAACTAGACTGTCAGCTTCTAAAATGAAAGAAAAATCTCAAATATTTTAAATCGATACTCACAACCATTAACATTAATAATATATAATTAGCATACATGAAACTGTGTTTTTTTAAAGAAATGTTATAATTTATTTAATTGTTATAAATTATTTATATTTCAAAATAAATATTATCTTTATTTACTTGATGTTTAAAAATACTTATTATTAAAAATATACACCTTTTACGAGGAATTTTACAGAAAAATAAATAATTTATTTCAACAAAAAAATGTACATTTTTTAAACTAAATCTGTTAATATTATTACTAACAAAACAGATTTTATACAATAATTCTGTAATTCTGTCCCATATTTCTTTTCTTTCAAAAAAATAAACATCTTATTTTTTTTTAAATTCAATGATACTATTTTATATAATTAAGCCATTATTTTCGAGAGTGAATAATTTAAAATATATAATTAATTTTTTTCAATTTAATATTAAAACTTATATTCGTTATAAATAAGAAAAATAATTTATTTTTGCAAAGAACAAAAATATAAAAAACCATGATGGTAAAATACACCAAATTCTGAGATCTTAATAAAAAAATAAAAGTAATAAGTATTCAAAGCTTTTTTAAAAATGTATTTTTATAGTTTATAACTTTAAATTTAATCCCTATCAAAAGTTCTAACTAAACTAAAAAAACACTATTTATATTATATATATATATATATATATATATATATATATATATATATAGGATGTTCCAAATGTAAATGAATGGTTTAGAAATACATTTATTTATAACCATTTACTATTATTTACTATTTTCAGTTTCATTTGATTTTGCCACTCTATACACATTACTCAGAAATAAGTAAGTATTAATTGATGTGAAATTCGTTCAAATCAAAATAAAAAAATGGTATTTTTTTTAATAAATGTCATTATTTCTAGGAACAATTAATGTTTTCATGAATGACACACCATTATTTATAATTTTAGTACAAAATAATTCATTTTTGAAACTTTTGATTTTTTGACAAAATTTCCATACTATAGGTCGTGGTTTTTTTAAGTCAAAAATTTCGAATTTTTTGAAATTGAAAATAATTCAATTTTTTATTTATAGAATCATTATTTATGATAGAAATATTGCATTTCTGGTAGAAATTGTTGCAATTATTTATTATTTATCATTTTATAGACGATTACTCATATTTCAGAAAAATCAGTTTTATAATCGATTGTTAAAATTAGCATATTTTCACATTAAGCATTCTATTAATTAGTTTTATATGTGTACTAACTTGGAAAAGCACATTATTAGTAAGAAACATTTTTTTTTGGACTTGCTACGTGAATTTTTCTTTTGGCAACGATGAAATTACAAAAAAAAGATTTTTCGTAGACTGAAAGTCGAAAAATCGAAAAAAAATAATATCTTGTAATAAATATTACTATTTCTATGAACAATTAATGTTTTCATCAATAGTAAATCATTATTTATGATTGTAATACAAAATAATTCATTTTTAAAACGTTTGATTTTTGAACAAAATTTCTATACTACAGGTCGTGTTTTTTTTGGACAAAAATATCAATTTTTTTAAAAACTGAAAACAATTCGATTTTTTATTAACACTTTGATTATTTATGATATAATTATTGCATTTCTAGAAGAATTTATTTCTATTATTTATCATTTATCATTTTATAGTCGAAAAACCATATTTTAGAAAAATTGGATTTATAATCGATTCCAAAAATTAGTGTATTTCATTTCTAAAAAATGTTTAATTAATTAATTATATATATATATATATATATGTATGTATGTATGTATGTATGTATGTATGTATGTTCTTTTTCTTGAAAGTTATATTAATTTAAAATTGTTATTTTTATTTTAATGTTTATAAAAACCAAGTGTAAAATTATGTAAACCATTAATTGAAATAGACTAAAGTAAGTGTTAATGATGTCAACAACTCGACAATGGATATTATTAAAACGAAACTGTACTAAATTAAATTTCTATCCGTTGTTGAACTAAAATAACACAGAAAACGTCGTATCATCTTCACGTTTAAACTTTATATAAATTCTCTTAATTATATTTATGAACATTTTAGACTGTTTATAAAGAATTTATTAAATGTTTTAGGAAGGCGTATTGTTTTATAAGTTAGCATTAATAATAAGAAGAATGAAAATACTTTTAAACATACATAAAAAGGACATTATGAAAAGAAACGAATGAACATAAGAATAAAATAAAATAAAGGGTCGTCGGAAACATTGAAACGTACTTACAAAAACAATTACATTGAACAACACGAAAGAGAAGTTAATTTATATGAAAACCGGCGAAAAGAACAAAAAAAAGAGTAGCTGTCGGTGAAGTCACGTGGGAATCGAAGGGAAGCAGACAACAAAACGACGTCAAGAACGGCGTGAGCGATAGTGTTTTTGTACGCACTTATTACGCAAACTCTGAGATGGGACGGGACGTTCGTTCTTTCCCACCCTTTTAATTGTATGATGCAGTGAGAACACTCTGGTATTTCATTACACGCAGTTTTAGTAATTGAATACTTTCGACGAAAGAAAAGTATGATCTTTCTCGTGCCTAATGTCTAAACGAATTCACGGAACAGCTCCTCCACTACATTTTACACATAGCAATGTGGCTCGAAAACTTATAGTTGTGCGAATGTTTGCGTTTAGAATAGTTCACATTTTTAATCAATTCGAATGTCACCCGTACTATTCTCGAATGCCACGAAATTTTAACAATTCCATTTGTTGATTTTAAAGTATTTAATTATCAAACGTCATTGTTCTCGAAAAGTTTCCAACGGTATTTAATTGAAGAATTTAACACGACATTTTTAAAAACACCTTTCTAAATTTGGAAAAGTACACACAAATGCAAATAAAAACCAACGCGATTTAATTCTTACAATAATTAAAATACATGTTCCTATTATGAAACATAAAAAAAACGTATTTCTGGTAAATATAACATTTTTTTATATTACTTCACTCTTATTCCACAAATTTAGTGTTTGTTTCTTTCACTTCATAAACAATTTGATATCGATATCTACAAAACTTGGCGACAGTGGTTCTTATAATGGAGTATGATTATCAACACAAAACAATTTTCAAATATAATAAAAATATTATCTTATATATCACATTTTTTTATCGCTTATGATCATCAGTTTTTTGATAATGTCAATTTGTAAATATCAATTATCAGATAATGCTATAATTATAAAATTGGTGATAAATAAAATTAAAAAAAGAGAATAAAATGCATTTTCTAGAAATACCAACAAAATAAGTAATATTATATTTGATAATTTATTTTCACTTTTACACTTGATTTCTATAGAACTAATTAAATCTGTAGAAAAATGTATAATCAAAACTGAAAAAAATAATTAGGAATTAAATTATGAAGAACTATCGAAATTCTTTAGAAGAATAAAGAAAAATAGTTTGTATTTGACAACACTGATAAATCATACGTTTAAATTTTCTAACTAAGACTCTTATGTGCGAAAATTTAAATAAATTCTATTTATACATACATACATACATATATATATATATATATATATATATATATATATATATAATATATATATATAGTAAAAGATAAAAAATAATAAATGTATGGCTAAACCCTTCAGTTTCGTTGGGGTTACCGTATATAAGCTAATTTTGATAATGTAATTATTTAGTGATTTTTTTATTTAATCATCTCGATTAAAACAAATTGTCATTTAAAAAAATCATAATTCACAGTGAAAAAAATAACACAATTATTTTTTAATTAATTATATATTATCACTTTCAACATGTGACTTGCAAAAAAAAATACATTTTTCTGTTAAGAATTTAAATCATAAGCAATAAGACTTATCTGTTTATATACTTTCATACACACACATGTATGTGTATATATATATATATATATATATATATATATATATATATATATATATATATATAAGATGATTTTATAGTACAAGTACTTAGTGATTTTTAATTTAATCATTTGAATTAGAAAAGAAGTTTTATCTTAAAGAAAAACATAAATTAGCGTGAAATACATAATACAGTTCTTTTGGAATTAGTTATTAATTTAAACATAAAACTTGGAAAAAAAATTACAACTCTTTCTGTTAGGAATTTGTAACAGAAAACATACATATGTTTTCCTATACACCATCCTATACACATGTTTTTTCTAATAAAACACAAATCTAGATGTCACATTTGAATGACCCTATATATTTATAAGATGATTTTATAATACAAGTACTTAGTGGTTTTTAATTCAATTATATCAATTATAAAGCAAATTCTAACTTGAAAAAATCATAAATCTGAATAAAATAAACTATATATTTTTTGGAAATTAGTAATATTATTATTTGCTTTATAAAACTTGAAAATAATTTTTACAATTTTTTCTGTTAAAAATTTACAACATAAATAATAAATTTTGTATACACATATATACATACATATATATATATATATATATATATATATATATATATATATATATATATATATAATACCTACAATATGATTTTATAATGCATGTACTCAGTGATTTTTAATTAAATCGTCTGAACTAGAAAACAAATTTTAACCAGAAAAACATCATAAATCACAGTGAAATAAATAATATTTTTCAAAATTGCTATGTAACTATTTTCATTAAAAAACTTAAGGAAAATATTTTTTATAACTTTTTCTTTTAAAAATTTACAACATAAATAATAAGAATTATGTATACATAAACATATGCATTCATACAGACGCATTTACATATACATATATATATATATATATATATATATATATATATATATATGTATGTATATATAAAGCATTATTAAAAATACGTAATCCTTCCACATGATAAAAACAAATCAGAACAAACCGTATATCATAAACGCGCCAATGTTTTCTTTGTATTTCCAGGCACCACTGAACTAAACGAATAAAGCAGACACAAACAGAAATTGATTCAGTCTTTGTTCAACACACATACATGCATAATATAAATATCTCTTTTCCAATAAAGGACGAATGTTACAAACAAAACGAGTCCAAAAAGTAATATAAGCCGACCTCATCAATCACTACCTATTACTTCATATTTTCATTTCGAATCTTATGAATTTCTTCTCATTTGTGATGTTATAACATCAGTAACGATGGAAAAAGCGGGGCATTGTGGATATATTAACCGCCTGAAGTGGTGGCTTACACACACATACACTTATACATACATATATATATATATATATATATATATATATATATATATATATATATATATATATATATACTCACATTCAGAAAACATATCCGCTCCTATATACATTTATTAAACTAATCCTTGGCCATCATCCATTATTGCACAGTTTCCACTGCTTGGTTTATTAAATTTATTCATATTTTTCACGACGTGCTTCACAATGGCATGTTTCTTTTTCATTTATTTCAATATCCTATTAAAGTTATTGCATTGCGGCAACGCTCTCGAAATTAAATTTTTTAATTTAATATTTCAAATTTTATATTCATTATATTGTATATGTAGAGACTATATATTCTGATATGTTTATAAATATTTGTATACATAAACATTTATTCATTTTTATATAAGCAAAAATATGTCACAATATATATATATATATATATATATATATATATATATATATATATATATAATTCTCCGCCATTATTTAATTAATTAACAAGTCAACAATTAAAGTATACAAAAGTTCATATAATATATAATTAAACATTTCTGTTATAAAAATTACTCTATCAA